>OW121800.1:47500-1247500 GCA_933228885.1 Leistus spinibarbis
GCAAAAATTATATTTGAGAAATATTTTATACGTTTTATGGAACAACCTGCTTTAAACAACTTTTTGTTTGCCTGCTTGGCTTTCCGTTTGACAATGGGTTAGTTCTGTGATTCAAATGCTTAGAGCATACTCAGCGCAACGTCAGAGATACTACTGACTGACCCGTATTTGGCTGTGTCACCGTGGACACATATTTCCGTATTCCGGATCATGTGTGCCCAGTGAGATGATATGACTGAAAATGTAATTAAAATTACGAACAATATATATATATATATATATATATATATATATATATTTATAGAGATCAACCTATTTTCTACATTCTTTTCACAGATACGTGAATACGTAGCCATGGGAATGTAGCTTTAGGAAAGGATAAGTTCAGTTCAGTCGTTTTAGTGATTTTATTGAACAAGAATAATAACACAACTAAATTTTTATATCCGGACGCGAAATTTAAATTATCGTGATGAACTTTTATCCGAGAATGTATGCACTTACAAGGGATCTCTTACATACATTTATTTGATACTATTTGTAGCCCCATTCTTTTGATTCAACACAGTTCATTGGAACTTTCATAAATATGTGAATTAAAGTCGATTTGTCAATTTAAATTCTTCGCAGTACATTTTCTGCAGAAACTTTTCAAACAAAAGTTGTGCGAAATATTCATATCTTTCATTATGAACATAGCTATTTTTGCCATAAGTGCAGCCATTCTAGTGATATTGGAGAAAGGACCAAAAATGCAAACAGTACCCACATAGCACAAAACAAACTGAAAGACGTCTTTAAGATGTCAAAGTCTTTAATGGTATGAAGCCCGAAGTCATACAAAGCGACGTCCTCTACACGTCTAACTTCGCTCGTTTAAGACCAATTTAAGACGTGTCGAAAAGACGTCTTAAAGACGTAATTTAAAGACTTTAAAAGGATAACTATAAGTCAACAATAAGACGTCTATAGGTCGTTCAAAATGACTACTATTAGACTCTTATAGGTCTAAATAATGACGTCCAAAATTGAACATTTTGTGGTCTTGCGGGAATAGGTAGTGATTTTTATAAGGCTAGAAAATTCTGGTATTACATTTGTTTTACTATCTACACAAAATACACATTTGTTTGATACTTAATAGCACATCCAAATGTGTTTTTTTTTAGATAGCAAAACAAATGTCATACCAGAATTTTCTATAAATAACCAACAAATTCGAATTAAAAAACAATAGTATAATACATTATTAAACATATAAATATTACAAATAAAGAGCAGTTGATTTATTAACTGGAATTATTATAATTTGCTTGTATACAGTCATATACTTAATTTAAGATAGATTTCTAGTTTACATACGTCGCAACCGTAGCATTCAAACTAAGAAGTCTGGGCATATGTATACAATGTATTATTTAGGTTGTCCGCTACGGTTGTGAAGCACGGAACATATTGAAACTGAAGAGAACATATTTAAAATCACAGTGTGTACGGCAAAATAGTATTTTTATTTGCCAGGTTTAGCCGTTTGCTGAACGCTAACATGCCTCATCCATTCTCGTTCTCGTTCAGTTTTTGTTTCATCATTGGCAGTTACAGTAATCTGTACGCAGCGCTTCTGAAATATACAAAAATTATACTATAATATTAATGAGAATTGAATGATTCAATTGTTACCGGTTATAATTTTCATTACGGGGGCGTTTCCTAATGGCCATATATTGCATCTGTCCACGTTCTTTGATCCTTCCTCCAATACTAAGAATTTTTTGTTTCTGTAAACATCATGTATTTATTTATTTATTAAATATGTAACACTAGCGTTGTAAGGTGTTATCCTCTTTGTTCTATAATATTTTGTTACTTGTACTTTTAATGAGGTTTTGTTTTATGAACATTGCATAAAAACTGTAGAACATGCATAATATATACATTTTAAATTAATAACTAATGCACAAACTTGTTACACAGCAAATAATTGTTTGTAAAATACTTACTTTTCTTACTTGTTTGCATTAGCTGAAACTACTTGTAGAATGCTCTAGAACGTTTGTTTGTTGGACCTGCATTTTTTGCTCTGTTCATAATCTGTCCTTATTCATCATTATAAGTGGAAGAAAGACAAATCATGAACTGATCAGTCAGTGCAGGACAAACGAACAAAGCTAAGTATAGGTTCTGAAAATTTAATATAGGTGGCAGCATATCTCCGCATTTGTTTGGTCTTGTAGACCAAAAAAAGACGTCTGTACGACCACCTAAATTTGTCTGGATGGAAGTCGTTAAGTTGTCTTGTGGACGACATTTACAAGACGTCTTATTTAAGGTCAACTTAAAGACGTCTTGAAGACTTTGTTATATGTTGTCTTATTTATGTATGTCATTAAGACGTCCTAACTAAAAGTCTTAAAGACGTCATGTTTTTGGACGTCTTTATTTGGTCTTACGGGATTTGGTGCTATGTGGGTAAACATGCACTTCCTATTTCAATATTACCCACATAGCACCAAATCCCGTAAGACCAAATAAAGACGTCCAAAAATATGACGTCTTTAAGACTTTTAGTTAGGACGTCTTAATGACATACATAAATAAGACAACATTTAACAAAGTCTTCAAGACGTCTTTAAGTTGGACTTAAATAAGACGTCTTGTAAATGTCGTCCACAAGACAACATAACGACTCCCATCCAGACAAATTTAGGTGGTCGTACAGACGTCTTTTTTTGGTCTACAAGACCAAACAAATGCGGAGATATGCTGCCACCTATATTAAATTTTCAGAACCTATACTTAGCTTTGTTCGTTTGTCCTGCACTGACTGATCAGTTCATGATTTGTCTTTCTTCCACTTATAATGATGAATAAGGACAGATTATGAACAGAGCAAAAAATGCAGGTCCAACAAACAAACGTTCTAGAGCATTCTACAAGTAGTTTCAGCTAATGCAAACAAGTAAGAAAAGTAAGTATTTTACAAAGAATTATTTGCTGTGTAACAAGTTTGTGCATTAGTTATTAATTTAAAATGTATATATTATGCATGATGTACAGTTTTTATGCAATGTTCATAAAACAAAACCTCATTAAAAGTACAAGTAACAAAATATTATAGAACAAAGAGGATAACACCTTACAACGCTAGTGTTACATATTTAATAAATAAATACATGATGTTTACAGAAACAAAAAATTCTTAGTATTGGAGGAAGGATCAAAGAACGTGGACAGATGCAATATATGGCCATTAGGACACGCCCCCGTAATGAAAATTATAACCGGTAACAATTGAATCATTCAATTCTCATTAATATTATAGTATAATTTTTGTATATTTCAGAAGCGCTGCGTACAGATAACTGTAACTGCCAATGATGAAACAAAAACTGAACGAGAACGAGAATGGATGAGGCATGTTAGCGTTCAGCAAACGGCTAAACCTGGCAAATAAAAATACTATTTTGCCGTACACACTGTGATTTTAAATATGTTCTCTTCAGTTTCAATATGTTGCGTGCTGCACAACCGTAGCGGACAACCTAAATAATACATTGTATACATAATTATGCCCAGACTTCTTGGTTTGAGTGCTACAGTTGCGACGTATGTAAACTAGAAATCTATCTTAAATGAAGTATATGACTGTATACAAGCAAATTATAATTAATTCCAGTTAATAAATCAACTGCTCTTTATTTGTAATATTTATATGTTTAATAATGTATTATACTATTGTTTTTTAATTCGAATTTGTTGGTTATTTATAGAAAATTCTGGTATGACATTTGTTTTGCTATCTAAAAAAAAAACACATTTGGATGTGCTATTAAGTATCAAACAAATGTGTATTTTGTGTATATAGTAAAACAAATGTAATACCAGAATTTTCTAGCCTTATAAAAATCACTACCTATTCCCGCAAGACCACAAAATGTCCAATTTTGGACGTCATTATTTAGACCTATAAGAGTCTAATAGTAGTCATTTTGAACGACCTATAGACGTCTTATTGTTGACTTATAGTTATCCTTTTAAAGTCTTTAAATTACGTCTTTAAGACGTCTTTTCGACACGTCTTAAATTGGTCTTAAACGAGCGAAGTTAGACGTGTAGAGGACGTCGCTTTGTATGACTTCGGGCTTCATACCATTAAAGACTTTGACATCTTAAAGACGTCTTTCAGTTTGTTTTGTGCTATGTGGGAAGGTACCGGAGCGATTCAACCAAATTTGGCACACATTATTTGACATCCCATTTGAATCCGCTCGCAGTTTAAATCCAATCACCCATATACTTCCCGAGTTATAGGGCCCCAACATTTGGAGCCCCCTTTATACTGCCCTTATAAAAATAATTAAAACACCCAAAAATTCTAAGATATTTTATGTCTACAAAATTTTTTCATATTGTTAACCCAAAGCCTGAAAAAAATTATTAAATATTATAATTTTGAATTTTAAAATATGCACTAAATTTTTTTTAATCAATATAATTTACAAGAAATTGTAAGACTTTTATATCTATAACATTTTTTTCAAAATGTTAACTAAAAGGCCATAATAATTAAATAGCACTGCTCGCAACACATTATCTTACCTAAAGGCGAGCTCTACGCATTGGTGCGTTTTTCGCGTACCAAATCTTGTTTGTTATTATTTTAATTATGTTAAGACATACCATCAGGTACATCTAGTTCGAAGTAATGCCGCTCCGTTATGGTGGTGGCGCTACCATCGACTACGAATGTTCAAACAACCAGTGATAGAAATCATACACACAGTATTAGAAATCAGCTATTTCTACGCTATAATCAAAGATATTCCATCGAATAATGACTGTTTATTGCATGAATGATAGTGGGACATCGGCATAACATATCCAAATATATTAGTTATATATATATATATATATATATATATATATATATATATATATATATATATATATATATATATATATATATATATATATATATATATTGTTGGATTTAGGGTGAGGAGATAAACATTAATTGTTAAGGAAAGTCATTTGATCCGAGAATGCTACAGACACACGACCGAATGCTTTAATTCTTCTGTTCATCGTATGCCGATGTCCCACTATCATTCATATGACTGATGGTGAATGAGATATAAGCAGGGTTTTTGACTGTAAATGATGAAATTAATAGACAAAAAAGTAACATGTCACATCCGCCCGCGAAATACGAAAATGGATCTGCTCAACACTAATGCATCCCTGGGATATTCTTAAGGCGGTATCACATTACAAGGATATCGATATCCTCCTTCTTTAGGAGATACCGATGATCGATATCTGTTTCTATCACATTAGCAAATTGACATCAGAAACTTAGTAAATTTCTTTACTTGGTGGTGGTATTCAATTTGGTTTTAAAAATGATATGTAAACAAGCAGAGATATTTTTATTTTCTTTCTTGCATTCGCCATTTTAAAATAAATATAATTATCAACAAACACGACCAGTATATAAATCTACAATGAATGTAAACAACAAAAACAGGGACATTTCTTTAAGTTGCTCATGCGCACAACACAAGACATCGATAATTGGACACCGATAAGCCAAGGAATACGAACGCGTTTCATATTTAAACGCCTATTATTTGCTCCCTATAATATTAGAAATGACATCGGAAAACTGAAAAAACATCGCCAAGTCGATGTCAAACTATCGTAACCTCGTAATGTGATACCGCCCTTAGGCATAGGATTTGGTTGGAGAAGTGGTTGGCACGGGTTACAATATGGCGGTAACCAGTCAGTAACCTCAGGGAAATGGGCAGGTTATTGAAAGATTCAATTTAAATTTAGGCGCTAAATGTTTTCGAAAAGTAGTGTTATGTTTTTATTTTATTTACTATTAAATACATTTGATCTTGAATTATTATTACAACATAACATATTATTACAATATATCTGATGATGAGGACTCTTGGCTTTATTTTTTGCGGCCAAATTAAGAGAGAACTTGCTTCAACATCATTTTCATCTACAAAATAAATAAATAAATACATAATTTCTTTCTTTGTTGCTGAATAATTACATACCATTACTATTGATTTGAATGTTTTCAGTATTCGTTTGTTTCTCATCAGCTCCTATAATATATAACAAACAAAACATAACCTCCAATATCTATATATAAGCTATAAATATACTTAGCTATATATAAGCTTACCCTCAAAGATATGAAATGTTTGAATATGCCTCACAATAAAACCAAGATCTCCTTGCACCCCACATTTTTCACAAATATATTCACTATTTACTGACGCCATTTCAAATAGAACTAAGTCAAATGGCGGCAAATGCAGCAACCCGTAACCCAGACCCAGCATGCGTAACCCTACTACAGAGCAGGGTTAGACATGTCAGTAACCCAGCGCTAACCTCTTTGGAGTAACCCGCCACTCGAATGCACAAGTTACTGAAAGCACCAACCGGGTTAGCTGTGGTTAGGCCAAAAAAATGCCTCTTTTGTTCTACTGTTACTTTATCTTCGCTTTTATTTTAAATTTACAGATAATATAAAAAGAGCACAAGGAAACAAGAGTAGTCTTTAAAAATATTGATTTTATACGAACATAACAGAAATATAAAAGAAAAATAGCGATGCTAGCGAAGGCGTCAAAAACAATTTTATATTTTGAAAGATAGTGTTGCCAACTTAAATTTTCTCACTGTAATCAACATGTAAAATCCCTTAGGATAGCAACATTAGGGTTACTCTGTACACAGCAACATCTATTGCTATACGCCATCAATTGCAGCAACATCAACTGTTGCTATATTACAGAATAGGTACGCCGATCACTCGTTGAGCGGACCAATTTTCGTATTTCGCGGGCTGAAATAAACGGATGTGACATAACCACTTTTCAGTGTATGTGCGCGATATCACCTCCGCGCAGGCCTTAAGTTGTAGCTCTGCTGTATACTTCCTTGGCCAATGTTGGCGAACACGCACTTGAGTTGTCGCCAGTTTTCGCCATTACGTACTGTCAAATTTTCTACAATGTACTACAATGGACTACAAAAGTGATGACGCGTAATTGGCGGCAAAATTCAGATGTGGACACTAAATGATATTTTCCCATAATGTCGCTATTCTTTAATTACAAACTAATTAGTTATGGTCGCCCTAGTTTAAATACATGAATCTATAGTTGAAGCTTGAGCCTACATTTAAAAAAATAACTCATACATGCAAACTTCACCTCTATGTTAAATCCCATAAGAAACGAAAATGGCCTCGACCGCATCTGAATTTTGCCGCCAATTAATTACGCGTCATCACTTTTGTAGTCCATTTAAATATGAAAATAAAGGTAGAAAAGAGTAAATTGATAAAGAGAACGTGTTATAAAATTGCATATTTTACGAGCGCTGTACTTCAATTGATTTTTTGATCATAAGTTTTGTTTTTGATGGCAAAATCACGAATGATGCAGCTTTGCTTAAAAACAAACCGATTAAACTATGTAGCAGCTGTTGGAGAACTCGTCTGGATCGAGAATGCTATTGTACATGGGTTCGCCGAAAAGAAATATATTTAACAGGTGACACTCACTGTCATACACATTGAAACCTCTTTAGCTCTGCCGCAGATCGCAGAAGAGCGAAACGTCGCGTTTCGAGGATCACATCAAATTCGGCCAACTGCTTCGAGTAATTGCAACTAAATATGAATTCGTCGAAACAGATCTAGTTTTGCCTGAACAAAATCGTCAATCAGTTAAAACAGGCCAACTCATTACCGTTGCAGAAACATTTGAACGGTCAAACTATTTTTAATATTTTTGTCGATCGAATTGTTCTTAAATCTGTTGACCATTTGCTATACAGATGCCGAAATAAAATATTATTGAGAATATTGCGGAGATATACGATGTGTGCGACCATGGCAATTTTTCAATTTTTAAAGACTGACTTTAATGAGTTTTTGATCGGATGTTTGCATGTTTCGCCACGAAATGGATTTGTGCAAGCTGCAAGTGACCGATCGTAATCATTCGGTCCCTGTAATTATTTTGTGTGAACAGCCCAGCCATTTATCGCGCAAATTACAAATGGTCATGGATAAATACGTGATGATTACAAAATATTATGTGCTTAAAGAGGTGGTGTATAGGAACGGTGACTCATTTCCATATATCGTAGTCCAGCCAGATTATATTTATGCTTTGGAGAATGCAGTTGTTCCGGTAAAGGTGGCGGCGGGGCGCGTTCACAGTTTGTAAATGTTCACGTCCGACAACGTTGTTCCGTATCTTTAAACCAGGAGAAAATACCAGGTTTTTTAACATTTTGCTACTTGAAATCTGTGGACAGGGAACAAAATTGTTTCTTGCGACTGGAAAATGGAAAAAGCTCATTTGAGTATGCATCCATTGCTTAATGAACAAGATGCGTTTAAACTTCGATGCGACCAACCAGTTATTCGTAGATTAAAATATGGGTAAGTCATGAATTTCATTTTTGTTTCTCTGTATGTCAGCGACTCACTATTTTAACTAAAAGCCACTATTTTTAACTGATTACCTTTTGTAATAAACATTTATATCGTTTAGTACATTTTTCTCTTATGCCTAGTTTTCACAGCATATGTAATATAATATTCGCCATCGATAATATCGTTGGTGGTTATATTTGACATGTGTGCTTATTATGTTATTATAGACGTGCACATTTATTTAAAACATGCCGGCACAAATAATTATGTAATTTTTTGAATCGTGGCGAAAAGAACATTTTTAAAATTAATTACGTTCATTGTCAACTGTTATCCAGTGTTGGGCTTTAATTAATTAATTTTTCAATCAATTCATTTAATTGCAATTAAATTAAATTATATTAAACGGATTAATTGCAGGTCGCAATTAAAAACAATTACAATTACTTTTTCAATTACGTGTTGCAATTAAATTTAATTACAATTACTTTTTCAATTGCGTGTTGCAATTAAATTTAGTTACTATTAAAAACAATTGCAATTATTTTTTCAATTGTGAGTTGCAATTAACTTTTTTTTTTAACAACTAAAACTCAAATAATACTCAATATATAATTTTGTTAATCGTATCTTCTCGAATGTCTTTGAAAATAAGAATATATGGGACAAATATAAATTAACAATATTTTTAAAATTAATTTAATATCTGTACATTAACCATTAAATACTCATTACGTACAATAAAAATATTTTATAGGTGCCAGTATTTCGGTTTCAGGAATAAATTATCCTTTGAATGTTATTATTTGTATTGATACGTTATATTTGTCGTCTGCACCAGTCTGTACTCTTGTATTGCCCACTGAGGTATTGATCTTTTTTTTTTTTTTTTTAATCGGAAAAAGTTTATAGAAAAGTTCCTCATATACGAGTTGTGTTTTTAGTTTATTTATCAAGTAATAAGTAGGTAAGTCTTGTAATCATGAAAAATTTCGAACTCGAGATTTCAACGGATATACACGTTTTGACCTTCCTTTGAATAAAATATGACTATTTTCGGGACGAGGTCTGTGTATGTGTGTGTGTGTGTCTTTGTCTGTGAATGCTCTAGAGCCAAAACTGTCGAACGTAAAATTATGAAACTTCAAACTTAAGACTTGTATATGCCCTAGATGTGCACCTCCTATATTTGAATAGAATATTTAAACTGCTCAGGATTGTATGGAACTGTTAGACGCCGCGTTATTCCATGTTTCCGAAGAAGATCGTCAAAGTTCCTGTTTAGGTACTCCAAACCGTTCTCTGTTTGGATGACCTTTACCTTCTTCCCCTGATGAGTCTCGACGTCAGCTCTGAAATCCTCGAAATGTTTCATGACCTCGTTCTTGTGAGCCATGAAGCGTACCTCGCACCAGCCTGTGGAATCGTCGATGAATGTGACGTAGTAGCAATTCTTCCCATGCGATGTAACGCGCATCGGACCACAGACGTCGGAATGGATGATATCTCCTATCTCGGACGTTCTGTTTGACTTTTTGGAAAAAGGAAGGCGAGTCATTTTCCCCTCGAGGCATACCTTACAAGAGAAATCCTCATTCGCATTATTGATGTGTATTCCTCGAATGGTTCCCTTTCTCACCGCCTCGCGCAACGACTACAAATTCAGGTGACCGAGTCGCGCGTGCCAATCCTCCAAGAAATTTTTCCTCGGTGTTCTCACTGACTCGTCCGGCGTGTTGACTGCTCTGCAATCGTCCCCTTTACTGCTTTGAATGCAGTATAGTCCATTAACGCGCTCGGCGACTAGCACGACGTTTTCTGCGCTGTCGAAGACACTGGCTTAATCTTTGTTGAAAAACAGTGTATCTCTGTCGGTTATTTTACCGAATGCACAAATCGGCAGCCAACGATCCCTCGTCGGTTCGAAGCGCACATTCGTTTGCATAAAGACATACATCACCAGCATGACCTGCAGACTGATCTGAATCCTGCTTCTTTTTGTTCGAATTACAATCTTTCGCTGTGTCCGAATTTTTGACATTTGTAGCATTGTATCTTCGACTTTTGACTCTTCTTGTCCTTTTTGTACGCTCCTTGTCCTTTGTACGCCTTCTTCGTAACTACCATCGCGCCTTGGTTCGAGACGCTTTGTTTCTCTTCCTGCCGAGCTTCGTACTTCTCCAATATTTTTACTCGTAAAACATCGGGAGCGGGAAAATCATCTCGTGATGATATTGCGCATCGAAAGTTTTCGAAAGTCTCTGGGAGGCTCCTCAAAAGCATCACCGTCAGCAACTCCTGATGTATTTCTATTTCCATCTCGCCTAGCTTGTCGACGGTATTCATGAATTCCTGAGTACTTCGTCGTACGTCGTCATGATCACCCATTTTATGCGATATCAAACGATTTAACAACGCCGCTTTTCGCACTGGTTGCTGTGACTGTGATATATATATATATATATATATATATATATATATATATATATATATATATATATATATATAATATATAATATATTGTAGCGTTTAAATTGTGTAGCTTAAACAGCTGATATACATTATACTAGAGAGGAGGGGGAGCACGTAGAGCTGATGCCATTGCCGATCTAGCAGTAGAGCACGGTATGCGAATTAGAACGTACGCTTGAGATGTCATGTATCTAGATTAATAAAACAAATAAAACCGTTAACTTGTGTTGTTAATTAAACATATTTTGGCCACGTTACATTGGTGACAGCGGTGAGATACGCTAAAACTAGTGAATAGATTCTATAAGTGCAAAAGTGTTGCGTACACGGGTATTTCGCAGTATTACGCAACATTACCACATGTGCGGCGTGTAGACATTGTGCGCGGCAAGCAATCGATGTGTGACTCATAGATAGAGTAAGTGACGCGCATATAGCGGAAACTGTGGACGATTTGCGCGGGCATTCAAATAGTGAACAACCAGCTTGTGTAAAACTATTCGTTTGGTGATACGAACACGTACTTTAAACACTGCAATTATCGGGTGGAAAGGTTGACTTTAACGATAAACACGATTGATTTATGTGTTTGTAGTGCAGACGTTTCTGTGCGCGTGTGTAATATTGCGAAATAATGGCAATGACGTCGGGCATATGCTGTCGGCGATTTGAATTGGGACACTGGGAAGAGTGGATCCAGGAATTCGAGGGTTACGCCCTACTAAAAGAATGGGACGACCCTAAAAAGTTAACAGCACTTCCCCTATTTTTGGAAGGCTCTGCTCGGTAAACATTTATCGAACTGCCGATAGCAGTCCGTTCGAACTGGAATGACACGTGTACCGCTCTGGCAACCGCGTTCGATCCGGAGGATGACAGCCAGGAGGCGCGTTTTTGGGCAAGGAAACAGCTGCCTGGCAAAACTAGCGCAACTTTCGCAGCGGTCCTGCGTGCCCTTGGAAACCTTAGTTTCCCAGATCATAACGCAGTCACTAAGGAGAGGCTGTTGCTGAAGCAGTATTTTCTGGGTTTAGAAAAGGGAGTGGCCGAAGAGGCAGCAAGACAGAATCCAGCAACGTTGGATGACGCCGTACAAGCCGCACGAGCGGCCGTGAAAGTTCGCAAGACGCTTGACGAGATCAGACAAGCAACGACGGTTCCAGTGGGGTTATCACCACTGCCTAGGACTGCTGAAGAAGTAGTGAGAAACCCCACGACGCAAATATGTTCATCAAGTGCCGAGGAATATACGGACATAAAAGAACTTAGGGAGGAAGTGGCTAAACTAGCCACGGCGGTCCAAAATATGGCCAAGGAACGGCGAGTACACTATGAAGATGACCACCAGATTGTTGTGCCAAGACGTACTGGATCACCCAGATCGCCAAGGAGAGACAGAAGTCCTAATAATACCAAAACAGCGGCAAAACCAGAGATTCGTTGCTACAACTGTGACGGTCGAGGTCATCTGAAGCGAGACTGTCCTTCTCCACGATCGGAAAACTAAGGTGTACTCCACAAAGTTCCGTACTTGGAGTACACCACAATACGGAACCAGAAGATGAAGACGCGGCAGTGGTGCGAGTGCGAGGAGAAATAAACAATTGAAAGACTAACTTCCTTATCGACACGGGCGCATCACGTTGTTTTATTCAGTCAGACTTGTGGGAACGCGTCGGGAACGGTCGACTGAAAACGTCGCGAACACGGGTAATACAGGCCAACAAAGAGCCGTTAGAAGTCTTAGGACTAGGAAATGTTAAGGTAACGATAGGTACACTAACGATTAGTGTAGAGGTTAGTGTCTGCAAAAATCTGACGGACGATTGTGTGCTCGGGTGCAATTTTATTCGGAGACACAAGTGTCAGGTGAATCCCTCGGAACACTGTATCATAATAAGGGGAGAGCAAGTGAGTGAGTGCTCGGTGGCACCCACGATAGCAGTCTTGTGCGAAACAATCGTGATTCCAGGACGGTCAGAAGTGATCGGGAAAGTTAATATAAAAGGAGAATTCACTGATACGCCGCAAGTGATTGAACCAACATCGCAATGTTGGGAGAAGTACGGATGTATGCTGGGACGCTCGGTAGTGTCAGGCACACGGGGCGCAGTGTTAATACGAAATCCGACGACTGTTCCAGTTACTCTGAGAAAAGACATTAACATAGGCCATGCTACAGCATGTTCCATCATAAACACATCGACACCAGTTGTATCCAACCAACCGTCCGAGAGGTTCGAATGGACCGAGGCATCTCGATATTTAACGCCCGCTGAGTTACGGCGAGCAAAGCAACGTATCAACCAATACGAAGCTACGATATCCACGGGGAAAACAGACCTAGGTAAAGCAGGAGCAGTCAATCATCGTATCGAAACGGGGACAGCTAGACCAATACGTCAATCCCCTAGACGACTACCCTGGGGACGGAGACAGGAGGCACAGGACGAAATTGACAATATGGTCAAGACAGGAGTTATTCGTCCCTCTTCATCGCCCTGGTGCTCCCCGGTTGTTCTGGTACGTAAGAAGGATGGGACCATGAGATTTTGCGTGGACTTCCGCAAATTGAACGAGACGACTATCAAGGACAGCTATCCTCTACCTCGTATCGACACTGTCCTTGAAGCGTTGGCTGGTTCCACTTTGTTTAGTGCCTTGGATCTCCAATCAGGATACTGGCAATGTGAGGTGGCTCCGGCAGACCGCCCAAAGACAGCTTTCTCGATAGGGAGTGGTCTCTATGAATTTAACGTTCTCCCATTTGGAGTGTGCAACGGACCGGCTACTTTTCAGCGTCTTATGGACGTAGTCTTAGATGGACTCCACTGGGAAAGCGCGCTGGTATACCTGGACGATGTAATTGTCTTCGGAAGAACCTTTGACGAACACTTGGAGCGATTGGCTGCAGTACTGGAGCGCTTGCAAGCTGCGGGACTAAAAGTAAATCCACGGAAATGCCGGTTGTTCCACCGAGAAGTGGAGTTTCTGGGCCATGTCGTGAGTCATCATGGCATCGCTACTGACCCCAACAAGGTACGTGCTGTCCGCGACTGGCCGACTCCGACCACGTTAACCGAACTCCGAGCTTTCTTGGGGTTAGCCTCGTATTATCGTCGGTTTATCAAAGGATTTGCGACTCTCGCAGACCCGCTTCATCGCCTGTTGAATAAAGGCGCGAATTATACTTGGAACGAGGAACGAGAAACAGCGTTCCGTGTCTTGAAGGAGCACTTGACGCGTGCACCAGTTCTGGCATATCCTATTTTGGGCGAACCATTTATTATCGACGCCGACGCAAGCGGGACGGGTATAGGTGGTGTACTAAGTCAAATGCAAGAAGGCCAAGAAAAAGTGATTGCATATTTTAGCCGTGCACTGACTAAAGTTGAACAAAGATATTGCGTCACTCGTCGCGAATTGTTGGCTCTGGTCACCGTCTGTCGTCAATTTAAAGGATATCTGCTAGGCGGATCATTTACAGCCCGTACAGATCATAATTGTCTACGTTGGCTAAGAGGCTTCCGAGAACCGGAAGGTCAGGTTGCCCGGTGGCTTGAGATCCTATCGGAATACGACATGGAAATCATACATAGACCTGGTCAACGGCACGGGAATGCTGACGGACTGTCCCGAATGCCTTGTCCCCAATGTGGTATAAATGACAACAAAGGCACCCACACATCGGCCCCGGTAGCTACGACATGCCAACTGGTCGACGCGGAGACAACAAAGGATACCATGCCACCGTGCGTCGTGAAGATCGAGGAGGAACCGTCAAGGATGGCCGTGAAACAATTAGCAGACCCGGATTGTGGACCAGTGATTCAGTTTCTGCGTGGCAATTGGGCAGAGCCGAGAACCTTACCAAAAGTATCGCAGAGGCTGCATGCATTAAACCCGGAGTTAACCACCGACGGAGTATTGTGTTTGGTAGACCGTACAAGTGGAGAGAGTGAACGACGGGTGGTAGTACCTGCGGTATTAGTGACTGAAATTGTGCGCGTATACCACGGCAATGCTGCAGCTGGAGCGCATTTAGGCGTTAACCGAACATTATCAAAATTAAGGGGCCGATACTACTGGCCCAATATGCAACGCGACGTCACGGAATGGTGCCGAAAGTGTGAGGACTGTAATCGCCGAAAGTCACCGGCGCGCGCGCTTAAAGCACCATTGCAAACTCATCATTCTACGCGGCCACTAGAGAGAGTGGCAATGGATATTCTGGGACCGTTACCGACCTCGACGCGGGGAAATAAATACATCCTAGTCATAGGAGACTATTTCACCAAGTGGACGGAAGCATATGCGATGCCCGACCAGACGGCAGAGACTGTAGCGCGAGTGTTCGTAGATGAGTTCGTGTGTCGGTACGGCGCCCCCGAAATTGTACACTCTGATCAGGGCAGACAATTTGAGTCTCAGCTTTTCCAGGAGATGTGTCGCTTGTTCGATATAGACAAAACACGTACCTCCCCATTCCGACCTCAATCCGATGGAATGGTTGAACGTTTCAATCGCACGCTACTGAGCATGTTAAGCCATTGGGCGGGAGACCGCCAGAGGACTTGGGACGTGGAGCTGCCACACGTGATGATGGCTTATCGTGCAAGTACTCACGAAAGTACAAAATATACGCCATTTGCACTAATGTTTGGACGTGAAATACGGCTGCCGGTGGACGCACAATACGGGTTGCCGCCAAATACCTCCTGTCAGTCTAATCAGGAGTACATCAAGCGCTTGCGGACCTCTCTGGACGAAGGTCATGTAGCCGCCAGGATACACCTACAAGCGGCTCACAAGCGACAAAAGATCAACTACGATCGAACAGCACGGCCGACCGTGTATCAGGTGGGGGATACGGTCTGGCTGCACCAGAATACGCCGCGTGTCGGCGAGACTACTAAACTACACCGGCCCTGGACCGGCCCATATCGAGTCCTGAAATCTATGGGCATGGGCACCTTTCGAATTCAGCACTGTGCTCTTAAGCACAAACGACTAGTGGTTCACCAGGATCGCTTGAAACCATGCGCAGAGGTGCCAAGCCCCGAACAGGCGAGACGGGAGGAGAGGGCGAAGCGGCTTCCAGGACGACCTCGTAAAGAAACAACCACAGAGCTTCCGGAGAAAAAGACTACACCAACTATTCCGAGTGGAGCCTTTGCATTGGAGGAACCTGTTCAATGCACCGCCGGAGTATGCTCTAGCGCATTGCGTTGCAGAGGACCTAAACATGGGTGCGGGAATCGCAGTCGATTTTCGTAGACGTTTTGGTCGAGTGCCTTACTTACGAAATCAGAGAGTTCGCTCTGGGGGAGTAGCCTTCCTGCAGTTGGAAGAGCGCTTTGTGTTTTACTTAGTGACCAAAAGAAGGAGTCAACACAAGCTCGACTATGACACCTTGGAACGCAGCCTCTACGCTCTGAAGGAGAAAGTGCGACGTTTTGGAATCTGCAAGATAGCCATGCCCATGATAGGCTGTGGACGAGATCAGCTGGACGGCATACGGACAACTCGCGCCGAGTAACTTGCTCCCACCAACTCGCTTCGCCCAACTGGTACCCGGACAACTGGCTCCCATGCCAACTCGCTTCCGCACAACTGGCTCCCAGTAACTCACTCCCCACCAACTCTCCCCCGGACAACTGGCTCCCGACCAACTCGCTTCCGCGCAACTCGCTCCCACCAACTGGATCCCATGCCAAGTCGCTCCCGCGCAACTGGCTCCCAGTAACTCGCTCCCGGTAACTCGCTCCCGCGCAACTGGCTCCCAGTAACTCGCTCCCGCGCAACTGGATCCCAGTAACTCGCTCCCGGCCAACTCGCACCCGACCAACCCGGACCCCTATTCTGAGTGTCTCAACTAAATATATTGAAGTGAGATTTGAGATAACGATGACGTACCACTAGTGAGACGCGCATGTGAGATCTTTAGGGATTTTTCTGACTTCAAGTTTACAACACGTGTTACAATTATTATTTTAAAAAGATTTAAAACTACTGTAAATACAAATATTATATATATAATAGCCCGGAAATGTTTGTAAGTGAGTTTTAAACAACACAAAACAAGGAAAACACAAAATACAAAAAACACAAAGAGACCAGCAAAAGATTTCACAAGTAATAAATGGGTAACAGTCAGTTCAAGCGATTTCATTAATCTCTGCATTTGTACAAAGATGTCATGGCACACAACTAATGACCTGTCAATTTTCTCACTAGTAACTTTTCTGGTCCCAGTACCTACCGAGGTAGTGAGATAAATTTACGAATTGATTGAGATCCATGACGTCATATCATGTTTACGCAATGAATCCAATAGATGGCAACAGCGTTTTTGAGTGAGATCTGGTTGAGTTGAGATACTCAGAATAGGTACCCCGTTCCCAGTCGCTCCCAGTAACTTTTTGACAGACAATAACTGATTTAATGGGAATTTCTTAGCATATCTAAATGCATATCATTTTTAAACCTCAAAAATTGCAGATGAATCTGAAAGCCGTATATTTCTTACTAAAACTAAATACATATGCTGTCTGACGAAACGATTTCACTACAAAGGCATGGTTGCTGTGATCTAGTGGTACCATCAAAGCTATATCTTGGAGTGTACTCTTCTCCGTATATCCGCGTCATATCCAGGTATCCGACCGCCACCAACGTTATATCTTGGTGTGCACTCTCCGCCGCATACCCGTGCCATATCCGGATAGCTAACTTACTACCTTTATCTCCACAGCAATAACGTAACGTAACCTATGTGATAACTAAATTTAATCTAAATATATTTGTATCTATATAGACTATAGTTACAAAAAAATAATTCCACATCAGTAAAAACCATAAATAAATAAATATTAACAAATTATATAAATACAAATTTGAAGTTTAACATAAATAATATTTTTTATTAAAATTAAGCAATCTAATGAAGGTATACCTATAAGATAGAATTATATATAGTTATAGGGTCTCCAAATTTGTGGAAGTATAAGAAAGTCGTATGAAGACTACTCCCGCTCTTTTATTATATTTTCTAAATAAACAAGCTTAGGTACAACGCACCTATGCGTCCAGCTCGCCTTATAAGTAATATTTGCGGTACGAGCAGCGCTTTTTAATTATTATGTCCTTTTGGCTAATAAATTGAAAAAATGTTATAGATATAAAAAGTCTTACATTTTTTTTATAGAATATTTTAATACATTTAATTTTAGATTATATTGATAAAAACAAATTTTAGTTCATATTTTAAAATTCAAAATTATAATATTTAATTTTTTTTTTCGGGCTTTGGATTAACAAAATGAAAAAATCTTGTAGACATAAAATATCTTAGAATTTTTAGTAGAATTTTTAAGTGTATTAATTATTTTTATAAGGGCAGTATTAAGGGGGGCTCTAAATTTTGGGGCCCTATAACACGAGAAGTATACGGGCGATTGGATTTATACTGCGAGCGGATTCAAATGGGATGCCAAATAATATGTGTACCAAATTTAGATTATATTGATAAAAAACAAATTTAGTGCAGATTTTAAAATTCAAAATTATAATATTTAATAATTTTTTTCGGGCTTTGGGTTAACAATATGAAAAAATCTTGCAGATAAAAAATATCTTAGAATTTTTAGTAGAATTTTTAAGTGTTTCAATTATTTTTATAAGGGCAGCATTAAGGGGGGCTTCAAATTTTGGGGCCCTATAACTCGGGAAGTATACAGGCGATTGGATTTAAACTGCGAGCGGATTCAAATGGGATGCTAAATTATATGAGTACCAAATTTAGATTATATTGATAAAAAACAAATTTAGTGTATATTTGAATATTCAAAATTATAATATTTAATAATTTTTTTCGGGGTTTGGGTTAACAATATGAAAAAATCTTGTAGATATAAAATATCTTAGAATTTTTAGTAGAATTTTTAAGTATTTCAATTATTTTTATAAGGGCAGCATTAAGGGGGGCTTCAAATTTTGGGGCCCTATAACTCGGGAAGTATACAGGCGATTGGATTTAAACTGCGAGCGGATTCAAATGGGATGCTAAATTATATGAGTACCAAATTTAGATTATATTGATAAAAAACAAATTTAGTGTATATTTGAATATTCAAAATTATAATATTTAATAATTTTTTTCGGGGTTTGGGTTAACAATATGAAAAAATCTTGTAGATATAAAATATCTTAGAATTTTTAGTAGAATTTTTAAGTTTGCTAGATATTGTAAATAAAAGTAAGATGTAAAACCATTGTTGACAACAAAGCTTACGAAATTATCCCTAATGACGGCAGAGTGGGGATACCTCCTATATGATATTTATCTAACACTTGCATCAGTAGTTTGCTTGTTGTCTTTGCTGCTACTTCACTTTTATTTTACATTTAAAATGGCAAGCAAATTTGTTAAAACGCAACGAGGGAGAGATAAATTAGTAGTAGAAGGCTATATTTATAACTTTGTTAAAAAGACCGCAGATGGTAATAACAGTATATATTTGTGTGAAAAGAAAGCTAATTGTAAGGGAAGAATTTGGATCAACGGTGATAATGCTATTACCAAAAGAGTACTAGCTCATAACCATGCTCCTACTGCTGCTAGAGGTGAAGCCCTTGGAGTTATGAATGTAAGTTTACTTATATCTGTTTCACGTTATTCTATAAACTGTGATAAGAATGTACTATTTATCTTAACAAGTAAACAGTATAAATTTTTAGGTCGCCGTACGTAGTACCGAAGAAGCTTAAGCATTCGGTCGTGTGTCTGTAGCATTCTCGGATCAAAATATTTTATTAAGAAATAGTGTTAGTCTCGTCGCCCTGAATGCAAAAATGTAAATAACTTATATACTTGAATGTTAGTCGTCGCTCGCTCGTAAGACCAAATTTGTGCCCTCTACTCCTCTGAAGGTACCGGAGCGATTAACTCCAAATTTGGTACACATATTATTTGGTATTCCATTTGAATCCGCTCGCAGTTTAAATCCAATCGCCCGTAAACTTCTCGAGTTATAGGGCCATAAAATTTGGAGCCCCCCTTATTACTGTCCTTATAAAAATAATTGAAACATTTAAAAATTTTACTGAAAATTCTAAGATATTTTATATCTACAAGATTTTTTCATTTTGTTTACCCAAAGCCCGAAAAAAATTATTAAATATTATAATTTTTAATTTAAGAATATGCACTAAAAAATTTTTTTTTATTCTTATAATCTAAAATTTAATGTAAGACTTTTTATATCCATAACATTTTTTCAAATTGTTAACCAAAAGGCCATAATAATTAAAAACCACTGCTCGCAACGTATATTTTACCTAAAGGCGAGCTCTGCGCGTTGATGCGTTTTACGCGTACCAAATCTTGTTAATAGATTTATATTGCTAATTACTAATTTTAAAATTTTTAAATTTATATAACCAGTTAGGAAATGCCATATTTTGCGTAACGAGTGGGATGTTTTCGGAACGAGCGTAGCGAGATTCCGTAAAATTACACGATTTACAGAAAATCGCATACTACATCTTAATTTCATACATAATCTTTTCTAATTTTGTTAAAATGAAATGTTTTGAACAGATGAAATTAATATTTTCATGAATTCTATTACAACCTAAATGCGCTTGTTAGTTTTAAGTATTGTTTATACAGAAGAGATTTGAGTTTTATAAGAACTGAAAATATTCGAAAAATATCTGATTCAAGCTTAGATAAGGCCGAAAAGGCCGCACAAAATGCACTATTATCGGTGATTCTGAACTTTTAACCAATAGTTCCGATTTTTCTTTTCATTTCCTAACTGGTAACTGCAACTGCAGTCAATTATAAAAAGTGACACTTTACATGTGCAAATTAGAAAAAAAAATTATATTGTCATCAATAATAGAGCTATTGGTCACAAGAAATTAACTATAATCAATATAATTGAGATTTTTTCATAGCTAAAAATTAAATAAAAATAAGCACCTACAATTTAGGTATGTCATTGTTGTAGATATTATGTTTAGTTTATTTTTGATTTTGCGAAAAAATAATGATTATATGAATATGATGGTAATGGTAATCGAATAGATAATATAAATATATTATGTTACGAGATCATTACATTTTCAGAATATAAAACAACGGGCACTAACCACCCAAGAACATCCCCAGCAAATTCTAGCACAACAAATGGTAAATTTACATGCTAATGTAGCAGTAGTAATGCCAAGAAAAGCTTCTATAAAAAGAACTGTTAGAAGAGTGCGGAACGAAAATGGCCTCCCTCAATTACCGGACAGTCTAGAAAATTTAGTAGTACCACAAGTAATTATATCTATATCTATACGTCTCTTACTCATTCCGTGTTCGATATATTGAAAACGTAACAAAAGAAAACTGTTACTTCCGGTTAAGATATTGTTTTCAAAAACAAGAATTGAACACCCGGGTTATATACAATTCTTAAGTTGCATGGTTAAAACATGTAATTCAGTTAAAATCTTTAGTTTAAACATTTTCACGATTACAATACTTCCGTTTAGACTTCGTCCAAGAAAGTAA
The DNA here is from genome assembly GCA_933228885.1 of Leistus spinibarbis. Taxonomy (NCBI): domain Eukaryota; kingdom Metazoa; phylum Arthropoda; class Insecta; order Coleoptera; family Carabidae; genus Leistus; species Leistus spinibarbis. Next base: position 69,019 of record OW121800.1, read on the forward strand.
TAATTACAGTATAATTTAAAACATTCAATAAAACAATTGTTTTCATTATGATGTAGTGTTTATCTTTTCAAAATCCAGGGATACTTTGCTGCATTGAAAATTCGGTGGCTATAAAAATATTTTCATAAGTATTCATAATTGATTAGAAACCCTTCTAGACAGCCGGCGCCCTGAAGGCATCGGTGCATGTACTTATGCTATTTTATTTTAGGAATATCAAGAAATTATTATAGATAATGTTGTCGAGCAATTCCTAATGTATGACTCCCATGATGAATTTTTGCCCGACAGAATCCTAATTTTTTCTACACAAAGAAATTTATATTTGCTATCAAGGCAACCCAACTGGTTTGGAGACGGTACATTTAGTACAGCGCCTCAGCTATTTAAGCAACTTTATACAGTGCACGTCGAATATCAAGGCTCAGTGATCCCGATTATTTATGCCCTATTACCAAATAAGACCCGCCAAACTTACATAAGAATGCTTGAAGCGATTAAAAATTTGCAGCAAGGACTCGCACCTGAGCGAATAATGCTTGACTTTGAAATGGCTGCAATGCAAGCATTTGAACTTAGTTTTCCAGGTATAGTCAAGACAGGCTGTTTTTTCCATTTATGCCAAAATGTTTGGCGGAAAGTGCAAGGAAATGGCTTACAGGGCAGATACGGGGAGTCTCATGAATTTGCACTATGGATTAGGATGATTCCTGCTCTAGCATTTGTGCCTCCGCAACTAGTAGGAGACATTTTCGAAGAGCTTATAGCAGATGTAAATTTTCAGGAGGATGCGAGAGTGGTAGCTCATTATTTTGAAGACACATATATTGGAAGATGGCGACAGCGTCTTCGGGAAGTACCATTGTTCCCTGTTGCTATATGGAGCGTTCATGAGCGAACGCTGAACAATCAGGCGCGAACAAACAATGATATAGAGGGCTGGCACCGAGGTTTTATAAATACCTGTGGCACTATGTTTCCCAATATTTATAAATTTATTGAAGCACTTAGGCAGCAGCAAGCGCTGCATAATTTTGAAATATCGCAATTAATAGCTGGCCAACCACCAAACCCAAGAAATAAAAAATACGCAGCTATTTCAGTGCGCTTAGTGACGTTGTTGCGAATGTTCAATGATATGGACCATTTAACGTTCTTAAGAGGTGTTGCACATAATTTTGAATTATGAAGAGGGTCTCCGACAAACAGCAAGACCCATTAAAGGCAGGGAGACTTGTATTTAATATTTTTAGCTCGTCGTATAGAATGTACAAAAGAGCGGTCTTGTGTCTGTAACATGCCCGGATCAAGAAAAAAAGAATCTTAACAAAAAGTTCTTGTATTTTCGCCCTGAATCCAAAAATGTATATAACTCATATACTTGGTTGTATGTATCTCGCTCGCTCGGTCGCTTGGTCGGTCGTAAGATGTGAGTTTGTGACCGCAACGCCTCTGAAGGTACTGGGCGGTATTTTACCAAACTATATTTTTAGGGCATTTAGGTTCACAATCTGCAAAAATGCTATTCGGATAATAAGTCTCCTTTTCGTAGTTTATTTTTTGTTTATTGTTTAATTATTTTGAAATACTCGAAAAATAATAATTTGATATTTAAAATTACATAATTATTATATTTAATAATTCTATTTGGCCTTTGGGTTTACAATATAAAAATATCTGGAGTGGCCTGCACTCGACTATATCCAAAACCTGCTGTCTAACTAACCAATACTCTTCAGAAATATTCTAAAATGTCATTTATCTAATTGAGTTTTGTTTTCTTGTCAAAAAAGCAGATGATCCGATTTTATAAGCTACATGCGAATCCATGGCAACGTAAACAAGATATTTATAATGTTTCGTAGCATTTTTCTCGCAACTGGTACATTTCTTGAAGAAATGTTTCAAACAAAATTTGTGCGAAATATTAATCTCTTTCATTATGAACATAACTATATTTGCCGTAAGTGTAGCCGTTCTAGTGATATTGGAGATGGAACAAAACATGTATAGAGTAAACAAGCACTTATGGTTTGAATATTCTTCTCAAAAATAAGAGGTGCACATCTAGGGCATATACAAGTCTTATGTTTGAAGTTTCATAATTTTTCGTTCTACAGTTTTGGCTCTAGAGTGTTCACAGACACACAGACAGACAGATAGACGTCATTCCGAAAATAGTCACATTCGATTCAAGGAAAGTCAAAACATGTATATCCGTTGAAATCTCGAGTTCGAAATTTTGCATGATTACAAGACGTACTTATTACTCTGTAAAAGAAAGTAAATATGTCGTGCTAAAATATCTAAGATTTTATTGCCGAATTTAGAGTATTTTTAATTTTTTGTTAATGTCAGCATTAAAGGGGGCTCTCAATTTGGAGACCCTATAACTCGGGATTTATAAAAGTGATTGGATTTATACTGTGAACGAATGCAAATGGGATATATTGTGTATCAGTTATATTCCTTAATTCCATAAAACATCTCAAAATCTGATGAAACAAAGAAAATTTGAACCGATTTATTTAAAACAAAATAAAGCGTTATTATAATAATTTATATAGTGAAAGTACTAGAAAGTCGAGTGAAGGCCACTTCAGTTTTCGTTAAAACGAATGTGTTGTTTGTATCAGTAATTATTGTTTAGTAAAACAAAAGTTTACCTGAGGATTGTATTTTTAAACGGGTATAAGAACCTATTGAACATACAACACATGGAAAGTCTGCCATCTGAATTAAAGAAGTTTCATATTATTATTTGATCATTGGTTGATTTGATATATCTGTGGGGCGCAATATGTACCGAACAAGTTACTTTATTACATAAACAAAATTATTGCCCATGAAATATATGTATATGTACCTGAAATTGTATGTACACGAAATTATGTGTAAGTTGTCATTTTTATTGTTAATTCTATCTTATAGGTATACCTTCATTAGATTGTTTAATTTTAATAAAAAATATTATTTATGTTAAACTTTAAATTTGTATTATTTATTTATTTGTTAATATTTATTTATTTATGGTTTTTACTGATGTGGAATTATTTTTTTGTAACTATAGTCTCCCCGGTTTACCTGATGATGGCTTACTAGCTGAAACCGGTGGTTTAATTAATAAAGAATGTTACGGAATCCAAACGTCTTCAAACCTTATTTTTTCTTATCCTATAATCTATCGATGTTTACCAGCTGTGAGGTGATTTGCTGCTCGAGCGCCTATCCTTCTGCTGGAAAGGAGAAGTGTAACAGATATATTTGGATTAAAGTTTGTGATTAAAATGGTTACTTTTTTTGCATACCCAGTTTTGACATGCGATTGCTGTAAGAGAGGAAGATACAAATATATTTAGATTAAATTTAGTTATCACATAGGTTACGTTACGTTATTGCTGTGGAAAAAAAGGTAGTAAGTTAGCTATCCGGATATGGCACGGGTATGCGGCGGAGAGTGCACACCAAGATATAACGTTGGTGGCGGTCGGATACCTGGATATGACGCGGATATACGGAGGAGAGTACACACCAAGATATAGCTTTGATGGTACCACTAGATCACAGCAACCATGCCTTTGTAGTGAAATCGTTTCGTCAGACAGCATATGTATTTAGTTTTAGTAAGAAATATACGGCTTTCAGATTCATCTGCAATTTTTGAGGTTTAAAAATGATATGCATTTAGATATGCTAAGAAATTCCCATTAAATCAGTTATTGTCTGTCAAAAAGTTACTGGGAGCGACTGGGAACGGGTTGGTCGGGTGCGAGTTGGCCGGGAGCGAGTTACTGGGATCCAGTTGCGCGGGAGCGAGTTACTGGGAGCCAGTTGCGCGGGAGCGAGTTACCGGGAGCGAGTTACTGGGAGCCAGTTGCGCGGGAGCGACTTGGCATGGGATCCAGTTGGTGGGAGCGAGTTGCGCGGAAGCGAGTTGGTCGGGAGCCAGTTGTCCGGGGGCGAGTTGGTGGGGAGTGAGTTACTGGGAGCCAGTTGTGCGGAAGCGAGTTGGCATGGGAGCCAGTTGTCCTGGTATCAGTTGAGCGAAAGCGAGTTGGTGGGAGTGAGTTACTCGGACCGACATAGCCGCAAACCCAGCTGGACGAACGGCGCGTGAAAAACATCATCACCGAAGTGTTCCAGGACTCATCCTTAACTATACGGATCTACCGGTGGGAGCCCTTGCAATCAGTGCCAAGCCAAGTTACCACTGAGTGGAGGCTGCGTCCAAAGAAGTTCCTTCCGGGTCCTATAAGCAAAGCTCGTCCTAGTTCGAGCAGTACTGACATTGGTAGCGAAGCATCAGTGACCGAACCGGACACAGAGGAGGGAGCTTATTCGCCACTCCCCTCTGACGGTGATCTTTCTTCGTTTAACGCCACCGATGTGAACCAGGCATCCGAGTCGAACGAGGACTATGTGTCTAAGGACGAGACACCAGATGTTCATAAGAACCGAATGGCTGCGAACACCAGCCGTGGGCCGTCGGAAATACAAGAAGCGGAGTGCTTCGAACAGGAAAAAACCGGAGAGACAGTCCCGGGTGCAACCGAACCTCTAAGTTTGGGTAATACTCCTGTCAAAATGTTTGATGTTGTGCCGTGTAGTGACAAGGAACCGGGAGTGCAAGGTGATGCGCCCGATTCCTCCGCACCGGACAGTAGTTCGGTTGAGCGGCGGGCCAGGACAATGAACGATGTGCAGCCGAGTGCCTCACCTCCGATGGTGACGAGTGTTCCCATAGTGAACAACCGGAACGATCCCCGAGGAGCGTACCCACGACGAGTGTTGCCGCCACGCGAGGCTCGGGATCTGGCGCGGTTGCGTATTATGGAAACTTCCAGGAGGAAGTAAGATTTAAGGACAGGGCAGTGTAGCGTTTAAATTGTGTAGCTTAAACAGCTGATATACATTATACTAGAGAGGAGGGGGAGCACGTAGAGCTGATGCCATTGCCGATCTAGCAGTAGAGCACGGTATGCGAATTAGAACGTACGCTTGAGATGTCATGTATCTAGATTAATAAAACAAATAAAACCGTTAACTTGTGTTGTTAATTAAACATATTTTGTCCACGTTACAATATATATATGATATAATATATATATATAATATAATATATATATATAATATAATATATATATATAATATAAGTACTTAGCGTCACCGGCCTATGGCGCCACTGTCGCAAGAGACATAACCTATTGTGTAGTACATTATCTTAGACGGCTACTGTAAAAATTTCAGCCGAATCGGACTTGCAGTTTTGTTTTGACCGCGTGTGAAAGCGATAGTATCCGCAGATTTTAGAAAAATGGAAAAGGAGCAATATCGGTCAGTGATTCGATTCTTGTTTTTGGAAGGGAAATCGCGCAGCGAAATCAAAGAACGCTTGGATGCTGTGTACGGCGACTCTTCTCCTTCGATGGCGACCGTCAAAAATTGGTTCAACGAGTTTCAACGTGGTCGCACGACGGTTTTTGATGAGCCTCGCCCAGGTGCCCCGAAAACGGCTACCACGGAGGATAACGTGACAAAAATCCCGCGTTGGCCACAACCCATTTTTTTTCCATATTGAACAACATAAAAGTCCAGTATTGTAATATATTATGTATATATCCTATAATGTTGCAAACAAAATATTTTAGAGCATTTTAATGATTAATTCGTAATTTTGTTGGGTTTTTGTGATAAAGATATGGCATATCGTGTTCGGACAAAACAATGCATACCTTGACATATTCTACCGAACAATACCTTGGCAACAAAGAACTGGATACAGCCATCATTTGGAAACAAAAAATGTATAATGTAAACGTGCACTTCCGGTTTGAATATTCTTTTCAAAAACAGGGGGTACACATCTAGGGCATAAATAAGTCTTAAGTTTGAAGTTTCCTAATTTCACGTTCGACAGTTTTGGCCCTAGAGCGTTCACAGACACACACACAGACGTCATTCCGAAAATAGTCACATTCGATTCAGGGAAGGTCAAAACATGTATATCCGTTGAAATCTCGAATTCGAAATTTTTCATGATTACAAGACTTACTTACTATTTTGTAAAAGAAAGTAAAAATCCATATTTTTTTCTTTTAATCAATATTCTTGGAATAGGTGCTGAGAATATTATAATTAGTAAACAGATAAATGAAAAATTGAATATATCGTGATTTAATGAGGGCTAGGTGGTTAAAGATTTAAATTGTAGCGATAATCGTGAGCCCCCCAAGCGCCAACTAACTTACGAAGATAAAGAAAATATGGCTGCCATGATAACAATGAAGCACCACCCTCGCCTGCAGTTCCGAATAAAGCAAACTGCTTAAAATCAACCCCAACCAGCAGCAGTATTACGCCCGTAAATTTCATTATTATTATCAAGTTGTCTACAACTCAGCAAATATAGAGTTCAGTAACGTTTAAATTAGCTTAGTGTAGTGTAGGTTCGTCTGCCTCTCTGTCGTCTGACGCCTGCTAATGACATTTGGTACCCTTGCTTCGGTTGCTATGGCGCTTCTGTACTTCGTACGGCGAGCTAAATTGCTTCATTTGTTGTACGATTGCTATGAAGCAATATCAAAATGCATGGTATTCAGGGAATCAAATGTAAAATTGCTATTTTCAAAGGCGATATTACAAGAAAATGTGTCAAATGAATTTTGTAAATAAATTTAATATATTTAATTTTTTAGCTCGCCGTACGACGTACCGAAGAAGCTAAAGCATTCGGTCGTGTGTCTGTAGCATTCTAGGATTTAAAAAAATCATTAAGAAATAGTGTTAGTCTCGTCACCCTCCAGAATCCAAAAATGTATATAACTTAACATACTTGGATGTTAGTCGTCGCTCGCTCGGTATCTTTTGTGCCCTCTACTCCTCTGAAGGTACCGGAGCGATTCACACCAAATTTGGTACACATATTATTTGGCATCCCATTTGAATCCGCTCGCAGTTTAAATCCAATCGCCCGTATACTTCCCGAGTTATAGGGCCCCAAAATTTGAAGCCCCCCCCCTTAATACTGCCTTTATAAAAATAATTAAAACACTCAAAAATTTTACTAAAAATTCTAAGATATTTTATATCTACAAGATTTTTTCATATTGTTAACTCAAAGCCCGAAAAAAATTATTAAATATTATAATTTTGAATTTTCAAATATGCACTAAAAATTTCTTTTTATCAATATAATCTACAAAAAATTGTAAGATTTTTTATATCTATAACATATTTTCAAATTGTTAACCAAAAGGCCATAATAATTAGAAACCACTGTTCGCAACGCATATTTTACCTAAAGACGAGCTCTGCGCGTTGGTGCGTTTTACGCGTGCCAAATCTTGTTAAAGAAACATTTTTCTCATAACTTATGCCGAAACCATTACTTAGGTTAAGTTATTGTTTTTTTCGGAGGCATATACTATACACGCCACTAGCCACGAACCATTGGCCATGCGCCATTAGCGTAACCATTATATAATTAACAAAATATAACTGTTTATACAACTTATCCACTAACAATAGCACTTGCGCAGATCATTTTTAGAAATGGTGATGACAGCCATGGGCGCCGAACACATGGGTGCTCTAGGGCCTGGGAACCAAACTTACGTATGAATGTTTGGTTGATTGTTTATATTTTAAACATAATTTAATTCAAAAGTATCAGATTTGTTATAATTGTAATAATTTGCCGGTATTTGAGTAGTAAATAATCATATCCTTGTACATTGGGCAGCACATGGAAAAACAAAAGTTCGGCGGACATGGCTGGCAGCTGTGTTTGTTTGAAGTGATTCTGGTATTTGTGATTGTGTATTATTTTATTGTGTTTTTGGATTTTTATCTGCGTTGATCTGTCAAATTAACAGGTGAAATAAGAACTACAATCGGCGCATGCACAGAACAATTTTCCAAATAATTAACCACCAGAGAGTTGGCCAATTTTTTTTGTTGGTGGCTAATGGTTAATCGTAATGGATGATAATAGTTGCGGAATGAACAACTACATTAATTTCTTATATTTCAACTATTAATTGATAATGGTTACGCTAATGTTGCGTGGCCAGTGGTTCGTGGTAGTACTACATTATATTAATATATATATATATATATATATATATATATATATATATATATATATATATATATATATATATATATATATATATATATATATATATATATATATATACGTAAAAGAAAGTCCTGCGTTGGCCAGAACCTATTTTTGATTTTTATAATATTAAATACTTAAATTTTGTAAAGCTTTTATTATTTTTTACAGGGACGCGCAGTGGCAGTTAGGAGATGACGAGCACTTGCCAATCGGAACATTTTGTTGGGGTCACATTGAATCCTTTGGAATTCGTTCGCTTTTGTTGGCAACCAAATGCGACATTTGCTTGAGTGCGGACGCAAGAGCAAGATATTGTTGAATATTTGTGGGAAAATGGTGTAAGTTTTTATTTATTATTGTGTAATTAAAACTTGTTGTTATTGTGCATGGCTAAGAACGTCCACACATTTAGCTCGGATTAAAAAAAAAGTGGAGTGGCTTGCACTCGACTTTCTTTTGCGTAGGTTTCACTAGAAATATATATATATATATATATATATATATATATATATATATATATATATATATATATATATATATCTATTAAACGTAATATTTAATTAACAATCATATATTTTCTCATTTTTTTTTTCAACTGTAGCATAAGTAAATCAGAAGTTCTCAATGTATCCTAAACAAATTGTCAAACCAGCTAATACTCCACAGTTATACTCTGAAATTGTACCATTTAGCTTATAATTTTATTACATAACAAATACTGTTTCTTCAATATAAAATATAGATTGTTTATTTTACATTCACCATATTAATATATTTAAATACTAGGGTCACCCGTGGGCACCGTGTGCCCATATGGTACACAGAATATAGCTGTTTTGACGGATGGAGAATTGTCTTGTAATTTTCTTGTAAATCATAGTTACAATATAAAAATATACACGATTTTTCCTTCAGTTTGTATCATTTAACAGGTAACAAACCTAAAAATAATTAAATATTCATAATTTTATATATTTTTCCAGCCAATCAGGTGTCTAAATATGTTGTTGTTTATTATTTAATTTATAAATTTATTTACTGCATCTATTTGTAGTTAAATATATTGTACAATGCACATTTTATATTATTTAATAATTTGATGCATGTTTTTATTAATTTTTAAATGATTATAAATTATAGAATATAATAAAATAATTAAAGATTTTGAAATTTGGACAGTTAATTAAAATTGTTAACAATCATTATTTGCATAAATGTATGAAATTGAAACAATTCATTCTGATAACAAAGTCGGAAAAAGCGCGGTAACTTTGAAGTACTACTTGATGGCACTTCATACTTCAAACACTTTATTTCAGTACAAACTATTTGATATTATATATAACACATCTGTCGCCAGAGCATGGTGGCTAAGACTCTCGCCTCTTACCCTGGAGATCGTGAGTTCGATCCCCGTCTATGCCAATTTGCATTTTTACAAAAAAAAGCGTTCTACACACACTCACATATACACTCACATACAAACTCACATACATACAAACATTTCTGAGTAATTATATTAATGATAATATTCAATATGTACTGTTTTCCAAAAATTATTTTCAATAACCAATACGCTCGAAACACGTTCTCAGTCGATTTATTTGTGATAATCGTTGTAAAATGACATATATCAAATTATTTTAGTCTATTTTGTTTACCTTTAAAAATGTTGTCAGGCATTGTTCATACGATTACATGCGTATCTATGGCAACATAAATAAGAAATTTAAGATTTTCCTTGGCAGTTTTCTCGTAACTGATACACATTTTGAAGAAACTTTTCAGACAGTAGTTGTGCGAAGTATTAATATCTTTCATTATGAATTTAACTATTATGGTCATAAGTGCAACCGTTTTACTGAAATTGGAGGAAGGGAAAAAAATGCATAGAGTAACCATGCACTTCCGCTTTTCCGGTTTTTCAAAAATAGAAGGTGCACATCTAGACCATTTTTCCAGTCGCAAGAAACAATTTTGTTCCCTGTCCACAGATTTCAAGTAGCAAAATGTTAAAAAACCTGGTATTTTCTCCTGGTTTAAAGATACGGAACAACGTTGTCGGACGTGAACATTTACAAACTGTGAACCCGCCCCGCCGCCACCTTTACCGGAACAACTGCATTCTCCAAAGCATAAATATAATCTGGCTGGACTACGATATATGGAAATGAGTCACCGTTCCTATACACCACCTCTTTAAGCACATAATATTTTGTAATCATCACGTATTTATCCATGACCATTTGTAATTTGCGCGATAAATGGCTGGGCTGTTCACACAAAATAATTACAGGGACCGAATGATTACGATCGGTCACTTGCAGCTTGCACAAATCCATTTCGTGGCGAAACATGCAAACATCCGATCAAAAACTCATTAAAGTCAGTCTTTAAAAATTGAAAAATTGCCATGGTCGCACACATCGTATATCTCCGCAATATTCTCAATAATATTTTATTTCGGCATCTGTATAGCAAATGGTCAACAGATTTAAGAACAATTCGATCGACAAAAATATTAAAAATAGTTTGACCGTTCAAATGTTTCTGCAACGGTAATGAGTCGGCCTGTTTTAACTGATTGACGATTTTGTTCAGGCAAAACTAGATCTGTTTCGACGAATTCATATTTAGTTGCAATTACTCGAAGCAGTTGGCCGAATTTGATGTGATCCTCGAAACGCGACGTTTCGCTCTTCTGCGATCTGCGGCAGAGCTAAAGAGGTTTCAATGTGTATGACAGTGAGTGTCACCTGTTAAATATATTTCTTTTCGGCGAACCCATGTACAATAGCATTCTCGATCCAGACGAGTTCTCCAACAGCTGCTACATAGTTTAATCGGTTTGTTTTCAAGCAAAGCTGCATCATTCGTGATTTTGCCATCAAAAACAAAACTTATGATCAAAAAATCAATTGAAGTACAGCGCTCGTAAAATATGCAATTTTATAACACGTTCTCTTTATCAATTTACTCTTTTCTACCTTTATTTTCATATTTAAATGGACTACAAAAGTGATGACGCGTAATTAATTGGCGGCAAAATTCAGATGCGGTCGAGGCCATTTTCGTTTCTTATGGGATTTAACATAGAGGTGAAGTTTGCATGTATGAGTTATTTTTTTAAATGTAGGCTCAAGCTTCAACTATAGATTCATGTATTTAAACTAGGGCGACCATAACTAATTAGTTTGTAATTAAAGAATAGCGACATTATGGGAAAATATCATTTAGTGTCCACATCTGAATTTTGCCGCCAATTACGCGTCATCACTTTTGTAGTCCATTGTAGTACATTGTAGAAAATTTGACAGTACGTAATGGCGAAAACTGGCGACAACTCAAGTGCGTGTTCGCCAACATTGGCCAAGGAAGTATACAGCAGAGCTACAACTTAAGGCCTGCGCGGAGGTGATATCGCGCACATACACTGAAAAGTGGTTATGTCACATCCGTTTATTTCAGCCCGCGAAATACGAAAATTGGTCCGCTCAACGCGTGATCGGCGTGCCTATTCTGTAATATAGCAACAGTTGATGTTGCTGCAATTGATGGCGTATAGCAATATCAGATGCTGCTGTGTACAGAATAACCCTAATGTTGCTATCCTAAGGGATTTTACATGTTGATTACAGTGAGAAAATTTAAGTTGGCAACACTATCTTTCAAAATATAAAATTGGGTCAAACTGTCGATGATGGGCCTCACGTCCAAAATGGATGAAACTTTGTGAAAAAATCCGCAAAAAAATTAGGATTATGGGAAAAATAATCGCATGGGGGGGAAACCCTTGGATGACCTTGAAATTAATTAATTTGTTTTTATAGCTATTTATCAATTACAATCAATCTGTGCGTGCCTAAGAGTGTGTGTTTCTCCAGCCACGATTTCTGTTACCAACTTAAAAATAACAAAATCCCCTTGATTGATTTTGGCTCTACTATTAATACAAAATTACTTCCCATCACTTAAAAATTAAACAACCACAACGTAACCACAAACAGTGATTTTATGTACAAACGAATTATTTACATTTTCGCTGTTTGTGGTTACGTTGTGGTTGTCTAATTTTTAAGTGATGGGAAGTAATTTTGGTTTTAATCGTTGCGCTAAAACCAATCAAGGGGATTTTGTTATTTTTAGGTTGGTAACAGAAATCGTGGCTGGAGAAAAGGGTGAAACTGTCGATGATGGGCCTCACGTCCAAAATGGATGAAACTTTGTGTTAAAAATTATAATATTTAATAATTTTTTTCGGGCTATGAGTTAGCAATATGTAAAAATCTTGTGGGCATAAAATATCTTAGTATTTTTAGTAGAATTTTTGAGTGTTTTACACACAAACACACTCAAACAAACACACTCACACAAACCCACTCACACAAACCCACTCACACACACACACACACACATACACACACTCTTAGGCACGCACAGATTGATTGTAATTGATAAATAGCTATAAAAACAAATTAATTAATTTCAAGGTCATCCAAGGGTTTCCCCCACATGCGATTATTTTTCCCATAATCCTAATTTTTTTGCGGATTTTTCCACAAAGTTTCATCCATTTTGGACGTGAGGCCCATCATCGACAGTTTGACCTAAAATTGTTTTTGACGCCTTCGCTAGCATCGCTATTTTTCTTTTATATTTCTGTTATGTTCGTATAAAATCAATAATGGTGAAAACTCAAATATCTCGAAAACTAAGTGGAATCAAGAAAAATGTTTGGGACAGAAGTTGTAGGGTTCGGAGGGGGATATCTAATTTTGAAATGACCTTGAAATCGTTTTTGGTTTTTTCAAGGTTAACTTCGTGAAAAAATTGAATTCCCTGAATCGAATGTGACTATTTTCAGAATGACGTCTGTGTGTCTGTCTGTGGACGCTCTACAAACAAAACTGTGAAACGTAAAATAATGAAACTTCAAACTTAAGACTTGTATGTGCCGTAGATGTGCACCTCCCTATTTTTGAAAGGAATATTCAAACCGGAAGTGCATGTTTACTCTACGCATATTTTGTTCTATCACCAATATCACTAAAACGACTGCACTTATGACAAAAAAAGTTATGTTCATAATGAAAGATATTAATATTTCGCACAACATTGATTTGAAAAGTTTCTTTAAACAAGATTTACGCGTAAAACGCACCAACGCGAAGAGCTCGCCTTTAGGTAAAATATGCATTGCGAGCAGTGGTTTTTAATTATTATGGCCTTTTGGTTAATAATATAAAAAAATGTTATAGATATAAAAAGTCTTACAATTTTTTGTACATTATATTGATAAAAATAATTTTTAGTGCTTATTTTAAAATTATAATAATTGCTGGTGGATATGACTTTTTTTTTAAATAGGCTCAAGATTCAACTATAGGTTCATGTATCTAAACTAGGGCGACCATTACTAATTAGTTTGTAATTAAAGAATAGCGAAATTATGAGAAAATATCTTTTGTATTGCTCAAAAGTCCTTGCATATTCGCGATAAATGGATTTTTTGTACATTATAGTGATAAAAAAAAAATTAATACCTTATTTAAAATTAAAAAGTTATAATATTTCAAAAATTTTTTCGGGTTTTGGGTTAATAATAGGAAAAAAATTTGTAGACATAAAATATCTTAGAATTGTTAGTAAAATTTTTGAGTGTTGTAATTATTTTTATAAAGGCAGTATTAAGGGGGGCTCCAAATTTTGGGGGCCTATAACTCGGGAAGTATACGGGCGATTGGATTTAAACTGCGAGCGGATTCAAATGGGATGCCAAATAATATGTGTAGTAAATTTGCCAGTGCATCGCTCGCTCCGGTAGCTTCAGAGGAGTAGAGGGAATAAATTTGGTCTTACGAGCGAGCGAGCGACGACTAACATCCAAGTATATAAGTTATATATATTTTTGGATTCAGGGCGACGAAACAAATACTTTTTGTTAATGACATTTTTTGAACCGAGAATGCTACAGACACACGACCGAAAGCTTTAGCTTCTTCGGTACTTCGTACGGCAAGCTAAAAATGTACAAGTTACGAGAAAACTACTATGTAAAAAAATTATATTCTTATATATATTGTCATGGAAATACATATGTAAGAAGTTTTTTTTATAGTAATCGTTTTACTTATGCCTGACATCATTTGACAAATAAACAAAATATAAATAATGTATGTCATATTGCGCTATTTAACACAAATAGATCGAATGAGAAGGCAAATTTTAAAGAATCAACATTTATGCTTCATATTGAAGAAACAATATTTGATAACATAATAAAATAATAACCTAATTGGTACAATTTCAGGGTATTACTCTGGAGTATTGGTATTTTTGGACAGTTTGTTTGGAATGTATATTCCTAATGAAAACTACGTAAAAGAAAGTTCTGTGTTGGTCACAACCGATTTTTTCAAATGGAAATAGTTATTTTTGATATCGACAATCGAAAGAGCGGGAAATTTTATATTCGGAATGATGTAGCGTCTTGATAAGGTCAATTCAAAAAATATGCCCCATCCTGTATATCTGAGCTATCTCAGAGATATTACATTTAGAGCGCAAATGTAATTTACATTGTAACATATATGTTATATATATATATATATATATATATATATATATATATATATATATATATATATATATGATGAGCTTTCATAATTTATATCTCTGATATATATTACATTGTAATATATCAGATATATTGTAACATATTGTTATGTATATATATGTTTTCAAAAATATATGTGATAAAAAGAATTTTGGTATGTTTTTTTTTTTAATGTGTATTTTTTTTTAAACCTATTAACTTTAAGTATTTCTTTATTTGTTTGTTATAATTAACATTTGTTTTCTTCTCTGATGACTTAAAAATAGAACAATCTATTGTTCAACTTAATTCCCCGTTGGGTACATGGGTCCAGCCAGATCTTTATCGTTCTAAATTATAATTTAAATATACTTCTAATTGAGCTAGCGACTTCAAATTTCGTGACTTTTCCTAAAATTGTATTAGCTATTCTAATATCTCTATCGCTATCTCTACAAAATTGGGAGGATACATTCCATACGAGGATAATTACAAAGATATCTCGGTATATCACATCACATACGTACTCCATGTGGTCTGCCCAGACCCCTATGTATTTTATATGGAAAAAGATGAAATATGACGCAATGTGAATAATTTTTAATATTTTTTTCTGGCCTTTGGGTTACTAATATGAAAAAATCTTGTAGGTATAAAATTACTAAGAATCCGAACATGTGCCCAACGGAGAGTTAATAATATTTAAACATTATATATTGTTATAATATTCAATAATAAATAATAATTATATTTTTAAATATATATTTTATTTGTTATATCTTATATTTGGTATAAAAATGTAATAATTTAGAACAAATGTAATAATATTACCAATAGTTAACTGATATTAAAAGATAATTTGATTCGTTATTTACTATATTTTTACATCTTGAAATTTGAACTTTGAAACGGAATGAGGAATAGTTTAATTTAGAAAAAAAGAGACATTCCAATTTTTTATAAATCAACGATACGTCTGTTTACTCCTACGAGCCGGGTATTTTTAATAATATTTCATTATTTCTTAACATATTTCTACAGTTTATAATTATATATAGCTAATTATTTATATTCTACACAAAATGAAAAACAACCGCGTATTAAGCAGAGATAATAAGAAATACGACTGCTCTATGTTAACTTTTGTGACAGAGTTGTCATCAGCGTTACCTTCCGGATTATCCTTAACTAAAATTAATTTTGCGGTAAATATGAATGCTGAATCCAGATACATATTGTTACTAGATGCATTAAAATGATAGTAGCTTCTTATGAATAATGTATTTAATTTTTTTTAACTTTTTATTTGTACATTTTAAGAAATATTTTAACATAACATGACAAATGGTTAGTATAATTTTATCTTCTATAATGTATTTATGTTCCTCACAAGGATTTTCCAATGTGTAAAACGGCCTTGCAAATAGACATAATTGTTTATAATTTCTTCTTTATTTATATACTATATATAATATTATTTGAAAAACAATTGTTTTCAAATTATCAATGCAATTAATTACATTTTCCGCCGGATATACTAATCTTTTTTTACTATCGTACTCTCGAATTTGGATTACAGCAAATTTAAACACGCCTGACAACCCGTTTGAAGCCGAAGTCGTTGAATCAAAGCGTAATGTCCATCATTAGAGGATGAAGGTGGCACAGAGGATATAGCTAGAAATTGATCAACTGGTAATCGAATGGAAGAGAGAGGTTGAAGTGCTGTGGGTGCAGATAAGAGAGAATTTAGAGCTACCACCGTCATCCTCACAGTTCGAATTTCTTGAATTTCTCAACGTGTAATTTAGCAAGCATGTTTTAAATGCCACTGCGAACTGTGATGGCGACGGATTGGCGTTTTGTCCACACAGTCCTCTAACAGCAAAGAAATTCTCTAGAGCTAGAGGATCTTGATTTAAGGATTTGGTAACCATATAACCATATACGAAAAACAATGCTTCGACGTTCCGAATTGTTGCAACGAAATTGGCTACAAACGGTGGATTCAGTACTGTTTTTCCTGCCTTCGAAAAAACTAAATTATTTAAAATCCCCTAGCATTTGACCAAAATTCCCAATGAGCAGAACCGTCTAACATTTTTGAATTTAAAGGTCTAGCACCACTGGCAGTAGAATTTAAAGTGTCGAACAAGTCGTTCATAAACAAAATAAAATTTGCCGTATCGAAAACCTGTATTGCACCGCCTCGCGACATCATGGACATTATCTTGTAGACACTAAGACTACGGCTAAAATGACTCATTTTCTTTTTGCCTTCAGGTTCGACATGATCTTTCGTTAACTTCGTCACTTTAGAATCGACGGTTTCGCCATCCAGGTCATACAGGGGTTTTATTTCAGACTACTTGGCCACTTTCCGATCTCCATATATAATGTCTTTATCCAACAAATTATTCCGCATACATTTTAAAGAGCATCGTATAGATGAATAATTTGTCGGCCCTGGACACTATATATGAGATCGTCCTCATGTTCGTGTTCTTTGCTTAGCATTCCCACAGCAGATCGGTTCGCCGCACCTTGGTCACAAACGGATGCCACGATTATAAATTTAGTCTTGTCATGAACGGCTTGTACGACACTTTCTATGGCATTTTTTAAAGAAATTCTCTCTGCGGCAGACTTCACAAAAAATAATGCTAATGGTTGCTTCCAATTTTTGTGCAGCCCACGGATCATAAAAACTAAAGCGTGATCAGCGATTCTATACGTGGAAAGAAAGCCAGAGGATTCTAGACCTTCAACTCTATCTTCTCCTTTATTGTATTGGAGATTTGGAAACAATGAAACTTCGTCGAACATTAAAATACAGTACCGATCTATCGCGGCATCTCGTTCTGAATTCAGAGAAATATATTCAAAAAGTTTATCGTTAATCCCTGGGTGTAAAATAATGTTTGATAAACAACGGTTTATCATACGCGTTGAAGGCATTACAAAAAAAATTGATAAACATTATACCCACGTGGGCAGTGCTTTTGTAGGGCAACAAAAAAGACTTTTCCTCCAACGTCCAACGCCTTTCCTTTTTCGTTGTTCGGAAATGCTTTACTTGACTGGTAATTAATTATTTCATAATAGGCGGCATATCATCAATTTTTTTAAATGATTTTATAAACTGATTGAAAAAGTTAATTTGGAAGAAAATACGGAAGATACAAACAACCAAATATCACAGAACCATGATATAAATATAACAATGGATATTGAAGATGAAAATTTTGTAAGCGACAATCAAACCATAGAATTAAATGAGATTCAAGAAAATACAACAAATAACTTAGAAAACACAGGATTAAGGGGGGGACAGGTAGAAAATAACAAAAATAGTAATCCTGTATTTAAGCGAAATGAAATTGAAAATGAAAACTTTCCGCGAAGATCCGAGAGACTGAAGAATAGAACAACGAAACAAGTTTTCGGGATACAACATCAGAAAAATGATGAAGATCCCAAAACATTTAAGGAAGCATTAAATAGAGAGGATAGCGAAGAATGGAAGGAAGCTATACAAGAAGAGATTAATTCTTTGCACAAAAATAAAACGTGGACTTTGGTGGATCGGCCTAAAAATAGAAACATAATTGGATCCAAATGGGTACTTCGACGAAAGTATTCACAGAACGGTACTGTCGAACGTTATAAGGCACGTGTTGTAGCTCAAGGATATGCACAAATACCTGGTCTTGATTTCCAAGAAGTATATTCTCCAGTTCTAAAGTGGCAAAGTTTGCGTATACTACTGGCGTTAGCTACGGAACTCAATTGGCACATACATCAAATGGATGTGAAGACCGCCTATCTCAATGGTGTATTGAAAGAAGAAATCTACATGAACCAGCCGCCTGGATTTGCGAAAAAAGGGCACGAGAATTTAGTTTGTCTTCTAAAGAAATCCATATACGGTTTGAAACAATCGGGTCGTGAGTGGTATCACTGTTTGGATGAATGTTTGAAAAACAATGATTTTCGACCAACGCACGCTGACCCTTGTGTATATGTCTCTACGTGTAAGCCGAAAACAATTATTTCAGTTTACGTTGATGATTTGTTAATCTTTGGTGAAGATATCAAAGATATAGAAATGGTGAAGAAAATAATGAACACTAACTTCGAAATGAGAGATTTGCAAGAAGCGACTTATATACTAGGAGTTGAAATCCAACAAGATAGAAAAAGAAATCAAGTCACGATTTCTCAGAGAAACTATAGCGAAAATATTTTAAAAACATTTAGTATGGAAAATTGTAAGCCAATTTCAACACCAATCGACGTGAATTTTAAACTTACAAAGGAACATTGTCCTAAATCCGAAATAGACAAAGCCGAAATGACAAAGTATCCCTACCGAGAAGTAATTGGTAAACTAATGTACCTATGCATTACTACTAGACCAGACTTAATGTTTCCTGTAACTTTCTTGAGCCAATTTAATTCAAACCCTGGATTGGAACATTGGAAGGCAGCAAAGCGAGTTCTTCGATATCTACAAAGAACAAAAAGTTTTGGAATTACCTATCGCAAATGTCAAAGCAAGCTTACTGGTTACACCGATGCTGATTGGGCGTCAAACCTAGATGACCGACGTTCGGTAACTGGATATTTATTTACACTTGCAAATGGTGCTATCACCTGGAAATCACAAAAACAAGACACGGTGGCATTATCCACAGCCGAATCAGAGTTTATGGCACTTACCAGTGCAGCGAAGGAGAACAAATGGATATCGCAATTTTTAAGGGACCTATGTTTGAGAGATTTCCTGCCCGAAATTCCAGTTATATTTTCCGACAATCAAAGTGCGAAAGCAATGTCAGAAAATCCTGTTTTTCATGCTCGTAGTAAGCACATTGATATAAAATATCATTACATTCGCGAACAAGTAGAAAGTAAAGATATCAAGATCGAATATCTATGCACGGAAAAAATGCCTGCAGATTTGTTAACCAAGCCTCTCAACGGACCTCGAATATCCTTTTTATTAAATACATTTGGAATGCACTCAAATATTTAATCCATGTATATGTTTAGTAAATAATATTATATTATATTGTTGATTTGATAAAGGGGGGGTGTTGAAATATATAAAATATATTTCATAAACAAATATTATAAAAATCAATAATAATAAATATATTAAGTTGCCATTGAATGTTTTGTTATAATTGTTGTAAAAATATCTAAAATATTATTATGAAAAAATATGTTTTGAATTACATGGTTTATAGTTTATTTTCGTACTGTGTCTCTCTCATTATTATTTGAATCACCACCGAAGCTAGTCTTAAATTCACGCATTACTCTATCCCTTCTAATACTAACTCACAATCTTTGGTCGATTGAATGTCTAGAAAGAAAAGAAAATAGTATAAGTAACGGTTGTTTTGTTAATCTTTGTAAAATTTATGTTAAGATTTGCAACAATGTTATGCAATATAGTTAAAATAGTGTTTATTTGCACGATTTATACCTTGGTTGTCTTCAAAAATGGTTGGCGCTGCTACTTTATTTATCTTCTTCATTTCAAAAGTTTGAAAAGCGTTTCTCTCAAAATGTGTACTGCAAAGTGTTTCTGTGTACTCCATGAAATATCCAAAAGGTCGGCACGATTAATATTTTTCGCCCAAGTATTCAATCGCTGATGAGCCGTTGGCAAATTAAAAAAAGTTAAATTTGTATTGTCAACGTTGTTGTGCTTGCATGTAGACACAATGCAATTTATAATAAGCATCTGTAAAAAATAATAATGTTTAAAATCGTACAATATTGGGTCTTAGAAAGAAGCGTGTTAATTCAAAATATATAATATATATATAAATATTGTATTCAATCTGCATTATATATATATCTCTATATATATATATATATATATATATAAATCAGAATTGCAAAAGAGCCATATATATATGGCTCTTTTGCAATTCTGATTTATATATATATATATATATATATATATATATATATATATATATATATATATATATATATATATATATATATATCACAATTGCAAAAGAGCCATATATATAGAGATATATATCTTAATCAGCGCACTTTTGGCTTTCATATAAGATATAATACATTGAAAACAATTGAGTGTAGTCAACGTACATTCAATAGAATCAAAATAGGGTATCTGCGACTATTTACATTTTCTTAATTTACAAAAAATCTGAAAGGCTCTTTTTCAAAAGTGAACTGTTTTGTTATCTACACACTAACACCTTTCAGAAAATGTATATAACATATAAATACACTAAGTGCACGAATTAAAAAAAAAACATTTTAGAATGAAAACTTGGTATATTTTCTTAATTTACAGAAAATCTAAATGTATCCTTTTTAAATGTGACCTTTATTCGTAAAGAACATTACTTTATGCTTTTATTACATATATAAAACATATAGAATCAACCAATGTACGATATAATATAACATCATTCCATAATGTGACATTTATGTGAATTTCTAGATCTTGAAAATAACCTACAGTTTTGAGCTTGCAGCATATTGTTAATTTGTATTCAATCTACATGGCTCTTTCACAAATACGATCATCCTAACTAGGGTCACCCGTGGGCACCGTGTGCCCATATGGTACAAAGAATATAGGTCAGTTTTGACGGGTGGAGAATTTTCTTGTAAATCATATAAAAATAAGGGATTACCCTTACACGGTTTTCCTTCAGTTAAATTAAATATTAATAATTTGATATATTTTTCCAGCCAATCAGGTTTCTAAATATGTTTGAATTAACTCTTCAAGAATTTGTTTATTATATAATTTATAAATTTATTTACTGCATTTATTTGTATTTAAATATATTGTACAATTGTGTATAGAATATAATAAAATAATTAAAGTTTCTGTTTTTTTTTAATAAAAACATTATTTGCATAAAAGTATGAAATTAAAACAATTCATTCTGATAACAAAATCGGATAAAGCGCGGTAACTTTGAAATACTACTTGATAGCACTTCATGCAGTAGGGTACCTATTCTGAGTATCTCAACTCAATCAGATCTCACTCAAAAACGCTGTTGCCATCTATTGGATTCATTGCGTAAACATGATATGCGTCATGGATCTCAATCAATTCGTAAATTTATCTCACTACCTCGGTAGGTAGTGGGACCAGAAAAGTTACTAGTGAGAAAATTGACAGATTATTAGTTGTGTGCCATGACATCTTTGTACAAGTGCAGAGATTAATAAAATCGCTTGAACTGACTGTTACCCATTTATTACTTGTGAAATCTTTTGCTGGTCTCTTTGTGTTTTTTGTATTTTGTGTTTTCATTGTTTTGTGTTGTTTAAAACTCACTTACAAACATTTCCGGGCTATTATATATATAATATTTGTATTTACTGTAGTTTTAAATCTTTTTAAAATAATAATTGTAACAAGTGTTGTAAACTTGAAGTCAGAAAAATCCCTAAAGATCTCACATGCGCGTCTCACTAGTGGTACGTCATCGTTATCTCAAATCTCACTTCAATATATTTAGTTGAGACACTCAGAATAGGGGTCTAGGTGTGGTGTTCAATGAAGTTAGTAAGCTAGCAAATTAAGCCAGCAGATTTTGCCTAGCTGCAGCGAAATATAGTACCCCATTGAACGCCTGTTTCCCGCCAACTTCGGTAATTTTTGAATACGAATCTGTCTTTGGTTGAAGTTTATAGTTTGAAGTTAAGATATTTGTCAACATGAATAAAATAATTGTGTTATCCGAATTTCTGAATGACGATATGCAACGTCAAAAATAGTTGTACAACAGGCGGACTGTATTCATTTGCAGAAACAAATAAATTCTGTATTAATACATAAAAGTAATGAAGATGTTTATGTTGATTTAATAAATAGATGGCTTTTGCTATTTTTAAATATTAAAAGGAAACAACAACTAAATTGACAGATGTACCTTAGTTATAAAATATTTTGCTGCTAGCAGATGTTAGCAAAAAAGCCGGCGCTACACAGTAAAAAAAAATTACAATGATAATCATTGGTTTAATCATGACCTTCGATAATCATAGTAATTTTACATAGCAGTGTATCTTTACTATTTGGATTTTATAAAATGTAATATTACAAATTGAACAGTATATTTACATATCTAGATTTATGTTATGTAATTTTACAGATGTCGTAGTAAAGGAATACATCGCTAAATGTAAATTTTACATTAATGATGTGTAACATTAGTTTTGAAATTGTAAATTTACTAATATAAGATGTAATGTTTACATATGTAAATGTAAAACGTTTACAAGTGTAACTGGGAAAATTAACTATTGCAAATGTAACTTTACTAATTGAAGATGTAAAATTCCGTGATTATATAGTATATTTTACATTAAATAATGTAATGGTATTCTTAATGGAAGTGTAAATTTACATTTAAAAATGTAAATTTACTTTTGCAATTGTAAACTGAGGAAGAAAGTATAGGTATTTTAACAAGTTATATTTTTTTGAATTGTTTTTATTACAAATATAAATAACAAAGAATCGAAAACATTTATGCGAACTTAATTTATGTCATTTGTTTACAAAAAATTGTAATTAAAACAAACTTTGAACAAAAAAATCATCCGTATTTCAACTAAATATTTTTAAATTTTTTTCATTAAAATTGTTAATAAATGATATGACCGACCTCACACAACATCATTTACTTCTGCTCCCAACGTCAGGATTTATTTTCAAATATAATCTAATCGATTAATTCCATTGTTAGAAATAATCCTATGGTGTATTCGTGTATTTCATTTTGAAATTAAAAAATATAGCGAAAATTGCCTCCAAAATATGTTCGGTTCCTTCATTTATTTTGTTATCTTCAATGCATATATAATTGTGGCAGATTACATTTGACCCTGAAAAAAAAAATTAAATAAGTTTAAATTGGAAGTAAAATAAAAAAGGAATTGTTATTTTGTTTTATAAAATGATGGCTGAAAGGGGTGCATTGAAAATATAACGTACCAGGTACACTGGAAATGTTGGACTGTACCGATTCTCCCTTTAATTTTTATTTCAGTGCATCTTCCTACAAGAAGAATACTGTAAAATTTTTTATTATACTTATACTATATTTTTGCTAATCTTACCTCAACTTCAAATAAAGGAAAACCAAATTCTTCGTGAAAGTATTTTGCTATAACCTTTTAAGCAGTTGAATAATGGTGTTCTGGTGCCTCGATGTTGGTATCTATTTTTATAAAGTAAATGTGATCTTCAGCATTAATATATGATATGAAAATACAGTTACAAAATGTAGAAAAACATTTTCAAATATTAAATTTACCATTTAAAATATAAAATTCCTCTAACTTCTGTAAATTTACCATCAAATTTTGATAAAATATAAAATAACAGATTCAAACACTAAATTTACAGTTTAAAAATGTAAAATTCGCATATTCCCTGTAAATGTAACAGTTTGTTCTAATGTAAAATGTAAAATATAATTTTCCAATCCTAAATTTACAGTTTGAACGTAAAATTTCAACAATTCTGTAAATTAACTATCAAGTTCTAATAAGATAATTAATAACCCTAAATATACAAGATATTATACATGTTTAACGTAAATTGCTTTTAAGCAAATGTTAAATAACATATGTATATGTTGAAAGTTTCTGTTAATTTTACTTGCATAATTGGAATAAAAATTTAAATGGTAATTAATATATAACTTCATTTAACTTACTTGAAAAAGGAAACTTCTATTTTCAATGTTCAATTAGATATTAGAAACACCTCTTTTTTATATATAAATATATTCACAGTTATACATTAAACACATATACGGCCTGCTCAATATGATGCACCATACGCATGTATAGCCTAAACAGGTCTGAACTCTGAACACATGCGTCTGTTCAATAGAACAACGCAAACGCAAATTTACACAAACATGTTATTTAACACAAGATAATTGTGAAAATACTAGATTTAATTGTAAAAATACCATCGATTATATATTTTATGTAAAGCTGCAACATTGTCATTTTCTTTTTTTTTATTAATCATTGATATGAATTAAAATTACATATAATGTCTACATATATATATATATATATATATATATATTATATCATATATATATATATATATATATATATATATATATATATATATATATATATATATATATATATATATATATATATATATTATATCATATATATATATATATATATATTATATCATATATATATATATATATATATATATATATATATATATATATATATATATATATATATATATATATCATATATTATAGAATATATTATACCTACCTTAAATTTTGATATTCATGAATAAACAATACCATTTTTATTTACTATGCATATATAAAAACTTCAAAGCATTGCGTACCTAATACTATAATACTTTATTATTGCGTAAAAATACATAAAAACTAATAATTTGCACTCCGTTTTTGTAATATCACAACTTTTCCGATTATTTCCAAGTAAAGTTACATCAATTTCGTATTTTTACAGATCAGCCTGCGAGAATATGGAATTTTACTATTGAATATTTAATTTTGCCATAGAAAATTTAACTTTACTGTAAAATATGTAATTTTACAGTGAATTATTTAAGTTCACATAAAATATATTCATAGTTGGTAATATTACATAAAAATTGAAGAACACATGTAAAATTACACAGATATGTAATATTACGCTAATTTTTAAGGAAAAATACAAAAATAATGATTGTAATTTTACACGTATTTTTTACAGTGTAGCTTTGCTACTTGCTCTTCAAAAATCTAATATTATTTCATAATTTGTCTATTGCTTTTATTAAATGTTGTACCTGCGGTATTACTGCGAACTGAATAATACAAACAATATTTTGAACATTGTACACGTGCATTATAACAGTCTCCATGCATGTATTATTACACAAAATAGGTATTATAAATTTACTTACGGTTTCTGTTTTCTAATTGAATCGATTATTCAAAAAATATGTGTATTACAAACAATTTTACACAACACTTTCAATGATTTGACTTTTGATTCGTTATTATTTTTGAATCAAATAATCAGGCTAGTTTCTTAATTTAGCAGTGCCACGGCTGTTTTAAAAGTGATAATGGGTCCTATGCTAAAACACAATGGCACAATGCACACAACTCGATATGCATTTTGAAGATTCGGAATATATTTAAAATTGGCATTTGAATTATTCGGACGAATAAGTAAGATCTTTTATATCTACAAAAATTTTTCATATTGACCCAAAGCCCGAAAAAATTATTAAGTATTATAATTTTGAATTTTAAAATATGCACTAAAATTTTTCTTTTTATCTGTAATCTACAAAAAATTTTACATCTATAACATTTTTTCAAAAGGCCATAGTTATTAAAAACCACTGTTCGCATCGCATATCTTACTTAAAGGCGAGCTGGACGCATTTGTGCGTTGTACGTACCAAATCTTGTCTATAGAATGAATGGACAAATAATTCAGTCTCTCATATCTCATAGTCGATCAGTTTTTAGCTCGCCGTACGTAGTACCGAAGAGGCTAAAGCATTCGGTCGTGTGTCTGTAGCATTCTCGGATCAAAAAATTTCATTAAGAAAAAGTGTTCGTCTCGTCGCCCTGATTCCGAAAATGTATATAACTTATATACTTGGATGTTAGTCGTCGCTCGCTCGTAAGACCAAATTTGTGCCCTCTACTCCTCTGAAGGTACCGGAGCGATTCACTCCAAATTTGGTACACATATTATTTGGCATCCCATTTAAATCCGCTCGCAGTTTAAATCCAATCGCCCGTATACTTCCCGAGTTATAGGGCCCCAAAATTTGGAGCCCCCCTTAATACTGTCCTTATAAAAATAATTAAAACACTTAAAAATTCAACTAAATATTCTAAGATATTTTATGTCTACAAATTTTTTTCATTTTGTTAACCCAAAGCCCGAAAAAAATTATTAAATATTATAATTTTGAATTTTAAAATATGAACTAAACTTTTTTTTATCAATATAATCTAAAATTAAATGTAAGACTTTTTACACCTATAATATATTTTCAAATTGTTAACCAAAAGGCCATAATAATTAAAAAGCAATGCTCGCAACGCATATTTTATCTAAGGGCGAGCTCTACGCGTTGGTGCGTTTTACGCGTACCAAATCTTGTTTTTTTTTTTTTAATAAATGTTACTTTAGAATAACCTCTTTTAGCTTCACAACTTGTTATCGGCATTGTAGAATAGATTTTTAGAATAGTATACAAATTTGGAAAAATGTCTATGAGATTTCTGTTATTGATTAAATTTGATATATCTGGACATTTTAAACATTCTTAAAATGTCCAGATATATCTTGGAGTTGGTGACATTCGTTTTAATAGTATTTTAGTTCAGGCATTTCGAAAGCAAAACTAAATTCTATAAAATAATGGGCAAGATCTTGAGGGCCCCCTCGGGAGCCTGATGCTCCAGCATCATAAGCATCCCTATAAATCCGCCACTGCTGCGAGTATTTACATTTTCCCAATTTACAAAAAATCTGAATGACTCTTTTTCAAAAGTGAACGCACACACGCCTTTCATAACATGTATAAAACATATAAATACATTAAGTGCAATTAAAATAAGAAACATTCGGTACTCCGTACGGCGAGCTAAATATATCAGTCGATTCGTAATTTCATAAATAATGCCTGCAAAAAATGTTTTTTACTTTCTTTTACAGAGTAATAAGTAAGTATAGGGATCACCAAAAAAATCGAACTCGAGATTTCAACGGATATACACGTTTTGAGCTTCCCTGAATCGAATGTGACTATTTTCGGAGTGACGTCTGTGTGTGTGTGCGTGTGGATGTGAACGCTCTAGAGCCGAAACTGTCCAACGTAAAATTATGAGACTTCAAACTTAAGACTTGTATATGGTCTAGTTGTGCACCTCCTATTTTTGAAAAGAATATTCAAACCGGCAGTGCATGTTTACTCTATGCATTTTTTGTTCTATCTCCAATATCACTAGAACGGCTGCACTTACGGCAAAAATAGTTATGTTCATAATGAAAGATATTAATATTTCGCACAACTTTTGTTTGAAAAGTTTCTTCGATAAATGTACCAGTTACGAGAAAACCGCTACCGAAAATTTTGAGATTCTTGTTTACGTTGTCATGGATTTGAATGTAGCTTGATAAATAGGATCATCTGCGCCTGTCAATCTTTCGACAAGAAAACAAAATGGTCTGAATTAGATAAATGACATTTCAGAATATTTCTGTAGAGAATTGTTTAGTTTTGATAGTTAGTACTTCGAAACCATAACAAATTGGTATTGGTATAATTTTCAACCCATTCATTTATATAAGGTAAGCTTGGTTTTCATATTGTTTCTGTTGGATTATTATTTCCTAATATTATATTTTTATAATCAATAAATATTGATGAAAACTACGTAAAAGAAAGTCCCGCGTTGGCCACAACCCATTTTTTTTTTTTGAACTCCAAAATTGGACATTTATTATAGTTTTTACTTTTTATCTCCGAAACTGTATGTTAAAAAGAACAACATATTTACCATGCATTATTTATGCAATTACTAATTGACAAATATTTAGCTCGCCGTACGTAGTACCAGAGACTAGGATATTTTAAAAAGACTGCTAACATATATGGGTTTTGATAGTATACTTTTTTGTTACTGGCCGCTTGGAGTCGCTAGCATCGAACTCTGGTGCCGAGCAACAGAACTATATTTAATCGCGGTAAAGTTTAAAATCAGCATTTGTTATGTTAATTATAGAAACTGAAATAAAAAGATTTATATGAATATTTTTTACTTTATTGAAATATTAAAAGATACATTTAAAATTAAAATAATGATTTACATTTAATCATAAAATTATTTTTATCTTTTGATACAATTTATTTGTTTCAAATGGATTTTAATGATTTTATTGTTTTAATTGATCATTCTAATTTTAAATCTAAACCTATATCCCCTTATAAATTTATGAAAGAAAATTTGAAGTTTATTATACCAGCAATAAGTACAATTTGATCATTACTTAGAATTAATAATTTGCAAACGGGACTCGATGATCAATTAAAAAAATATTATTATTAATGAAAGTAAACACAATGACTTCAAATGAAAAATACTGCGTCTTATTGATAGATGATATGAGTATCAGACGAGTTGTTTTGGAACAGCTAATCGCCATGGCACTGAAGCTTTGGTGTTTATGGTTCGTGGTCTAATTAATCAGTGGAAACTACCGGTGTGCTATTATATATCTGCAGGATCAATTCGGTCCAATATTCTTACAAAAAAAATTATTTGATTTAATTCTGAAATTAACTCAAGTTGGATTGAATATTCGTGTAGTTACGTGTGACCAGGGATCAAATAACCGATCTACATATACCCAATTAGGAATAAAAAATACGAAACCGTTTTTCTTTATAAATGATACAAAAATATATGCGTTATTTGATGTTCCACATTTATTTAAAAGCATTCGTAATACGCTAATGAAATATAACATTCATATAAATAATGCAAAAGTTTCATGGAATGATATAGTTCAAACATATCAAATAGATAAAAAAAGCAACATGGCTAGTACTCAATGTAGAATTTCAGATCAACACATTTGGCCCAATAGTTTTCAAAAAATGAAAGTCAAGTTTGCTACACAAATATTTAGCAACAGAATGTTCGCAGCCATGAATACCGTCATTGTAACGAAACAATTGCAATCCACAACCGCCACAGATTTAAAGAAAATTAATTATTTGTTTGATGCGCTATGTTGTAAAAGAGCGAATGACAAAAATCCAAATGCATATGGATTATCTTACATACGACCACATACCAGATTGTTGTTAGAGAAAACGGAGCAATAGATAAAATCATTTTAAACATAATCTAATAACCTTAAAGAGAATAATAGAATAATATTGCTTTAATGGATTAGCGCAAACCATTTTAGGTTGCTTAAATTTATGGAATGATTTAAAAGTTGAATGATACAACTACTTATTAACGTCTCGGTTAAACCAGGTTCCGCTGGAAAATTTATTTGCCGCAATAAGACATAGATATGGGGCCAATAGTAACCCGACTGCATAAAAATTTAGGATTGCTTTGCAGCAAAATATATTTATTCGTATGTTAATAAGACCAGACGATCCAAATTGTACCGATTATACTTCCCATTCCGAATGATAACATATGCGATACAGAAAATGTTACAGGCGCAATATCACAAAAAGACAGAGAGTTTGTAGAAAGTAGTAATACATCAGATTTGGCCCAGGATGAATATCTATCTCAAGACGATAGTGATGTAATAAATATTAGTATCATACCACCACCAACTTTAGAAGAATGTGCAATATCTTATTTCGCGGGTAACTTACTATATACATCTACTAAAAAATTTAATTGCAAGATTTGCGAAGAAGACATATCATCAAATGAAATATTAAACAATCAAACTCACTTACTAACCATATTTAGAGATTACGATACGAAAACTAATACTCCTTCATATTTAAAAACGTGCAGTGATCAATTTAACAATATAGTAAATATTCAATTATTTGTATTTCATCAATAATTTGAATAAATTAAGTCCAAACGTTCAATTAAATTAAAGTTCCGTGAATTTATGCATTCGGCTATCAATAAAAAATATCCGGAGTGGCTGTCAAAATCAAACAATTGTTATGTGCATAGACTATTTTTAATTAATCATCTAATTACTGTTAAAATCAATATGACTTTAAAATGGGAATCTCAGCAATTTCAAATGCCAAAAAAAAACGAAAATTACAAATATTAGAACATATTTAAGATTGTAAGTATAAAATAATACTCCAATTCTTTTATAAAATTGCAAACACATTTAAATATTATAATGAGTTTATATCGTATAATTGGAAATTATTTATTTTTATTGCAAACTAATCGTTATTACTATTCATAATTCTCCAGTTAAAGTAATACAATAGTGCAATCTACTACAGATATTCCTTGCAACTAGTTTTGCCGAGAGAGTTAGATATATACCTAAGAGAGAACGCACGAGTAGAAATGTATAGTTCATGTTTAGGCCAGGCAGTGCGCTAGTAACTGAATACACTTCTCTCTCACACCGCTACAAATGAAAGTCTTGCATAAAATCGTATGGCGTTAGCGGTCTTTGTAAAATATCATAGTCTCTGGTAGTACCGAAGAGGCTAAAGCAATCGGTCGTGTGTCTGTAGCATTCTCGGATCAAAAAATTTCATTAAGAAAAAGTGTTCGTCTCGTCGCCCTGATTCCGAAAATGTATATAACTTATATACTTGGATGTTAGTCGTCGCTCGTAAGACCAAATTTGTGCTCTCTACTCCTCTGAAGGTACCGGAGCGATTCACTCCAAATTTGGTACACATATTATTTGGCATCCCATTTGAATCCGCTCGCAGTTTAAATCCAATCGTCCGTATACTTCCCGAGTTATAGGGCCCCAAAATTTGGAGCCCCCCTTAATACTGCCCTTATAAAAATAATAGAAACACTTAAAAATTTTACTAAATATTCTAAGATATTTTTTGTCTACAAGATTTTTTCATTTTGTTAACCCAAAGCCGAAAAAAATTATTAAATATTATAATTTTGAATTTTAAAGTATGAACTAAATTATTTTTTTATATATAAAAATATAATATAATCTAAATTTGGTACACATATTATTTGGCATCCCATTTGAATACGCTCGCAGTATAAATCCAATCGCCCGTATACGTCCCGAGTTATAGGGCCCCAAAATTTAGAGCCCCCCTTAATACTGCCTTTATAAAAATAATTAATACATTTAAAAATTCTAAGATATTTTATATCTATAAGATTTTTTCATTTTGTTAATCCAAAACCCGAAAAAAATGATTAAATATTATAATTTTGAATTTTAAAGTATGAACTAAAATTTTTTTGTTATCAATATAATCTAAAATTAAATGTAAGACTTTTTACACCTATAACATATTTTCAAATTGTTAACCAAAAGGCTATAATTAAAAAGCACTGCTCGCAACGCATATTTTACCTAAGGGCGAGCTCTGCGCGTTGGTGCGTTTTACGCGTACCAAGAAAGGTTTTGAATAGTTTTATGTAATTAAGAAATATAAATTTGACCAAAAGTGTAACAATGTTTCCGTAGTACCTTATTAGCTCGCCGTACGAAGTATCGAAGAAGCTAAAGCATTCGGTCGTGTGTCTGTAGCATTCTCGAATCAAAATATTTTATTAACAAAAAGTGTTTGTCTCGTTCTAAGATATTTTATGTCTACAAGATTTTTTCATTTTATTAACCCAAAAGTCGTAAAAAATTATTGAATATAATTAAAATTTTAAAATATGCACTAAAAACTATTTTATATCAAAAAATTATAAGACTTTTTATATTTATAACATGTTTTCAAAATGTTAACCAAAAGGCCATAATAATTAAAAACCGCTGCATGCATTGCATATATTACTCATAAGGCGCCGAGCTGGACGCATAGGTGCGTTATACCTAAGCTTGTTGGACCTTAAGTTTGAAGTTTTACAATTTTACGTTCGACAGTTTTGATTTTGACTCTAGAGCGTTTACAGTCATATTCGATTCAGTGCGAAGTTCAACAATACAATACATATATCCGTTGAAATGTCGAGTTCGAAAATTTTCATGACTTTCGCTAGCGCCAGTGCTACCAGCTCGCCGTCCCAGCGAGCCCGGTCACAACAATAAATACAAAACTAAAAGCGATAGCAATTATTATAGTACAAAATGTATTGTTGTTATCACATTTCATCGGCATTTAATATACTCACATTGCCCATTGAACCAATCTAACCAATTATGATCCCGAGATTTATTTATTCCTGTACCATAACAGTTTTAATTTCCAAAAACCCCACATTTAAAATTGCACACATCCACATGGGTAACGTTAATTATTTGATGAACATTTCCTAATTATATTAATTAAAACACAGAAGCAAATGATTTGTACATTGGAAAATATAACCAAACAAATTACTGTCACATTGACATAACTTCTTCATTTCACTAACAGATGGCGATCAATGTCTGATATACTTCAAAATATATTTATATTATTTTTTTTAAGCCTATGGGCTCACAGTTTGCAAAAACTTTAATCACATAAAATATCTTAGAATTTTTAGTAGAAAATTCTAAAAATTTTAAAAGTTGACTTAGGACAGTATTTAGGAGGGTTCCAAATTTTGGGGGCCTACAACGTCGACCCTGTACAGACGATTGGATTTAAAATGCGACGGGAACATCACGGGCATGGAAATTATATGTATACCAAATTTCATTAAAATCGGTCCGGTACCTTCAGACAAGTTGCGGTCACAAACTCAGGTCTTACGACCGAGCGAGCGAGATACATACATCCAAGTATATGAGTTATATATATTTTTAGATTCAGAACGAAAATACAAGAGCTTTTTGTTAAGATTTTTTTTCGATCCGAGCATGTTACAGACACACGACCAATCACTATAGCTCTTTTGTACTTACTGTACGGCGAGCTAAAAAGTAAAAACACATCTAAAATGTATAAACATTTATTGGAATGTTATATCGTACATTTGTATAGCAGGCATCTATTATATTATGTGTTATATGCTAGTGCAATGCCCAATTATATACACATTTAAAATGCAAACTGGACAATAAAACTTACATTTTCAATATTTATCACCTGAGTTAATTAAAAATGTCTAAAAAAAAGCCATAACAAAAAGTCTTAGTTAAGTAAAAATATGTATAAAAGCAATAACAATATGTATAGAATATTTGTATGAATGTGCGTATAGTATCTATATAATATATGGCAGTCAGTGTTTAGCATGTGATGTATGTATATTAAATGGGGTAAACATTAAATTTGTAAAACAAGACCAGCTGAAGAAATGTTATCCCCGCAGCCAGCGGTCTGTTTGGCCTCCGTACAAACGAGAACCGGTGCCAAGCAAATCCAGATATCGCTATACTGGTTGTTGGCCAGCTGTATCCGTTCATCCCAACACGATACCGGTCTGTCGTCAGTGACGTTGATGCGATGGCTGCCTGGATTGGCCGATAACGCAAAACTATTGTCCAAAATCAGTTTCGCCTTGGTGGTGTCTATTGTTGGGGAGCCGCACACGTGTCGGTTGGCGGTCAATGCTGCTTTGGCGGCCGCCGCTTGTGACCGCCTCCACTCGGATTGCCGCTCGGTTAAGATCAATTGATACGCCAATGTATGAACATGGACTCTGGTAAGCCGTTTGGAATTGACTATATGTTTACTGGTAATGTGAATTTCTCTGTAAAATATTATTCATATGATTACCATCATTGTTGCTTTAATTATGAATATTTGTGTATAGTCGCGATACTAAGGCGGCAACGGATTTGCGTCATAGTCAATAGTTACTAGATTGATGACGTCATTAGTGAAGACGTTTACACTACTAAAATCATTATGATATAACAAGTTGGCCTTATTGGCAATTTGAAAAAATGTTAGTTATAAAAAGTCATATATATATATATATATATATATATATATATATATATATATATATATATATATATATATATAAATATATATATATATATATATATATATATATATATATATATATATATATATATATATATATATATATTATATATATATATATATATATATATATATATATATATATATATATATATATATATTTATATATATATATATATTTATATATATATATATATTTATATATATATATATACATATGTCAAAAAATACCAATATTCCACAGTAATACATTGAAATTGTACTAATTACCTTATTATTTTATTATGTTATCAAATATTGTTTCTTCAATATGAAACATAGATGTTGATTCATAACCACTCACTACTACTTATAAGGTTATTTTTACTACTCCAATTACAAGTATTAGGAAATAATAATCCAACAGAAACAATATGAAAACGAAGCTTACTTTAAATTAATGAATGACAGGAAAACTATACCAATCTGTAATTGTTTTGAAGTACTAGTTCCCTTAAATTATCAAACTTTAGTAACCAAAATTTTATTTACTTCAAACTATCAAAGTCAACAGTATAACTGTGAAATTGAACCAATTAGCATATTATTTAATTACTAGGGGCACCCGTGGGCACCTTGTGCCCATATGGTATACAGGACATAGGTCAGTTTTGACTGATGGCGAATTTTCATGTAATTTAATAATAATTACACGGCTTTTCTTCAGTTTGTATCGTTTGACTATAATAGTAATACAAATTTCCACATCACAAATAATAATAAAGAAAAAATCGAGTCCCTTTTAGCTCGCCGTACGTAGTACCGAAGAACCTAAAGCATTTCGTCGTGTGTCTGTAGCACTTTCGGATCAAAAAAAATCATTGAGAAAAAGTGTTAGTCTCGTCGCCCTGAATCCAAAAATATATATAATTTATATACTTGGATGTTAGTCGTCGCTCGATCGCTCGCTCTTAAGACCAAATTTGTGCCCTTTACTCCTCTGAAGGTACCGGAGCGATTCACTCCAAATTCGGTACACATATTATTTGGCATCCCATTGGAATCCAATCGCCCGTATACTGTTTATTATTAATTATGTCAAAAATTATGATTATTGACATAATTTTTGACAAAATTTCCCTGATTTCAATAAAATATCTTAAATAACCTTTTGGGTCTTTACGTATTATATTATATTAAAATATATGATGAATAATGTTGATAGATACGGCTAAAAACCGTGTTTTAATTAATTTTATAATAAATTAAAATGAAGTGTCAATTAGAGGCAGCCAATCACAAGGCAGGATAAGGGTTTCACGCGTGCCATCTATCGTGAATATGCAAGCACTTTTCGGCAACACTAAATGCTATTTTCCCATAATGTCGCTATTCTTTAATTACAAACTAATTAGTCATGGTCGCCCTAGTTTAAATACATGAATCTGGAGTTGGAAGCTTGAGCCTATTTTAAAATAAATAACTCATACCCACCAGCTTTACAATAAGAACGGTACAAACATGCAAACTTCACTTCTATGTTAAATCCCATAAGAAACGAAAATGGCCGCGACCGCATCTAAATTTGCCGCACAATTACGCGTCATCACTTTTGTAGTCCATTTATCACAAAAACTTTTTTGACATTTCATTCTGACGTTTGATTCGTTTTTGTCTATTTCAAGTAGAGTAGAGTAGAGTAGAGTAGAGATTGTTTTATTTCAGTATAAACTATTTGATTTTTACTTTCTTTTATAGAGTAAAGGCCGTTTGACACGGTTCATTATTTATTACAAAATTTACTAAATAATTTAAAATATAAATAATAAAATAAAATTGAAACGTTGCATACATAAAAAAAATGTTACCAAATTTTTTAATAAATTTTTAACAAAAACAAGAACTGGCGCTAGCGCCAGTGCTATCAGCTCGCCGTTCCGGCGAGCGCGGTCACATCAATAAATACAAAACTAAAAGCGATAGCAATTATTATAGTACAAATATATTGTTGTTATGATATTTCATCGGCATTTAATATGAAATTAATAAATTTCTAAGTTTACGTATATAATTCTTAATCATCGACATTATACTCACATAGCCCATTGAACCAATCTAACCAATTATGATCCCGACATTTATTTATTCCTGTACCATAACAGTTTTAATTTCCAAAAACCCCACATTTAAAATTGCACACATCCACATGGGTTACGTTAATATCGTTCGTTTCGTGATTTGCCAAGGATATTGATAATTATTTGATGAACATTTCCTAATTTTATTAATTAAAACACAGAAGCAAATGGTTTATACATTGGAAAATATAACCAAACAAATTACTGTCAAATAGACAACTTTTTCATTTCACTAACAGATGGCGATCAATGTCTGATATACTTCAAAATATATTTATATTATTTTTTTTAAGCCTATGGGCTCACAATTTGAAAAAACTTTAATCACATAAAATATCTTAGAATGTTGAGTAGAAAATTCTAAAATTTTTAAAAGTTGACTAAGGGCAGTATTTAGGAGGGTTCCAAATTTTGGGGGCCTATAACGCCGGTCCTGTACAGACGATTGGATTTAAAATGCGACGGGAACATCACGGGCATGGAAATTATATGTATACCAAATTTCATCAAAATCGGCCCGGTACCTTCAGACGAGTTACGGTCACAAACTCAGGTCTTACGACGGACCGACCGAGCGAGCGAGCGAGCGAGCGAGCGAGCGAGCGAGATACATACATCCAAGTATATGAGTTATATATATTTTTGGATTCAGGGCGAAAATACAAGAACTTTTTGTTAAGATTTTTTTTCGATCCGAGCATGTTACAGACACACGACCAATCACTATAGCTCTTTTGTACTTACTGTACGACGAGCTAAAAAGTTAGACATGTTCTAGTTTTTAGCTCGTCGTACAGTAAGTACAAAAGAGCTATAGTGATTGGTCGTGTGTCTGTAACATGCCCGGATCGAAAAAAAATCTTAACAAAAAGTTCTTGTATTTTCGCCCTGAATCCAAAAATATATATAACTCATATACTTGGATGTATGTATCTCGCTCGCTCGCTCGGTCGGTCCGTCGTAAGACCTGAGTTTGTGACCGTAACTCGTCTGAAGGTACCGGGCCGATTTTGATGAAATTTGGTATACATATAATTTCCATGCCCGTGATGTTCCCGTCGCATTTTAAATCCAATCGTCTGTACAGGACCGGCGTTATAGGCCCCCAAAATTTAGAACCCTCCTAAATACTGCCCTTAGTCAACTTTTAAAAATTTTAGAATTTTCTACTCAACATTCTAAGATATTTTATGTGATTAAAGTTTTTCAAATTGTGAGCCCATAGGCTTAAAAAAAATAATATAAATATATTTTGAAGTATATCAGACATTGATCGCCATCTGTTAGTGAAATGAAAAAGTTGTCTATTTGACAGTAATTTGTTTGGTTATATTTTCCAATGTATAAACCATTTGCTTCTGTGTTTTAATTAATAAAATTAGGAAATGTTCATGAAATAATTATCAATATCCTTGGCAAATCACGAAACGAACGATATTAACGTAACCCATGTGGATGTGTGCAATTTTAAATGTGGGGTTTTTGGAAATTAAAACTGTTATGGTACAGGAATAAATAAATGTCGGGATCATAATTGGTTAGATTGGTTCAATGGGCTATGTGAGTATAATGTCGATGATTAAGAATTATATACGTAAACTTAGAAATTTATTAATTTCATATTAAATGCCGATGAAATATCATAACGATAAATTTTGTAATTTAATAATTGCTATCGCTTTTAGTTTTGTATTTATTGATGTGACCGCGCTCGCCGGAACGGCGAGCTGATAGCACTGGCGCTAGCGCCAGTTCTTGTTTGTAAATAATTCACTAATGTGCGCAACAAAATGCGCAGATTGTAAAAATTGAACAATGACAGATGATTATTAGGTTTTAGGTTATGTGGTATGTTTTTAGAGTGTGCAAAATTTAATGTGAGCTGAAATTTAGTCTCTCATAAATGTATCTTGTTTGGATATGTT
Organism: Leistus spinibarbis; assembly: GCA_933228885.1. Lineage (NCBI taxonomy): Eukaryota > Metazoa > Arthropoda > Insecta > Coleoptera > Carabidae > Leistus > Leistus spinibarbis. Next base: position 107,426 of record OW121800.1, read on the forward strand.
ATCTTCTATAAGATTAAGTAAATGTGAAAATTGAGTTTCACTTAATCTTAAAAAAAAGTACAAATATTTCTACTACTAATCATTGTCGCCATCTTTTAGTTCACTTCGAAACTATTATAATCCGAAATGCGCATGCGCAAATGGTGAATTTTACAATAAATATTGCATGTGTGGCACACATTTAAAATAATTTAATGATAAAACGTTATGCAATTTTTTAACTAAAATTTGTACTAAATTATTTTATAAATTTTGTAATAAATATTGAACCGTGTCAAACGGCCTTAATAAGTAAGTATTGTAATCATGAAAAATTTCGAAGTCGAGATTTCAACGGATATACATGTTTTGACCCTCCCTGAATCGAATGTGACTATTTTCGGAATGACGTCTGTCTGTGTGTGTGTGTCTGAACGCTCTAGGGCCAAAACTGTCGAAAGAAAAATTATGAAACTTAAGACTTGTATATGCCCTAGATGTACACCTCCTATTTTTGAAAAGAATATTCAAATCGGAAGAGCATGTTTACTCTATACATTTTTTGTTCTATCTCCAATATCACTAGAACGACTAGACTTACGGCAAATATAGTTAAGTTCATAATGAAAGGTATTAATATTTCGCACAACTTTTGTATGAAAAGTTTCTTCAAAAAATGTGCCAGTTGCAAGAAAAATGCTACGAACCATTATAAATATGTTCTTTGCGTTGCCATGGATTCGCATGTAGCTTATAAAATCGGATCATCTGTTATTTTGACAGGAAAACAAAATAGACACAATTAGATAAATGACATTTCATAATAATTCTGTAGAGTATTGGTTAGTTTGATAGCTGGTTTTGGTTATATATATATATATATATATATATATATATATATAATATATATATATATATATATATATATATATATATATATACATGTCTAGTGAAGACTGCGTAAAAGAAAGTCGAGTGCAGGCCGGTCCAGATATTTTTTATAACATTATTAGCAGTCGCCATGGCGCAGTGGTAAAAGTCTTGCCTTTCGCCCTGGAGGTCGTGAATTTGATCCCCGTCTATGCCAATTTGTATTGTTACAAAAAAAAGCGTTCTACACATACACACTCACATACAAACATTTCTGGGTAATTATATTAATGATGATAGCAAGTATATAATAATATAGATTGATTCTATAATAATTTACCTTATTCTATTAATAACTCAATATTTATATATTCAATCAGTAATTTGTCAATTTATTCGTTTGTATATTAAATATGCAAGAAACAAATGATGTCACTCATAAATAAAATTTAAAATTTCCATAATTGCATAACTATGGTAACATAAATAAGATTCTCAAGATTTTCGGTAGCGGTTTTCTCGTAACTGGTACATTTTCTAAAGAAACTTTTCAAGCAAAAGTTGTGCGAAATATTCATATCTTTCATTATGAACATAACTATTTTTGCCATAAGTGCAGCTGTTCTAGTGATATTAAAACAAAAAATGCATAGAGTAAGCATGCACTGCTGGTTTGAATATTCTTTTCAAAAATAAAAGACGTCACTCCGAAAATAGTCACATTCGATTCAGGGATGGTCAAAACGTGTATATCCGTTGAAATCTCGAGTTAGATATTTTGGTAATTACAATACCTACGTATTACTTCGTAAAAGAAAGTAATAATGTAGTGCATATTTTAAAATTCAAAATTATAATATTTAATAATTTCTTATGGCCTTTGGGTTAACAATACGAAGAAAGCTTGTAGACATAAAATATCTTGGAATTACTAGCAGTTTAAATCACCTATATACTTCCTCAGTTACAGGGGCCCAAAATTTGGAACCCCCTTTAATACTGCTCTTATAAAAATAATTAAAACACCCAAATTATACTAATAATTCAAAGATATTCTATATCTACAAGATCTTTTCATATTGTTAACCCAAAGGCCATAAAAAAATTATGAAATATTATAATTTTGAATTTTAAAATAAAACTTTTTTTATTGAAATAATCTACAGAAATTGTAAGACATTTTATATATATATATATAACATATTTTTAAATTGTTAACCAAGAGGCCTTAATAATTAAAAAGTGCTGCTCACATCGCATATATTACTTATAAGGCGAGCTGGACGCATAGGTGCGTTGTACCTAAGCTTGTTAATGCGAAAATATGTATTATAAAATCATTGATTTTAAGCTAGTGAAACATTTGATGAGGCAAGTCCGTTGGCTCAGTATCAGTATCTTGAGACTTACTTGTATAATGTTCGCATTTGATCAAGTACGGTTGCCACGCGTGGGTTAAAATCTGAAACGTGTGTTACTTGATCATACAGATAGAGATTATGTAAATTCATGAGTTCTTGTTCGTTCATTCCCAATGAATCCGCAAATGGAATTATAAATGTCCTCAAGTTTTTCAATAATAACTCTTCAACGAAACTAGCCATTTCAAAATGTATTCTTGAATATTTTCCCTGTTCAATCATCTGCTCCATCATGAATTGTAATCTTTTTTCTCGAACACCTATGATATTGTTATAAAATATAATGAATACAATAATAGCAGTAAATGATAAATACCATCTTGAAAAGGAAAATTATCCATCATTTGTAAACCACTGACAACAACTAAATCAGGCTGGAATATTGGTAACATTCTGCCGAATTCCTCCATGGAATTAACAGTGGGGTTATTCTGGTCATTGTGAAATATGTAACGGTTGGCGCGAGGTGTTTTTATATTGCTCCATTCATCATTCGTTGCATATTCCATGATTAAATGTATATCATCATTCAGTATTTTATCACCACTGGTTACTACAAATTTATTTATACATTCATTCAATTATATTTCATTCTAAAAAATGATACATACTTTTAATATTTTTATGCAAATTCGTTTTTAATTCATCAGTCATTTTTGCGGCAAGCAAAACATTACATCCTTCTTTATGGAATCTTGATGCCATTACGGGGGCATTTCCCCCTAATGTCCAGCGTGCTGTTGCTATTTTAGAAGCTTCTGACACCCATTTATTAAATAACTGGCTATCCGACATAATACGCCTAAAATCATTTTATATTATTTTTACAAATGAACATTTATGAAATTTGGACAAAAATGTATTTCCCGATGTGGGAATCTGTGATTTTTTTTCACAATTTTTGGACAGTAAGTTTCGGAGATATTACACATTAAAATTGCACTTTTAAGCAATTTCACACGATTTTGTCATTTTTCATTCATATTTTACACCAATAAAAATAATATTTAGAAGATAATCTCTAATACAAAGTTTGTTACAAATATGGCAAAAAAAATATAGTTTGATGTGTTTTAATTACAGTTTAATTATTAAAAGTATATTTTCATAGTGACTGTGAAAAAAGTATAAGTGCTGACTGATCTTAAAAGTTAGCTTTATTCATAAACTAGAGCTCATGTAAATTTGAGTGTGAGCATTAAGGATTGTTCACAGCGAAACAATCAGTAATTAAGCTTAGAAAATTACAAATAACAATCTAGTTTATATTATGACAAGCAATGCTAGCATTCCAAGCAACAAAATTAACACAATGTATGATTAATTTTGTTGCTGTGAACGTTAACCTTCTATGTCATACAACAAACTGAAATTATTACTTATAATTTCTAAGCTTAATTTCTAATTCTTTAGCTGTGAACAATCCTTTAGTCTTAATAAAACACAATTTGTATTTTAAGGTATCAACTCAAGCAATGCACATAGAATAACGCCGTAATTGACAAGCGACCGCTCAAGCAAAAAGTTTTTAATAATTAAACTGTAATTAAAACATATCATTTTTATTATTATCTTTGTCATATTTGCAACAAACTTTGTATTGGAGATTTTCTTCTAAATATCATTTTTATTGGTGTAAAATATGAATGAAAAATGACCAAAACGTGCGAAATTGCTTAAAAGTGAAAGTTTAATGTGTAATAACTCCGGATCTTACTGTTCAAAAATTCTGAAAAAAATTCACTCACATTCCCACATCGCAAAATACATTTTTGTTAAAATTTCATAAATTTTCATTTTTAAAAATAAAATGCCCCATATAATATTTAAATGTTTTGTTGAACAGATAAATAAATTAACCAATCGCAATAAATAAAGAATAAAAAAAGGTTTTATTTAAAAATTATAAATTACATGTATGTTAAGTAAATATATAATTATAATGTAGGTATGCTTAAAATAGAACTTAAAAATACTGGATGAATTATTAGTAAATATGATTAATTCTGTCATATATTTATTTAAAATATTAACAAGCAAGCATGATAAAATGTAATGTAATGTGATTTTAATTTTAATGCCTGTATTAAGAATTTTTAAAAGTAAATAAAAACCGTATCTTCGACTAAAATAATAACAATTAACAAAAATATGTATAAATATAGCAAGCTCACTCAGCAGCAGCGCCATGTTTGAAGTAATAGGCGAAGCTTTTTAAAAATTGATCATCACTTTTGAGTTCATCAAAATGTTCAGGTACTCCCGGTAATTGGTACCTTGCCAATAAATCGGTGGCATTTACAAATAAATCGAGACAAGCACCATAACCCACAGCGACACGAGGCCTATCTTGCCCAGTGGCGACCAGGTTATTCGCCTCCAATTCTAATAACCCTCGCAAAACAGATAACTGCCGATTGCTAGAATTTATGTTCAACCAATTTTGTAAGTCGTACGTGTCTCGTTTTATATATAAAGCAAATATAATGGCAACAAATGACACTACGGTGCCACATTTTACAGTAGAACTTAAAGACATGATTCAAATTCAATTCTTATATATGTATATAATGAATAACAAAAAATTCAAAATTAAATTGCAATTGTATGTGTAAGTACAAAATGCCACATCACTTGCACTTGCACTTGCATTGCTTATACAAACTATGTAATCATTTAATTTTTTATATGCCATTGACAAACGCCCCTGCCCTGCCTAACCAAAGCTTGCCAAAGCCAAACTGGCCATCACATAACCTTACTTTGATTTCAAAGTTCATTTTTAGAAACTAGTTTTGACAGCATTTTAAATCTGTTATGACTACAAAAGTGTGTCGTCATAAAATTCAATAGTGGCTGCCTAGATATTTTTAGCTCGCCGTACAAAGTACCGAAGTAGCTAAAGCATTCGGTCGTGTGCCAGTCAGTGTCAGTTCTTGCTTCGACAAATGTAACGAATGCAATTGTATAGAAAACAAATGTATAGAATCTACGATTGTAACGAATAACCATTTGTATAGAATGCAAATGTATCGAATTCAAATGTTTAGACTGGAAAAGTGGCCACGTCACATCCGTTTATTTCAGCCCCCGAAATACGAAAATTTGTCCGCTCAACGCGTGATCCTGAGGCTGAGGGATGTCAGTAAAGTTATCCACACTTTTCTCCAGCCACGATTTCTGTTACCAACTTAAAAATAACAAAATCCCCTTGATTGATTTTGGCGCCACTATTAAAACAAAATTACTTCCCATCACTTAAAAATTAAACAACCACAACGTAACCACAAACAGTGATTTTGTGTACAAACGAATTATTCACATTTTCGCTGTTTGTGGTTACGTTGTGGTTGTCTAATTTTTAAGTGATGGGAAGTAATTTTGGTTTTAATCGTTGCGCCAAAACCAATCAAGGGGATTTTGTTATTTTTAGGTTGGTAACAGAAATCGTGGCTGGAAAAAAATGTGGATAACTTTACTGACATGCTGAGGGTGCCTCAGGGTCAGTGTTGCCGCAGCGAATTATATTTTAGTACCAACTTTTACCAGAAAACGTACCACACTAAAAAAATAATGTATTATGGTGCCATTTTTAAATTTGGCGCTCATTTTTAAATAATAAATATAAAAACAAATAATCATATGATTTAAAAACATTTATTTCGAAACGAATGCTAATAACATATATATTTAATATAAAATACAAGTCTATAGATATTATAAAACATAAATATCCAAAAGGAACGTACAACAGAATATATACCACTGTGTAGTGCTTATCTTGAATTTACTTTTTTGCCCTTCATAGGATTATTAATTCTATGTATTAAAAAAAGTACCACAATTTCGTATATTTGAAATAGTCGTACCACCGTACCAATTATAAGGCAAAAGTACCAAATGTGGTACAAAAGTACACTGCTGAGGGTGCTTATTCTGTACGCATAGCGATTTTGCTATCCAAGCAACAGTTGCTATTTTACTGCTGACATCTAGCGTGTACATTATGAAACTGAGCTATATGACGTCACTGTTATTGATATATGCAGCAACAGTGGATGTGGTGTGGCTGCAATGGACTACAAAAGTGATGACGCGTAAATGGCGGCAAAATTCAATTGCGGCCGACACGCTTTTCGTTTCTTATGGGATTTAACATAGCGGTAAAGTTTGCATGTTTGCATCATTCTTAATGTAAAGCTGATGGGTATGAGTTATTTTTTTTTAAAATAGTCCTTGCATATTCGCGATAGATGGCACGCGTGAAACTCTTATCCAGTCTTGTGACTGGCTGACAGTTCATTTTAATTTACAAAATTAATTAAAACACGGTTTTTAGCCATATCTATCAACATTATTCAACATATATTTTAATATAATATAATATAATACGTAAAGGCCCAAAAGAGGATTTAAAATATTTTATTGAAATCAGAAAAATGTCAAAAATTATGTCAATAATCATAATTTTTGACATAATTTCCCTGATTTCAATAAAATATCTTAAATAACCTTTTGGGTATTCACATATTAAAATATATATTGAATAATGTTGATAGATATGGTTAAAAACCATGTTTTAATTAATTTTGTACAAACAATCAATCACAAGGCCGGATAAAGGATTGTTCACAGCGAAACAATTAGTAATTAAACTTAGAAAATTATAAATAATAATATAGTTTGTATTATGACAAGCAATGTTAACATTCCAAGCAACACAATTTATGATATATTTTGTTGCTGTGAACGTTAACCTTGTGTCATACAACAAACTGGAATTATTACTTATAATTTCTAAGCTTAATTATTAATTCTTTAGCTGTGAACAATCCTGAAGAAATGTATCCGACTGCGTTTACGAACCGATCCGGGCGGTCGGTGCTTCTTTTCGTAAACGCCAGTAAACGCCGAATGGATATGCACTGAACACACAATATGTCCAAAAGAACGAGTATTATATAGGCAGGTGGTGGTGACGTTTTATGTTATGTGATCAATGCGCATAATGTTTTCAAGATCGCAGCCAATGATGACGTAGGCATAAAAACTGCCGCAATGGAAGACGCTTTCATTACTTATATACTCCAATTATATACATATAAATATAGAAACCCAATTTTTATATTCAATTAGAATTAATTCTATTTATATTTTAATAAATATAAAATTAATCGATTTATCTGTTATTTACGTTAGTGTGCATGTCTGAACCCTGATGACGCCTTAGTGACGTGTCGTGCGAGTGGGTAGGCAACCTGGATTGCGCACAATCAATACTGGCGGCCTACTTGGGGAACATCTGAACGCCATTGCTCCGATTGTGTGTTTGTGTGATCTGATCTCTCTGTAGACGAGACCGAACATTATATTATTATTTATAATATTATAGACTTATACTGTGTTATAGTGGCCCCGGAATAAAATCACAGCGATGATTTGTAACGATTCATATAAGCGTACGTAAAATACTAATTTATTGTGATATGAGGCCTAAAAAGTAAGTTAAGCAGCCTACATCCTGCACGTTGATGTATGTATGTCCCCACTGTATTTGGCTTTTAATACAAATGTAGAATATGATAATTTCGTAGATAAATTAAAATTGTTACATATACCATATTTATAATAAAAATAGCTAGAGTAATACCTATTATTAGTTTAGTTTTCTATGGAGCAGTTTCTATATTGTACAACATATAGAAGAGAGCAAATGCATATATATATATATATATATATATATATATATATATATATATATATATATATATATATATATATATATATATATATATATATATATTCTCTCTTCCTTATGTACAATATAGTATTTGCTCCCTAGAGCATTTGTATGTATACATACAAATCTATATATTTGATAACGTTAGTAGAAGATATATTATATGTTAATCTATATAGATATAATATTTATATATACACACTCACACACACACACACACACACGCACATATATATATATATATATATATATATATATATATATATATATATATAATAATTATTATTATTATTAAATTAAACTTGAATTAGATGAATAATTGCATCACGTATCTCTTTTGACTGCACGTACAATCTAGTGTAGATATATAGGTGAAATATATGCGGATCAATACACGCGTACACTGTTACGATTTCGTCCCACGTTTTCACGTCTGTTTTATTGATATCGCGACCATACTTCTCGCCGTACGAAGTATGTATGTAGTATTCTCGGATCAAAAAAATATATATAACTCATATACTTGGATGATAGTCGTCGCTCCCTCGTAATACCAAATTGGGGCCCTCTACTCCTCTGAGGGTACCGGAGCGATTCACACAAAATTTGTTACACATATTATTTGGCATCCCATTTGAATCCACTTGCAGTTTATATCCAATCGCCCGTAAACTTCTCGAGTTATATTACCCCAAAATTTGGAGCCCCCTTTAATATTACCCTTATAAAAATAAATTTACTAATAAGATATTTTATGTCTACAAGATTTTTTCATGTTGTTAACCCAAAGGCCATAAAAAATGATTAAATATTATAATATGAATTTTAAAATATGCACTACATTTCCTTTAAATAATCTACAAAAAATTGTAAAACTTTTTACGTCTATAACATTATTTCAAATTGTTAACCAAAATGCCATAATAATTAAAAACCACTGCTCGCATCGCATATATTAATTATAAGGCGAGCTGGACGCATCGGTGCGTTGTACCTACCGAATCTTGATTTATATAATCAAATACTGTTTTTTCTGTATTTTCATATGGTTTCACTTGATGGGGAACATGTTTTCTTTAGGATAAATATGACATAAATATATTGCATATCTTTGTAGTAATTAGTGCAAAAGTTATATTAATGATAAAATTTATTATCATTATTTCAGTTAATAAAATAGCCAATAATAGATATTAATAAGTTTGTGTATGTTTGAGCCACTGAACAACGTACATATTTGAACGGAAACATCATACATTTTTTCTACGAATTTCATATAAAGAATTGTGTAATATTAAATAATAATAAAGTTCTCATATGGAAAAATGTAATATGCTTGCGGTGCCTGATAGTTATATGAAATTAAAATATCTGGAGTGGCTTGCACTCAACTTTCTTTTACGTAGTTTTCAATAGATAGATATTAATATACATATATATCCCAAACAAACTGTCTACATATATATATATATATATATATATATATATATATATATATATATATATATATATATATATATATAAATATATGAAATGTCATTTTGTTTTCCTGGCAAAAACGGGCGCAGATAATAATAATTATTATTAATTGATAACAAAATCTTTTGCTGACCAATATAAAATGAAAATTCAAATTAAATTACTATAACTTAATAATAACTGGATAATTATACCAATTTAATATTTAAAGTACTTATCGTATTCCCTCTTAAACTGTCAAACTCCACAGTAAAACTCTGAAATTGTTATTTAATTATGTTAGCAAATATATAATATAAATTGATTCTATAATAATTTACCTGATACAATTTATTCTAATAAGAAATCAATATTTAAAATATTAATTCATACAGTTAACTGTCAATGTAATGCTTGTTTGTTTTCAATAAACAAGAAACAAATGATGTAACTCATGGTTGAACCGATTTAAAAATAATAAAATTTGTCACAAGTGTAGGTATCACTATGGCAACGTAAATAAGATATTTGAGTTTTTTCGTAGCAGTTATCTCATAACTGGTACAAATTATGAAGAAATGTTTCAAACAAAAGTTGTGCGAAATATTAATCTCTTTCATTATGAACATAACTATATTTGCCGTAAGTGTAGCCGTTTTAGTGATATTGGAGATAGAACAAAAAATGCATAGAGTAAACATGCACTTCCGGTTTGAAAATTCTTTTCAAAAATAGGAGGTGCACATCTAGGGCATATACAAGTCTTAAGTTTGAAGTTTCATAATTTAAGGTTCGACAGTTTTGGCTCTAGAGCGTTCACAGACACACAGTACACACCGACAGACAGACGTCATTCCGAAAATAGTCACATTCGATTCAGGGAAGGTCAAAACATGTATATCCGTTGAAATCTCGAGTTCGAAATTTTTCATGATTACAATACTTACTTATTACTCTGTAAAAGAAAGTCAAAATCGGTTGTGGCCAACAAAGAACTTCCTTTTAGGTTTTCTTGCTTTCTCCGTTAATCTCTCTTGCATTCTCCTTATATTCGTCATTTAAACGTCTAATTTTCTTACTCTCCCTGTTCATCTCTTTCTTTTATTTTGTATTCTGACACTTATCTTTTCTTTGCCATGCAAGTTTTCTGCACATTTTTGTTTATGTTTTGAAATTTCTTTTTAGCCATTCTAAAATAAATCATGTTGAATAAAAACTTTTCCATAAACATATATATTACTAGATTTAACGATATTTCTCGAGCATTGATAGGCGGAATGTGATTTCGTTTCATAATTCAAATTTAGCATCACAAAATTTCATTTTTACATTTTTTGACATTTAGAGAAACAACGGATAACTGATTAAAAACATATAATTAATTAATTTACATTTTTTTAACAGAATCTACTATTCTCTTTAGAAGAAAACGTTTGAAATAAAAATTGTTTAAAATTAGAATATCTTGAGTTTTTATATCTATATGTTTTTTCTGTAAATGCAGCCGTAGCAAGATAGTTAAAAAATGAAACGAGTAAACCAGCACTTCCGGTTGAAATATCATTTCCAAAATAGGACGTTTTCTATTCTGGGGTACACATATCTTAAATCCAAAACATCATATTTTTACGTTGAACGGTATAGGCTGTAGGGCGTTCACACACACACAAACACACCGACATCAGTGAGAAAATAGTCAAGATGGATTAAGAGACCCTCAAATTGATATTTCTATTAAAATCTCGAGATCGATTTTTTTGATGACCCCTATACTTACTAATTACTTTGTAAAAAAAAAAGTAAAAATGATAAATACACGTTATCGTCTCCCATTTAGATATAGGTGTATGGTTTTATCCTGTAAGAAATAGTTGTAGATCGAGATTAATTGAATTTAGTACCTCTAAAATTTTGCTATGATAATGGTGCAGATGTAGCCAGTCAAAATGATGTGGCCAGCATAATTTTGATGTCATTTGAGAATGATTTCCTTAAATTCGGCTGCCTTTAATCTTGATCATTAACTATTATTAATCTATGAAAATAGTATTTACTGGTGGCATATTCGTCATATTTTGAAATATAGTCTATTTATCTTTAATTATAGAAGCCTCAATGAAACTTAGATTAGATAATGCTCAAGATAACAAAAGGCTTAAAAAAGAAGAAGAAGGGCAAAAAGTCTAAGAAAAATAAAGAGGAAGAGCTATTTAAACCGGAGGAACTTGAAGCATACCGCCGTGAACACCAACAGGCGGCAACATCTGAATCTGTGCCAGCCACAGAGAACGACGAATGGAAAAAATTCCAACAATTAACCGCCGGTGTCGACAACATCCTACGTAAAACCCAGGGAGACCTTGATCGCATCAAGAGCACATCATTCTTTCAACGTGTCCCATTGCAGAGTGAAGTTGCGAAGGCCGAACAACTAGAGGCGGCCGCCGCCCACCTCGAGGCAGAGAAACACAAAGCGGAACAGCAAGCCGAAGAAGAAAGCGCGAAAGCAGCCGGAATAGTGTTGGTGTCAGAAACCGAAAGTGACACAGACGCCGATGAGCAAGACGATGACATCTTCGATACATCATTCGTAGATGCGGTCGCTAGTGGACAAGTGAAACTTGCCTACATCCCCGAGTCGCCAACACTCGCTGAAGGCGACGATCCGTTTGACACGTCGATTGCAGAGCGAGCCATCCTAGGGCCGGCATTCGCTACAAAAGGAAAGAAACTTGTACCACTTGGTGCTGCAGTTGAAGTACTAACTGGTCGCGTTGAACAAGTGTCTTGTGTTCGAAGACCAACATCCCGTAGACCCCTCAAACAGCAAGATTTGTTGTTGGAAAGTTTTGATTTTGATACCAATGGAAATACTACAACTGCAGCTGCAGCAATAGATGTCGAACAGCACGAACAACGAAATATTAAGAGTCTTCTAGATTTAGATGATGAATCGCTGCCATCGCTGGACAATATTCCAATTGATTTAAGTGGCGCAACTTTGTATCAATCTCCGATTCAACAACCGCTAATCAGCAATCAACTAGATACGACAAAACAGTTCATTGCAGAGTTTGATTTGATTGATCAGCCATCGTTAGCACACGGCGACGATGAAGACGATGATGAATTTGCTTTATTAGCAGTAGAATCATTATCAAAGACAAAAACAGTCACTTCATCAGTTAATCAACAACAATTAAGTGAAAAACCTTCAGCGACGTGGAATAACTTCCAAGCGGAATTCGATGCAGAGGAACAAGAAGAAGATCCATTCGATACTACCTTTGCTGACAATATTCTCCCCGGAAAAGCCGAACTAAAATTAATTGAACACGAAATACTTTATTCTGATATAATAAATGAGTTTCCCTTAACTGTTGACGAGAAATATGCGGAAATAATTAAATCACAAGTGACTATACACTTGACCAATCCGACTGGTGAACGAGAATCGATCTCCTCGTTGGATAGAATAGATGAATCTTGTTTGACGTCATTGCAGCCAGTACACAGAGATCTACTCGGTGGCAGTAATACAGATCTATCAAATTTGGGTGATGATCCTATCCAACCACAAGTTCCAACAGTAGAGGATTCAATCAGCGATTACAGCGATCCATTTGATACATCGATCGTAGACAAGGCGACTGTGCCAGGACAAGCTGAACTCAAATTTATTGAGAACGAAATCTTGGGTCCTGTCACACGAACTGTAAGTGATCCAGATTTTAATCCTAGAGGAGAAGAGACGGACGAAGGAGGATCTATTACAGAAGAAGAATATTGTGGAAAACATCGGGCGTCGCGACCGGATTTACTCGACGTGAACAGTGTTAAAAGCGTTGCCTTCGCTTTACCGACACCCACTTCTCAACCTGATTTATTGGTGACTGGTGAAGAGGAAATTGTAAAACATTCAAAACCTTTAACTCCATACTATGTGCGCGAAAATTCAATTCCTGAATCACATCAATCACTAGCACTAGAGGATCCGTTTGACACATCGTTTGTTCCTGAATTAGCACCAGGAAAAGCGGAATTAAAATTAATTGAAAGTGAATTTATTGACCAAAAGACGAATATTAAGGAAGTGCAACCATCAATAATTCTTTCTGACGAAGACTTTGATCCACGGGCTGCAGAAATTACAACTGTATCGCCACAACAGCCAAAACCAGATTTATTAGCTGTTGAAGACGACGTTAGTGTTAAAGTGTTAACACCGGCTGTTGAGATCGCTGCATCAAACTTTGACCTTTCCTATTCAGATCCATTTGATACTTCTATTGCCAGCAATATACTACCGGGTAAAACCGAATTAAAATTGATTGAAAATGAATTAATTCATACGCAAATTATCAAGCGAACATTAACAGATCCTGAATTCGATCCAAGGAATGCAATAGTAGGGGAACCAGCGACGGCCCAACATTTGCTAGACAACACAACTGCTTACGAGCAAATAATCACAGTCAAACCTTTAATTCCATTAACCCAACGCGTGTCTTTTGACATTGGCGGCGACTACGAGGAGGACATTGACCCCTTTGACACTTCGGTTGCAGATAATTTAGTACCTGGTCGGACGGAGCTGAAACTAATTGAATCGGAATTAATTTAAGTTGTAAGCTAAAATAAAAATGGACGCTGTCAAAGGAGCAAACCCATTCCTGATAGATGACTACTCATCGCCTCCTTCAAATCCTTCGAATCCATTTCTAATGGAGGATAATGAGTTTGCAAGTGTTGCTACATTCTGTGACAATCCCTTCTTGTCGGAAGCGCCTCCCGCTACGATACCAACAACTGTTGCACCTGCGAACAATGCAACGAATCCGTTTGCGTTTGATCCAATGGAGTATGCACCGGTAGAAGCAACGCCAGCTGAAGAACAGCACACAATGCAACCAACGCAACCAAATGACATATTTGGCGGCAGTTGTATTACCGAGAAACATATAGAACAAAATAATGCAGACTTCTTCTCAATGAATGCAAATGAAGCTGATGCGTTATCTTGTCCTTCGGTTACCCCGTTCACGACTCCGCTCATTCAGAAACCTGCAGCGCTGGACTTGAAACATGCACACACAATAACAAGAATTGAACCAGATATTAGTACGAATTTATATTCGTCGAATGAAGAACTATCTAAAATGGCGCCAATGCCAGCAGCACCACGAAGGCCTCCACCACCAAGACCAGTAGCCGTGCCCCCTTCGAAAGAAACACAAGATCTGATAATGTCTGTGACGGGGGCAATGGATGCAACCAGTTCCCACTTGCTTGATCGCATCCCTCCGACGAGAACTCCAAGTCCAGTCTCGATGCGAGATTTGCACTCTCCGAGTCCAACACCTGATCACGTCTTCGCTGATTTCTTGGATGTAGGAGGTCCAAATAATAAAACGCAAATGTCCACATCAACCACAATACAAAGCAATACTACTATGGATACTATGGACTTTTTTGATGTTAACGATATTAATGATACACATCCATCAACAAATGATCCAGATGCAGATCAACTAAAAACTACGACAGATCAATTCATATCTTTGATGACATCTACGCAAACGGCACAAGTGTGTGACATCAATCAGAATCACAGCAATATGAGCAAACCATCACCGGAAGTGCCAGTAAGACCACCACGTCCTCAGCCTCCACAGAAGCCACCACCACCAGTGTTAGTCAGGCCAAGTCCACCAGCAATTCCACCACAACCAGTGCATCAACATGCTGCTCCTCTTCAAGTTGTATCTTCGCTTCCTCAAGATGATATGATGGATATGTTTGCAGAAACGGAATTACCTCGAACAGCACCACCAACAGTAATTGATAAGCCAGTTGCATCTACAGCGGACATTATGAGTTTGTACTCGTCTGCACCACCAGTGATGGCAAAACCAGTTATACTTTCACAACCCGAAACTGAAGCCGAACCTACTAATACTATTATTGATTTCTTTGGTGACAACACCTCAACCGTAATTACCGAAACCGATAATAAAAGTATTATTATGTCACCTGAACAATCATCGCAAAATGACTTGCACATGGATACAAGTGATACCCAAAGTAAGGGATCCGCGTCAAGTGTTACCTTCAATCCATTTGCATCGGAAGAACCTGCTGTAGGATCCATGATTGACACGACTACCACCACGTCGGATCAAATTGAAAATGATCATTTCATACATGATAATAATACATCACCAGCAGCAATGTTTCCTGCAACAGTTCCAACCGCCCAACGTCCTCCTGCACTTATAAATGATTCGATCTTTGGTCAACTCCAACCAAAAGATGATTTCGATGACTTTGCCGCAAAGTTTGAATCGGCCGCCAAAGATGACACAAAGAATGGTGCTTTTGATCCATTTGGAAGTGGCAGTGGTGCAAATAGTGGTGTTTTTGACAGTGATACTGGAACTAACAATAATTCATCGGCATGGGGCGATATGGAAGAAACCAAAGGCTTCTCTTCTGGGGGTGGTGGCTTTGATGCCGATGAACCATTCGATGCTTTTCTGTCACTACAAGAACCACCGGCGCCCCCCCAAGGTACACCCAGTATGTTATCTAAACGGGAATCACAAGAATCGGACGAAGATAAAGATTTTTCAGTAGTTATTAAGTAAGAAAAAGTGCATATATTAATGTAATTGGTACAGAATATACATATAATAATTTCAGGCCAAAGATTGAGGATGACTTTTTATCAAATACAGCCATGCCAGTTCTGGCACCTCCGCCGAAGAGCCCTGTGCAGAATAGTGCATTTAGTGATACACCAAGACTAAATCCGTTTGATCAACAGGCAGGCCTAGTCACAGTTGCCACTATTGATCAAACAGGTGTTATGTCAGACATACCTCAGTTTCAAAGGACCGACTCTCAAGAGACGCCACCGACGCCATTGTTTGATGATGATGTGTCCCAACCGTTGGAAGATTACCCAAGGGTTACTTGGGCAGAGGAAGGTTGGGAAATGCAACTACGACAACCAAATAAAAAGAAAATCACTGGTCAGCGGTATGTTCAATCAAATGAAAAGGTGCGTTTAGTATACAATTATTGTACATGAAACTCTTTATAGATTTTGGAAAAAGATATTTGTGAAACTAATCATGCATGAAGATTGTCCGATTCTGCAATTGTTCAATACAAACACCGACAAAGATGCATTCCAGGAGCTTCCCTTACAACCTTGCTATTCGGTTTCGGATATCGGTGCCCAACAATACGATAATTACGGCAAGATATTCACCGTTAAATTACAATATATATTTTACAAGGAACGGCCTGGTGTGCGGCCGGGCCAAGTAACGAAAGCAGAACGGATCACAAATAAGCTAAGCCAGTTCGCTGCGTATGCGATACAGGGAGATTATCAAGGTGTCAAAGAATTTGGCAGTGATTTGAAAAAATTAGGTTTGCCTGTAGAACATGCACCGCAAGTGTCTCAACTATTAAAATTGGGCTCACTGAATTTCGAAGATATGAAGCAGTTTTCGGTAACGATCGAGGAAGCTTTGTTTCATTTATCAGCTCATCGAGATCGCGCATTACACTACAAAATGGAGGAGGTACAAGTAACGGCCGTTGATGAATTATATGTCGAGCAAAATGCAGAAGGCTTCGTTGAGAAGCAAATTGCTAGAGTACGATTATTTTTCCTGGGATTCTTATCGGGTAACTAACAATATGAAATCATAAATGTCCGTAAATTTTAACAAATAAATGTGAGTTAGGTATGCCTGACGTAGAATTGGGTGTAAATGATATGCGGCGACAAGGAAAAGAAGTGGTTGGTCGGCATGACATTATTCCTGTGGTCACAGAAGAATGGATTCGATTGGAAGCCGTGGAATTTGCAGCCTGTGTGCAACAAGATGAATACCACAATACGCACATTATTAAGTCAGTGTCATCCAATGAACTTTACACATAAAAATGAATATATAAATAATAATAATATTTGTAGATTTAAACCACCAGATGCATGTTATATTGAGTTGATGAGATTCAGGATACGACCTCCAAAGAATCGCGAATTGCCCTTACAGTTAAAACCAGTCATGTGTATTACGGGAAACAAGGTATTCACAATTAGAATATGCGAATCATAACCGTCACAATACTTATATATATATATTTATAAAATGAATGTTTAGGTGGAAATTCGTGCAGATTGCCTAGTACCTGGATTCGCATCGAGAAAATTAGGCCAAGTACCATGCGAGGACGTGATGATACGAATTCCGATACCAGAATGTTGGATTTACCTGTTTAGAGTTGAGAAACATTTCCGATATGGATCAGTCAAATCTACGCATCGTAGGTAAATCATGTACATATGATTGAATCAACCGTATCACTAGTTAACTGCTTCTTCTTCCTCTTGTTTGTTTTGTTAGAACCGGAAAAGTAAAAGGAATCGAACGATTTCTGGGTACGGTGGAAACATTACAAGAGTCCCTAATCGAGGTGACATCTGGTCAAGCGAAATACGAACATCAACATCGGGCGATCGTCTGGCGTATACCGCGATTACCCAAAGAAGGACAAGGTATTATTCATAACAACAATAATAACACTTAATTGACACCACTTCTACACCATCATGTAATAGCCATTAGAAAAACATTCTATCATTTTGAGATAATAATAATAATAATAATAATAATAATAATAAATAAACAGGTGCATACACAACCCATAACTTGGTATGCCGTTTGGCGTTGACAAGTTATGATCAAGTCCCGGATCAACTAGCCGATTATTGTTACGTTGAGTTCACAATGCCGGCTACACAAGCCAGCCACACCACGGTGCGAAGTGTCAGCTTACAGAATTCACAAAGTGACGATCCACCCGAGAAGTATGTACGTTATTTGGCGCGTCACGAATACAGGTAGGTACATTCATCTCTATTCTTGTTTAACAATTCATCTTTTTACATAAATGCATTTAATAAGCGTGTGTTTTAATGAAAAGGGTTGGTATTGAGCATACCGAAGGCGAAGATCCAAATCCGTATGCGGCGGCTACGGCGGTCAGCAGGACTCCAGCGCCAGTTCCTGAAGAACCTGCTGCACTACCTGTTGCTGTAGCTGCAGCTGCGGACCCAGAATCGAGCTCAGATAGCGATTAACTTCGTTTTTACATAATTAAATCGAATTATTTATCCAAGTGTTGCGAGTATCTAATGCATGTATATATGTATGCATGTATGTCTATATTTATATAGAGATATATAATATAAATAGAATTTATTTTATATGTTTGCTAATCCTGTACATATTACAGATCTTTAAGGAAGAAACAAATGTTATAATTAACATTGATGAACAATATAATATATTATATTATTAGTTAATCATTTCTAAAATGGCATCATATAATTACAAATATTACTGCATGATATTTCTTCGTTGCGTTGTAGATTTCAACGCAATATATATATAAAAATATATGGTCATTCGAAATGTGTGTAGCAAATATTGTAATAAGGTACATATATGCTTTAATTAAGACTCCTTGAAGATATATAATGTCATGCAAATCTTGCTTATATTATTTATTTAATTCTACATGAATTATAGATCTATAGAAATAAGTATGTAGTAATACCAACTCAATTGCCGCATATGACAAAAGTAAACTAGATTTGATGTTTTAAAATGCATAACGAATATTTATTATGTACGCAATAAATAAATTATTGATTGCGAATAATGTATAATAAATTAATATACATATTATTCAAATTGCTGTGTACGAAAATTTCATTATTGTTGTTATATGTAAATACCTATCTATATATACATATATTATATATATATATATATATATATATATATATATATATATATATATATATATATATATAAATGTTCGAGACTTAAACGCTGCCGAATTCAAGGAGATTTAATTCTAAATAGACATCAAAATTACAATTTTGAATATGCATAGAACATACATATACCTATTAAGATTACTTAAATAGGTAGAAAACATATTTATAGAAGAATATATCCTTGATTCTGGCTACAATCTGGATCAAATATCCTTACTATAAATGAAGAAAATGCTGCAGCCCAGTAGTATCTGCAAGCAATTCATTTGATCCATTTAACAAGTGAAACTATAATAATAAAGTACAAGCTTACAAAATGTTGACCCTTGATATAGTTAAAGGAACTAAATATAAATTAATGGACAATACTTGTAATCTCCGTATATATAAATAAATATACTTAGGTAAAAAAGGTAAATAATATGTGTGTACGGTGTATGTACCTATATACATATATATATATATATATATATATATATTAGTTGTGATTCTAATTAAATATAATTTAAAAAAAACATTCACAAAGATTAATTATATGCACATATATAATTTAACAAGCACATTTGTAATTCATTTTATTATTATTTAAATGTGATAATTTATCTTTCTGCGTGAATCAGATCATGTATTTATATAATAATAAATATATAAAAACGTGCTGAATTATATACGTATTCAATTCTGTATTGTAATAAATATATGTATCATAACCGTTGGTTATAGAATTATCAAATATTCTTTAACGATAATTTTGTGTAGATTCTTTTATGCGATAAACAGTTTGAAAACTTGCACAGCTTATTTACCAAAGAATTATATTATATTTGTTGAGTAGAATAGCAACAACAAATCATACTATAAATTGTAGTTATGTTATAATATATGTATATTAAATATGTATAGAAAGTTTTATGTAAAAATAGACAATTATCGTTTCAGTTATGCGTTTACGAACATGGTTATTATTACCTTATATCAAGTACATATTTTCACTAGTTTTAACTATAGTTGCCGCAGTTTGCAAAACTGATAAATGAAGTAAAGCTAAGTGAGATCACGATTTTAAAATGATTTAATTCATGCGTTTATATATTATATATTTAAAGGTACCAAATATGGTAAAATATGATATAACACAAATTTATTTGTATTTTATATAATAAATACAAAATCAATTAATCGAAACATTAAAAATCATGGTATAACCCAGTGGTTCTCAATATTTTTCGGTTCCCGGCGCCCTTAATGTATCAGAATTTTTCCACGGCGCTCCTAGTTTCAACATTGCATTGGTCTAACTAACGCGCATGCAGTGCGTATTTGGAATATTTTCGCGGCGCCCTGTAGTCCAGCCGTGGTGCCCCAGGGAGCCGTAGTGCACACTTTGAGAATCTCTGGCCAATTCATTCCCAACGTTGCGTAAACGAAACATTTTAAAAATGATTTTTAGCTCGCCGTATGAAGTACCGAAGAAACTAAAGCGTTCGGTCGTGTGTTTGTAGCATTCTCGGATCAAAAAAAAAAACCCTTATCAAAAAGTGTTTGTCTCGTCGCCCTGAATCCAAAAATATATCTCATATACTTGGGTGTTAGTCGTCGCTCGGTCGCTCGTAAGACCAAATTTGTCCCCCAACACTCTTCTGAAGATACCGTAGCGATTTGAACCAAATTTGCTACACATATTATTTGGCATCCCATTTGAACCGCTCGCAGTTTAAATCCAATCGCCCGTATACTTCCCGAGTTATAGGCCCCAAAATTGGAACCCCCCTTTAATACTGCCCTTATAAAAATAATTAAAACACCCAAAAATTTTACTAAAAATTCCAAGATATATAAAGAACAGTGAATGAATTGAACTGATCGTTTCAAGTGGTTTGCTCATTTGTCCTACATTTCTTGCTCAAATCATAATCTGTCCATTATCTTCATTATAAGTGGAAGAGAGAGACAAACTTTGAACTGAAGAGTTAGTGAAGGACAAACTAGAACAAAGCTAAGGACACTGTTACAAAAAATACTAAACGCAGGTAAAATACACAGAAAACTCAATCGCATTATTCAAGAACCCAAAAGATATATTCCTTTTATTTATTTTTTTGACATCTACACTGAAAAACAATTACAATTACAAGTATCAACTATGTATCCTAGGTTACATAAAGCTTTCCTTCGTTACATCCTCCCACCTGAGTCGTACGTAACGACTCAAACAAGGGAACTTGCTGGTTTCTCTGCAGCAGCTAAAATCAGAGTATGAATTCGATAGTCAACAGGATCTTATGCCTGTAATTTTAGAGTTTTAGATCAAGATGTAATCTGTAGTGACATCCCAAATGTAACCTATGGTCCATGGATTGTTGATCTACTTTTGACGGGACGTCACCACATATTACCCAGAAGGTATAATTGAGAAAGTTTCATGTGATAATACCACTAGCCGTGACCACTACTTACCTCACAGACATGTAGTAAAAGAAAATAGCACTACAAAGCTTCGACCAGTATTTGATGCTTCGGCCAGAAGCAAGGATTCGCCTTCGCTCAATCAGTGTTTAGAAAAAGGCACAAATCTGATTGAACTTGTACCTTCAGCACTGTTGCGTTTTAGAAGAGCTGAAATTGGAGTTAGTGCAGACATTAGATATGCTTTTCTCCAGATCAGCATAGCTCCGAAAGATAGAGATTATTTGAGATTTTTGTGGTGGAGCAAGAACTCACCTGGACAGTTGCAGATCTATCGTCATACTAGACTAGTTTTTGGAGTGTCGTGTACCCCATTCATGTTAGGGGCCACGATCGATTTTCATTTACGACGAAGATTGCAAGAAGCACCAGAAGAAAATAAGTGGGTAATACGCCAACTTCTCGAATCATTTTATGTAGATAATTGTGTAACCAGCGTAGACTCGAAAGAAAAATTGCCGAACTTTATAACAGGAGCAACTAACGTAATGGCTATGGAATATTTTGATTTACGAGGCTGGGAATTTTCAGGAAACCCATGTCAAGAGGGATTGAGTTTTCACGTATTCTGTGATGCCAGCAAAACGGCGTATGCCGCGGTAGTATACGCCAGAACTGAAACTGAGGATGGTGTTCAAATAAGACTGGTGCAGGCTAAGTCGCGCGTGGCTCCAAAGAAGAAGAAAACAGAACCTACCATTCCTCGATTGGAATTAACTGCTGCCACGGTGGGAACACGACTCCTACACTCTACATTAAGAGCCTTACAGTATAAAGAAGCCTCTGTACAGTTTTGGTTTGATTCTACAACAGTGTTGGCATGGATACAACGTGATGCAAATGGAACACTTTCGTTTGGAATCGAGTTCGAGAGATACGACAACTAACTAAATCTAAACTATGGAATATGTTCCTGGCCACCTCAATCCTGCCGATCTGCTCTCGCGGGATTGTAATGCGAAACAGATTGCAGAATCGCGTTGGTGGGAGGGGCCTGATTTTTGGCCTACTGCAGAACCACCGATTATAGAGGCCGAGATCAACCGAGAAAAGTAAAAGTCGACTAATAACTCTGGGAAGCAGGAAGTCGTGGCAATGACTAATATAAAACGCTATTGTCGGCTGACAGACAGTTGTTTTACAATCTATTTTTCTCGTTATTCACAAATTGTGCGTTTATTAGGTTGGATACAGCGATTTATCTCTAATTGTAGATGTACGTCCTTAACTCGCACAAAAAGAGAATTAATTATGAAAGAACTGGATCAAGCTGAAGACACGTTAATACGACTTGCTCAAAGGGAGTCGTTTATTGGAACAAATGATGCTAGAATCAATTGTCTAAATTGTTTTGTCGATGACAGAGGAATCATTCGGCTAAAGACACCGATTTCAACTCGAGATGATCAATTCGGATTCAGATATCCAGTTGTATTGGATCCACGGCATCCTATTGATTATGGAAAAACATGTGAAATTAGATCATGCTGGACTACTTATCATGATGTGTATATTCGAAAATATTATTGGATTCTAAAGGCGGTATCACATTACGAGGATATCGATAGTTTGACATCGATTTTGCGATGTTTTTTCAGTTTTCCGGTGTCATATCTAATGTGATAGGGAGCAAATAATAGGCGTTTAAATATGAAACGTGTTCGTATTCCTTGGCTTATCGGTGTCCAATTATCGATGTCTTGTGTTGTGCGCATGAGCAACTTAAAGAAATGTCCCTGTTTTTGTTGTTAGCTGTCAGTTGTGTTGTTTACATTCATTGTAGATTTATATACTGGTCGTGTTTGTTGATAATTATATTTATTTTAAAATGGCGAAAGCAAACAAGAAAATAAAGATATCTCTGCTTGTTTAAATATCATTTTTAAAACCAAATTGAATACCACCACCAAGTAAAGAAATTTACTAAATTTATGATGTCAATTTGCTAATGTATAACAGATATCGATCATCGGTATCTTCTAAAGGAAGAAGATATCGATATCCTCGTAATGTGATACCGCCTTAAAGTGTAGACAGACCGTACCGTACGTGCAGTGATTAGAAAATGCATAATTTGTAAAAGACATAAAACAGATCATCTGCAGTCACCACCAACCGTTTTTCCAGAAAATCGGGTAAAGGGTGGAGATATATTTGAAGTGATTGGTGTAGACTTCGCGGGACCACTATTTATAAAAGAAAATCGTAAAGCACGGATCTGCCTTTTCTCTTGTGCAATTTATCGCGCAATTCATCTAGAGTTGGTAACTTCGTTGTCCACCGAAGCATTCCTTGAAGCTTTCAGACGATTTGTGGCGAGGAGAGGAAGACCTCGCATCGTATACACCGATAATGGAAAGAACTTTGTTGGTATATGTAACGCTCTAAGAAATATTAATTGGACAAAGATAACAGAGTACAGCACGACAAATAGAATAGAATGGTATTTTAACCCTCCGTCGGCACCCTGGTGGGGTGGTTGGTGGGAGCGTCTCATCAGATTAGTTAAGGCTCTTCTAAAAAGAGCACTAGGGAAAGCTTGTCTTTTTTATGAAGAGATGAACACCATTTTATGTGACTGTGAGGCCATTGTCAATTCAAGACCATTCATTAACCTACTTATCAGAAGATTCTTATGAACCAGTACCTTTAACGCCAGCTATGTTTCTTCAAGAAATCAAACAAGTGGGTGTTCCAGATTTAGATACAATAAACGCATCTAGTATGCGACGTCGATACGTCGATGTCGATACAAATGTAAACTTAAAGAAACTCTACGACGTCGTTTTCGTAGTGAATATCTCGGACAGTTGAGCAAAAGAATTGATAATAAGAGCAAAAAACCCGTTGTTCAAGTGGGAGATATAGTACTTATTGGGGACGATAACAAGAAGCGCATCGATTGGCCACTTGCTCGTATTGAATAAGTTATACCCGGGAAAGATGGACATGTGCGTCTTCTACGGCCAGTCCCTGGTTTGAGTCGTTACGTACGACTCAGGTGGAAGGATGTAACGAAGGAAAGCTTTATGTAACCTAGAATACATAGTTGATACTTGTAATACACAATTGTTCTAAAAAGTGTAGATGTCAAAAATAAATAAAAGGAATATATCTTTTGGGTTCTTGAATAAAGCGATTGAGTTTTCTGTGTATTTTACCTGCGTTTAGTATTTTTTGTAACAGTGTCCTTAGCTTTGTTCTAGTTTGTCCTTCACTAACTCTTCAGTTCAAAGTTTTTTGTAACAGACACAATGTGCAAATGTTGGTTTAGTTGAACTTTTCACGAAACATGGACGCGTTTGAATCTTTTTCGGGCGTTATGAATTTTAAAGGACGATTTGATATTTTTATAATATAAGAACCTGCAATAATGATAAACTTTATACTTACATTTTGTAAAAATTAACATGGACCATGTAAACAGACACGCACAAATCTTTAGTAAGAATTACGAGGTAACTGTATTTATTATATATTAATAACGTGTTATAAATACTATTGTTTGAATCAAATATATTTAAAAAAAGAAGAAGTAAAATTAAGGAAGAAGAGACGTTGAACAAAATTAAGTACGATTTGTTTATGCAATTTTATTAAAATAACAAAGAGCCAGTAACGGGCTTCATAAATGATGGCAGCATTATCTATTCAAATCTACTATGTATTTTTATTTAATCATATTTATGTAAGTTAATGTCCTACACTGACAATCAATCGCTATTTTAAATACCAACGCATAGTATAATCATTCATAATAATAATGATAATAAATAGATGGGAGAGAGAAA
Organism: Leistus spinibarbis; assembly: GCA_933228885.1. Lineage (NCBI taxonomy): Eukaryota > Metazoa > Arthropoda > Insecta > Coleoptera > Carabidae > Leistus > Leistus spinibarbis. The sequence goes on from OW121800.1 coordinate 133,019, forward strand.
TAGTTTCTTTTTTAAATAAGTATTATTAATTCATTTAACATATAAGGTAATAATATGTTACTGCAATTTTCACAAAATGCATTTATTTTCAAAAAAAAAAAAATATATATATATATATATATATTTGAAAGATGACCTTGATACTATTACATAATTATGAATGCTGCACATGAAGTTACTTATTTACAAACAAAATAAATATGTTGTGTGTGAGTGTGTGACAAAAATGATGTGTTTATGTCATATTCATATGTTCATGTATGCATGATCAAAATGGAACGAAGTTCAATTCAAGGAAATTACATCAAAATTGCTTCCTACAATTGTATGAATATTAAGTTCATTTGAATACCAATATCGTAATCTTAGGGTAGAAAGGAATTTTGATTGTGAATCTGACAACAATCAATTTCGAGCATCCCTGTATGTACATATGTATGTATATATGTATGTGTGTGTGTGTATGTATGTATGTATATGTATGTACGTAGTAATTGTTTATATTTTCTCTCTTTAGATTTATATACAAAATAGTAGTCAGATTTTTACGCTGCAGCATATGAATGAATCACGTTTTACATTACAAAGAAAATGTCGGCAAGATTTTTCATTTGATAATTACGATTTTTATGCATTTATCAGCTGCGGAGGTATGAATGTAGACTGTAGCATGCTTTAACAATAATTCCACACACAATTATTATTATTATTTAATAGCTATTTCAAATGAAATCATTCATTAATTACTCTATTATAATAATATTAACATAATAATAATAAATTTACAATTTGACTATTCAGTCTTACATGGTGTGCATTGCAATTCGGGAGAAGGGTGGGAGTAGGATCAATGGACTTATTTTTTCCAATTAAATTTATAGAATCATTTGTATTAATTAAGTTATTATGTAAGTGCGCATATATAAACACGCCATCACATTTTTAAAAATACAAAGAAACAAATTAATTTCAACAAGTTATAATTTCATTTAAATTTGGAAATTATCTCACATTTTCTTTATTCTTCGTAGTGATATATATATATATATATATATATATATATATATATATATATATATATATATATATATATATATATATATATATATATATACATATATACATATATACATATATATATATATATATATATATATATATATATATATATATATATATATATATTATTAATTAATTCTGATTTATTTTGTTTGTTTATCTCAAAAGAGTGATAATGTTCATTTTTACACAATTTACCCTTAATATAAATCTACAAATGAATTAATAGAACATAATGAATTTTGTTCCTGCATAATTTTAGAAATAATGTCGTTTTAGTACATGATTGATTCAAACGAGATTCTACGAAATATAGATAGTTCTAAAATGACATTTGAATTATTTTCAACCTAAGATTTCGATATTGGCATTCATGTTTCAAGCAAATGTGACAAGGAAAGCAATTTTTGTCATTTTAAAACAATTCTCTTCTCTTGGATTACGTATGAAAATTAAAAAGTTATAATAAATATACAAACAGACAAATAGGAATGAATGTGTGTGTGTGTATTATTGGATTACATGATATACTGCAGGTAAGCGGAAAAAATTGATTTGTTTAATACCGCTGTTTTGTTTCGTATTAGGTCATTTTATTTCAATATGGATGACACACACACAATTGTATGTTAGGTAGCTAACATAATGTGACAGTTGCCAAAATGTTCATTTAATTAGTACAGTACAGCGAATGATTTGTATGAATGAAACAGCTACTTTTGAGAGGTTCTGAACACATTGGCCTCACCACTTTTCGCGGGGGACCTCCCCTTCCCCCGATCTATTACAATTTCCCCCATTAATTTCAATTCTTATATATATATATATATATATATATATATATATATATATATATATATATATATATATATATATATATATATAAGAAAACATATAATAGGAAACGTGTTTCACCTGTTTAATACATTATTCAATCTATAATTATACTCATTGTTGTATTTAAATACTATTAAGTCAGTTGTATTTATTTATTTATTAATATAATTAAATGTATCCCTTCTCAAATTCATTATCGATCATTATCTTTCTTGCTTTCTTTTCCTGTTTTCTCTTGTTTCATTATTATTAGCTAATTCAAAATGTTCTGATGAACTAAAGTTGAATGTATTGGTTCACAATGAATCAAATCAAATTAAATCATCACTGTTATCATAACAGAGCAATAATTCGCTCTCAGTCTGTTATGAATACTATTATAAATTTATTCTAATGAATATCACTAGTTAATTGGGTCCAATCAATTGTTCACAGTCTAATCATTATTAGGTCTACATCAGCCTATCCAAACACTAGACGGCACTCTTCTAGATTCCGCGTCACTTTGTAGGTTCAATGTTTTCTTGATAAAATTCAGCCTGCTATTTCGCTTGATAATTTATACATATATTCGAAAATTGTGTGAAAATTTAACGGCTACAGCCAGGATTCGCACCTGAACCTTCTCGATCTATTGTCGTCTGCTCTATCTTTGAGCTACGATGGCCTGCTTAAAGTCCTGACGACAGTATATTTATTTTTCACTGTTTCAAGTCGAACGTATATATATATATATATATATATATATATATATATATATATATATATATATATATATAAATAAATAAATATTATATACTAGGTGTTGTGTACAGTACAGTACACACACACAAACTTGTTAATATGAAAGCCAATCAGTTTCTCCTTGACTTGATGATTAGATAGAATCAGTCGTCATCAAAATATACATTTATTACATAATTTATTTAGCAGTGATTTACTAGCCCTTAGTCAACTGAACTGAAGTGAAGCACGTTTGTTGGCCGGTAAAGGGAGCTCACTTACTACTAACTACACCAATCACTCAATCACGAAGTGTGTTCTGTTCAGTGTATAGCGACCGGACTCTGTTGGACGCAAACCCCGACCATGGGGCTGTCGTCTCGGTCGTTGTTCCCGGCCGAGTTGGCTGCAGTGCTGCCTCCTGGTGTACCAGTGTCCTGCGTACTGTAGTGGGGTGCATGGCTCGCAGCGTACGGCTGGTAGAAGCCGGCTACCATTGGTTCTATCTGATGTTGGGTATAGTTGGTTCCTCTGGCCGTCTGTTGTTGGTGGTGGTAGCGGGATCGCGTCGTGTGTTGGTGCCGTTGCTGCTGGCTTATTATAGGCGGATCGCAGTCCATTGCCGTTATTGTGTTGGCAGACGAGGCGCCTGATGTACAGTTGTTTGTGTATGCGGCCAGTGGTACTACACCCGGATATATATTATGATCCAGTCTGTTGCGATTGTTAACCATACTCATGCCTGTAACAACAATAAACATATTATTAATAAATATGTAGATACGTTGAAATATTGTAATAAGAACTAATGGACATTGTAAAAACATTGACCTCATTCAACAACAAATATTCAGTGGCACCGCGTGAATACGAATTTTTTAATTACTAAATCACGCACTGACTTTTCTTTTAATCGTTGGGACTACCGAAATTCGGATGAACGCCACTTTACTGTTTATATATATATATATATTTATATAATTCATGCAAAAGTAATGTAATACATACATACAGGAAGAACTACCTATTTACATACCTCGACGTATGTATGTAATGAAAGTGAGTACATGAAAAGCATAATCACATGCAATCTAATACTAAATGCAAAAAAAATTCAAGTATCATGTGTTTAAAATGTGTTTATTTGTTTTTACCTACAGTTGTTTGTTAGAGGCCGAGGCTGAAGCCGTAGCCGAAGCTGAAGCCGACTTATGGCTCGCCAATGCGAGAGAGTGTTAGTCATCGAGAAGACACAAACTGACTTGGCACTGTTATATCTGTACACACAACCAATCACACAAAGTCAATCACAATTCAATCAGCAACGCCAATAAATAACGTGTAATAATAATAATAATAATAATTATAAAACAAAACAACGAAACACTAACTATTTATTTATTTATTATTATTATAATAACATTACGCTTTTTCAAATTTTAATGTAATTGGGAAAAAGCGATATTATATTTATGTATATGTTTGAAAATATCGCAAAATTGTAATGTATATATATATATATATATATATATATATATATATATATATATATATATATATATATATATATATATATGTATATATATATATATATATATATATATATATATATATATATATATATATATGTATATATATATATATATATATATATATATATATATATATATATATATATATATATATATATATGTATATAAATACGTATACGAATACATGGAATAGTAATGAATAGAATAATAATCGCTTACCATGTTGACTGCTAGATGGCACTGGTGTGATTTCCTGCTGTAAACTAGCCACCGCCGGACTAGAACTAGTGCTGCTCGCAGTATTGGTACTCTCATCGGCAGTCCGTTTAAAGAAATTATGCTGCAACGCGTAGTACGGCGTGACTCGCGTCTTCGGGTCAAAATCGAGCATACGCAATATGAGATCCTTGAACTTCAGATAATCGGACATCGAGTGACCGGGCTCCCCTATCCGTCGGCCGCCCGGCCCGCCCATCTCAACGCCGAGGATGTCGTGCAGTTTCTTGGTGCCGGGCAGCTTGTACTTTTTGCCGTCTTTACTCTTCTTGAGGACGTAGCGGCCGTCGCCGGGCAGTTTGTCGAAGTACTTGCGCGTCTTGTGCGCCTGGTCCAGCAGGTGTTTGGGCGGCATGCCCAGCACCTCGACGATCTTGTTCATCTGGTCCACTTCGTTGGCGCCGCTAAACAGCGGTTCGCCGGTGTGCATCTCTACTAGAATACACCCGAGCGACCACATGTCTATTGCCAAATCGTAAGGGATTCCTAACAGAACTTCTGGTGACCGGTAAAACCGAGACTGGATATACTGATATATCTGTCAAATAAAGGCACATTTAAATTACAACCATTTCTACAGAAATATTACACATTCATATGAATATAAATAAATAAATAAATAATAAAAACTATAAATATTACCCTTTGTCCAAGTTGACACGAACTCCCAAAGTCGACAATTTTAATAGCCGACCGTTTCGGATTACACAATAATATGTTTTCTGGTTTGAGGTCACAATGGATGATATTCAGTTCGGGTGTGGAGAGGAAAAGCAATGCAGTACACAACTGTTGTGCGAATTTTCGTGTGAGATTCAGAGACACCCCTCGGAAGTTTGTATTTCGCAGTAGATCGTATAGGTTATAGGACAACAGCTCAAACACCAGACACAGATGATTCCGCCACATGAAATGCCGTTTTAATTTCACTACAAACATATAATCAAATCAAATCAATTATATTGAATACATGTAGTAGTAAAATTTAGTGATAATGAACAGCACGTTACGTTACGTTACGTTACGTTTACCACAGTTTGTTGTCAATATTATGAATTAGAAAATAGTATATTTCTTACCTATATAATATTTACTATCAGCATCCGCCCGGTTCATCATCTCCAGCAGTTTGACTTCGATTTGGGCCTGGTTCAGGAATGGTTTCTTGTTCTTTATGATCTTGATGGCCACGTGGCACTGTTCCTCGTGGTCGAATGCTTTGACCACTTGACCAAATGAACCCTTTCCGATCAGCGAGTCAATTTCGTAGCGATCCAGGAACTTTTCACCATTCTTAATGATGTAATCATGGTTATCGTCATCGTAGCCGTCATTGTACAGTTTACGCTCTTTCTTGTGCGAACTATCCTCACCCTGCGTTTGTTGTGCTCGTCGTTTCTTTTTCGCATAGTACACCTATGTACAAATACTCAATTATTATTATTATTATTATTATTATTATTATTGGTATTACATATTTCAATTAACATACAGGCTGGCCAACATTTTGTATATAAATATATATTTAGATAAATTTAATATGGTTTAGTTCAACAATTATATGTAGTTTATTACAGAGAAACAATATAAACAGACATTACAACAAAAACAAAATGATAAAATGTAAATATTTGTGACTCTCTCTGGTTCATATCTCCTGGTGTTTCTATGTCTGAAGACTGTTCTAGATAGATAACATTGTTTGGGTCACATACTTGAAGTATGTATGTATTTATTATACGTTAACTTCAAGTCATTTAACAGCAAAAAATCTTTCGTATTTATGTACCAAAGTGTATTGAATTTTAATTGATTTTTGTTCACCGTATTTATTTATTTATTTATTTATTTATTTATACAGGAAGATAGAGATTGATTGCAACCAGATTCATAGTTATACTATACTACTAATAACGTTTCGTTATTGATATTCAGACAATCTTAGATAGAAAGTAAATTTGATAACAATTTTAGAAATATATGTTTGACTCTGGTTATCCTTTACCTATATTTACTATCATGTTTTATTTGCGGACAACTTAATAGGTTTTAACTAGGGAATATTTGACCTCAACACTTTACTAATGAAGATTACACATTCAAAAGGCTTCCTTCCTCCTTAAGTATAAGCTAATTCAAGTGTATTTATTTGAAAGAAAGAAAACCATTCAAAAGAATGACGTTGAATAAAACAAGATTTGGTACGCGTAAAACGCACCAACGCGCAGAGCTCGCCCCTAGGTAAAATATGCGTTGCGAGCAGTGCTTTTTAATTATTATGGCCTTTTGGTTAACAATTTGAAAATATGTTATAGGTGTAAAAAGTCTTACATTTAATTTTAGATTATATTGATTAAAAGAAATTTTAGTTCATACTTTAAAATTCAAAATTATAATATTTAATCATTTTTTTCGGGCTTTCGATTAACAAAATGAAAAAATCTTGTAGATATAAAATATCTTAGAATTTTTAGTAGAATTTTTAAGTGTATTAATTATTTTTATAAGGGCAGTATTAAGGGGGGGGTCTAAATTTTGGGGCCCTATAACTCGGAAAGTATACGGGCGATTGGATTTATACTGCGAGCGGATTCAAATGGGATGCCAAATAATATGTGTACCAAATTTAGATTATATTGATAAAAAAATAATTTAGTGCATATTTTAAAATTCAAAATTATAATATTTAATAATTTTTTTCGGGCTTTGGGTTAACAAAATGAAAAAATCTTGTAGACAAATATCTTAGAATTTTTAGTAAAATTTTTAAGTGTTTCAATTATTTTTATAAGGGCAGTATTATCCAAATTTTGGGGCCCTATAACTCGGGAAGTATACGGGCGATTGGATTTAAACTGCGAGCGGATTCAAATGGGATGCCAAATAATATGTGTACCAAATTCGGAGTGAATCGCTCCGGTACCTTCAGAGGAGTAGAGGGCACAAATTTGGTCTTACGAGCGACGACTAACATCCAAGTATATAAGTTATATACATTTTCGGAATCAGGGCGACGAGACGAACACTTTTTCTTAATGAAATTTTTTGATCAGAGAATGCTACAGACACACGACCGAATGCTTTAGCCTCTTCGGTACTACGTACGGCGAGCTAAAAAGGTGTAAGTAAGATTTTTTAATAATTCTAGAGTTGGGGTTTCTTGTATGTAGATAACATACAGTTACGAATGAAGGAAGACAGAATAGAAAGAAGAAGAAAAATAGTTTGTCTGATTTGCTAAAAGGGTGATATGTTCCCCGAATTAAGTTTCAATTCATACGATTGCATTATATTTCGTTACAGCGCTATGCACATACATACTACACTCCTCCGACGCCAAATCTTCTAAAATTAAATGTACCTAAGTAATGTAATACATAGACACAGGCAAATATACATTTATATTACATTACATACATTTTGAATTTAGAAGACTTGGCGACGGAGGAGTGTAATATGTGCATAGCGCTGCAACGAAATATAACGCAATCGTATGAATTGAAACTGAATTCGAGGAAAAAAATATCACTCTTTTAGTGATTTAGTCATAGACGGGGATCGAACTCACGACCTCCAGGGTAAGAGGCGAGTGTCTTAGCCACCATGCCATGGCGACAGATAAGAATTTTGTATATAATATCAATTAGTTTATACTGAAATAAAAAACTACACAACAGCAATGAATAAATTTCTAATCAAGTAATCTGCCCTACGTAAAAATAAAAGGTTATACGTCAGAATAATTCAAATGTCAATTTTAAATATATTCCGAATCTGAAAAATGCATATCGAGTTGTGTACATTGTGCCATTGTGTGTTAGCATAGGACCCATTATTACTTTTAAAACTGCCATGGCACTGCAACATTCAGAATCTAGCCTGATTATTTGATTCAAAAATAATAACGAATCAAATGTCAAATCATTGAAAGTGTTGTGCAAAATTGTTTGTAATACACATATTTTTGGAATAATCGATTCAATTAGAAAACAGAAACCGTAAGTAAATTTATAATCCCGATTTTTGTGTAATAATACATGGATGGAGACTGTTTTAATGCACGTGTACAAATGTTCAAAATATTGTTTGTATTATTTAGTACGCAATAGACAAATTATGAAATAATATTAGATTTTTGAAGAGGTAGCAAATCTAGCGCCGGTTTTTTAACTGTCAATGAAATATATCAAATTATGAATATTATATTTCTTTTAGGTTTGTTAAGCGATACAAACGGAAGGAAAAAGCGTGTAAGGGTAATCCCTTATTTTTATATTGTAACTATGATTTACAAGAAAATTATCCACCCGTCCAAACTGACCTATATTCAGTGTACCATATGGGCACACGGTGCCCACGGGTGACCCTAGTAATAATAATAATAGTACAAACCTCGTTGATGTGTTTGTATGTTTTGATGAGATCAACGCTGAGTTTACGTAGCGGGGCGCTGGAGGGCTCGCGAAAGTGATGGGGTATTCGTGCCTGCATGGCCTGGATGTCCGACGGGGTGCCGGCCGCCGTGCCGGTGCCGGTGCCTGTGCCTGTGCCAGCCATAGCCATGGACGCGGTGAGCTGTTCCTCGGCGACCAGCCGCCCGTACAGCGGCACATGTCGCTGTCGCCCGCCCGTCGTCGTCGTCGTTGCTGTCGTCGTGCTGTCACCGCCGATAACACCGCCTGGTACTGCAATGCAAACACACATACAACATTATTATATGTACTTTCATTCATACAAACTATTATAGTATTATAAAACATTCAGTTGGAAATATATACATACATAGTTCTTATGTATTACATACGAAATATTGTATATTTAAAGACACTTGGGTACATAATACACATCTTTCGGACTGTTATTAGCTCGCCGTACGAAGTACTGAAGAAGCAAAAGCATTCGCGGTTGTGTATCTGTAGCATTCTCGGATCAAAACATTTCCTTAACAAAAAAGTTTCTATAACTTTTATGCTTGAATGTTAGTTGTCGCCCGCTCGCTCGTAACATCAAATTTGTGCCCTCTACTCTTCTGAAGGTACCGCATCGATTTGAACCAAATTTGCTACAAATATTATTTGACAACCCATTTGAATTTGCTCGCAGTTTAAATCCAATCGTTCGTATACTGCCCGAGTTATAGGGCCCCAAAATTTGAAGCCCCTCTTAATACTGCCCTTATAAAAATAATAATTAAATAATTAAAACACCCAAAAATTTGACTAAGAATTCTAAGATATTTTATGTCTACAAGATTTGTTCATATTGTTAACCCAAAGGCCATAAAAATTTATTAAATATATTGAATTTTAAAATATGCACTAAAAGTTAATTTATCAAAATAATCTACGAGAAATTGTAAGACTTTTTATTTCTAGAACATTTTGCAAATTGTTAACCAAAAGGCCATAATTAATAAACACTGCTGTTCGCAATGAATATATTACTTTACTTATAAGGCGAGCCGGCCGCATAGGTGCGTTGTACCTAAGCTTGTTTTTATTATTTTTACACATATGAAGATATCTTTTCTTACGAATGAACAATAATAAATCGTATCAAATAAAATGTGATATTTAACAAAATCAAATATTAAAGTTTTAAAGAGTGTTTCAATACATAATAATGAAAGTGAATTTCTCGCCGTACGATCGTGTGTCTGTAGCAATCTTGGCTCAAAAAATGACCTTAATAAAAAGTGTTTGTCTCGTCGCCCTAAATCCTAAAATATATGTAACTCATATCTCCCCCCCCCCTAATACTATCCTTAAAAAATATATAAAACAGCAAAATTCCAAGATATTGATTTTCATATTGATAACCCAAAAAAATATTCAAAATTATAATTTTGAATTTTAAAATTTGCGTTAATTTCTTTTTTTTTGCGTATATCAAACAAATTTACAAAAAAATATAATACCGATGTCCCACTATCATTCATATGACTGATGGTGAATGAGAAATAAGAAGAACTGATTCGTGAATGATGAAATTTCAGCGGGCCGCTATCTTTTGGTCATTCACTATGAGTCACGGCTAACTTCGTTCGTAATAAAACGCGAATAAAACATGTATTTCATTATTTAGGGTCAAAAACTCTTCTTATATCTCATTCACCATCAGTCATATGAATGATAGTGGGACATCGACATTAGACTTTAAATGTATAACATTTTTTTCAAATTGTGAACCTATAGGTCATAATTAAAAACAATTATTTTAAAATTTTAATCCCAAGCGTTGTTCGCAACGCATATATTACTTAAAAGGCGAGCTGAAGGCATAGGTGCGTTGTAGTTAATCTTGTTTATTAAAAGTTTGTATTGTATTTTAAAATAATTGGCGTCAGTCAAACCATATATAGTATATACATACGAGTATAATGAAAACGCCATCAGTGCCTTGTTCTTATACATTTTTAATCAGATTTATGTTAAATTACCGGAACAAAAGCATCTATTTAATAAGTTTTAATCGGTACATCCGGTATTAAGTAGTAAGGTCAATGAACTTTGTCAATTTTCAGTCATAAAATAAGTATATATATGCGAGAGATTATTTTCTAGGTACGTAGTGATTCCCCCATTCCTATATAAATGCATATAGGTATATTGTGTGAGAAGTTGTTGTAATATATATATATATATATAGTATTATAAAGCACGAGAAATAATAATTGTGATTACAGTAGGGGTAAATTATGGAAGTGAGCGACTGAGCGAAACTGAAGGTGAAGACTGAAGTGTAGTGCCGTCTGTCAGGGCGGTGGTGTGTGCTGTGTGGTAGCTGGTAGTGAACATGCCACCGAGAAGAAGAAGAAGAAGAACCATTATAGCACTAACTAACAAACATACAAGAAACGTGCACCGCCCTTGTAACCATAAATTTTCCCAATACAGTACTGTCTCAGCCACACACACACACACATACACACACGAGATAAGATAATTATCCATATATCATATTAGAAAACATCAGTAATACATTGTAAAAATCCCTTTTAGGAGATTGTCTACTGCTCGAATTCTATGTGAAACAATATTACTATGTGTGATCAATTTTCCGATAGACTTACATACCTACTTAAAGTACTTATAAATCATGTAATTTGAATAAATTTTGCTAAAATGACTAGTTTTAGGTGACAATGACTAGTACTAGTACCTAACGTTGAGTGTGAAAGCATTATCAGAGAGAGAGAATTCAGAATACGACTATGTATACCTATATTTCAAGTTGTTCTGGTCGTCGCCAGTCTAAACGTAAAAGCGTATGACCTCTTGACATTTGTGTGTGTATGTGTGTGTGTGGTGCGTTTTATGTGTGGGGTTGTGCTGTTCGAGTGTAACTGGGGCAGGTGTAGGGATGCTGGAACGTGAAGCGGCTCTCCTCTCTCTCTGATCGATATTGACGCCGCGCCGCGCCGCGCCGTACAAACCCGACGCCCATACGACGACCTCTTATATTATCATTGTTAACCAAACTATTTGACACTCCTTTTCGTATGGCACACAACAGTTACATCCACTGTTAACGTGAATTCACGTAGGTTATTATAAAAACATACAAAATATATGTATATTTCTATACACTTTTATACAAAATTAAATTTGAATATTAATGTGTCATTCTATTCAGAATGTAAAATACATCGTATTTTTTATTTTTTTATTGTGTATGTGAAATATATGTAGGTATAGATAGCTGTATAATTTCTTTCCTTTGGAAATTATGGACCAGGATTTATGAAGTAGACGAAAAGACTAACAAATTATAGGGGTAAATACACTTTACTTTATCAGTAATAATAATTGAAAAGAAAAAGTTATTCATAAAACCGAATAATAAATATTTACGAGGAACTACCGAAAATATTTCGTACATAAGTACGTATAAGTTATTTAAAGAAAAGTTTAGATCAGTTAATGCCATTTTTGTGGAATATATACATACACACACACACACACATATATATATATATATATATATATATATATATATATATATATATATATATATATATATATATATATATATATATATATATATATACATGCGTATAGCTATAGATACAACGCACCTATGCGTCCAGCTCGCCTTATAAGTAATATATGCGATGCGAGCAGCGGTATTTAATTATGATGGCCTCTTGGTCAACAATTTGAAAAATGTTATAGATATAAAAAGGCTTACAATTTTTTGTAGATAATTTTGATAAAAAGACAAGCTTAGGTACCTATGCGTCCAGTTCGCCTTATAAGTATATTATATGCGATGCGAGTAGCGGTATTTAATTATTATGGCAATATGGTTAACAATTTGAAAAAAATTGTTATATATATATATAAAAAGTCTTACATTATTTTGTAAAAAAATTTACAACATATTTTAAAATTCAAAATTATAATATTTAATAATTTCTTATAGCCTTTGGGTTAATAATATGAAAAAAAATCTTGTAGACAAAAAATATCATAGAATTATTAGTAGAATTTTTGGGTGGTTTAATTATTGTTATAAGGACAATATTAAGGGGTGCTCCAAATGTTGGGGCTCTATAACTCGGGAAGTATACGGGCAATTGGATTTAAACTGCGAGCGGATTCAAATGGGATACCAAATAATATGTGTAGCAAATTTGGTGTGAATCGCTCCGGTACCTTCAGAGGAGTAGAGTAGAGGGCACAAATTTGGCCATACGAACGATATGTTATGTATATTTTTGGATTCAAGGCGACGAGACAAACACTTTTTGTTAAGGAAAGTCTTTGATACGAGAATGTACACTGTCGCTCAAAAATAGAGAAACATTTGAAAAAGTAATTTGTTTGAATATTAACTAAAAACTAGAATACATACATATGGTGTATATTGTTACTCTTTTATAATAGAAATTATTAACTGAAATTGAATTATTTATAAGTTATAGAGCTTTTTAATAACATCGTTGTTCAAAAGTAGAGAAACAAGTGAGTTATTAGTAAATGGGTGGTATTGCCATTATTCTTTATTATCACCTCCGCACATCTGTTTCTCATAGATAGTAGTCATTTGTCAATTGTATCCTGTGATAAATCTTTAAAGCATCAAATAATTTATTCTTATTTTTATATATTTTCAATCTAATTGTTCTCTATTGGGTTTAGATCGGGACTTTGGGCTGGCCATTTCATAACATTAATTTTATTGTTGTCGACGAACCAATTCTTATCAAATTTGGATGTGTGCTTGGGGATTTGTATTGTTGTCATGCAAATAAATGATATTTGCTCTCATCTGAGAAACGCACTGTTTTCCACTTTTGTCAAGTCCAGCATTCTTATTCTTAGCAGAGATGAAAGGTTTTTTTTGGCTGGCCTGTATCCATGCAAACCTACTTCTTTTAGACGACACGACGTTTAATTGTATTTACGGAAATATTAGGTTCATTTCCCGCGTCTAATGAATTTTTTATTTCCATTGTTGATGCAAATGGGTTCTTTTTCTATTAATAAATTTATCGGTATTTCGGGGTCTGCCTGATTTTGTGGGGAGATAACACTTTTTTTTTAATTAAAATTAGCAATAGTTTTATTAATTACTGATCGATGACAATTTAAATCTTTGGCAATCGAAATTTGTTTCTCACCACCTTGATATTTGTTTACTAGCACATATTTAATATTATTTGACAAATATATACCTCGAGGCATTGCTAAACTTTAAAATTAGCCTCTGAACACAAAATAAATACGACTGCAGTTAAAACTTGTTAGATATAATGAATTAAAATAAGGTTTCTCTATTTTTGACCCTAGAAGTTTGAACAATTTTAATACAGCGTCCACAACGTTAACATTTAAATCGTGATGTTTCTTGTAGATTGTAATCTTAACATAGACAACAAATTACAATTGTATTTGTCACAATAAAGTTTTAAATAAATAAAATATGTTCAAAAAATGATTTGTTTCTCTACTTATGAGCGACAATGTATAATTACTATAATTTTAATACAATGAAATAAATAATAAGTTGCTATTTGAATTAGACACAGACAAACAAAAGAAATGTTTATTCTATTACAATAATTATTATTATTAACAGTTTAAAATGAAAGAAATTGTAAGATAATTTGGTGGTAGCGCTCAACTTTTCATATTTAGTAAATTACTTTCTACCACCTATAAAATATCAATGATTTCTTATAATATGCGGAGAGTAATTTTAAATATGGAATGTGGCTTTAATGAATCTCGATTGAATGTCTTGTATACATCTATTTAAATATTTAAACGATTAATATATAATAATAATATTGTTGTTTCTTTTAGAGCTATAAATAAGTATATCCTGAAATGATTCGTTAAATATTTAACGAGTGTATAATGTATTTTTTGGGTGGGAGGTCCACGTGAACGCGCACCCGCGTCCCTGCCCGTGTCCGTGCCCGCCATATCGATCAAATTGCTCTATAAATAGTAACGACACGGAGAGGGGTTGAATATCGTTTTTTGATAGCACGCACCACAATATAGCTAGCCACATACATAATATAATTGTTGTATCATTTCCAACAAATATTACTAACCATCGACAAAAAAACAAAATTTGTTACGCGTAAAACGCACCAATGCGTAGAGCTGGCCTTTAGATAAGATATGCTTTGCGAGCAGTGTTTTTTAATTTTTATGGCCTTTTGGTTAATAATTTGAAAAAATGTTATAGATATAATAAGTGTTGCAATTTGTTGTAGATTATATTGATAAAAAATAAATTTTGTAAAATTCAAAATTATAATATTTAATAATTTTTTTCGGGCTTTGGGTTAACAATATGAAAATATCTGGAGGGGCCTACACTCAACTTTCTTTTACGTAGTTTTCAATAAATAGATATTAATAAACATATATATCCCTAACAAACTGTCTACATATATATATATATATATATATATATATATATATATATATATATATATATATATATATATATATATATATATATATATATATATATATATATATATATATATATATATATATATATATATATATATATATATATATATATATATATATATATATATATATATATATATATATATATATATATATATATATATATATATATATATATATATATATATATATATATATATATATATATATATATATATATATATATATATATATATATATATATATATATATATATATATATATATATATATATATATATATATATATATATATATATATATATATATATGTATGTATATATATACATATATATAATCTTAAACAAACGGTCAAACTAACCAATACTCTACAGGAATACTCTGAAATGTCTATTTTGTTTTCCTGGCAAAAACAGGCGCAGATAATTATTATTATTATTAAGTGATAAGAAAATCTTTTGCTGACCAATATAAAATGAAAATTCAAATTAAATTACTATAACTTAATAATAACTGGATAATTATACCAATTTATAATGGATCTATATTTGAAGTACTTATCGTATTCACTCTTAAACTGTCAAACTCCACAGTAAAACTCTGAAATTGTTATTTCATTATGTCAGCAAATATATAATATAAATTGATTCTATAATAATTTACCTGATACAATTTATTCTAATAAGAAATCAATATTTAAAATATTAATTCATACAGATAACTGTCCATGTGATGCTTGTTTGTTATCAACAAACAAGAAACAAATGATGTAACTCATGGTTGATTCAATTTAAAAATAATAAAATTTGTCACAAGTGTAGGTATCACTATGGCAACGTAAATAAGATATTTGAGTTTTTTCGTAGCAGTTTTCTCATAACTGGTACAATTTATGAAGAAACTTTTCAAACAAAAGTTGTGCGAAATATTAATATCTTTCATTATGAACATAACTATATTTGCCGTAAGTGTAGCCGTTCTAGTGATATTGGAGATAGAACAAAAAATGTATAGAGTAAACATGCACTACCGGTTTGAATATTCTTTTCAAAAATAGGAGGTGCACATCTAGAGTATATACAAGTCTTAAGTTTGAAGTTTCATAATTCTTCGTTCGACAGTTTTGGCTCTAGAGCGTTCACAGACACACACACACAGACAGACAAACAGACATCATTCCGAAAATAGTCACATTCGATTCAGAGAAGGTCAAAACATGTATATCCGCTGAAATCTTGAGTTCGAAATTTTTCATGATTACAATACTTACTTATTACTCTGTAAAAGAAAGTAAAAATCTTGTAGACATAAAATATCATACAATTTTTAGTAGAATTTTTGGGTGTTTAAATTATTTTTATAAGGGCAGTATTAAGGGGGGCTCTAAATTTTAGGACCCTATAACTTGGGAAATATAAGAGCGATTGGATTTAAACTGCGAGCGAATTCAAATGGGATGTGTACCAAATTTGGTGTGAATCGCTCCGGTACCTTCAGAGGAGTAGAGGACACAAATTTGGTCTTACGAGCGAGCGACGACTAACATCCAAGTATATAAGTTATATTTATATTTTTGGATTCAATGCGACGAGAAAAACACTTTTTGTTAATGAAATTTTTTGATCCGGGAATGCAGCAGACACACGAACGAATGCTTTAGTTTCTTCGGTACTTTGTACGGCGAGCTAAAGATTATAATACGCGCGCGAGATGTTACCTAACTTTAATTCAGTGCGAATTGTGACTTGCCACTTTTGTGCTCCAATATACATATTTACTAAAGTAGAAAATATGATTAAGAATACTAGTCAAATACAATGTAAAAATTAACTCACAAATGTCAAGTGGTGGTTTGAACAAGGAACAGGATACTTTGGTGGTCTGGTACTCACCTAAAACAAATACAAATACAAAATTACAACTCGATATATATATATATATATATATATATATATATATATATATATATATATATATATATATATATATATATATATATATATAAATATTTCGGCAGTTTGGAACACAAATGTGACATGTCCCGCTTATAAGTATCTGGCGATATTTATACGCGGAGATAATAGGTACATATATGTTGCAGGCATGGGTGTCGCCAGACTATTTTGTAGAGGGGGGCACACAATTTTTACTCACAATTAGTAGATTTATTTATTTCTCAGGGCATTAATCAGACAAACATTAATCTACATGTTTCAAACAAGCAATTAACAATAGAATAAGTAAAATATAAGTTATTATTACTGAAAATTGGCATATAAAACAAATATGTAATTCTTACACTATGAATATGAATATTTATTATTTAGTGCGTATACATTTAAATAATATTTAATCTTCTATATTTTTTACTTTCTTTTACAGAGTAATAAGTAAGTATTGTAATCATGAAAAATTTCGAACTCGAGATTTCAACGGATATATATGTTTTGACCTTCCCTGAATCGAATGTGACTATTTTCGGCATGACGTCTGTGTGTGTGTGTGTGTGTGTGTGTGTGTGTGTGTGTGTGTCTGTGAACGCTCTAGGGCCAAAACTGTCGAACGAAAAATTATGAAAAAGATAATGATATTTCGAACAACTTTTGTTTGAAAAGTTTCTTCATAAATTGTACCAGTTATGAGAAAACTGCTACGAAAAAACTCAAATATCTTATTTACGTTGCCATGGTGATACCTACAATTGTGACAAATTTTATTATTTTTAAATCGGATCAACCATGAGTTACATCATTTGTTTCTTGTTTATTGAAAACAAATGAGCATTACTTTGACAGTTATCTGTATGAATTAATATTTAAAATATTGATTTCTTATTAGAATAAATTGTATCAGGTAAATTATTGTAGAATTAATTTATATTATATATTTGCTGACATAATTAATTAACAATTTCAGAGTTTTACTGTGAAATTTGACTGTTTAAGAGTGAATACGATCAGTACTTCAAATTCAGATCCATTATAAATTGGTATAATTATCCAGTTATTTTCATTATATTATATTATATATATATATTAATATCTATCTATTGAAAACTACGTAAAAGAAAGTTGAGTGCAGGCCACTCCAGATATTTTTGTAAAATTATCGGTTATAGTGTCTGTCAATGAATTCCATTTTATTTTTAACTATAATATTTCTATGTATGCTCATCATAGCAAGTCCATTCAACCTTTTTTCGCATTTTGTTGAACGAAGCCAAGTTTTTATTCTTCGCAAAGAGCTGAATGTACGCTCAATGGAACAAGTAGTTGAAGGAAACGTTAAAAATATTGTAACTGTCGTAAATATAGATGGATAAAAATATTTTGAAGTCTGCAATAGCTCTTCGTATTTAATGGTTTCCGCTTCACAACTGTCGTTTTTCCATTTTTCGAATCATAATATAGATCTTCACATAAATTATCAATTTTATAAATGTTATTTATTTCATGAAATTTTGTGCAAAATGCTTCTTTTGTAGATTTCTTTAGATTTTTTGGATGTACTATTTGTAAATGAAATTTATTTCTCTAATCAATAAATCGTATTTTTAAAGATGAAATAATAGAATACAAATAAGGATTCTACATCACAAGTGTTATAATTCGCTCTATGAGCAGGTTTCGATGTCCGTCGTGGAATTTTTATATTTCCTATATTTGTGACCCATATCCATAGATCTGTAAAACTTTGTGATGCAATATTACCACAAATTCCAATTAATTCATTTTGAATAGTTGGTGATTTTAGGCGCAATATTTGAAATGATTTTGTAGAATTATGTCACCACTTTATATTCGAACTTTTAGTAAATCTATAAAATTTCCATCTGCACTAATTTTATCCCGAAATGCCAAGTCGTGTGTAGCGCAGAATATTATTGATGAAATTATAGATAATAATTTTTCTCGGTTTGTTTTAATTTCTTTAATTAAAGTGTCACCTACAACTTATTATTACAGGTGTTTGTTTATTTTCTATTATTTGCATGAAGTTTGGAGATTTCTGCAACGATTGTTTATGACACACACACATTGATAGTAAATGTGTTCTATATTGTTCAGAAAAATAATTGTAACGATTAAAAACGTTGCGAATATATCTGCCTTGACATCCTCGGTTTATTGTTGGACGAAAAATAACGCAATGTTTGTATAAAGCTCCATTTAAATATTTCGAATATACCATATAGCTATAATTTGTGTTCAGATGGCCAATTTTTGTTAAACGGTCTCTTATTTATTTCTAGGTCTTGTATTGAAATTATAATCTGGAGGCCAAGTATTTTTATCAATTGATATTTAAGATTATCGTTGATTTCAGAATCAGTTTCGACGTATTTACCTATATCAAGCTCATGAATATCAGTATTAATGGCAGCTGCAAGTTTAATTGCTGAAACTGAATATTTCACATTTTTGTAGTGCAATTATTTAACACCTATAGTTTATATATTTATAGTTGTTATTTGAAGAGTACTTCAATTAACACTTAACATTGATATTCTAGGCCACTTGCCACTTCCTGACTACGCCCATGGTTGCAGGTAACGCAAGTGATAGATATATCATCATTAATGCCATCAGAATGAAAAACAAACTTAGGTACAACGCACCTATGCGTCCCGCTTGCCTTATGAGTAATATATGCGGCACATATCTATTATGGCTTATTGGTTAACAATTTGAAAAAAAAAATTATGGATATGAAGTCTTACAATTTTTTGTAATTACATTGAAAAAATATCAGGAGTGGCCTGCACTCGACTTTCTTTTACGCAGTTTTCACTAGCAAAACCCTGAAATTGTTATTTAATTATATTAGCAAATATATAATATAAATTGATTCTATAATAATTTACTTGATACAATTTATTCTAATAAAAAATCAATATTTTAAATATTAATTCATACAGATAACTGTCAATGTAATGCTTGTTTGTTTTCAATAAACAAGAAACAAATGGTGTAACTCATGGTTGATCCGATTTAAAAAAAATGGATTGTGGCCAACGCGGGACTTTCTTTTACGTAGTTTTCATCAATATTTATTGATTATAAAAATATAATATTAGGAAATAATAATCCAACAGAAACAATATAAAAAACTTAGCTTACCTTATATAAATGAATGGGTTGAAAATTATACCAATACCAATTTGTAATGGTTTCGAAGTACTAACTATCAAAACTAAACAATTCTCTACAGAAATATTCTGAAATGTCATTTATCTAATTCAGACCATTTTGTTTTCTTGTCGAAATATTGACAGGCGCAGATGATCCGATTAATTAAGCTACATTCGAATCCATGACAACGTAAATAAGATTCTTAAAATTTTCGGTAGCAGTTTTCTCGTAACTGGTACATTTATTGAAGAAACTTTTCAAACTAAAGTTGTGCGAAATATTAATATCTTTCATTATGAACAAAACTATTTTTGCCGTAACTGCAGCTGTTCTAGTGATATTGGAGATTGAACAAAAAATGCATAGAGTAAACATGCACTGCCGGTTTGAATATTCTTTTCAAAAATAGAAGGTGCACAACTAGACCATATACAAGTCTTAAGTTTGAAGTCTCATAATTTTACGTTAGACAGTTTCGGCTCTAGAGCGTTCACATACACACTCACACACACAGACGTCACTCCGAAAATAGTCACATTCAATTCAGGGAAGCTCAAAACGGGTATATCCGTTGAAATCTCGAGTTAGATTTTTTTGGTGATCTCTTTACTTACTTATTACTCTGTAAAAGAAAGTAATAATAAAATTTGTCACAAGTGTAGGTATAACTATGGCAACGTAAAGGTTGAGTTTTTTCGTAGCAGTTATCTCATAACTGATACAATTTATGAAGAAACTTTTCAAACAAAAGTTGTGCGAAATATTAATATCTTTCATTATGAATATTGCTATTTTGGCGTAAGTGTAGCCGTTCTAGTGATATTGGAGATAGAACAAAAAATGTATAGAGTAAACATGCACTTTCGATTTGAATATTCTTTTCAAAAATAGGAGGTGCACATCTAGGGCATATACCAGACTTAAATTTGAAGTTTCATAATTTTTCGTTCGACAGTTTTGGCTCTAGAGCGTTCACAGACATACAGACACACACACACAGGCGTCATTTCGAAAATTGTCACATTCGATTCAGGGAAGGTCAAAACATGTATATCCGTTGAAATCTCGAGTTCGACATTTTTCATGATTACAATACTTATTTATTACTCTGTAAAAGAAAGTAAAAATTTTGTACACATAAAAATCTTAGAATTATTAGGTGTTTTAATTATTACTTTCTTTTACAGAGTAATAAGTAAGTACTGTAATCATGAAAAATTTCGAACTCGAGATTTCAACGGATATACATGTTTTGACCTTCCCTGAATCGAATGTGACTATTTTCGGCATGACGTCTGTGTGTCTGTGGGATAAATTTTAGTGCATATTTTAAAATTCAAAATTATAATATTTTATATTTTTTTACGACCTTTAGGTTAACAATATGAAAAAATCTGGAGTGGCCTGCACTCAACTTTCTTTTACGTAGTTTTCAATAGATAGATATTAATATATAATGAAAATAACTGGATAATTATACCAATTTATAATGGATCTGAATTTGAAGTACTTATCGTATTCACTCTTAAACAGTCAAATTTCACAGTAAAACTCTGAAATTGTTAATTAATTATGTCAGCAAATATATAATATAAATTGATTCTATAATAATTTACCTGATACAATGTATTCTAATAAGAAATCAATATTTTAAATATTAATTCATACAGATAACTGTCAAAGGAATGCTTGTTTGTTCTCAATAAACAAGAAACAAATGATGTAACTCATGGTTGATTCGTTTTAAAAATAATAAAATTAGTCACATTTGTAGGTATCACCATGGCAACGTAAATAAGATATTTGAGTTTTTTCGTAGCAGTTTTCTCATAACTGGTACAATTTATGAAGAAACTTTTCAAACAAAAGTTGTGCGAAATATTAATATCTTTCATTATGAATATTGCTATTTTTGCCGTAAGTGTAGCCGTTCTAGTGATATTGGAGATAGAACAAAAAATGTATAGAGTAAACATGAACTACCGGTTTGAATATTCTTTTCAAAAATAGGAGGTGCACATCTAGACCGTATACAAGTCTTAAGTTTGAAGTTTCATAATTTTTCGTTCGACAGTTTTGGCCCTAGAGCGTTCACAGACACACACACACACAGACACACACACACACACACACACACACACACAGACACACAGACGTCATTCCGAAAATAGTCACATTCGATTCAGGGAAGGTCAAAACATGTATATCCGTTGAAATCTCGAGTTCGAAATTTTTCATGATTACAATACTTACTTATTACTCTGTAAAAGAAAGTAAAAATCTTGTAGACATTTTTAGTAAAATATTTCGGTGTTTAAATTATTTTTATAACTCAGGAAGTATACGGGCGATTGGATTTAAACTGCGAACGGATTGCAATGGGACGCCAAAAAAATATGTGTAGCAAATTTGGTTCAAACCGCTTCGGTACGTTCAGAGGAGTAGAGGGCACAAATTTGGTCGAGCGAGCGACGACTAACATTCAAGTACATATATAAGTTATATAAACACTTTTTGTTAAGGAAATTTTTTGATCCGAGAATGCTACAGACACTACCGATTACTTTAGCTTCTTCTGTACTTCGTACGGCGAGCTAAAAAAGAAAATTTCATTTACGAAACCAATTGCCGTTTTTCACAGGCTACACAATTTCAATATCAAAGTAAAATCACGTAATTTGCATTCAATTTTGCGTAGGAGCGGTGCATGTTCATTTTAATAAGGTTGCCCCTTATATACTTTAATATAACGAAAACGAAGAACAAATCTCCCAATAAATTATTTATTAGGTTTGTGTTCACTATACTATAACAAAACAGGCTTTAGTTTGTCTTCAGGTGTAGGTATGAAGAGTGATGTATTAAAACATGATCGGCGGATACGGAAATGGAATAGTGTCTCTAGACCCACATAAAATTGGGTCATTAATTTTTATGAGTGTCAAAATTACGCGCTCATCACATTAAATGTACCGGAAGATCAAATATGGCCTCAGAGATGTTTTCTCTGGTGTGTGTGTGTCTGCGATTTCCTAAAAACTGCATTTTTACTTTCTTTTACAGAGTAATAAGTAAGTATAGGGATCACCAAAAAAATCGAACTCGAGATTTCAACGGATATACACGTTTTGAGCTTCTCTGAATCGAATGTGACTATTTTCGGAGTGACGTCTGTGTGTGTGTGTGTGTGCGTGTGTGAGTGTGTGTGTGTGTATGTGAACGCTCTAGAGCCGAAACTGTCCAACGTAAAATTATGAGATTTTAAACTTAAGACTTGTATATGGTCTAGTTGTGCACCTCCTATTTTTGAAAAGAATATTCAAACCGGCAGTGCATGTTTACTCAATGCATTTTTTGTTCTATCTCCAATATCACTAGAACGGCTGCACTTACGGCGAAAATAGTTATGTTCATAATGAAAGATATTAATATTTCGCACAACTTTTGTTTGAAAAGTTTCTTCAATAAATGTACCAGTTATGAGAAAACCGCTACCGAAAATTTTAAGAATCTTGTTTACGTTGTCATGGATTCGAATGTAGCTTAATTAATCGGATGATCTGCGCCTGTCAATATTTCGACAAGAAAACAAAATGGTCTGAATTAGATAAATGACATTTCAGAATATTTCTTTAGAGAATTGGTTAGTTTTGATAGTACTTCAAAACCATTACAAATTGATATTGGTATAATTTTCAACGCATTCATTTATATAAGGTAAGCTTGGTTTTCATATTGTTTCTGTTGGATTATTATTTCCTAATATATTTTTATAATCAATAAATATTGATGATAACTACGTAAAAGAAAGTCCCGCGTTGGCCACAACCCATTTTTTAAATCGGTGATCACGATATCGTCAAAACTACTGAACCGATTTTGCTCAAGTTTTTATGGTATGTTCAGTTCATCTATACTTCTCGTCCGAACTAGAATAATTGTGATATCTGTAATGGTTCTTCTTTTTGAAGCTATAAACGTCGAAAATAATTACAATAATTGTAACTTGATTTTCAAAACCGTACCAAAAATGCAATTTTCAATAAATATACTTGATTCTAGTTCCGACTATAGCCTCAAATTTACAGATTAACATGCCGTTAGAATTTTTGATTTCAGATGAGCAGTATAGACGAAATCATGGTCACCATCAACCAACTATTTTGCACGCATGTGCATATCGGACGCTGTAGGGTCTATTTTTATAGTTATTTTGGCTCCAAAAAATGTTAAATGTATGTTTAATTACTTTAAGAAAATATATTTCTATGGTCCCAAGAAAGCGAACAATAAAACAGCTATCACACAGCAAAAAAATGGGACATTACTATAGAACGATTGATAGATAAAACAAGCTTAGGTACAACGCACCTATGCTTTCAACTCGCCTTATAAGTAATATATGCGATTCGAGCCGCGGTTTTTAATTATTATGGCCTTTTGGTTAACAATTTGAAAAAATGTTATAAATATAAAAAAAAAACAATTTTTTGTAGATTATTTTGATAAAAAAATAGTTTTAGTGCATTTTTAAAATTCAAAATTATAATATTTAATAATTTTGTATGGCCCTGGCAGACATAAAATATCTTAGAATTTTTGAGTATTTTTATTATTTTTATACGGGCAGTATTAAGAGATCCACATTTTGAAGCCCAATAACTCGGGAAGTAAACGGGCGCTTGGACTTAAACTGCGAGTAGATTCATATGGGATGCCAAATAATATGTGTACCAATTTTGGTCTTACGAACGACCGAGCGACGACTAACATCCAAGTATATAAGTTATTCATTTGGATTCAATGCGACGAGACAAACACTTTTTGTTAATGACATTTTTTAATCCGAGAATGCTACAGACACACGACCGAATGCTTTAGCTTCTTCGGTACTTCGTACGGCGAGCTAAAAATTAGTTTACTTTCGATGGCCATAGTGGTGGCGATAGTGCGAGTGATAATAAAAGTTTTCGACTTTCAGTTTGAACATATTTGTGTGTTCAGTGTTCATGTTCAAAACTTTGTGGCAGAAAGGTAGTGAAAGTGCCTGTAAGTGTAAGTAGGTACAGTTTCCATTCCACAAAAGCGCGAGTTAAAACTTTTATTAACGAATTATCTTTAAGTCCTGATGGCTCTGCCAGACAGAGAACGACACACCCAAAAATAAAAGAAGTTAAGAGGAAAGAGGAAAATTCAAGTTTTATGGTAATCGTTCTTGGAAAGTGTGAGAGAAAGCTTTCATTTCATCACTTCCAATTCCTTTTATTTAAAAATTGATTTGATACTTATTGTAACAAAGTATTTGTGAAAATATACGCTTCAAATATATAGAAATACATATAGCTAATAAAGACGTCACTGTGACACAAAAAACAAGCTTAGGTACAACGCACCTATGCGTCCAGCTAGCGAACAACGCTTATTAATTAATATGGCCTTTTAGTTAATAATTTGAAAAAATGTTATAGATATAAAAAGTCTTACAATTTTTTGTAGATTATTTTGATAAAAACAAATTTAGTGCAATTTTAAAATTCAAAATTATAATATTCAATATTATTTTACGACCTTTGAGTTAACTATATGAAAAAATTTGATTGACATAAAATATCTTTAAATTATTAGTTGAATTTTTAGGTACTTTAATTATTTTTATACGGGCAGTATTAAGGAGGGCTCCACATTTTGGGGCCCAATAATTTGGGAAGTAAACGGGCGATTGGATTTAAACTACGAGCGGATTCAAATGGGATGCCAAACAATATGTGTAGCAAATTTGGTGTGAATCGCTCTGGTACCTTCAGAGGAGTAGAGGGCACAAATTTGGTCTTCCGAGCGACCGAGCGATGACTAACATCTGCGTACGTAGAAGCTAAAAACAATTAGCATGATATTTGCCGATGGAGTACCTACTATGACACAAGATAATATCAACATTTATAATTAGTATATACGCTCACGTTGCTCCACTTAATTAAGAAACAGAAAACGTGGCAAAATAAAAAATAGTGTTCAGTAGCTACGTGTACCATATGAGTACACATACTCCAACACTATGGCTTGATAGTTAGCTAGCAGCAGGGCTGGGCTGGGCTGTACTGTACTGTACTGTACTGTACTGTACTGTACGTGTTCAAGTGGATATTAAAATTGCCCCTGTTAATTTCATTTAAATTATGTATATTTTCATACTTATTGCGCTGCGTATGCACAAGAGTAATCGTAATAGAAACATTAAATGTATCTGACAGCGAAATATCGCTAAACATTTATTTATTTAATTATATGAATTCGGTTCAGTTCATAAAGCAGGCTGCAGCATCATTTATTTCAAACAGAAATGCACTGCCTTGATTTATGTCGAGTCCAGTCAAGACATTATTCAACAAAGAAATAAAAACGTTCCAACCTGGACATGAGTCCAGAAGCACAATTACTTCATATATTATATTATTATACGTGCTAAAAATGAGAAATTATTTTTGGTATAATTTATAGTAGTAATAATCGAGTACTGATTATTTATTTTCATTATCATTTATATTTCAATGTATGGAACGGATACAACCTTATACATATAACAAAATGAATGTTTAGTTTAGGTCAGCGTACTATAAATGTCAACGTGGCGTGGCGCCTAATATGGAGCCGACCTTTTCACGAACACACATCACATCACATCACGTACCTCATCCTTCATCTTCAACAATTTATACAACATAATATGCAAGTGTACATACAGTTGTGGCCAACTAATTAGAAACGCACTTCTCAAACATAGATTACTATTGATAACTAAAATATTTCGGTAAAGTGCTTACAGTTACTTTATTATTTAATTGTATTGACGTCTAGCCATATGAAAACAAGTAATACTTTGTATAACTTACTTGCATATTTCCTGATAACACTGGTTTTAAAATGTCGTGTACAAATATGTTCGGACACGTAATTAGAAACGCATGCTAAAAACGTATTTAGTATAGAATTGCACATTATAAAGTAAAGTGTACGTGTATATGAAGTGGTGGTAATATTGAAGTAAAGATGGGAAAAAACCAAAGTTGCGATCCAGGAATGCGAAGAACCATAATTAACTTGCGAGAAAAATTGGCTTTATAAAAAAATTGCTGACCACTTGAAATGCTGAAAGAAAATTGTTTTTGGGGCAGTAAAACATTTTAAAAAGCATACAACGACTTAAAAAAAAAAACCACGAAAGAATAAACCACGAAAAACTTCACGACAAACTGACGCACGGATCGTACGTACGTCTTTCAAAATCAAACCCATAACTTACTACAAATGCTATCCACGAAGAATTGTTTGGTGATGGAACTTCTGAAGTATGTAACAGAACCATTCGAAGACGACTAAACGAGGCTGAGTTGTACGGGAGAGTTTCAAGGAAGAAACCTCTATTAAGCAAAACAAATATACAAGCCCGAATCCGGTTCGCAATTGACCACAACGACTGGACAATAAACCAGTGGAAAAGAGTTCTATGGTCAGACGAAACCAAAATATATTTAATAGAATCAGATGGTGTAGTTTATGTCCGTCGCCCAAAAAATAAAGAATTTGAACCGAAATACACGACTCGAACCGTCAAACATGGAGGTAGGAATATAATGATATGGGGTATGTTATTCTTGGCTCGGTGTTGGTCCAATATACAAGATTGACGGAAACATGGATAAAAATCAGTATGTGCTTCACGGATATACTGAAAAATGTCATGTTACCATTCGCCGACGACAATCTTCCAGTGACGTGGTTGTTTCAGCAGGATAATAATCCTAAACACACGGCCAAAAGTATAAAAAAAATGGTTTGTTGACAATCAAGTCACAGTTTTGGAGTGGCCTTCCTGCAGCCCAGACCGAAATCCTATTGAGAACCTCTGGATGACATTAAATAGGGAATTGAAAAAAGAAAAAAATGTCAACGATTTGTTTACGAAATGTAAGGAAGTGTGGGCATCCTTATCAATCGAAAAATGTCGGAAATTAATCGAATCAATGCCAAGAAGATGGAGTGAAGTACTTAAATGTAAAGGTTATTCAACAAAATATTAACTTATAGTACTGAGATCAGGAAAATTATTAATTTTATAGCTTTTCATCACAGTTACAAAAAATTGTATCCGTTTCTAATTAAGTATCCGTTCGGTTTTTGTCAAACATTTATTATCTTTTAATTTCAATTGTTTAAATAAAGTGATGTTTTATTTAATAGTCATAATATGGTGTTGCCTGAAAATCTACATGTTTTAACCATAACAAATATTTTTTTATCAATAAATTATAAAAATACTTGAAAAATAATAAATGTAAGTAAAGTTAAGCTTAGAAATTATAAGTAATAATTCCAGTTTGTTGTATGCCATACAAAGTAAACGTTCACAGCAACAAAATTTATCATACATTGTGTTACTTTTATTGCTTGGAATGCTAGCATTGGTTGTCATAATACAAACTAGATTATTATTTGTAATTTTCTAATCTTAATTACTATTTGGTTCGCTCTGAACACGCCTTAAGCGTTTCTAATTAGTTGGCCACAACTGTATGTGCTTGCTATAATACTAGCCGTAGCTTTCACAACATTTAATCATTTATTGTTACGGCCAGAAGTGGAACGCGCTTTTGTGACTGTCTTAATTGCTAAGTTAATTAAGCGAATAACGCGCGGCTGCACCTGCACCCTCCTGCCCCCAAAATATCCGGTTTGCACTACACTTTTTATGCACGTGAATATTAGCGATATATATTTGCATCCTGCTCATTTCGCGTGGTTCTATTTATTTCTCTCTCTCTCTCTCTCTCTGCCATATTGGTGTATCTACGAAGTACCTACTTTTTTCCGGCCATGAGTTATTGTTGTCTGAGACTCGTAAATTATTTTCTTATGGTAGTACATACATGCATATATATATATATATATACACACATATATATATATATATATATATATATATATATATATATATATATATATATATATTTATATATATATATATATATATATATATATATTGTGACGAAGTTCTGGCTAACATTAACATCAAGTACGCTGGCTCATACGGTAGAGCCCGAGCGTATTACGGCAGAGGTACCCGGATCAAACCTCGGCCGAGTACATCGCATTTTTTTACTTTTTATTCAGCATGTTTTGCCATTTCATGCAAGTTTTATTAAGATCAATTAACTACCTCGCTATAAATACGAGCTCCGGACACTAGTTCAGGACAGTATGTATCAGTGTCTTGACTGTGGGTCTCCTAGTCGACTTCTGATACCGCTACCTGAAAATCTCGAGGTGAGTCTCCGTTACTTCGCGCTTTACTCCGTTTTACGTGTCTAGTGGCAGCCGTGGGTCTCCTGGCCGTAGCTAGACACCTCCGTTCCGCGTCGCGTATTTATCGGTTCGCCGAACCCTCACGATTACCGTTCCCGTATCTAGTGGCCGCCGTGGGTCTCCTGGCAGTAGCTAGATACCTCCGTATTATCCGTTTCGCGTCGCGTATTACCGGTTCACCGAACCTCCGCGAATCCCGTTCACGTATCTAGTGGCAGCCGTGGGTCTCCTGGCAGTAGCTAGATACCTCCGTATTACCCGTTTCGCGTCGCGTATTACCGGTTCACCGAACCTCCGCGAATCCCGTTCACGTATCTAGTGGCAGCCGTGGGTCTCCTGGCAGTAGCTAGATACCTCCGTATTACCCGTTTCGCGTCGCGTATTACCGGTTCACCGAACCTCCGCGAATCCCGTTTCACGTATCTAGTGGCAGCCGTGGGTCTCCTGGCAGTAGCTAGATACCTCTGTATTCACCGTTCCACGTCGCGTCTTTACCGATTCACCGAACCTCCGCGAATTCCGTTTCACGTGTCTAGTGGCCGCCGTGGGTCTCCTGGCAGTAGCTAGACACATCCGCATCATCATTTTGCCAAACCGGTAATTTTACCGGTTCGCGTTTTTGGCTAGAATTAGTATCTAGGCACTCGTCCGAGTAAGTTTTCAACCGGTAATTATTTACCGGTTCGCTGTTTCACCGGATTCTAAGCAGAATCACTCCGTACAACCGTTCCGCGAAACGGTATTTTACCGGTTCGCGAAATATTGCATCATCAGTAAAATCCACAACGTCACGCTTTCGTCGTAAGCCAGAACTTCGACACAACGGTGTTAGCACCGCTCAGACCGTATTATTATTTATGTCGTGTATTTAGATATATTTATTTTCGTAAATAAAATCCTATATAATAGTCATCTACGGCTTTTCTTGTACGTCACCCTGAACCCCCCTCCACTAAAGCATATCCTGGGCAACCCTTGTGCAACCCGTTAAAGCAGTTACTGAAATTGGCGCCCGAGCAACCGGCAGAACCGAAGCACAACAAGGGTTATTGTAACGTTAAGGGAAGAACGTCACAAATTGGCGCCCGAGCAGGGACTTTCATAACAAGAAATGCCGAATCAAACACCGACACCACCACCTGCCCCTTCCATGGCGTGGGTATACGCTCTAAAAAAGGAGGACCTACAGCTTCGCCTACAGGAATTAGGGCAGGAGGCAACAGGAACGGCAGAGGAACTACGAAAGCAAATGGTGGCCATCATCCGGCAATTGCATGGCACCAATAAAACAGAAAATCAAGCGGCAGTCGCCGGCCAGGACGCGGGTAACCAGGCATCCACGTCACAGCAATACCCATCAACGGGTCCGCAAACCCCGGTACACATCTGCGAAACCGTTAGAAAATGGAACACCCAGTTCGACGGAAAATCCGATCCCGTGTCATTCCTAGAACGCGTTGAGGAGTTAAAAGAGAGTTACCACATTGGTGATCTGCTGCTCCTCAAAGCATTACCGGAACTCTTCCGCGGCACTCCGCTCCAGTGGGTTAGAAATAACCGAGACCACTGGAACGACTGGAAGGAATTCCTCGACGAATTCAAGGAATTTTTCATTGGCACCGATCATCTGCTGCGACTCGAAGAGGAGATCAACCGACGCAGGCAGAAACCCAACGAGAGAGGACGAGACTACCTCACGGACATACAGACGCTCATTCGTCGGTATGGCAGATTAACCGAAGACCAAGAGCTCTTTCGGATTTATAATAATCTGCTCCCGGAATATCGGCAGTATATCCGACGACGAGATATCAAAGACGTCCGTAGTCTTATTCGGGAGATGGAAGATTTTGAGCGCCTCCAAAAGGAGCTCAAATCCACTGCCGTATTACCCGTCATCACGAGGGAAAAGTCGTCGGAGAATCGACTATTCCTCGACGTAATCGTAAAAGGGCGGAAGCTGAACGCACTTGTAGATACAGGTGCTACATCTTCATACATAAATGAAGACACCGCCGCCGAAATGTTTGGCCGACACACCCTCCGTAAACCCGATGCACGCCAACAAGTGCAATTGGCCAACGGCACAACCATCACAACTTATGGTTCCGTAACATGTGGCTGCATAATCAACAGCATCTGGAAACCCGTAGTGTTCCAAAGTCTGTCCGGCCTAGTAAGTCCAGTAATATTAGGGATGGACGCAATCCGAGCGTTCGGCATGATAATCAACGCCGCCGAAAACACCATCATCTTGCACAAACCAGTACAAGGCACCAAACTCTGTGCCCTGCAACCTGTACACACGTCCGAGGACAACCTGGCCACATTCCTTGCAGAGGCACTACCAAAAATTACCCAGCCCAAAAAGGTTACTCCCGGAACAGAACGCCGGATCAAGCTAAAAGACAGAACACCCCTGAAACAATGCCACCTTCCGCGCAACCCCCGGATGCAGCATTACGATTTTGACACCGTCTACCGCAAGGGCAGTCAAAACCACATGGCGGACATGCCAAGCCGCAAACCGCTACCCGTAATCAGTACCCTCTCTCCCACGGGTCGCTGTTGGTACAAGAGGATGCTCCAAGATGTAGCCGAACGGCCGCAAGATCATCCCGAATACCGAATCAAAGAGGGAAAAGTGTTTCGTCGGTATTGGGACCGCACCGACCTCTCAGATACCGAACCAGAACGACAACCGACCTCACCACGACCAAGCACCCAAACCGCTAGACGCCGGAAACGCGTCCTACTCTCGGTTGGTCCGGGGGGTGAGTACAAGTTCGTGACCGTCATGGATCCCAATGCCCCGAGAGCCCCAAGAAAACGAAGAAAGAAGTCCGCCCCCTAATACTATTGCTTTGTTTATTTTTCAGGTATTACGGGTAATCTTATGTATTTTTTGAGTGTATTTTTTCAAATTATAGGATTTACCATGTAACAGTTCTTTTTTTTTATGCAAAGTTAGGGGAGGATGTGACGAAGTTCTGGCTAACATTAACATCAAGTACGCTGGCTCATACGGTAGAGCCCGAGCGTATTACGGCAGAGGTACCCGGATCAAACCTCGGCCGAGTACATCGCATTTTTTTACTTTTTATTCAGCATGTTTTGCCATTTCATGCAAGTTTTATTAAGATCAATTAACTACCTCGCTATAAATACGAGCTCCGGACACTAGTTCAGGACAGTATGTATCAGTGTCTTGACTGTGGGTCTCCTAGTCGACTTCTGATACCGCTACCTGAAAATCTCGAGGTGAGTCTCCGTTACTTCGCGCTTTACTCCGTTTTACGTGTCTAGTGGCAGCCGTGGGTCTCCTGGCCGTAGCTAGACACCTCCGTTCCGCGTCGCGTATTTATCGGTTCGCCGAACCCTCACGATTACCGTTCCCGTATCTAGTGGCCGCCGTGGGTCTCCTGGCAGTAGCTAGATACCTCCGTATTATCCGTTTCGCGTCGCGTATTACCGGTTCACCGAACCTCCGCGAATCCCGTTCACGTATCTAGTGGCAGCCGTGGGTCTCCTGGCAGTAGCTAGATACCTCCGTATTACCCGTTTCGCGTCGCGTATTACCGGTTCACCGAACCTCCGCGAATCCCGTTCACGTATCTAGTGGCAGCCGTGGGTCTCCTGGCAGTAGCTAGATACCTCCGTATTACCCGTTTCGCGTCGCGTATTACCGGTTCACCGAACCTCCGCGAATCCCGTTTCACGTATCTAGTGGCAGCCGTGGGTCTCCTGGCAGTAGCTAGATACCTCTGTATTCACCGTTCCACGTCGCGTCTTTACCGGTTCACCGAACCTCCGCGAATTCCGTTTCACGTGTCTAGTGGCCGCCGTGGGTCTCCTGGCAGTAGCTAGACACATCCGCATCATCATTTTGCCAAACCGGTAATTTTACCGGTTCGCGTTTTTGGCTAGAATTAGTATCTAGGCACTCGTCCGAGTAATTTTTCAACCGGTAATTATTTACCGGTTCGCAGTTTCACCGGATTCTAAGCAGAATCACTCCGTACAACCGTTCCGCGAAACGGTATTTTACCGGTTCGCGAAATATTGCATCATCAGTAAAATCCACAACGTCACGCTTTCGTCGTAAGCCAGAACTTCGACACAACGGTGTTAGCACCGCTCAGACCGTATTATTATTTATGTCGTGTATTTAGATATATTTATTTTCGTAAATAAAATCCTATATAATAGTCATCTACGGCTTTTCTTGTACGTCACCCTGAACCCCCCTCCACTAAAGCATATCCTGGGCAACCCTTGTGCAACCCGTTAAAGCAGTTACTGAAATTGGCGCCCGAGCAACCGGCAGAACCGAAGCACAACAAGGGTTATTGTAACGTTAAGGGAAGAACGTCACAATATATATATATATATATATATATATATATATATATATATATATTTATTTATATATATATATATATATATATATATATATATATATATTTATTTATATATATATATATATATATATATATATATATATATATATATATATATATATATATTTATATATATATATTTATATATATATATATATATATATATATATATATATATATATATATATATATATTTATATATATATATATATATATATATATATATATATATTTATATATATATATATATATATATATATATATATATATATATATTTATATATATATATTTATATATATATATATATATATATATATATATATATATATATATATATATATATATATTCTTTTTAATTGAATTGCGGATCGACATCTAAGGTCATTACCGCTTGTAAATGAAGTTCAAATATATAGAAAATCGGATTTTGTATAACAAGAAAAAAAAATGGGTTGTGGCCAACGCGGGACTTTCTTTTACGTAGTTTTCATCAATATTTATTGATTATAAAAATATAATATTAGGAAATAATAATCCAACAGAAACAATATGAAAACCAAGCTTACCTTATATAAATGAATGGGTTGAAAATTATACCAATACCAATTTGTAATGGTTTTGAACTAACTAACTATCAAAACTAAACAATTCTCTACAGAAATATTCTGAAATGTCATTTATCTAATTCAGACCATTTTGTTTTCTTGTCGAAATATTGACAGGCGCAGATGATCCGATTTATTAAGCTACATTCGAATCCATGACAACGTAAACAAGATTCTCATCATTTTCGGTAGCAGTTTTCTCGTAACTGGTACATTTATTGAAGAAACTTTTCAAACAAAAGTTGTGCGAAATATTAATATCTTTCATTATGAACATAACTATTTTTGCCGTAAGTGCAGCCGTTCTAGTGATATTGGAGATAGAACAAAAAATGCATAGAGTAAACATGCACTGCCGGTTAGAATATTCTTTTCAAAAATAGGAGGTGCACAACTAGACCATATACAAGTCTTAAGTTTGAAGTCTCATAATTTTACGTTGGACAGTTTCGGCTCTAGAGCGTTCACATACACACACACACACGCACACACACACACACACACACACACACACACACACACACACACAGACGTCACTCCGAAAATAGTCACATTCGATTCAGGGAAGCTCAAAACGTGTATATCCGTTGAAACCTCGAGTTCGATATTTTTGGTGATCCCTATACTTACTTATTACTTCGTAAAAGAAAGTAACAATGAATTATAAAAAATGAACCAATTAGGAGAATATAAAATTAGAGATAATATCCAGTTTGAGTTTAAATATACAAAATATATATATATAAATAGAAATGCTCACATATACGAGAAAAAAACGTTGCACAATTTAAAATGTGCAAGCACCACTAAAGAACAGTGCTCTGTGAAGAAAAAACGAAAATATCAGCTTTATCATAAATACAGCGTAAAGAAAGATGTTATACTTCCTCATATGTAGAAGAATATTGCACAGTTGGCATGTGCAGAAACCAGTCAAGAACTGAGGTCTTTATAGAAACCACAAAAACTACAGCCTCGTCTGCTAAATAGTGCGGAATAATAATAAATAAATAAAAATGAAATGGTAATTGGAATATTTACATTTATGAAACGAGAAGAAAAGCAGAGAACCCTTCAAATTTGCGCAAACAAATCAGCTGCTCTCAGAAATTAGAGCACTTTACCAATGCTTGTTGCATTATTGCATAAAAAAATCTCCATGGGACCCTCAATACCAGCATTGCGACGATGCAAATTGTAAGTAGAACAATGCTGGAATATATGTTCGAGAGTGAGCCTGGAGTTACAATTGGAGCAGAGCGGTGGTTGTTCTCCCAGTAACAAATACAAGTGTGTGAGACAAGTATGGCCTAATCTCAGACGAGAGATGACCACTTGCTCACACCTTGTTAGGCAGAGCGGTGATATCCACCGCTCCACTGACAACTTTACACGTCGCAGTTTACTCGTGGATAAATTCCACTCCTCCTGCAATAACTTAAGACAATGCACAGTCACAGACCTCAACACATCATCAGTGCGCAATGGATGACGGACAACGTAGTTGCCGTTGGCTTCTCCAAGAGCAGCTCGGTCGGCGCAGTGATTGCCGGGTATCCCAGCATGTCCAGGTATTCACATTAGTACGACATCTCTCTCGAGCTCCCGTAACCTATGGATTTCTTCGCGGATGTCCAAAACGGTTGGATCAGTAGAAAATCTGCTACCAATGCCTAAGATGGAACTTAGGGAATCGGTACAGATGAGCAGGTGACGATGCTCATCGATAGATTGACGGGAGTGTCGAAGAGAGTAGAGAATTCCATATAACTCGGCAGTGTACACTGAGCATATGGGTGACAGTGTGAACGACTGGGACACGCCGTCAGTCACAAAAGCGCAGCCTGTATCGGAGTCTGTCTTGGAGCCATCAGTAAATGTGTGTTGAAAGTCTGTGTACTTTTGCAATTGAAAGAAGTATTCAATCAAGTATATGGCATTAGGAGTGGAATCTTTTTGTAATTTGGTCAGCTCTAGGTTTGTCGTTAAAGAAGGGGATGCCCAAGGAGGGATTTTGGTAAAAATTTTCGATGAAACAGACCCTTGGTTGTCAACGATGGTATTTAACAACCTTGGAAGTTTCAATTACAATTATAGAGCAGCGGTTGTTAAACTGAGGGTCGCCATTCTTTTTGTCAGCTTGTGACTCGAACGCTGATAGATGATAAGTATATACATATATGTATATATATATATGTGTGTGTGTGTGTGTGTGTATTACATACATAATATATAAGTGAAGGCCTGCTACGATGTTTCAGCAACACAAATATTAAACTGACTAGATAGATATCAAAGTTTCAGTAGAGTTGAATGTGTATACATATGTGGTATATAACTTGAATGAATACATATGTATATACATTCATATACGCACTTTGTATGTGTGTATCACTTTGATCATCTCTTAGTGCGAGTGCGTGTGTTACGGGCTTGTCGTCTGTGTCTGTATTTTACAAATCTATTGCATTTACAACACACAACGAGATTGATTTATATTTCCTGAGAAAATCATAAATTTATCAGTGTGAGCACCGAATTTTCATCTATAGGATAAGGTTATTATTTACCTACTACTATTTTATGGGCTGTATTTATTCAACCTTATGTACGCGTACATTATCTATGCTAAATCGTTATTGCTTCTATATTGTGTTCAATATTAATAATGCCTTTACCTTTTATCTGCAATACGTGTATTTCCTGTCGAGTACCTTTAATTTCCCTTGCAATACCTGTATTTTCCATATAATACTTGTATTTCCTCTATAATACCTAACATTTCTCTTGGAGTATTTCTATTTCTCTTGTAATACTAGTTGTAATCTCTTAATCATACTCGTATTAGGTTAGGGTACGTGATATCACCGCCTCGTTGCTTCTAGGGTCCTTTCTCTAATTTAAATTATACATACTTATAAACAATACAATTTGCCCAAAACATAGATTGTGCACCCTATAGTACGCACTAAATTAAATGAAATGTCTTCCCCAGTTATTCTCATTTTTTTAATATATATTTATATTTTAATTGATATGTCATTCACAACATATTTTGTTTTTGTACAATTTTCCTATATTTTAAATACCCCGACCTCACTGCATAGTATTTAATTTTATTATTTATAATTTGAAAAGGCCATCTTAAAAACAATTAACTTGCACTATAATTTGAATAAATGATTATGAAAAACAACAACTATATACTTGCAACATTCGTAAATGACTGACTACACAAATGATAACCTTCATTTACTACGTAATGGTTTTCGATTTTAAATGGAAAAGCAGTTAAATATAATTTAAATCATTTGTTTGTCTACAATCTACATATTTGTAATTGCAAAGTATATAATTATAATCTAGAGATAACACATAATTTACTGAATTTACTCAGACAAAAAGAGATTCCTAGTTATATTTTATGTATTGCCAACGAATTAAATTTAATTTTATGATTTGACATTTTGATATGAATAGTCATGTGACAGTTTAACAAAATTGTTTTTTTTTTATCCAGGCAAAAAGTGCAGTAAGCAGGCGGTCTTAACGTAAACGGCCAACTAATATGTTCTGAAAACTTTTGTAATATCGTGCGGTTAAAAAGTAGCGCAACTTCTGTAACATCCTGTGTGTTATAATTACCACAAAAATGTTTTATTTCGTTTTATCCTCAATTGAAGTCAAATCACAAAAGAAATAAAATCTATATAAGCTACATGGTGCTAACATGAGACACTTGTCAAGTACCCCAAGACATCAGTAATTGTTTCAAGGAAATGAACTTGTTTCCCTCAAAACAAAACAAAACAAGGAAATCATCCAACAATCAGTTGATTGAAATCATATATAATATAAATAGGCAACGTTGAACGAAAAGTGGGCAGTAGTGCGGAAGAATCCCACTAGTATAATATCTATAAATACACTAAGATCCACAGACTATAACGTTCATATGTCACTAATTTTAGATCGGGACAAACAAAATTTAAGTCATGGTCACATGAGCCGATGTAAGCATATTTGTATTATGTCGAACTCATGCTGCTAGCTGCTAACTGCTAACTGCTACCATAGAGAAACCGATTCTTTTGGAATGAATTGGCTTATGAGGCGACCCAATTGCTGCATAGAGGATCCCCTCCACTCAGTTGTAGTCTCACCTGTCCAGGTTCAGGTCCAACTTGACTCATCTCTACGTTCTATTTATATTTAATGAGTTTTATGACGTCATCTGGTTGTTCACCCCTTTCCCTACAATTGTGATAGCGGATGAAATGACGTCAGCATGACGTTTGTGTGCTATATCATGATTTTGTTTTGTATCATTATGAAGTGGTTGTAATTTTGTGGTTAAGGCTAGCTTACTTGTATTTCGGACTTGTGGCTTTGTTTACAACCATAAAACCAATACACCTTCTTGATAATAATTGCTTGATTACAATATCGTAAATGGTTGTTCAGTTGCCCCGAATATGTATCTATTTGTTATTCTATGATAAATAAATATATGTCAGTGATTAGAATTGACTATTATTATTCGAGCGAACAAACGTGACATCTACTGTAGTACTAACTATAAATTAAGGAATACCAATTCTCAAACGGTTGCCACGGTTAATGTATGGCGTGGAGCTTGCAGCTTACGGGCGTCATTTAATAGGCCTTTGGGGGTATATTAAATTTATGGTTTAGAGTACTTTATTTTGTATTATCTGATTTGTACTGCTTGAAAAGTCAAATAAGACATAGGTAACATGTACCTACTCTCAGACTCTTGACATCGTAAAATTTCTTCATCAGTTACGGTCCTTTGTTTCAGAGGGCGATAAAACATTTTTTCCCTAGATTTATCTTTATTATATTTGTGTATTTATCTGAGGTGTCCATAAACTTTTTGTCAAATTAAGATTATAATAAATGTAGCACTTCAGGGTAAAGTTGAACTTTTGACTTATATGAGTTGGTGTACTTGTCATTTATGTCATATTTATATAGGTAAATGTATTAGTTGATTGATGCTTGGGACTGGCGTATGTACGTACTTGGCCTTTTAATAGTGAATTAGGATAGAATTACCGAAATGTAGGTATTGCGGTGAGCTGACACAGAATCGTCACTGGACCAATAATAGATACAATTGCTTTGAATGAACTTCTACTAAAACATATTACTATATAATATAATAGATATAGTATAGGTATACGATACGACATGTCACTCTTCTCGAGTGTATAGTATTGGAAATCTGGTTAAGCTCCATTACGAACACATTTCAATATTCATTCGCCCATTCCTGTACATTACATTACACTACAGGTGAATGTAGGTCAATTCATATACCGTAACGTAACGTCTATTTTTACTATATTACATTTTGATTCATTTCTATAAAATAAAATAAAATAAAATAAGCGTAGGTAAAGTAGCATAGATTATCAACATTTGCACGAGTATTGGAAGATGCGACTGACTGGCCATATAGGTATTAGGGATGGCAGGGGCCACGCCACGCCACGCCACGCCACGCCACGCCACGCACAATCGATGTTTGATCTAGTGCGGTGCATTTATTATTATTATTAACGAATGTAGCACAGCATAGCACAGAAGAAGCGAGATATTTGATCCGCGAACGCTGTAAATTTACATTACAACTGCATTATGAAAGTAATCTATGGATTACTATAGGTATACATATACATATACGTATATTTGATCCCTCAGAGACGAATACTCATAAAGAAACTACTGCATCGAAATGAAATCAGACGATGACCGACCTTGAGCGATTGATTTATCCTGTGATGAGATCAAATTACGCGCAGGCTGGCGCTGTCTATATTTAATTTACATTGTTGGACGCTGTTCAAGAATCTTTTCCGGATTTAAATCAAACGACTTTAATCATTTTGTAATTGGTATAGTCGTCTTATACTTAATCGCTTTCTTAATTTATACATTTCTAAAGTAACAATTATTATATCGCTGGTCCCTAAGAAGAAGCTCCTTATTCCCGACGCAAGTCAATAAAGTCCTAACTCACGAAACGCAACAATAAGATCCATATTGAGAAAGCGTCTCAACTCAGAATGCGCGTTAATAAACTCCTAATTCAAATACTGCGTTAATAACGTCTTAACTCAGTGAGCGCGTTAATAAAGCCCTAATTCACGAATGCAATTAATAAGGTCCTAATTCATAACTAAAATCAATATAATCGTTATTCGATGGAGCATATGAATGCAAGGTTGGCATAATAATTTTGAATTTTAAAATATGTACCAAATTATGTTTTAATCAAAATAATCTAAAAAAAATTGAAGACTATATCTATAACATTTTTTCAAATTATTAACCAAAACGCCAAAATAATTAGAAACTGCTGCTCGCATCGCATTAATTACTTATAAAGCAAGCTGGACGCGTAGGTGCGTTGTACCTAAGCTTGTTTTATTCTAGGGACAGGAAAGCAGTAGTCCAAGAACCACAACTTCCGCTATAAGTTATCCGAAGAAGAAGAACACATACAACATTTAAAAAAGAAACTACATCCACTGCTCTTAAGGTTACATTTTTTTATCTAAAGTAACAAATAAAAAATCATGAGTTCTGATGGTATCTGTAACAATAATCTACTCATTTCTCTACGTGTACACGCTAAACATTTATTTGTAATTCATTTCAAATTATGTTTCCCCTCCTCCATTTGTTATATTTATGCGATATACGAAACGTCCAATTGAAATGTCTGATCTTAAAAGATATTAACTATTGAAAAACACACGCAAAATAAATGATTTTCAAATTTGTCTGTGCTAACATATTTTCAGATAAGCGCACTACTGAATAAAAACTAAAGTTCGGTAAACGATAGCCTAAATACGAGTATGTGAAGTATGGATGTACAATCTTATGTTGAACGCAAAATAGAAGGCGACGAAACACATGCCGTCGGCGTCGTATGATGAGAGCGCCGACGCCGTGACGCGCTGCTAGCCGCGCAGCCTACAGGCGAAACAGACCAATACTCCCATGCCCCTCACCACTCCATGACCCACCACAAGCTCTTAATTCTCGCGAACGTTGCCATGACTACTACAAAGGGGTGTGGGGGCAGGATGACGTGACACGTAGTTCGATTTCGGTCGTTCTGGCGTTTTGTCTCTCCCACTCGTTCGTTCGTTCGTTCGAACAGATCACCATGCACTCTTAAGACGATGAGAAACCCATGTGAAAAACGACGTTTTTCTGCGCCTTCACACAGCCCTTATTTTTGTTAGTATCGAATTTTGAAAAAATGTTCTACGTTTGGAATGAATGAAACTCTGAAATGATCGGATTAAAATTTTCAATTTTGGTTCCACTTTTTAAATAAAAATGTATAAATATGTCCAATTTTTAAACAATTCTTACAGATATATGTAAGCCAAATTCAAAAATCTAATCCGATCATTTCAAAGTTTGTTATTTCATTTCACATCATTGAAAATTTCAATTTTTTTCTATTTAAAACGAACTCCCTGTGAAGGCGCAGAAAAAGTACTTTTTCGTGTTATTTCTCTAAAATGTGTGACTGTTGCAGGGCGCCTCTATCGTTTATAAAATTAACTATATTGCTAGAAGTGAATTGGCACCGCCCAGTACAATATTTTCAAAAGTATTTATACGATGAAATATATTTCATAGACAGCATGTAGTATTTTGTTCTAATAAAATATTATACAATCGAGAATTATATAAGGTGGTACATTTGAATTTCTAGGGTCTTATTCAATAATTTTTTATAGGTTGAATTTAGAGGGTAGTTCATTATAAAATCCTCGCCCCTGAATTAATTATATATATATTTATTAAAATTCAGAGTGAACTACCCTTGGTTCAACCCTTAAAAATTGAGTTCGACAATCTATATATATATTGAATCAGATACAAGGAACTCTTGAGCGCAAGGAATTCAAATTGGCCATTCTTAATTTGCTAGTATTACCCTCTACCCTTAAAAGGACAAAATTAGAAGAATTTCTTAAATCTGAAATAATATTCGGCAATTCCGCTTAAAGTGAAAGTGACCTAGGAAATATTTAAGATGGGGTAGGTTTATCCCTTAAAAAATTGCCCCTCATATATGCATGCCGCACATCTATGTATACAAATTTGAGCTCAAGGAATTCAAATTTGCCATTGTTATCTTCCTTGGATTACCCTCTACCCTTAAAAGGACAAAATTAGAAAAACTTCTTAAATCTGAAATAATATTCGGCAATTCTGCTTAACGTGAAAGTGACCAAAGAAATATTTTAGAGGGGGTAGGTTCATCCCTTAAAAAATTACCCCTCATATATGCATGCCGCACATCTATGTATACAAATTTGAGCTCAAGGAATTCAAATTTGCCATTCTTAACTTCCTAGGATTACCCTCTACCCTTAAAAGGACAAAATTAGAAAAACTTCTTAAATCTGAAATAATATTCGGCAATTCTGCTTAACGTGAAAGTGACCAAAGAAATATTTTAGAGGGGGTAGGTTCATCCCTTAAAAAATTACCCCTCATATATGCATGCCGCACATCTATGTATACAAATTTGAGCTCAAGGAATTCAAATTTGCCATTCTTAACTTCTTAGGATTACCCTCTACCCTTAAAAGGACAAAATTAGAAAAACTTCTTAAATCTGAAATAATATTCGGCAATTCCGCTTAACGTGAAAGTGACCAAAAAAATATTTTAGAGGGGTAGGTTCATCCCTTAAAAAATTACCCCTCATATATGCATGCCGCACATCTATGTATACAAATTTGAGCTCAAAGAATTCAAATTTGCCATTCTTATTTTCCTAGGATTACCCACTACCATTAAAAAGACAAAATTAGAAAAATTACTTAAATCTGAAATATTATTCGGCAATTCCGCTTAACGTGAAAGTGACCAAAAATAAATTAGAGAAGATATTTCTTAAAGCCACCCCTCATATATGCATGCCGCAAAAAAAATTGAGCTCAAGGAATTAATATATATTCTTCCAAATAATTTATACAGCGAGCCGAAGATATTGGTGCCTATGGTACCTATATTTATTATATTATCATATATTTTTACTAATGATAATGCCCAAAACTGTTTATATTTTTTTGTTTATTTGTAATAGCAGGGTGCTTAGAATCCATGCATAAGAGCATGACTCACATTCGTCAACACAAGTAAATATTATTTTAAATCGCAACAATTACTACAATGTTCTATTTCAATTTTATAAAATTATGAGTTCACTTTGTATCTAGCTCTGTTAGCAGCAAGTTAGTTTTACATAAAAAATGGGATGACATGTTCTGAGAAAAATTAGTTAAATTTTATACATATTGCCTTCTACCTGAGTTAGTAGATCCACGAATACCACGTAACGGACATATAAGGGATCCTGATTACATAATTGCAGCAATGCGAGAAAAAGAAAATAAAAATATCTGGAGTGGCCTGCACTCAACTTTCTTTTACGTAGTTTTCAATAGATAGATATTAATATATAATGAAAATAACTGGATAATTATACCAATTTATAATGGATCTGAATTTGAAGTACTTATCGTATTCACTCTTAAACAGTCAAATTTCACAGTAAAACTCTGAAATTGTTAATTAATTATGTCAGCAAATATATAATATAAATTGATTCTATAATAATTTACCTGATACAATTTATTCTAATAAGAAATCAATATTTTAAATATTAATTCATACAGATAACTGTCAAAGTAATGCTTGTTTGTTCTCAATAAACAAGAAACAAATGATGTAACTCATGGTTGATTCGTTTTAAAAATAATAAAATTTGTCACAATTGTAGGTATCACCATGGCAACGTAAATAAGATATTTGAGTTTTTTCGTAGCAGTTTTCTCATAACTGGTACAATTTATGAAGAAACTTTTCAAACAAAAGTTGTGCGAAATATTAATATCTTTCATTATGAATATTGCTATTTTTGCCGTAAGTGTAGCCGTTCTAGTGATATCGGAGATAGAACAAAAAATGTATAGAGTAAACATGAACTACCGGTTTGAATATTCTTTTCAAAAATAGAAGGTGCACATCTAGGGTAT
Organism: Leistus spinibarbis; assembly: GCA_933228885.1. Lineage (NCBI taxonomy): Eukaryota > Metazoa > Arthropoda > Insecta > Coleoptera > Carabidae > Leistus > Leistus spinibarbis. Next base: position 177,983 of record OW121800.1, read on the forward strand.
ATACAAGTCTTAAGTTTGAAGTTTCATAATTTTTCGTTCGACAGTTTTGGCCCTAGAGTGTTCACAGACACACACACACACAGACACACACACACACACACACACACACACAGACACACAGACGTCATTCCGAAAATAGTCACATTCGATTCAGGGAAGGTCAAAACATGTATATCCGTTGAAATCTCGAGTTCGAAATTTTTCATGATTACAATACTTACTTATTACTCTGTAAAAGAAAGTAAAAACTGTTAATCGAAAATTATTTTTAAATTTCCATATAAGAAAAACATCGTAAATTTTTGAATATTTAAACCTAAATATTGGGGTCCTATAACTCCGGGAAAATACGGGCGATAGGATTTTGACTACGGTCGAATTCAAATGGGATGCCAAAGAATATGTGAATACCATCTTTGGTTTAAATCGCTCCGGGATCTTCAGATCTTCCTGTATCTCAAATGGCTAAAAACGGCCCCATACATTCAGAGATGATGTGCGGCCACAAATTTCGTAGTGAAATGGTAGACCAATTATCATTCATATACATATCTATTCTGTTATTCTTATAATATATAAAAAATATTATTTGTTGTAAATATAATTCTATTATTAAAATATGTGTTTTTTTTTTAAATAATAAACGTATTTTTCAATATTGAATATATAATTCATTTTTCTGAAACTGAAAAAAAAAAACGTTCCAATAGTTATAATATATTGTATGAGCATTCTTGTTTATATATTTTAGAACGATATCGTTATTTGTATATGTAGAATAATAATGCATAGTTGTGTAAAAATCAGATACGAAGCATACGGAGAGTCAATTTAATTCTGAGTGTACTTTGTGCTCCCACTCCGTTGAGTGACCCACAACGTCACACAATTAGCACCGCCCAACAAGCTACACGTGCTATACTGCCCTAACACCCGACCCGTCCCTCACGTGCTTGCAAGACGGGTTGCTCATCCTCTTAACCACCCAAAACCACTAATTCCAGTACTATAGCTATTGTACAGACGCCTGCTTGGAAATCACACATATATCATTCTAATATTTACTAGGGTCACCCGTGGGCACCATGTGCCCATATAGTATACAGAACATAGGTCAGTTTTGACTGATGCCGAATTTTCATGTAATTTAATAATAATAACACGGTTTTTCTTCATTTTGTATCGTTTCACTATAATAGTAATACAAATTTCCACATCGCAAATAATAATAAAGAAAAAATCGAGTTCTTTCTTTGAACGCTATTTTGTTCTTAGATCACTATGCTGAGATTAACTAATCGATCGCTTATCATGCACTGTGTAACATCTGATAAATTTAAACTAAATTTTGTTTAACATTGATTTTAACCTTGTATGGTGCATATGTGTTGTATCATTTAGACAGTTTCTATGATTGTATATAAAAAACAGGATTATAAATTTACTTACGATTGCTGTTTATTATTTGAATCGATTATTCTAATAATATGTATTACAAATCCTTTTTACACAACATTTTTAATGATTTGACATTTGATTCATTATTGTTTTTGAATTAAATAATCAGGCTAGATTCTGAATTTTGCAGTATTAAACTGCTGCAGTGTCACAACGGCAGTTTTAAAAGTGATGATAATTAATTATATGCTAAAATACAATGGATTGTGCCATCAAAAATAAAAGAATAAAATTGCCAACCAAACATGTTTCTAAATATGTTTGAATTATCTCTTCAACATTTTATTTCTCTAATAATCAGAATTATAAATTTACTTACTTGCAGTTATTATAATTTGACGAACTATAAAATCTTACCGCAACTCATATTTTCAAAAATCACTGCTTCTTGGCCATTTTGAAGTGAAAAATATTAACTATAAATTAAAATAAATGTACAGAAACACGTATTTGCTAAAAATATATGCTAATTAGGCAATAATATGCACTTATTTCATATTATATACTTAAAAATTGAAATTATAGCATGATACTCCCCTTAAACTTAAGATTAAACTTTGAATTGAAGATTTATCACACAAAAACCAATTTTGACTGATTTCATTCTGACGTTTGATTCGTTTTTGTCTATTTCAAAGCAGACTGAACTTCAGAATCGTAGTGATTGTTTTATTTCAGTATAAACTATTTGATTATTTTTTATAACATTATTAACAGTCGCCATGGTGCAGTGGCTAAGTGTCATGCCTTTCACCCTGGAGGTCGTGAGTTCGATCCCCGTCTATGCCAATCTGCATTTTTATAAAAAAGCGTTCCACACATACACACTCACTCACATACACACTCACTCACATACACACTCACATACACACTCACTCACATACAAACATTTCTGGGTTATTATATTAATGATTATTATATGCAACAAATTTGTTTCAATTTTTGTCAACCTTGTGCCTTTATGTATAGGCATCAACATTGTGAACATTGGACATAGAATCGCTACCTAAAAGCCTGGTCCTGCAGCAATTACACAAATTAGAATGTGTGTGTTATTTAAAATGCAACCGCGGTTATTTTTGCCTGTTCAAACGGAAAATGGGTCAGGCACGGAGCATTTAAATATTTACATTAGGCTGGCGCACAGGAGAGATGCAGAGATGAATTAGCTGTACCCACATATTTTGTAAATTGACCCAAAATTTAATTCATATATTTTGTCGCGAAAATCCAATTCTCGTAAATTCATAAGATTATGATCACACAACAAACGAAATGTAAATATATATATATATATATATATATATATATATATATATATATATATATATATATATATAAAATAAACATTCCATTCGTTACCCACTCCATAAAATTAATTATACTCCCAAATATATATTACCAGATTTGCCATGATTAATTACACGCTTGATATAATAAATAATTCAATCAAAGAACAAACAAGTCTATAACTATTCATTTTCTTCTTCTTTTCCGATTTACAACCGGAAAGTAACTATATCCCTAATTATTGTTTATATTTTAATGGTTAATTTAAGTTTAAGATGAATAGGCAGATTATGACATATAATATATTTGGGAAGGTTTAAAAAATTATTCGAAATATGTATAAAAAGCATGCAAAAAGCCGGATTTGATATCATTTACCCAATTCCGAGAGAAATGAATACATAAGCGTCATAATCATGTTAACATAACAGCGTAACCGCGGTAGCACTTAAATTATTAAAAAAAAAAGAAATTTATCTATTTGTATACCGATAATTCCTATATAGTATACACTACGTTACATATAGTGCATGTAGACAATTGCTTAATAACTTGTAAATGTTCGTTCATTATTTACTAACTTTATAAAGTTTATAGTTTAAATTACATAATATTTTGCATATTGCAAGCACTGATGAAAACATAATATAAACAAATATTATTTAGTCTAGTGTTCATACAAAAACACAATAAAATGTTTTGATAAAACTGAAAATGACAAGACATTATTGAATTAAAGGAAGAATGAACTCTACGCCCGGTGAAAGTGTTCAATTACATCTATAAGAGCAATTACTTCAATAAACAACCTCAATATTATGTTACTCATTTGCCAATAGAAACTATATATTTTGTAGAAATGATTATGGACAGATTATATCTATCTTAATTGCAATTTCTTAGAAGAAATGCATCTGTAGTCAAAATATCGTATATATGGTTATTTATTAGTGAATGTGATTTTATTTATACGAGGATCGATTATGAAGTACGTATTTAATTTTAAATAATTTAGTTTTGAGGAATATTCGTGAAAAATATCAATTATATTGTATGTTCTAATGACATATTCAAAAATAATGATTATAGACAAATAACGTTAATAGTATATGGTATTACTGTACTGCTATATGTTACCATTGTGCTCATACATATCATCCTGAGAGAACATATCTAAATAGATATGTTTTATCAGGATGAGGCTACAGTGTAAGAGGTTGTTGGTAATATTATCAAGTCAATCTCATCTAAACTGAAATTAAATTTGAAGCAGACACTATATAGATATGCGATTCATGGTTAATCATTTTATTACGTATTTCCCTTGATTATGGCCTTTTGGTTAACAATTTGAAAATATGTTATAGGTGTAAAAAGTCTTACATTTAATTTTAGATTATATTGATAAAAAAATTTTTAGTTCATACTTTAAAATTCAAAATTATAATATTTAATAATTTTTTTCGGGCTTTGGATTAACAAAATGAAAAAATCTTATAGATATAAAATATCTTAGAATTTTTAGTAGAATTTTTAAGTGTATTAAATATTTTTATAAGGGCAGTATTAAGGGGGGCTCTAAATTTTGGGGCCCTATAACTCGGGAAGTATACGGGCGATTGGATTTATACTGCGAGCGGATTCAAATGGGATGCCAAATAATATGTGTACCAAATTTAGATTATATTGATAAAAACATAATTTAGTTCATACTTTAAAATTCAAAATTATAATATTTAATAATTTTTTTCGGGCTTTGGGTTAACAAAATGATAAAATCTTGCAGATAAAAAATATCTTAGAATTTTTTGTAGAATTTTTAAGTGTTTCAATTATTTTTATAAGGGCAGTATTAAAGGGGGCTCCAAATTTTGGGGCCCTATAACTCGAGAAGTATACGGGCGATTGGATTTAAACTGCGAGCGGATTCAAATGGGATGCCAAATAATATGTGTACCAAATTTGGAGTGAATCGCTCCGGTACCTTCAGAGGAGTAGAGGGCACAAATTTGGTCTTACGAGCGACCGAGCGAGCGACGACTAACATCCAAGTATATAAGTTATATACATTTTCGGAATCAGAGCGACGAGACGAACACTTTTTCTTAATGAAATTTTTTGATCCGAGAATGCTACAGACACACGACCGAATGCTTTAGCTCGTCTCGTCTCGTCGCCCTGATTTCAAATATATATATATATATATATATATATATATATATATATATATATATATATATATATATATAACTTATATACTTGGATGTTAGTCGTCGCTCGCTCGTAAGACCAAATTTGTGCCCTCTACTCCTCTGAAGGTACCGAAGCGATTCGAACCAAATTCGCTACACATATTATTTAACATCCAATTTAAATCCGCTCGCACTTTAAATCTAATCACCCACATACTTCTCGAGTTATAGGTCCCCAAAATTATAGGGCCCCCTTTAATACTGCCCTTATAAAAATAATTAGAACACCCAAAAATTCTATTAATAATTTTAAGATATTTTATATCCACAAGATTGTTTCATACTGTTAATCCAAAGGCCATAAAAAAACATTAAATATTATAATTTTGAATTTTGAACAATGCACTAAATTTCTTTTTATCAAAATAATCTATAATAAAATTGTAAGGCCGAAATTATTAAAAACTGCTGCTCGCATCGCTTATGCTTATAAGGCTAGCTGGACGCATAGGTGCATTGTACCTAAGCTTGTTTAGCTCGTTAACAGTAAGCGAACTTTTGTTTTCCGCATTCCGAAAATGAATATGTTATTATTATGGGGGCAAGACAGCAATATTGATTTTAATACCTCCATTTAAAATATTTCATTTTTTGGCCACACTGAAATGACACTACATAATAATTAATATTATAATTTTAATATCAATTATAGGTAATATTAATCCAGAATACTCTATAATAAAAATATCTCATTTTAGATAAACAGGAAATTATATATTGATCGCAGAAAAAAAATTTATAAATATAAATGTACCTAGTTGCCATAATCATAATATGAAATACAAAAATAAATGACTACGCCTCGCAAACTTGATAAATAATATGAATTAATCTAGAAGTCATAAGGCCTTATTACAAGTGGCTTGCTTACCAGGCATTTTTGCAATAAATACACTGTTAATCCATAATCGAAAGTATAAACACAAAACACAATTTATATTAAAAAGAACTTCACAAAACATATCATATTACTAACTTCACATAGCACCATCAACTAACAACTTAAAAGTAAACACTTTAATTATGAATGATCAAAGAAATAATGATAATTATATAAGATAGATATAATCAGAAATCAGCTGTGATGGCTCGTATATACTTTTTTTTTTTACAAAGTGTTAGACATTCGTGTCATTCGCTGGTTTGCATTTGCAGTGTGTGCGCGATGAGATAAGATGAGATGAGTATGTATATCTTTAGTTCCGTGTGTGACTCATGCAAAGAGAGCATCGTTTAGTTTGGCCCATGTTACAGGAGCCGAATTTCAGAGAGGACTGCCAAAACAGACTATGCCAACTTGAATACCACCACCGGCGCTTTACTTTTATTTAGATTACAACGATTTTATTCACTAGGTACATTGAAAAAACTGTCGCATATTTTCGAACATTTACAAGCATTTTAGTAAATTAATTTACTTGCGTTAAAGTTACATGCGAAATATATTTACAATTTATTTATACTATGATAGAAAATAAATGTATGTAATTTTAGCAATAAAATATTTTATAACGGTAAAATGTTTGCTAGAGGTTCAAATTAGATAATATGTTTGTCTAGACGAAATAAATTCTTAACAGTCATTTAAAATTACTTGTTTACGAATTCGTTTTTCAAATGCAGTTTAAAAATATCTGGAGTGGCCTGCACTCAACTTTCTTTTACGTAGTTTTCAATAGATAGATATTAATATACATATATATCCCAAACAAACTGTCTACAGTTGAATTTTTAAAAGAATTCACTTCAAGGTCAATCATACACCATACGACTCAAGATTTTAGCCCCGCCCATTTTGTTAATAGCAGTGGTGTAGGTCAATAGGCACATAATAAACTTTTAATTTTTTTGAAAGTAATAACACAAAATTGAACGAATAGAACACACGAAATCGATCAAAACGAAGTAAAAATTGCACAAACTAAGAACTGACAGAAGCAGAAACAATTGCACAATAATGTGAAAATACGGTAGAAATTTCGTCGAACGCCTATGTGTTCAATAAAAAATATGATATAATACCGAACATATGTTATACATACATTGCGTTGGACACAACAACCATTGACTAGCGAAGGATGTCTGTACTCTATTCCGAAATCACGAAAACCCGCGCGACATATGGGTACTCTATCCATCCTTCTCTTATGCATACAAACATGAGAGAGAAATAAACACGCTATTAGGTATCCGTGGTTCATACCGATGGCCTTGAAGTGACTTCTTTTAAAAATTCAACTGTACATATATCATATCATTAATATAATAACCCAGAAATGTATGTATGTATGTATGTATGTATGTGTAGAACGCTTCTTTGTAAAAATACAAATTGGCATAGACGGGGATCGAACTCACGACCTCCAGGGACCACTTAGCCACTACACCATGGCGACTATTAATAATGTTATCATTAATATAATAACCCAGAAATGTTTGTATGTGAGTGTGTATGTGAGTGTGTATGTGTGGAACGCTTTTTTTTTTGTAAAAATGCAGATTGGCATAGACGGGGATCGAACTCACGACCTCCAGGGTGAAAGGCCACTGCACCATGGCGACTGTTAATAATGTTATAAAAAATCAAATAGTTTATACTGAAATAAAACAATCACTACGATTCTGAAGTTCAGTCTGCTTTGAAATAGACAAAAACGAATCAAACGTCAGAATGAAATCAGTCAAATTTGGATTTTGTGTGATAAATCTACAATTCAAAGTTTAATCTTAAGTTTAAGGGGGGTAGCATGTTATAATTTCAATTTTTAAGTATATAATATGAAATAAGTGCATATTATTGCCTAATTAGCATATATTTTTAGCAAATACGTGTTTCTGTACATTTATTTTAATTCATAGTTAATATTTTTCACTTCAAAATGGCCAAGAAGCAGTGATTTTTGAAAATATGAGTTGCGGTAAGATTTTATAGTTCGTCAAATTATAATAACTGCAAGTAAGTAAATTTATAATTCTGATTATTAGAGTAATAAAATCTTGAAGAGATAATTCAAACATATTTAGAAACATGTTTGGTTTTATTCTTTTATTTTTGATGGCAGAATCCATTGTATTTTAGCATATAACTAATTATCATCACTTTTAAAACTGCCGTTGTGACACTGCATCAGTTTAATACTACAAAATTCAGAATCTAGCCTGATTATTTAATTCAAAAACAATAATGAATCAAATGTCAAATCATTAAAAATGTTGTGTAAAAAGGATTTGTAATACATATTATTTGAATAATCGATTCAAATAATAAACAGCAATCGTAAGTAAATTTATAATTCCTGTTTTTTATATACAATCATAGAAACTGTCTAAATGATACAACACATATGCACCATACAAGGTTAAAATCAAAGTTAAACAAAATTTAGTTTAAATTTATCGGATGTTATAAGCGATCGATTGGTTAATCCCAGCATAGTAATCTAAGAACAAAATAGCGTTCAAAAAAAGGACTCGATTTTTTCTTTATTATTATGTGCGATGTGGAAATTTGTATTACTATTATAGTCAAACGATACAAAATGAAGAAAACCGTGTTATTATTATTAAATTACATGAAAATTCGGTATCAGTCAAAACTGACCTATGTTCTGTATACCATATGGGCGCATGGTGCCCACGGGTGACCCTAGTAAAAAATAATCAAATAGTTTATACTGAAATAAAACAATCTCTACTCTTCTAAAGTTCAGTCTGCCTTGAAATAAACAAAAACGAATCAAACGTCAGAGTAAAATGTCAAAAAAGTTTTTGTGTTAAATCTTCAATTAATTTGATGATTTGAAGTTTATTTAGTGTGTTGTGTACTTTACACATAGTGGCATCTGCTATATTATATTGATATTGTACGTCAATGAGAAATATAAATAATTGTTAGTTAATAAAATTAAGTTTAATTTATTCTAATTTGAAGTTCGTGCATTTATGTTAAAATTACCGACCAAAGAACAAATAGAAATAAAAGTGCTACCACATGAGCGTCAAAAACAGTATTTCAATGTGAATTAGTGACGTACGTGTTACGGAATGGCCAAAAAGCAGTGATTTTTGAAAATATGAGTTGCGGTAAGATTCTATAGTTGGTCAAATTATAATAACTGCAAGTAAGTAAATTTATAATTCTGATTAGAGAAATAAAATCTTGAAGAGATAATTCAAACATATTTAGAAACATGATTGGTTGGCAATTTTATTTTTTATTTATGATGGCACAATCCATTGTATTTTAGAATATAACTAATTATCACTTTTAAAACTGTCGTTGTGACATTGCAGCAGTTTAATACTGCAAAATTCAGAATCTAGCCAGATTATTTAATTCAAAAACAATAATGAATCAAATGTCAAATCATTAAAAATGTGGTGTAAAAAGGGTTTGTAATACATATTTTTGAATAATCGAATCAAATAATAAACAGCAATCGTAAGTAAATTTATAATCCTGCTTTTTGTGTAATAATACAATTAAGGAAACTGTCATAATGATACAACACTTATGACCAGTTGCACCAGACAAGGTTAAAATCAAAGTTTAACAAAACTTAGTTTAAATAAATCTTAGTTTTAAATTTTTTGGATGTTAAACAGTTAATCTCAGCATAGTGATTTAAAAACAAGATAGCGTTCAAAAAAAGGGACTCGAAATTTGTATTGTGTAATTATTATTAAATTACATGAAGATTCGCCATCAGTCGAAACTGACCCATTTTCTGTATACCATATGGGCACATGGTGCCCACGGGTGACCCTAGTATATATATATATATATATATATATATATATATATATATATATATATATATATATATATATATAAAACAAACGGTCAAACTAACCAATACTCTACAAGAATACTCTGAAATGTCTATTTTGTTTTCCTGGCAAAAACAGGCGCAGATTATAATTATTATTATTAAGTAATAACAAAATCTTTTGCTGACCAATATAAAATGAAAATTCAAATTAAATTACTATAACTTAATAATAACTGGGGATAATTATACCAATTTATAATGGATCTGTATTTGAAGTACTTATCGTATTCACTCTTAAACTGTGAAACTCCACAGTTCCAACTCTGAAATTGTTATTTAATTACGATATATCTAGTGAAAACTGCGTAAAAGAAAGTCGAGTGCAGACCATTCCAGATATTTTTTTAACACAGAATCATATATAATAAATAGTAAATATGTTGAATGATTCTGAACATGACTATAAATTGCCGGCGTGAAACTGGCAACAAAAATGTCCAGCAACAATATTGTACACAATTGATAAGTGGGATGTAATGTAAACTACCCTGTATAGGAATTTTTGGTACATAGTACCGTTTTCGAGATATGATTTATCATTAATATATAATGACATAAATTTGCAAAATTATATTTATTTTTCTTATATAATTCATCCCCTACTGTTTGTCGCCCCATTTTCTCGATACATTTAACTTTATATACGGATCTGGTAATGGTAAACGATCGCAACTGCGATTTCCAACAACTATATTTTAATCACCGAAGGGCTCGAAATTTAGGATCTTAATTTTGGGATAAACCCGTTATATTGAAGTTATTAGATATACTTTATAAATATTCACGAAATATATCCATAATCACTATTATAGGTCTACTATTGTTGCTGGGAATAAATGTGTTGCCTACAACTTTATTAAACGGTACGACTATAATTTTGTTGCTGGAAATGTTTGTTACCAGTTTCACGCCGGTCTATAAAGTTGCCTCTTATATAATAACATATTTTATAGAATATAGAGCTAGACGTATAGATTCTAGACATAAATACAATACAGTTGATATGTCCGAATATATGAAAACCAGCATCTGAAAATTCAATGTCTGTTCTACATAATGAATCTAACGCACGTATAGTATAGACAAATGTTGCAATAAGCCTTCTCTCTCTCTCTATCTCTCTCTCCCCCTCTCAACGGCCATCCGTTGCAATTATATGTATACATATTAGTAAAACTTGAATATCAGTTCATGTAATTTCTTATTGTAATTCTAATGTTTGGCCCATGAGTCCCATGATGTCTTGACTACAACTACAATTTAGAACGGATGTCTTTAGTTGCTGGACAATCAACAGTTCTTTTTTGGACAACATTCAACATGATCGGAAGTAATGGGCCAAGATAAAGTTTGTGAAACGAAATAGATAAATGCAGTCATCCATGTACTCGTATGTATATAGAGTTCGATTTATTGTATTTTCGTTGAATAATATATACGTTATCAGTAATATGTCGTAGAGTCTAGAGACTTTGTTTGAAAGTAACGCTGTATATAGTATAAGAAGTGAGTCGTGGAGAAGGCGATGAGAGACTATATAGGCTATATGTACGAGTAACGAGTAACGAGTATGCCCGCATTTGCTATCGTCTATTGTCATATCTCTCTGGAAACTCAAAACTTTCCAGACATCGCTAGTAGGTCCATACCATACTGGGGAGAACTTTCATGCGCTAACACTACAAAGAAAACGAAAACAAAAACCGTCTCTCTCTTGAATGTACAATACATACCTTTTTTCTATGTTACTACTTTACAATTCCAACAATTTTAAACAAAAAATCATATTGATGTTTTTACGCACTCCCACTAATTCTTACCATCACTGGACGGACTGGAGTACTGATGAAGTACTGGAGACACCTTTTCACTTCAAGCAATTTTAAAAACCAAAGTTTACGTACCAATCATCAATCAAAGCTGAAGAAAATCTATTTTAATTAGTGATTGGTATTCCAACTATGCTGGTTCAACATGAACAGAACGAACTTCCCAATAAATGAATATTCCGGTACCTTCAGAAGAATAAAGGACACAAATATTGGTCTTACGAGCGAGCGACGACCAACATCCAAGTATATAAGTTATATACATTTTTGGATTCAGAGCGACGAGACAAACACTTTTTGTTAAGGTCATTTTTTGATCTGTGAATGCTACAGGCACACGACCGAATGCTTTAGCTTTTTCGGTACTTCGTACGGCGCCGGCGAGATATTTTTCTGTTAAAAGTTTAAGGGGCTTACCAGTGTGATCATTTCAAAAAAACGTTATTTTTTACCTATTTCGATGCCGACACACAGATGTGTATGTTTTTATGTTTGTGTGTATGTGTAGAATGCAAATTGGCATAGACGGGATTCGAACTCACGACCTCCAGAATGAAATACGAAAATCCTAACTTCTGCGCCATGGCGGATATATAAATTGCATCATTAATATAATAACCCAGAAATGTTTGTATGTGAGTGTGTATGTGAGTGTGTATGTGTAGAACGCTTTTTTGTAAAAATGCAGATTGGCATAGACGGGGATCGAACTCACGACCTCCAGGGTGAAAGGCATGACACTTAGCCACTGCACCATGGCGACTGTTAATAATGTTATAAAAAATAATCAAATAGTTTATACTGAAATAAAACAATCACTACGATTCTGAAGTTCAGTCTGCTTTGAAATAGACAAAAACGAATCAAACGTCAGAATGAAATGTCAAAATTGGTTTTTGTGTGATAAATCTTCAATTCAAAGTTTAATCTTAAGTTTAAGGGGAGTAGCATGTTATAATTTGAATTTTTAAGTATATAATATGAAATAAATGCATATTATTGCCTAATTAGCATATATTTTTAGCAAATACGTGTTTCTGTACATTTATTTTAATTCATAGTTAATATTTTTCACTTCAAAATGGCCAAGAAGCAGTGATTTTTGAAAATATGAGTTGCGGTAAGACTTTATAGTTCGTCAAATTATAATAAGTGCAAGTAAGTAAATTTATAATTCTGATTATTAGAGAAATAAAATCTTGAAAAGATAATTCAAACATATTTAGAAACATGTTTGGTTGTGCAATTTTATTTTTTTATTTTTGATGGCACAATCCATTGTATTTTAGCATATAATTAATTATCATCACTTTTCAAACTGCCGTTGTGACACTGCAGCAGTTTAATACTGCAAAATTCAGAATCTAGCCTGATTATTTAATTCAAAAACAATAATGAATCAAATGTCAAATCATTAAAAATGTTGTGTAAAAAGGATTTGTAATACATATTATTAGAATAATCGATTATGTGGAAATTTTATTACTATTATAGTCAAACGATACAAAATGAAGAAAAACCATGTTATTATTATTAAATTACATGAAAATCAGTCAAAACTGAACTATGTTCTGTATGCCATATGGGCACATGGTGCCCACGGGTGACCCTAGTTATATAATTATCAAACAGTTCATATGGAAATAAAACACTACACTTCTCTTCTGAAGTTCAGTTTGCTTTGAAATAGACAAAAACGAATAAAACGTCATAATGAAACGTCAAAGAATTTTTGTAGTATGTATATTAATTTGCAGATTTGATGTGTATTTAGTGTGATGTGAAGTGGCATCTGATATATTATATTAATATTGTATGCCAATGACATATATTAGTGCAGGTAGTAGTGCAGTATTGTGGTAATGTAGAATTGTATCTTATGTTTGGTAGCAACTGCATTAGATTTTGATGGGAATGACGGAACTGAGAGCATATTATCGACAAACTTTTACCACCATAATAATTTCTGCACTGCAACCACACTTATCCTATGTGGACGATACTGTACGGAGAAAATAACTAGCAAAAACCGTGTAAGGGAAATGTCTTAAGGTTCACATAAGATTAGTGCAGTTGGTAGGGCAGTTATTAGTGCAGTGTTAAAGTAGTATAGAACTGTAAATATAGGCATCGCTCACATATGATTAGTGCGAATTAGCGTATTTGAATTATCTTACGAACCTTCACTTATGTTAGATTAGTTTGAAAGAAGAATCATATAAATTTTACTGTAAATTTATTTTTTTAAATATTAAAATGAATGAGGATGCTCCAGTTATGAATGTGTTTATGTTTGGGAGCTGCAATGTTAATCTGGGCAGCACAAAAAACTTTTGTAGGTTAAATATCTGTCTGTATAATACAAACTAACCGGGCGTGCGCTAAAATGAGACCGTCCTATTGGTTGGATTAATGCAAAATTTTGGTTTTTGTAAACTTTCGCACTACTGTTGCAATAGCAACAGCAACTGCACTAAGTTTTTGTGTGAGTGATGAAACTGGGTACAAATAATACAAACTTTTACCGCTACACTAATTTCTGCACTGCAACCGCACTAATCTTATGTGAACAATAATTAATTTATATAATAACCATGATTTAAAGAAAATTCGCCACTCATCAAAATTGCACTATATTCTGTATACAATTTGGGTTACCCTAGTATGTATAGAATAAAAGGTAGAAGTATCAAAATCGACCTATGTTTATTTTTGAAAATACAGTAAGTATGAACATTTTATTTTCATTACTAATTAGATCTAATCTAAATGCGTTTTTCTCAAACCTGTATATTTAAATTTCCTGCCGCTGTAACTCTAAAACAATTTATTGATCAATTTAAACATTTTTGTATATGTTAAGGACATTTTTTGTCGTACCATTGGATTGGACTAAAAATGTCAATTTGGCATGCACAAAATTGACACTTTTTGGTGTTTTTTTATACTTTCTTTTCTTAAACGCCGCCGAACTTATAATTTCCAATATTTTATAAAATCCATGGTTGATGGTACGATAAATTATATTTATTTTAATGATCTTTTTGTTTCTTTTATTCCAAGCAATGTGGAAGCGCCAATCACGGCAGCAGTGGACCTATCCCGTTACTGGGGCAAAAGTCCCGTAAATTTCAATATTTTGGTCGGAAGAAATTAGTATGTATTTGTAAAAAAATAATAAATATGTACCCAATTTTTTTAAAATATTTGATGCAGTAGCTTTCATTAAACAAATTCTAGAAAAATATCCTTATTTTTAAGTACATTGTAAAAATTCGATGGAATTTTACAATGATATTTATGTAAATGTTACAAAGATTATCATGGTAATATCATATTTTGATGTACTTTTACACAAATTTGAGTTTATAAATGTAATATTACACGTAAACAACAATTTTAATGGAAATATACATTTTTGTAGTAAATTTACTAGATTAATATTATTTTTATGTAACTTAAAACCTATAAAAATATGGAAAATTACATCTTTTTATATATTAAATGTAAATTTACATAATGTTTTGAGCCAATGTAATAAATTACAAGATAATATTGTAATTTTACAGATACATTATTTGTTTATGTAATTTTTTGGGCATATTATATGTAATATTAGGTACTTTATTAAATTACATTGCTTTGATAAAATTTAGTAAGCTAATATATATTATTACTATAATATGATGCTCATTATTTGTAGAACGTATTAATTTTTTAAATGAATATTTCAGTTAATTTAATGAAAGGTACCTCAGCTAAGAAATCGGTTCAAATTTTAATTTTTCTGGGCAAAATTCTATATGATGTTCGGTGTTTTTGACTGTAAACTATAATATATATATATATATATAACTATAAAACTATACTAGAAATAATTAAGAAATTGACAAGAAAAACAGAATAGTAATTATATTTATAATACATGTATGTATAATAGCAGAGGTAGCTAAGCATTTTTGTTCTGGGGTTAACAATCTGCGTCTCTCGGGCGACTATGATTTGCCCCGCAACCGAACAAATAGTTTGCGGTCGACAATTTTGGTATCCCTGCATTATAGCGTTGTAGTCTATTCGCTTAGTTACTGGATTCTATCTATTTATTTAGATCATTATTTATAAAACTAGGGTCACCCGTGGGCACCATGTGCCCATATAGTATACAGAACATAGGTCAGTTTTGACTGATGCCGAATTTTCATGTAATTTAATAATAATAACACGGTTTTTCTTCATTTTGTATCGTTTCACTATAATAGTAATACAAATTTCCACATCGCAAATAATAATAAAGAAAAAATCGAGTTATTTCTTTGGACGCTATTTTGTTCTTAGATCACTATGCTGAGATTAACTAATCGATCGCTTATCATGCACTGTGTAACATCTGATAAATTTAAACTAAATTTTGTTTAACTTTGATTTTAACCTTGTATGGTGCATATGTGTTGTATCATTTAGACAGTTTCTATGATTGTATATAAAAAACAGGATTATAAATTTACTTACGATTGCTGTTTATTATTTGAATCGATTATTCTAATAATATGTATTACAAATCCTTTTTACACAACATTTTTAATGATTTGACATTTGATTCATTATTGTTTTTGAATTAAATAATCAGGCTAGATTCTGAATTTTGCAGTATTAAACTGCTGCAGTGTCACAACGGCAGTTTTAAAAGTGATGATAATTAATTATATGCTAAAATACAATGGATTGTGCCATCAAAAATAAAAGAATAAAATTGCCAACCAAACATGTTTCTAAATATGTTTGAATTATCTCTTCAAGATTTTATTTCTCTAATAATCAGAATTATAAATTTACTTACTTGCAGTTATTATAATTTGACGAACTATAAAATCTTACCGCAACTCATATTTTCAAAAATCACTGCTTCTTGGCCATTTTGAAGTGAAAAATATTAACTATAAATTAAAATAAATGTACAGAAACACGTATTTGCTAAAAATATATGCTAATTAGGCAATAATATGCACTTATTTCATATTATATACTTAAAAATTGAAATTATAGCATGATACTCCCCTTAAACTTAAGATTAAACTTTGAATTGAAGATTTATCACACAAAAACCAATTTTGACTGATTTCATTCTGACGTTTGATTCGTTTTTGTCTATTTCAAAGCAGACTGAACTTCAGAATCGTAGTGATTGTTTTATTTCAGTATAAACTATTTGATTATTTTTTATAACATTATTAACAGTCGCCATGGTGCAGTGACTAAGTGTCATGCCTTTCACCCTGGAGGTCGTGAGTTCGATCCCCGTCTATGCCAATCTGCATTTTTTCAAAAAAGCGTTCCACACATACACACTCACACACTCACATACACACTCACATACAAACATTTCTGGGTTATTATATTAATGATAATACCGAAGAATAATGATTATTTAATCTAAATAAATAATTTAATTACATTGTATATCAATATATATTTTTATTATTTTATTTACGCATCGTTGTACTACATTTTACAATCGTTTTCAAAAGTAGATACAAATGTACACTTAAATGTAACTTCGAGTTGCGCTGTAGAGCGCTGACAGTTATCAGTATTGGTCGCCTAGCAACTTGGTGGTTGCTTGACAAAAACGCCTGCGCAAATTCATCGTTGTAATCTGTAGTGTCTTAACCTAACTATAGTTAACACTCACGAATCAACAAGAGTTTGCATTTGTTAATATCTAGTACATATTTTTCCTGTGTCCTGTCTCTCAGCAAATATTCTCAACTAAATTACTTATCTTAAGAGTTTTAAAAATAAACTAATCACACTATTTTGCGGTTATCTAAAAAAAATTCACCGAAAATCAATTTTTCTTTTGTTAAAAACAATGTCAAAAATTGATATATCATTTTTTTTTCAAAACCTTCGTTCAAGTACAAGCCATATGCATCTACTAACAGAAAAAATATTGTTTTTTGATTTCAGATAAGCGTATCACGAGTTATTCTGCCAACGGTAAAGATACATCGATTTCCGTAAACCAGCTGTTAATGGCTTAATTTTAATTTTTTTATGATTTTTTGTGTGTGTGGAGGTGGGGGTGTGAACGCTCTAGAGCCGAAACTGTCCAACGTAAAATTATGAGACTTCAAACTTAAGACTTGTATATGGTCTAGTTGTGCACCTCCTACTTTTGAAAAGAATATTCAAACCGGCAGTGCATGTTTACTCTATGCATTTTTTGTTCTATCCAATAACACTATAACGGCTGCACTTATAGCAAAAGTAGTTATGTTCATAATGAAAGATATTAATATTTCGCACAACTTTAGTTTGAAAAGTTTCTTCAATAAATGTACCAGTTACGAGAAAATTGCTACTAAAAATCATAAGTATCTTGTTTACGTTGTCATGGATTCAAATGTAACTTAATTAATCATCTGCGCCTATCAATATTTCGACAAAAAAAACAAAATAGCCGAATTAGATAAATGACATTTCAGAATATTTCTGTAGAGTATTGGTTAGTTTTGATAGCTACTACCTCAAAACCATTACAAATTGGTTTACATATTGTTTCTGTTGCATTATTATTTCCTAATATTATATTTTTATAATCAATAAATATTGATGATACAATATTTGATAACATAATAAAATAATAAGATAATTTGTACAATTTCAGTGTATTACTGTGAAATATTGGTATTTTTTAACAGTTTCTTTGGAATATATATATATATATATATATATGTATATATGTGTATATATATATATATATATATATATATATATATATATATAACCAAAACAAGCAGTCAAACTAACCAGTACTCTACAGAAATATTCTGAAATGTCATTTATCTAATTGAGTCTATTTTGTTTACCTATCAAAAGCGCAGATGATCCGATTTATTAAGCTACATGCGAATCCATGGCAACGTAAACAAGATATTTATAATGTTTCGTAGCATTTTTCTCGCAACTGGTACATTTTTTAAAGAAATGTTTCAAACAAAAGTTCTGCGAAATATTAATATCTTTCATTATGAACAAAACTATATTTGCCGTAAGTGTAGCCGTTCTAGTGATATTGGAGATAGAACAAAAAATGTATAGAGTAAACATGCACTTCCGGTTTGAATATTCTTTTCAAAATAGGAGGTGTACATCTAGGGCATATACAAGTCTTAAGTTTGAAGTTTCATAATTTTCCGTTCGACAGTTTTGGCCCTAGAGCGTTCAGACACACAGACGTCATTCTGAAAATAGTCACATTCATCAAAACGTGTATATCCGTTGAAATCTCGAGTTCGAAATTTTTCATGATTACAAGACTTACTTAATACTTTGTAAAAGAAAGTAAAAAACGATTTTCCATAGTTTTACTGGTCGTGTGCATTTTCTATACACTATTAAATAACCATTATCAATATAATAAATTTACAACGAATCAGCAAAAATTATGAGTGGAAACGCCTTATTGAAGACGTGTTTTATTATTTCCGCTCATATATAAATACCTATACTTACCTATTTTTGTTTTGTTTTATACTTCACGTGTAATAGGGTAAGCGAGTGTCTCTTATACAAGTAGACAGAGACTAAGACTTTCCAAACAACTTTGCGATATTAAGCAGCACTTTTAATATTCATCGTCGATCACCTTACTTACAGAACTCAACTTTTAGCTCACATGCACTAACGATTTTACATCAATATGTGTGTCTGAGTGTGTGTATTTAGCTCGCCATACGAAGTACCGAAGTAGCTAAAGCATTCGGTCGCGCGCCTGTAACATTCTCGTATCAAAGAATTTCTTCAACAAAAAGTGTTTGTCACGTACTCTGAATCCAAAAATATAGGTATATAACTCATATACTTGGATTAGTCGTCGCTCGTAACACCAAATTTGTGCCCTCTATTCCTCTGAAGGTACCGGTGCGATTTACACCACACATATTATTTGGCATTCCATTTGAATCCGTTCCCAGTTTAAATCCAATCGCCCGTATACTTCCCGAGTTATAGAGCCCCAAAATTTGTCATATTGTTAACCCAAAGGCCATAAAAATTATTAAGTACAGTAAAACTTCCCTAACTCGAATCTCGAGTTACAGGATAAAAGATTCGAGTTAGGGAAACTTCGAGTTATAGAAAATTCACAATAAAAATATGTGAAAAAATTAGTTGTTTATTTTAAAGTATTCAGTAATTTTCTTTTGTATTTTACAAGACCACCTTTCATTTTCTACAAAATCTTCCACTAAATTTAAAGAATTGTATATATAATCAGGAACATACATTCATCAATATCAGTATAAACACAAGGTGTAATAAGCCTTTTGCGTTTACTAGTACCACTGTAGTTATTAACTTTTCCTAAAAGTCTATCCTTGTTTTTAAAATGGTCGATAAGGTGTTAGGGGGCATACCGAATTGTATAGCAATATCCTTTTTCTTCTTTGTGCCCTTTTCTACCTCAGCAATTAAAGAAAGTTTTTCTTCTAATGATAAACACTTTAAATTTCGCTTCATATTCGAGATACATACATATGCACTTCAAAATAAAGTTTTGTTAACTAGTAATTACAGCACTGTATCACCTAATCTTCAAACTAAATCGATCACTAAATTATATACAATGACTGAAAAACACACTGAAATAATAAATATATGTCCTGCACCTCACACGTACAAATTTGATTGTCAGTGCTATGCGGCTATTCGTACGTAGGGAATACCCCAGCAACGAGAGAAAATATCACTTCGAACTAGAGAAATATTCGAGTTATAGAAATTCGAATTACAAAGATAAAATAAGATGCAAAAAAGAACGAAACATTAGTGTTCAAGAAAAAAATTCGACTTAGAGAATACTTAGAGATACAACGAGAGAAAATATCACTTCGAATTAGAGAAATATTCGAGTTATAGAAATTCGAATTAGGGAGATAAAATAACATGTAAAAAAGAACGAAACATTAGTGTTCAAGAAAAAAGTTCGACTTAGAGAATACTTCGAGTTATAGAAGTTCGTGTTAGGGAAGTTTTACTGTATTATAATTTTGAATTTTAAAATATGCACTAAAATAATCTACAAAAAATTATAAAACTTTTTATATATATCTATAAAACGTTTTCAAATTGTTGACCAAGAGACCATGACCATAATAATTAAAGCCGCTGCTCGCATCGCATATATTACTTATAAGGCGAGCTGGACGCATAGCTGCGTTACATCTAAGCTTGTTAAGAAATGCAATAAAACAGAAGAGAATGATTTTTTTACACAATGTACATTAAAAATAAACAACTTAACTGGAGTTTGATTTCGCAATGCAGTGCAGAATCAGGTTAGATTTCCGCAGACCGCAATGTAATTAGCGGGAACACACAAACAACACTAATGCCATCAAAGCCGACAGGAAACATGTACATGTCTGGTCTGAAAGATTCAATTCACAAACGAAGATTGTCACTCAAGATACAAGATTCTTCTTATTGCTAGTACATCATAATCATATTACATTTATTTTGCTCATAGGTTCATAACACAGAGGTATATAAATATATTATCCTGATTATTGCGCAAAACATATATAATAATAATGTGAGTTTTTGCTATAGCCGATCTGCGAATATATAGGCAATTGTCAATATGGAAGGACAACGGTTGTTCTGTCTTCTGTGTTGTTCCATGCACGCGACTCCAGAGTTGAAGAGCCTCCGAGGAATGCGCGAAGGAATGCCGCGTAGACTGGTGGGTCGCAACAACTCGTGACTTTGCACTGACAAAGAAAGAAAGAAAGAAAGAAAGAAAGAAAGACAGACAGACAGAAGAAACCGCCAAATCATCATCTGACAGACAGACAATATTCTTCTTGCGATTAAATCCGTTACAATCGTATGTAACGCTTATTTTTAACAGCAACAACTTATTGAAATTATACTCGCCATTGTTTCGTATTTAATTATATTCTGGCGAGACAACTTTACTGTTACATACACGCAATGTGAACAGTGTGCTTTAGTTTTAAACGTCTGTGGGGCTCTGTGAGTTCTTCAAATCAAGATACATTACAACATTTATTATAATATCGTATTGCAGCGGGAATTTAATTCCGAATGCATCGCTCTGTCAATACTGAGAATATATCGTAGGCTGAAGGAAGGCCTGACGAGAGAATAGAAGTAAGTATCGCAGAATATAATATATAAATTTCAACGCCAGATATGATGTCGAACGTCTGCGTGCTGAAAAGTGATATCACTGGAGCATACACGCTTGTGGTTGAGGGTTGTATACCTACCAGTCTTTCCACCACCACAACAACAACAACAACAACAACAAGGAGATAGCGTGCATTGCTGCATTGACCGTATGGTAGTTCGCCGGTAGAGGCGTTGTTATCACATCATACATACACTTCATGGAGTCGCCTTTGCATTCAATAACAAATACAGAAATCATTGAAATAGAGTATCTCCTCTTACACAACACACTTTTTTAATCATATTCTTCATTTGTTGACCTCATATATAGAATAATCGTTTGGTAAAAAGAAATAAAAGTTAGTTAAAACGACATCAATACGATGCGATGCGCAAATTGGCGGCAGTACTGCGACACAAACTTAACTCGCATCCACCTCACACCTTTCTAAAACTTTATTCCATTTGATCTGCGCTGTTTGTTGCTTAGGGATTCACCCCCAATTTTGTTTCCATAAGCAAACCCCTCTACACAGATTTCTCTAAATACTCTCGCAGTAGAATGATTTGTTTTACCTGATGTAATAAGTATACATTTATTTAAAAGGGAGAGCGGTAGGGAACACTAGTGTTTTAAGTGCTCATACACAAATGTGGAGCACAAAGGTGACACAAGAGAACATATCTGCTACTAATATAAATAAACCATTTATCAAACACTAATCCAATTTTACAATCGCTCCCCATTGAACTAACAAAATTATTCGCAATCTTATTTTATATTCATGACTCTAGCAAATATATTACTATAGTAATAAAATATTGCAGTGTATACTGTGTGCCCAAATAAAATAGTAAATTGCTCTTTAACTTTCCTATATATTTCTCATCATGATTATCACTAATCGTAAACAATCTCCAACATACGTATGCGTTCATATTTTTATTATGAATGTATTTGTTGTAAACAATTTTTATTTATATATACATAATAATAAGATTTGGTACGCGTAAAACGCACCAACGCGCAGAGCTCGCCTTTAGGTAAAGTATGCGTTGCGAGCAGTGGTTTTTAATTATTATGGCCTTTTGGTTAATAATTTGAAAAAATGTTAGATATAAAAAGTCTTACAATTTTCTTTAGATAATAATGATAAAAACAAGCTTAGGTACAACGCACCTATGCGTCCAGCTCGCCTTATAAATAATATATGCGATGCGAGCAGTTTTTAATAATTATGGCCTTTTGGTTAACTAATTGAAAAAATGTTATAGATATAAAAAGTCTTACATTTAATTTAAGATTATATTAAAAAAAAAATTTTTTTTGTTCAAATTTTGAAATTCAAAATTATAATGTTTAATAATTTTTTTCGGGCTTTAGGTTAACAAAATGAAAAAATCTTGTAGACAAAAAATATCTTAGAATTTTTATTAGAATTTTAAAGTGTTTCAATTATTTTTATAAGGGCAGTATTAAGGGGGGCTCCAAATTTTGGGGCCCTATAACTCGGGAAGTATACGGGCGATTGGATTTAAACTGCGAGCGGATTCAAATGGGATGCCAAATAATATGTGTACCAAATTTGGAGTGAATCGCTCCGGTACCTTCAGAGGAGTAGAGGGCACAAATTTGGTCTTACGAGATACCGAGCGAGCGAGCGAGCGACGACTAACATCCAAGTATATAAGTTATATACATTTTCGGAATCAGGGCGACGAGACGAACACTTTTTCGTAATGAAATATTTTGATCCGAGAATGCTACAGACACACGACCGAATGCTTTAGCCTCTTCGGTACTACGTACGGCGAGCTAAAAAATTTTAGTGCATATTTTAAAATTCAAATTCTAATATTTAATAATTTCTTTCGGGCTATGGATTAACAAAATAAAAAAATCTTGTAAATATAAAATATCTTAGAATTTTTAGTAGAATTTTTGGGTGGTTTCATTATTTTTATAAGGGCAATATTAAGGAGGGCTCCAAATGTTGGGGCCCTATAACTCGGGAAGTATACGGGCGATTGCATTTAAACTGCGAGCGGATTCAAATGGGATGCCAAATAATATGTGTACCAATTTTGGTGTGAATCGCTCAGGTACCTTCAAAGGAGTAGAGGGCACAAATTTGGTCTTACGAGCGACCGACGACTAACATCCAAGTATATAAGTTATATACATTTTTGGATTCAGGGCGACGAAATTAAAACTTTTTCTTAATGAATTTTTTTGATCCGAGAATGCTACAGACACACGACCGAATGCTTTAGCTTCTCCGGTACTACGTACGGCGAGCTAAATATGATAATACTACGAACTTTCGATTGCATGCTTTTTTAGCTGGCCGTTCGAAGTACTGAAGAAGATAAAGCTAAATCTGTAGCATTCTCGGATTTAAAAAGTTTCCTTAACAAAAAGTGTTGGTCTCCTCGCCCTGATTCCAAGAATATATATATATATATATATATATATATATATATATATATATATATATATAATAGTAACTTTTTATTTGTAAAACATGTTAAATTATAAGAATAAAAATAAATAAGTTCAATCTAACCGCATTTAGTGTTATTTCATTAATAAAATATCGAACGTACAATTGAGTTGCTTTAGTTTTGACCGACACTACATATATATAAATATATCTATATCTAGTGAAAACTGGGTAAAAGAAAGTTGAGTGCAGGCCACTCCAGATATATTTTTTATATTATCAAACATTAATATTGTTCGTTATCAAAACGAATTAAAATTTCCAAATAGTCCTATTTGGAAATTTTACTGCAACAATGCGTTTACTAAACGGTTGCAAATCCTCAAATATTCCATGGATTAACTATGCTAGATTATAAGCTATAATCTGATGTATATGCATCGATTATATACATTATTGGACACTTTGGCAAACGTATTATACGGCATACACAATTCAAACTATAAAGTATATGTATATATATATATATATATATATATATATATATATATATATATATATATATATATATATATATATATAATATATAAATGAGATAAATATTATTGACTGCTTCGCCTCCAAGTGAGAGGGATAGGAGATATATGTTAACATATATAGAATAATTGTAAAATAACAATGATTGAATGAATCTTTTATGTTGAAAGTAAACTGAAAACTTTCTATTATATATATAATAAATGAAGAATTTGTCGAAAGACAATAAAAATAGCAATGTGATAGCGTTCGACACAATGTAAGTAAGAATTCCTGTTGGTTTGTTGTACGTCTGAGTGCAACCACAGTAAAGTCTAAATTTAGCATGCGGGAGTATGCGGAAGAAGAAGACGACAGACGAGTGTTCACATGCGGCAGTGGCAGCGGCAGCCGGGCAAAACACCGCCACCAGCTGATTACGGAACATATCTCTAGCCTACCTACGCTCACCTCCATTTCAACTACTATTTATAACTAGCAAACTAACTACTTTGTAACATACAAAGAGTTCGTTCAATTCTTAAATATCATTAAAACGCTTTATTTTTCGCTGCCTGTAACCGAACTGGAAACAGTATACAATGACGAACCAGACGAACTTTTACGTATAATTTATTTTTATAGCCCAACTTTATTATTATACTGCATTTCGAATGATGCCCTTCCCTCCCTTACCAACCAACGTCTTTTGTAACTCACATTTTATGATTTCATTAAAGATTACTACAGATTACAATGTTGCATATATATATATATATATATATATATATATATATATATATATATATATATATATATATATATATATATATATATATATATATATATATATATATATATATATATATATATATATATATATATATATATATATATATATATATATATATATATATATATATATATATATATATATATATATATATATATATATATATATATATATATATATATATATATATATATATATATATATATATATATATATATATATATATATATATATATATATATATATATATATATATATATATATATATATATATATATATATATATATATATATATATATATATATATATATGCAACATTGTAATCTGTAGTAATCTTTAATGAAATCATAAAATGTGAGTTACAAAAGACGTTGGTTGGTAAGGGAGGGAAGGGCATCATTCGAAATATATATATATATATATATATATATATATATATATATATATATATATATATATATATATATATATATTTATATCACAATATCAACATTATGCTTTTTCCCGTGGATGGAGTAGCAGACAACTCTTTCCAAATCAATGACAATTACTTTTACAAAGTACTTCGCTTTCGAAGAGATATAAAAAAGTACATATTTATATTTTATTTGAAATGTACAACAAATCTTTCGAACTAGCGCTGTTACAAATATGTACACATAACTTATCAGTTGTAAGTAGGGTCCGGCTTCAGTAAATTCACAGTTTTGATGGAGAAATATGAATAAGAGAATCTATAGAAGAGCCAGTCCTGGTAATGGTAGCGCATTTGTTTAAGTTTAATATCAGTTTCGTCGAAACACAACAGAACAAGAAGAATACGAACGAACGAATAGGGAATTACAACTGAGGAGTTTAATCAAGAAGAAGCTTGGCCAAAGTAAGAGGGAAGAAGGGGGATATCCAGTTGAATTGAGCGATCAATCAGTAACCGACCAACTTGGTATCTTTATCAATGTCCAAGAAGCGCACAAAATGACCACTGTGTTATGTACTACTGTTGAAAGGGGGGATTACTCATTTTGCCCACCCCTACATCGAGAAACTCGACATAAGAAAATACTATGAGACTAGAATTTAATTACGAAATATATTTAGTTAACTATACAGGATTGTCTCGTCTCGTACACATAAATCGAATTGTCCATTCAACTTTGGTGTTTGGTTTGTTCGGCAAGCTGGAACTATTGATGCTTGCAGGATCAAAAGCATTATAAAAGTGTGAATTCGAGAATATTTGAATTTTAATTAAAATTGTGTACAGACTCAAAATAATCAAATATTATTTCGATTCGTTTACAGCAAGCTGGCTGGCACTATTGGCGCTTGCATGTTTATTGTCGGAAAAGGCATTATAAAAGTTTGCATTTATGTGTTCGTGTGGGGCCCATTTATGCGTCGGGTTGAAGTGTCACCATGACGCTAATCTTTTTCGTAAACTTTTAATTATATTAGGTAATTAATTTTCGTGTGGTGTTAATGTTTATAATTACATCAGCATCGTTAAAAACTCATTTCTCTTGAGCCCTAAGTTCAGAATATAAAACATTTAACATCACATTGACAATATCATTAAAAGATGTGTCAATATTGAATTTGGTTTTTCTTATTACGGTTACACCTTGTTGGTTGGCTTATGGTGTATTGTCTGTTAGTGTAGGTTGTATGACACTTACTAGAGGTCCATATTTGGTGCGCATGTCACTTTCGCAATCGCCCACAATGCCCCGTCGTACACCGACATCGTTTACAAGATAGTGCGTCATCTACAGTACACCATATACCCACACCCACACCCAGACCTCGTCAATATTCATTTACTTTCATTCTAATTCAAGTGATTTTAGGATGAATTCGTAAAAAATCCTTGCTATATATACAGTGAGTCACAAAATTATTGGGCCACCTATAAAATATGTTTAAAATCGCATAAATCTTCAGTGAAATTAGCGTAATATTTTTTTATTTTTTTGAATTTACTACTTTTATGTGATACAATGTTATGTTCATCCAGAAACTATAAGACATTGTATAAGAGATAATGGATACCACGGTCGAGTAGCTGTAGCTAAGAAGAAATCATTCGTAAATGAAATAAATAATTTTTATATATTGATAATTAACTTTGAGTTCGGTAGTTGATTGTACGGCCATCTTACTCAAATACATTGAACTTGCTTTCATATGTAAATATGACTTTGTTCCAAAAGTTTGTCTTTATCTACGTGTGGTTTAGCGAACTCAATTCTTTTAAATCCTATTTATCACAGCTCAAAACAACAAGAACTGGCGCTAGCGCCATGGCTACCAGAATCGCAATAAATACAATACTAAAAACGATAGCAATTCATTATTGGAACATATTCAAATTATTGTTTTATACAATAATGTATTAATATACGAGTCTTTAAAATTGGGTTTATGTTGTTTTGAATGTTTGATGACATTTCTTCTGCATTTAATATGAAATAAATGAATTTCTGAGTTTACGCATATAATTCTAAATCATCGACATTATACTCACAGAGCCCATTGAACCAATCTAACCAATTATGATCCCGAGATTTATTTATTCCTGTAGCATAACAATATTAATTTCCATAACCCCACATTTAAAATTGCACACATGGGTAACGTTAATATCGTTAGTTTCGTGATTAGCCAAGGATATTGAAAATTATTTTATGAACATTTCCTAATTTTATTAATTAAAACACAGAAGCATAGTTTATATATTGGAAAATATAACCAAAAAATTACTGTCACATGGCGTTCAATGCCTGATGTACTTCAAAATATATTTATATTATTACTTTCTTTTACAGAGTAATAAGTAAGTATTGTATTCATGCAAAATTTCGAACTCGAGATTTCAACGGATATACATGTTTTGACCTTCACTGAATCGAATGTGACTATTTTCGGAATGACGTCTGTGTGTGTGTGTGTCTGTATGTGTGTGTGTGTGTATGTCTGTGAACGCTCTAGGGCCAAAACTGTTGAACGAAAAATTATGAAACTTCAAACTTAAGACTTGTATATACCCTAGATGTGCACCTCCTATTTTTGAAAAGAATATTCAAACCGGAAGTGCATGTTTACTCAATGCATTTTTTGTTCTATCTGCAATATCACTAGAACGACTATACTTACGGCAAAAATAGTTATGTTCATAATGAAAGATATTAATATTTCGCACAACTTTTATTTGAAAAGTTTCTTCATAAATTGTACCAGTTATGAGATAACTGCTACGAAAAAACTCAAATATCTTATTTACGTTGCCATAGTGATACCTACACTTGTGACAAATTTAATTTTTAAATTGGATCAACCATGAGTTAAATCATTTGTTTCTTGTTTATTGAAAACAAAAAAAGCATTACATTGACAGTTATCTGTATGAATTAATATTCAAAATATTTATTTCTTATTAAAATAAATTTTATCAGGTAAATTATTATAGAATCAATTTATATTATATATTTGCTAACATAATTAAATAATAATTTCAGGGTTTTGCTAGTGAAAACTGCGTAAAAGAAAGTTGAGTGCAGGCCACTCCAGATATTTTTTTTAAGCCTATGGGCTCACAATTTGAAAAATATCATTTATTTTTTTAATTTTAAAAGTTGATTAATAGCAGATACGTACATCCAATTATATGAGTAATATATATATATATATATATATATATATATATATATATATATATATATATATATATATATATATATATATATATATATATATATATATATATATATATATATATATATATATATATATATATATATATATATATATATATATATATATATATATATATATATATATATATATATATATATATATATATATATATATATATATATATATATATATATATATATATATATATATATATATATATATATATATATATATATATATATATATATATATATATATATATACATATATATATATATATATATATATATATATATATATATATATATATATATATATATATATATATATATATATATATTTGGATTCAGGGCGAAAATACAAGAACTTTTTTTTAAAGATTTTTCTTCGATCCGAACATGTTACAGACAGACGACCGGTCACTGTAACTATTTTGTACATACTGTACGGCGAGTTAATTATTAAATATTATATTAATAATCTACAAAAAATTGTAGACTTTTTATATCTATAACATATTTTCAAATTGTTAACCAAACGGCCATAATATATTACTTATAAGGTGAACTGGACGGACAGGTGCGTTGGAACTAAGCTTGTTATTTTTGTCTTATCAATAATACATCATACTGTATTTGTATTCAAATTTACTCCTAAGTTAAGAGTACTTTTTAGGATTTCCCATGAAGCATTTCAGTAAACTGCTCGACATAGAACACTTATATTTTCATCCCGGGCAAATGCCCAACAAACCTCCAATATGAATCATGCGACATCACTAATCCACGAGTGAAGTGCCTTACACGCATTTTCCATTCAAATTATTCTCATATTTATATCCCCAAACTCCCCGCTGCAGAGAGTAGTACACTTAAAACACAAACATATTTTCGAAAAAAATGTGATTAATTATTTTATACCCCGGGGCCGTACGAACTACGGACAGATTTTTGATGATTCATTCTTCTACATTAGTGAAGAGGAAACTTTGTATTTGAATAATTTCGTCATTATTGTACACTAGACGGTTTGGGGAACACATGTGATATGTGCAAAGGAGCCAAGGAATATACTAATATTGTACGAAATGTTCTTTGGTTGCGTCAAAGTTGAGAAGTTGCTCACGTCTTTTGTAAACGTATTTAAACATTACGTCGATCATTTACGATCATGTACGATAATTATGGTTTAGCTGAAGCTGTGGTTAAACTAAAATATGCATCACCAAGAAACCAATGAAAGATTAAATACTTAACAATTAGGTACATTTGATGATTCGGGTACAAAGTCGCTGTTAAAAAGAACAGGTGTTAGAAATGCATTTAATGATATAATGAGCACAGTGCGTGGGTGACACCTTCTCCATAAAAGTAAAACACTCTGATCCTCGATAATTCCCTGTCTAATTACCGTTATCCTTATCCTAAGAAACTAGATCTTTCTCCTTCTATCACTGTGAATTTGCACGCAATTAAAATATTACCCTAATGCTTGGCTGATAATTTATTCAGCACTTGCCAGCGCGCACTTTGGTCTTCGGAAGAAATACAGTTGAAAAGAACGGGCGAAAGGAACGAATTCAAAATGCACTACGATTAGCCTTCTCTCCCGTCTGACAGAGACGACACAGTGGGAACACTTCCATTAGAAGTACCCTAATGAATTATGCACGGGGTAAACACCTTTCGCGGTCATCACTGTATTAGAATAAATGCAATTTCCAACAATGTACGTTTTTGAAGATCTGCAATTTCCAACAATGTACGTTTTTGAAGATCTGCCACATTTTTGTAAAGATGCACATTTAAGGGGAAGTTTAGCCTAAAAAAAGCATGTTTTGTGTGATTTTTTTTCTCGGATTGAGTAAATGATATTAATTCCGGCTTTTTTGCATGTTGTTTATTTATATTTCGACTAAATATTTTGATTTTATTGAATTGTTCTTTGCACATTCTGCTGAGAAATGGCACCCCCAACGTCTCCTCACGGGCGGAAATTTTAATGTCTTTTAAAAAATCTTTAGAAAAACTCTGCTTTGAAAATCTTAAACCAGACAAGATTAGATTGAGCTTTGACCTCATTGAGGTCAATTGGACGATAATTGATAAAATGGCAATTGTTCGTAAAAAAGTTATGTTTTTACAAAGATTTTCTGGGCTTTGGCGGGCTGCAAAAACAATTTATTATTAATGGAAATGCGTGAAAGTGGTCAAAGCCCAAATAAATTTAGTGTACTTTAATATAAAACAAAGAAAACGAAAATCGGACGCCTGATAAAAAAGGGCGGTTTTGTAAAAATCGCCTTTAGGATTTTGAGTTCATATAATTCATAAATTTAATAAATTAAAAAAATTTAGTCGAAATATGAATAAACAACATGCAAAAAACCAGGAGTTGATATCTTTTACCCAATCCGAGAAAAAAAAAACACGAAAAACATGCTTGTTTTGGGCAGCGTTACGTAAACCTCTCTTTAAAGGTTTAGGGCATATGGGTGACATGTCCAACTGCATTTGCTAGATAATTTTGATAATTTTAAAGCATGTGCTAATCATTCTAGTAATAAAATGAGGAAAACATAGGAAATTTAGTCGTATCTTATTAAATACACAAGATAATCCAGTGTTTGAACTAAAACACTGCTTTATATCGTGTGTTCCCTCCAAATATTCACTTGTAAAAACAATGTATGTACATTAAAAATGTCTAGTCATTTTTCAGGGTACATATGTTTTTAATGGTGTTATCTGCCAATTCAATGAATAGTTTATTTGATAATAGGCGCCAGTCTCTGATTACGTTTTTATTTGTAAAACAGAATATATCGTTAATTGCGAGTGGAATTTTATTTAATATAGAATAGTTCCTACGTTTATACTTTCATCATTTATTTGAAAACCACCCTGTGTTTGAAATAAGGCCGTTGTAAAATGGCTCAAGGCCGCTTTTTATATTCGTTCGTACACGAAAGGCCAATGTACAAAATAAATGCAACAATAACCGAAAGTTGCAATATTACAATTTGCAATGAATTAAATTAATGTTCCAACTAACGAACCTAAGAATTGTTAAGAACGCGTCGCAACGAGTACTTTAATTGGAAACGCCGGCGCCGCTGACGTCGCTACTGATGCTGGTGTGATGCTTCTTTGCCACAGATTACCTTATCAACATTACATTGGCTTAACTTAATTAACCGCGCCCCTTTTTTGCTTCTTTTAATTATAATGTTCGTTTTGGTTTTCTATTTCACTAAGAGTAACTTTGATATTTAATTTAGGAAATAGGATGTTTTGCCGCCTCCATTACTAGATTTAGTTATTTAGAACTATTATTTGCAAAGATTTAAGGATTGTTCACAGCGATACAATCAGTAATTAAACTTAGAAATTAGAAGTAATAATTCCAGTTTGTTGTATGACCTACAAAGTTACATACATTGTGTTAATTTTGTTGCTGTGAATGCTATCATTGCTTGTCATAATACAAACTAGAATATTATTTGCAATTTTCTAATCTTAATTACTATTTGGTTCGTCTTTACAGAACATTTCAAAAGTAACTGTATATATAATAAATTGCAACTAATAGAAACATGTGAAAATATGTTAGGGTAGTAAACAAATAGAATGTTTTTGAAACAAGCTTAGATCATTAGCACATTAAATATCTTAGAATTATTAGTATAATTTTTGTTTTTTTTTTAATATATGGGCAGCATTAAGGGGGCTCTAAATTTTGAGGCCCTATAACTCGGGAGGTATACGGGCGAGTGGATTTAAACTGCGAGCGGATTCAAATGAGATGCCAAATAATATGTGTAGCAAATGTGGTGTAAGTCGCTCCGGTACCTTCAGAGGAGTAGAGGTCACAAATTTGGTCTTACGAGCGAGCGACGACTAACATCCAAGTATATAAGTTATATATATATATATATATATATATTTGAATTCAGGGCGACGAGACAAACACTTTTTGTTAGGACTTTTTTTGATCCGAGAATGCTACAGACATACGACCGAATGCTTTAGCTTCTTCGATACTTCGTACGGCGAGCTAAAAAGAAGTGATGTAATATACATAATTTGGGGAATTTGAATGATGAAAATGACGAATGCAATGTAAAATAAAGTCGAAAAGTGTAGGATAATATTTCGTGCCAAAAGTTTGATAACACTGATCTAGAGTGTGGCTAGCGTATGTGTGTGGCAATGGCATGGTATTTCGTTTGGCCATCATTCTTCGTATTCGTATTTAGTATAGCAGAGCAACGAGTTGAAGAGAGACAAAGCGTTGTCTACACCGGAACCCCAGAGCGCCACTCTGGCGTTCGCGTTCACGTTCGCGTTCACAAGATGTAACACTCACTATGTCCATTCCTTTTGGGGACAACAATATTCGGTGCGATGCAATTCGATTCGATTCGATTGTTTTTATCCAACACACATTATGTAGACCGCTGCATTGTTTAAAAACAGAAGGCGAACATTACTTTTTGATTTGCTTCGCGATATTACTTTAGAAAAATGATTTGTATAAAGTACTGGCGCGATTCTGAATAAATGTACAAATCGAATGATGATATGCGACTTGTATGCCCGTTGTATGTTTGTTTTACTTTTAATCAGTGTACCGTGAATTTGTTTGAAGTTCGCTACTTGTTTAATCCACTCAAAGAAGACGAAAAGAAATCAAAAAATGGGACTCTCTCAAAAGGGTGCTTTTTCACTTGTTAATTAGTAATTAACGGCCACTGAAATCTCAAAGGGTACTCGAAAACGAATCGAAAGTGAAATCACATACACACTACATTACTCTGATGAAAACTTTTTTATTTTACTCGCTGATGCTACATTATTAAAAATAATGCAATGACTTCAAGTACCTACTCAAAACTCAACACTTTCACTAAAAGACTATTCGTCTGACTACAAAAAGAAACAAGAACTGGCGCTAGCGCCAGTGCTATCAGCTCGCCGTTCCGGCGAGCGCGGTCACATCAATAAATACAAAACTAAAAGCGATAGCAATTATTATAGTACAAAATTTATTGTTGTTATGATATTTCATCGGCATTTAATATGAAATTAATACATTTCTAAGTTTACGTATATAATTCTTAATCATCGACATTATACTCACATTGCCCATTGAACCAATCTAACCAATTATGATCCCGACATTTATTTATTCCTGTACCATAACAGTTTTAATTTCCAAAAACCCCACATTTAAAATTGCACACATCCACATGGGTAACGTTAATATCGTTCGTTTCGTGATTTGCCAAGGATATTGATAATTATTTGATGAACATTTCCTAATTTTATTCATTAAAACACAGAAGCAAATGGTTTATATGGTTTATAGTATAAAATGAAGAAGTTATATTTATGTGACAGTAATTTGTTTGGTTATATTTTCCAATGTTTAAACTTTATACATTGGAAAATATAACCAAACAAATTACTGTCACATAAATATAACTTCTTCATTTTACTAACAGATGGCGATCGATGTCTGATATACTTCAAAATATATTTATATTATTTTTTTTAAGCCTATGGGCTCACAATTTGAAAAAACTTTAATCACATAAAATATCTTAGAATGTTGAGTAGAAAATTCTAAAAATTTTAAAAGTTGACTTAGGGCAGTATTTAGGAGGGTTCCAAATTTTGGGGGCCTATAACGCCGGTCCTGTACAGACGATTGGATTTAAAATGCGACGGGAACATCACGGGCATGGAAATTATATGTATACCAAATTTCATCAAAATCGGCCCGGTACCTTCAGACGAGTTGCGGTCACAAACTCAGGTCTTACGACGGACCGACCGAGCGAGCGAGCGAGCGAGATACATACATCCAAGTATATGAGTTATATATATTTTTGGATTCAGGGCGAAAATACAAGACCTTTTTGTTAAGATTTTTTTTCGATCCGAGCATGTTACAGACACACGACCAATCACTATAGCTCTTTTGTACTTACTGTACGACGAGCTAAAAAATTATTCTGCAAAAGGAACATTTTCTCAGTTTCTCTTATATCCACTGATTACTTTTTAATGAAGAACATTGACAATAAAATAGTATTATTTTGGGAAAAAAACATACTCTAACAAGATTCGGTACGTACAACGCACCGATGCGTCTAACTCGCCTTGTAGGTTTTAAGATATACGATGCGAACAGTAGTTTTTGATTATCATGGCCTTTTGGTTAACAATTTGAAAATATGTTATAGATATAAAGAGACTTACAATTATTTTTAGAATAGTTTGATATAAAAATTTAATGCAGATTTTAAAATTCAAAATTATAATATTTAATAATATGTTTTTATAACCTTTGGGTTATCAGACTGAAGTTAACGACGCGTCAGCGACGAATTCATATAGTTCTACCGTTGAACGAACTCGTGCTCATGATTTTAATTAATTAAAATTGTATTGTATAGGACTAGAGATATCTGGCAGTGTAAAAGGGTTGTTTCTTAGAGTGCTTAGGAGCTATTCAAGTTAAATCCAGACCGTAACAATTTCTATTTAGTTAATAAAAAATGGTTAAATTTACAATATAACTATAAGTGTTTACGGTCTGGATTTAACTTGAATAGCTCCTAAGCACTCTAAGAAACAACCCTTTTACACTGTTAGAAATCCCTAGCCCTACACAATGCAATTTTATATAGTAAAAATCATGGGCACGAGTTCGTTGTACGGTAGGACTATATGTACTTGTCGCTGGGCGACGCGTCGCAAACTTCACTCTCGTCTTTGGGTTAACAATATGAAAAAATCTTTTAGACTAAAAATATATTAGAATTTTAAGTAGAATTTTTTTTATATAAGAGCAGTATTAAGGGAGGCTCAAAATTTTAGCGCCCTATAACTAGGGAAGTATACGGGAGATTGGATTTAAACTGCGAGCGGATTGAAATGGGATACCAAATAATATATGTACCTAATTTGGTGTGAAACTCTCCGGTACCTTCAGAGGAGTAGAGGGCACAAATTTGGTCTTACGAGCGAGCGACGACTAACATCCAAGTATATAAGTTATATACATTTTTGGAATCAGGGTGACAAGACAAACACTTATTGTTAAGAACATTTTTGATCCGAGAATGCTACAGACACACGACCGATTGCTTTAGCTTCTTCGGTACTTCGGCGAGCTAAAAATAGTGTCATTTCTAAAATGATACAAGAAACCGGATATAATGACTATGTATATATTTAAAAAAAAGTTAACAGCTCGCCAAGTGACGAGGTTAGTATTTAACATCGGTCTGTGCGGTGGGGTGCGGCGTGGCGCGGGTTTAACCCACGTTTTTTTGGTATCATTGAACTGTGTGCAAACACATACACTTGTACATCGATAAGCATCGCCAAAATTCGGGCTAATGACCCATATGTGCATAGGTACCTCATATGCTGTACCAGAACAAAAAAAATGGGTTGTGGCCAACGCGGGACTTTCTTTTAGGTAGTTTTCATCAATATTTATTGATTATAAAAATATAATATTAGGAAATAATAATCCAACAGAAACAATATGAAAACCAAGCTTACCTTATATAAATGAATGGGTTGAAAATTATACCAATACCAATTTGTAATGGTTTCGAAGTACTAACTATCAAAACTAAGCAATTCTCTAGAGAAATATTCTGAAATGTCATTTATCTAATTCAGACCATTTTGTTTCCTTGTCGAAATATTGACAGGCACAGATGATCCGATTAATTAAGCTACATTCGAATCCATGACAACGTAAATAAGATTCTTAAAATTTTCGGTAGCAGTTTTCTCGTAACTGGTACATTTATTGAAGAAACTTTTCAAACAAAAGTTGTGCGAAATATTAATATCATTCATTATGAAAATAACTATTTCTGCCGTAAGTGCAGCCGTTCTAGTGATATTGGAGATAGAACAAAAAATGCATAGAGTAAACATGCACTGCCGGTTTGAATATTCTTTTCAAAAATAGGAGGTGCACAACTAGACCATATACAAGTCTTAAGTTTGAAGTCTCATAATTTTACGTTGGACAGTTTCGGCTCTAGAGCGTTCACATACACACACACACACTCACACACGCACACACACACACACACACACACACAGACGTCACTCCGAAAATAGTCACATTCGATTCAGGGAAGCTCAAAACGTGTATATCCGTTGAAATCTCGAGTTCGATTTTTTTGGTGATCCCTATACTTACTTATTACTCTGTAAAAGAAAGTAAAAATCTCTTAAGTTCGCAAATATATTTATCTTAAGACTTAAATACGAAATATCGCTATTCTGAGCTTACAATTAGTTGTCTTTAAGAAATACGACTTACACATATAATTAAATACGTACTTAGAAACCAATATACATTTGTACAAATGTACCAGTTACGAGAAAACCGCTACCGAAAATTATGAGAATCTTGTTTACGTTGTCATGGATTCGAATGTAGCTTAATTAATCGGATCATCTGTGCCTGTCAATATTTCGACAAGGAAACAAAATGGTCTGAATTAGATAAATGACATTTCAGAATATTTCTGTGGAGAATTGGTTAGTTTTGATAGTTAGTTCTTCAAAACCATTACAAATTGGTATTGGAATAATTTTCAACCCATTCATTTATATAAGGTAAGCTTGGTTTTCATATTGTTTCTGTTGGATTATTATTTCCTAATATTATATTTTTATAATCAATAAATGTTGATGAAAACTACGTAAAAGAAAGTCCCGCGTTGGCCACAACCCATTTTTTTCTTAAATATACATTTCGTTTAAAATCTTGTATATTTTTATTACGATTGAGATTATGTTGCACGCACGCCATGTCCTTCTCTAATCCATTAAAACCCTCCGATAAATAAGAGACCATCATTAATATGACTCACTGCGACAACATATGATTGTCATTTAATCCTTTTGACTTTCTTTTACAGAGTAATAAGTAAGTATTGTAATCATGAAAAATTTCGAACTCGAGATTTCAACGGATATACATGTTTTGACCTTCCCTGAATCGAATGTGACTATTTTCGGAATGACGTCTGTCTGTCTGTGTGTCTGTGAACGCTCTAGGGCCAAAACTGTCGAATGAAAAATTATGAAACTTCAAACTTAAGACTTGTATATGCCCTAAATGTGCACCTCCTATTTTTGAAACGAATATTCAAACCGGAAGTGCATGTTTACTCTATACATTTTTTGTTCTATCTCCAGTAACACTAAAACGGCTGCACTTAAGGCAAAAACAGTAATATTCATAATGAAAGATAATAATATTTCGCACAACTTTTGTTTGAAAAGTTTCTTCATAAATTGTACCAGTTATGAGAAAACTGCTACGAAAAAACTCAAATATCTTATTTACGTTGCCATGGTGATACCTACAATTGTGATAAATTTTATTATTTTTAAAACGAATCAACCATGAGTTACATCATTTGTTTCTTGTTTATTGAAAACAAACAAGCATTACTTTGACAGTTATCTGTATGAATTAATATTTAAAATATTGATTTCTTATTAGAATACATTGTATCAGGTAAATTATTATAGAATCAATTTATATTATATATTTGCTGACATAATTAATTAACAATTTCAGAGTTTTACTGTGAAATTTGACTGTTTAAGAGTGAATACAATAACTACTTCAAATTCAGATCCATTATAAATTGGTATAATTATCCAGTTATTTTCATTATATATTAATATCTATCTATTGAAAACTACGTAAAAGAAAGTTGAATGCAGGCCACT
This sequence comes from Leistus spinibarbis, assembly GCA_933228885.1. Lineage (NCBI taxonomy): Eukaryota > Metazoa > Arthropoda > Insecta > Coleoptera > Carabidae > Leistus > Leistus spinibarbis. The sequence continues at coordinate 217,076 of OW121800.1, forward strand.
CCAGATATTTTTTATTAAAGAAGATCTCCAATATACAGGTTGCGATATGCCGCCGGGGGGGGTGAAGGTGTACTCGTATTCAGGGGCGGAGATGTGAGATGAGGTGCGGTAAGGGGGTGGCAGCAGCCGTTCGGGTTGTGTGTAATATTGATCTGCGCGTCGCCGACTGAGCACAGTCACCCTGCCCTTCACCGTCGCGGCTGGCACCCCCCACAAAAAAAAAAGATTTTATATAAAAAAGGACTGTCTCGCTATACTCCGCTTGAGAAGCCCGCCTTCCTAACCTTCCACCCTTTGCCGTTCACTTATCGTTGAATATATATAAGAATTAAATATTTAAAATTTAAAGTATTCCTGTAAAATATTAAAATACACATAAATATAATGTAATTTTACAATTTGGTAATTTACAATATATTTAGTAAAATGTTATTATATTTATGGTATCATACAACATGCTGAAAAGGGAATATCAGTATCGCCGCATACGTTATTAATTATGAGTGTTATTTTAGATGAAATAAGCTTATACAACGCACCTATGAGTCCAGCTCGCCTTATAAATAATATATGCGATGCGAGCAGCGATTTTTAATTATTATGTTCTTTTGATTTGGTTAGGTTAGGTTAAAGTAGCGGTTTTTAATTATCATGTTCTTTTGGTTAACAATTTGAAAATATGTCATAGATATAACAAGCTTAGGTACAACGCACCTATGCGTCCAGCTCGCCTTATAAGTAATATATGCGATGCGAGCAGTTTTTAATAATTTTGGCCTTTTGGTTAACTAATTGAAAAAATGTTATAGAGTCTTACATTTAATTTAAGATTATATTAAAAAAAAAAAAAAAACAAATTTTGAAATTCAAAATTATAATATTTAATAATTTTTTTTGGGCTTTGGGTTAACAAAATGAAAAAATCTTGTAAACAAAAAATATCTTAGAATTTTTAGTAGAATTTTTAAGTGTTTCAATTATTTTTATAAGGGCAGTATTAAGGGGGGGTCCAAATTTTGGGGCCCTATAACTCGGGAAGTATACGGGCGATTGGATTTAAACTGCGAACGGATTCAAATGGGATGCCAAATAATATGTGTACCAAATTTGGAGTGAATCGCTCCGGTACCTTCAGAGGAGTAGAGGGCACAAATTTGGTCTTACGAGCGAGCGACGACTAACATCCAAGTATATAAGTTATATACATTTTCGGAATCAGGGCGACGAGACGAACACTTTTTCTTAATGAAATTTTTTGATCCGAGAATGCTACAGACACACGACCGAATGCTTTAGCCTCTTCGGTAAAAAGTATTTTGATAAAAAATAATTCTCGTGCATATTTAAAAAGTCAAAATTATAATATTTAATATTTTTTATGGCCTTTGGGTTAACAATATGAAAAAATCTAGTAGACATAAAATATTTTTGAATTATTAGAAGATTTTTTTTTTTATTAGGCAGTATTAAGGGGGGCTCTAAATTTTGGGTCACTTTTACTCAGGAAGGGCGATTATTGAAGCTTCTTGGGTACTTCGTACAGCGAGCTAAAAATCATATATTTTTATGACAGTGTACATATGTAACTTACAAACGTTTTACTGTTTTTTTTTTCTTTTGCGGCAAAAAAGTTATCTAGCAACTTTTGGTAGTAGAACCACGATAATATGCGAATGGTAAAAACTATATATTTATTTATATATACAATTGAATTCGGCCAGCGATAAATAGGCGCTCAAAGCACGATAATAAAATCCGCCGAAAGTACCGCGATAAAGAATCGTAACAGCGAGTGCTCGTCTAATAGAAATCCGATAATAATGAGATTAAAAGTCATTTAATTCACGACAACCGGCGCGGCGTTCGTTTGGCAAAGGTTCAATTGTAAATAATATCGCACATATGCATTATATTATACGAGTCGTCTGCGTCTGTGTCTACCTATATCATAGGTCCAACTTCGCCCACCTTGCTTTAAAATACCTCCTTCTCTCTCTATGTAATAAAATTATATAAATATACTACAAAATATATGTATGTACAAACTGCACATTTTTACAATTCGTTGTACTGAAATGGTAGCACAAGCAAAAAAAAAAAAAACAATTTTAAATGATCGTGTTTTTTGTTGACAAAATTGTTTTTTGTCGGTTGTAAAGAACCGAGATTACATTATTAGTTTGAACACAAATCGAGTTATTTGTCATCTTCGTCGACATCGACCCTTATTACTTTCTTTTACAGAGTAATAAGTAAGTATTGTAATCATGAAAAATTTCGAACTCGAGATTTCAACGGATATACATGTTTTGACCTTCTCTGAATCGAATGTGACTATTTTCGGAATGACGTCTGTGTGTGTGTGTCTGTGAACGCTCTAGGGCCAAAACTGTCGAACGAAAAATTATGAAACTTCAAACTTAAGACTTGTATATACCCTAGATGTGCACCTCCTATTTTTGAAAAGAATATTCAAACCGGTAGTTCATGTTTACTCTATACATTTTTTGTTCTATCTCCAATATCACTAGAACGGCTACACTTACGGCAAAAATAGCAATATTCATAATGAAAGATATTAATATTTCGCACAACTTTTGTTTGAAAAGTTTCTTCATAAATTGTACCAGTTATGAGAAAACTGCTACGAAAAAACTCAAATATCTTATTTACGTTGCCATGGTGATACCTACAATTGTGACAAATTTTATTAGTTTTAAATTGGATCAACCATGAGTTACATCATTTGTTTCTTGTTTATTGAGAACAAACAAGCATTCCTTTGACAGTTATCTGTATGAATTAATATTTAAAATATTGATTTCTTATTAGAATACATTGTATCAGGTAAATTATTATAGAATCAATTTATATTATATATTTGCTGACATAATTAATTAACAATTTCAGAGTTTAACTGTGAAATTTGACTGTTTAAGAGTGAATACGATAAGTACTTCAAATTCAGATCCATTATAAATTGGTATAATTATCCAGTTATTTTCATTATATATTAATATCTATCTATTGAAAACTACGTAAAAGAAAGTTGAGTGCAGGCCACTCCAGATATTTTTTTTTTTATGTTTTGTTAATACTTTATAATAATAATAATCATTAATATAATAACCCAGAAATGTTTGTATGTGAGTGAGTGAGTGTGTATATGTAGAACGCTTTTTTGTAAAAAATGCAGATTGGCATAGACGGGGATCGAACTCACGACCTCCAGGGTAAGAGACGAGAGTCTTAGCCACTATACCATGGCGACAGATAAGAAAGTGATATATAATATCAAATAGTTTGTACTGAAATAAAAGACTACACAACAGCAATGAATAAATTTCTAATCAAGTAATCTGCCCTACGTAAAAATAAAAGGTTATACGTCAGAATAATTCAAATGTCAATTTTAAATATATTCCGAATCTTCAAAATGCATATCGAGTTGTGTATATTGTGCCATTGTGTTTTAGCATAGGATCCATTATCACTTTTAAACTGCCGTGGCACTGCAATACTAAAGAATCTAGCCTGATTATTTGATTCAAAAATAATAACGAATCAAAAGTCAAATCATTGAAAGTGTAGTGTAAAAAGGTTTGTAATACACATATTTTTTGAATAATCGATTCAATTAGTAAACAGAATCCGTAAGTAAATTTATATTCCCGATTTTTATGTAATAATACACGCATGGATTTATTAAATCAACGTAAATATCTTGATTATTTTTATGTATTTATACAGAATTTGTTATTTATTTCTGCAAATAAATACTGTCCGCCAGTTGTACAACTATTTTTGACGTTGCATCGTCATTCAGAAATTCGGATAACACAATTAACACCTTTTTATACATGTTGACAAATATCGTAAATTCAAACTATAAACTTCGGCCAAGTGTATGAAGTATGAAGTGCCATCAAGTAGTACTTCAAAGTTACCGTGCATTTTCCGACTTTGTTATCAGAATGAATTGTTTCAATTGCAAACATTTATTCAAATAATGATTATTAACAATTTTAATTAACTGTCCAAATTTCAAAATCTTTAATTATTTTATTATATTCTATAATTTATAGGCATTTAAAAATCAATAAAAACATGCATCAAATTATTAAATAATATAAAATGTGCATTGTACAATATATTTAACTCCAAATAGATGCAGTAAATAAATTTATGAATTAAATTATAAATTAAATAATAAACAAAATCTCGAAGAGTTAATTCAAACATATTTTGGCTGGAAAAATATATAAAATTATGAATATTTAATTATTTTTAGATTTGTTACAGGTTATACGATACAAACTGAAGGAAAACCGTGTAAGGGTAATCCCATATTTTTATATTGTAACTATGATTTACAAGAAAATTACAAGATAATTCTCCATCCGTCAAAACTGACCTATATTCTGTGTACTATATGGGCACACGGTGCCCACGGGTGACCCTAGTAATAATAATAATAATAATAAGAGTTAGTCTCGTAGTGTGACTTGAATATAATCCACACACTTTCAACATATTTAAAAAGGAGAAAAATATAATATTAATTTAAATTATATGTTCCATAATCGGTCCAATCGTTAACATCATTTATTGTATGGACAACATAATTATAACATGTATTAAACAATTAAAATTCAATTAATAATAAAGTGATATTTTATATCATCCTTTTATTTTTTTTTTTTTTTTTGAAACTGAACCTTACGGATTTATAATTATTGCGATGCAAACATTTGGCTTATCTTGAAACATATTTTAGGAATGTGTGTAATAAGATCTTGTCATAACATAAACATAGCATAATGTTTATGTTGGTGTAGTGATACTAATAATGCAATCTAAAATAAACAATGATAGCAATTGCCATTTTACAGGATATAATTTTCAAAAAGAGAATAACGAGAATTCTATGAGACTAAATTTTAGAGAAAAGCGACGGTTTATATTTAATTTTATAAGTATTTTAGAACAAAATTGTGTACCAGAAGAAATATTTCAAATGGAAAGTGGGTCAGTGTACCTGTATGTTGCCAAAAATTCTATTCTACACTTAAACATATTTTTATTGAAGCCAAGATATGTGACTTAAGGGGTTAGTACACTGTGTACGTCGGAAAAGTAAGTCATTTTCGTTAATTTTTTTTGGTGTCCAAAATGGCAGCTCCAGGAAGTCATGTTTTTAAAATGCATGTTATCTGCGGGAAGTATAGAAGCTGCAATTCGTCACCTAGACGCATGAAACCAAAAAAACTTGAAGTTTACATTTCGAGGAGGCATCTATACCTAACAAACATGAAAAAATTCCTTATAGAAAGAAAATGGCGGCCACTTGAAAATAAGATACAGTTTTGTCGCATGATTTTTCCACTTTGGTCTGCTGTGAAAAATCGTTAATCATCCAAATGTTGCAATTTGATAGGTATAGATGCACGAGAATTCAATTTCCTTTTAGGCAGACAAAACGCGAAGTCGATTGGTTGAACGGTTCAAAAGTTACAATTCCCGCAGATTCGAAAAATCTTGTTTCGAGAAAAACGCGTTTGAAGTTTGGACAACGCGGCGAACTTGCTATCTGAACGCCCGTCAGCGCTCAGGACAATGGTCCATTGAAAGCCGTGTAGCGACGGGACTAATTGACGGACCGCCAAATAATTTTAACCAAATATTCTACACACTTGTAGCATTCGATTTATGTAATAAAAAAAAAATCCCGTGCGCTCAAATGCTCTTTCAGCGCGCCGGTACCTTTTTTAGAAAATCGCTTCTTAAAGTGGTAAGGAATATTCTGGCGGACTTGGAATTTATACTAAATTAAAATATACATTCCAAGGAACATTTTAAGCAAAAAAAAAAAACATTTTTTTGAAACATCACAGTGTACTACCCCCTTAAATAAATAACTTTTAATGTTATTAAAGTAATGTAATATTTGGTATATTTCCTGGTGTCATAATAAGAAAAGCCCATTAAATAACACACCTATGCGTCCAGCTCGCCTTATGAGTAATATATGGGATGCGAGCAGCGACTTATAATTATTTGATGGCATTTTGGTTAACAATATGAAAAAATATTGTAGACAAAATATCTTAGAAATATTAGTAGATTTTTTGGGTGTTTTATATATTTTTATAAGATCAGTATTAAGGGGGGCTCCAAATTTTGGGGCCCTATAACTCGGGAAGTATACGAGCGATTTGATTTATACTGCGAACGGATTCAAATGGGATGCCAAATAATATGTGTACTAAAATTCACAATTGTCTAAGAAAGTAAACATCTACATTGTTGAGCAATGAGCATTTCGATACCTTAGAGCACAAAGGTGCAATTACAATAAGATGATAATTTTTTTTCAATAAACTGCTATGTACTAAAATAAGTATTCTTTTTTATTGTTCTTAAATATCTGTTATTGTTATGATTTCAGCAATATGATCTGTTGGACAACATCGTTAAAATCTAACGACATATTTTCCAAGGGCAACTTTAATTACCCATTATTCTATGTCCCATCCAATTCCTTCGTTCGTCTCGTGCGATTACATTAAAATATATTAACACTGACCCACTTCTCACAAAACAGTCGTAGACGTAACTATACAAACACGAAGACAATACAATTTTTTTCTTTCTGCCTAATTAGAAAATTATTATAAATTCCAATTGGTGGTCTGCGGCGCGGCCTGGCCTGGTGCCTACTAGAAGGACATAGTATTATATTTTGTGTATTATCATTTTTGCTGATGTATAAATATATATTTTTCTTATCAGAGCAATTTTTTTCGTATAGTCTATTCTGATTCTACTTATTTTTTAGAGAATCTTCTAGTCGGCTATTTCTAGCCAGTGTATATAACATCTCGTAAATTATAGTATATTCCAATAGTAAAAATTATAGGCAATTCGTTGTGAGATAGAATATTTGAATTTGAGAAAATATACGTGACGAATATTGAATTCACGTGCATAGAAAGAAATAAAGGAAAATTCCCACGTATATCATATATGCATTTTTCCCTTACAATATAAAAATTCCCTTTTAAGATTGCAGATTGGAGTCTGCGAGGCGTCTCAGAATCAATCTTATCTCTTATAGCGCAAAGGTGACATATACTATACACACGAACTATAGTATTCGATCGTGTATCAGATTTGTGATATCTAACGATTTCAACAAATGTTTAGAGAATCATAAGGATGTCTAGGGATTTGTTAAGATTCGTGATTTTGGTGTACAACGCCAGAAGAAAAATATCTGGAGTGGCCTGCACTCGACTTTCTTTTACATAATTTTCCCTAGATATATATATATATATATATATATATATATATATATATATATATATATATATATATATATATATATATATATATATATATATATATATATATATATATATATATATATATATATATATATATATATATATATATATATATATATATATATATATATATATATATATATATATATATATATATATATATATATATATATATATATATATATATATATATATATATATATATATATATATATATATATATATATATATATATATATATATATATATATATATATATATATATATATATATATATATATATATATATATATATATATATATATATATATATATATATATATATATATATATATATATATATATATATATATATATATATATATATATATATATATATATATATATATATATATATATATACAGGCTGATTCATTTAACCTGGAATGTTGTATATCACGAAAAATACGCATCGATCCCAAACAAACCAACACTACAGGAATACTCTGAAATGTCATTTCTCTAATTGGGCATATTTTGTTTTGTCAAAATATTGACAGGCGCAGATGATCCGATTTATTAAGCTACATGTGAATCCATGGCAACATAAACATGATATTTATGTTATTTCGTAACCGTTTTCTCGTAACTGGTACACATTTTGAAGAAAATTTTCAAACAAAAGTTGTGCGAAATATTAATATCATACATTATGAACACAACTATTTTTGCCATAAGTGCAACCGTTCTAGTAATAGTGGAGATAGAACAAATAATGCATAGAGTAAACATGCACTTCCGGTTGGAATATTCTATTCAAAAATAAGAGGTGCACATCTAGGGAATATACAAGTGTTAAATTTGAAGTTTCATAATTTTATGTTCGACAGTTTTGGCTCTAGAGCGTTCACACAAACACACACAGGCAGACAGACAGACGTCATTCTGAAAATAGTCACATTCGATTCAGGGAAGATCAAAACGTGTATATCCGTTGAATTCTCGAGTTCGAAATTTTTCTTGATTACAAGACTTACTTATTACTTCGTAAAAGAAAATGATAACGTGACTACTTTTGCAATGATAGTTCAGGACGAACTTGACTTTAATAATCAATAACAGCGGAGTGAAACAAACACTGGAATAAATAGAACAGTAATAATAATGAATTGTTTCAACAGGATTTCTAAATATTTGTAGAGTTTTAGAGTGTGACTGACTTTACAATAGCAGTAAATCTGTCTGCGGCACAGTGCGACGAGACAAACACTGTTTGTTAAGGAAATTTTTTGATCCGAGAATGCTACAGACATACGACCGAATGCTTTAGCTGCTTCGGTATTACTTACGGCGAGCTAAAAATAAGCAACAATAATCATTGTTTGGCGCAATTTTAAAGTGTATGCAAATGTGCGACACAGACAGGAGACAGTAGCCGGTCAGTAACTGGGAGTGTTTTCCCTTTGCAGCTAAAAATACACTGGGCACACATCAGAGAAGAAGACTTGAACTCGCCGGAGACAAAACCTGAAATAGATCAGGACAGACAGCACCAAGACATCTGACACCACAGTGGCGCGCGCACATTTCTACTAAGGGCACATTCAAATAAACAAACGAAACATATTTTTAGTATTATGTGATTGTATCATAAGTGAAAAATGATGATAAATTGGATTTAGTTGGCGCATAATGGCAGGTTTTGTTCACATGAAATTTCATGTTTCGATATCACAAAAAAATGGCAATGGCTAAGAACGTCAAGCGCTAGGGATGTGGACACGAATGCATTTCAGTTTTGTGACCCGTCAAGATAACACTACACATAAAATATGATTTCGCATATTTTAAATTTTATTTATATTCCACTTAATCATTAGGCTATTGTGTTGTTAGTATAGTTTCTTTAACGAAAAAACGTCGGACATTTTGCATGAATGAGTGCATTTCAAAAATATTCATGGCATGTTCGCCATAAAAATATCAGCTCAAATATAACGAATGATAAGAAAATCACATGCATGCGCACATACAAATAAAATCTTTTTCTTTTTTTTTTCGTTTGAAACGAGAAACCTGCAGTGATTCGGACACACGACCAAACTGTCTTGTACTCCCGTACAAGTACGAGTACGACTACACGACAAGCTAAAAACATAAACAAACCATTTTCTATAGTAAATATTGCAAAGCCGTGTAATACGATTATAATATTCATGATATTAAAAATACTACACTTTTTCCCTGCTTACCTACCATTGTTTTGGGTCTCTCTGTCTTTACTATATAATTAAACGGGCTTTCTCTTTCAAACCAAACACAACAGACATGAAATTCGAAATAATCGTCTTACAGTCTTATTTTTATAATGAACAAAAATAGACTAGGCTTTGTTTTAACGTATGTACTGTACCGTACCGTACCGTACCGTATTGTAAATAATAATAACGTACATATAAGAAAGTTTATCGATGGTAAAACTCTTTTGTATGACCATGAATAGGATAAGGTCGCATATATGTATGCTTTATTTTGTGGTTGAAGCAGTTTGCAGGTTGTCCCGACGACATTGTCCATCATCCAGATTGCATTTAGTAGGTGAATGTTAGCCATATATAAACATACGTATGTACATAGAGTGCATCTCGTCAGCGTCAGGCGTCAGGCATCAGGCGTCATTTCTGAATTCACACATGACTTCCAACGAAGCGCGTCTGCCTGCCACAGGTTGCTCGTTTTATTATGGTACCATCTTCAAAATATATATATATATATATATATATATATATATATATATATATATATATATATATAATAATACATATATAATATGTTTGTGTGTTCTCAATACTTGTATTATAAATCTTCTTCTTCAATATTGAGAATTATTATTTGTCATTTTATAAATGTCAGTGTTCTTCCGGTTGCCGAACAGTCGAAACGTAAAAGAAGGATAAATAGTTGGCGTTGACTGTCGAAAGAATGCAGTTGGGAGGGAGGATATTACATCACAAGCGACACTGTTTAAAAATAACTAGGCTTACACACTATACACCGACTATAGCAGCCATTCGACACTACTATGTTCTAGAAATGTCACAGTGACTCATCATTCATTCGCAATCATTCTCCTCCAATGGAATATTACACTAATTTCAGTGAAAATTACACTTAAATTCAATAGTAATAGTTGTAGCAGTAGATTTACGTAACTCTGCCCAAAAAAGCATGTTTTTCGTGAATCTATATCTGATATCAACTACGGCTTTATTGCATGTTATTTATTCATATTATTGAACTGTTCTTTGCATATTGTGCAGAGAAATGACGCCCTCAACATCTGCGTGCATCTCACGGGCGGAAAGCTCTCGGTCGTCCGTGTCATTTTAGTGAAATCTGCTTTAAAAATCTTAAGCTAGACAAGATTAGTTGGAGCTTTAACCACGTTGACGCTTATTGGTCGATAATTGACAAAATGGCGGCTGTTCCTAAAAAAGTTATGTTTTTACTTAGATTTTCTTGGCTGCAAAACATATTTATTATAGATGGAAATAAATGCGTGAAAGTGGTCAAAGCTTCAATAGATTTAGTGTATTTAATTTAAAACAAAGAAAACGAAAGTCGAACGATAACTTTTTGCATCCAAACGGATATTTCTATTTAAATTTCGAGCTCGATTATTTTTGTGAAGTAAAAAACATGTTTTATCAAAGAAGTAGTAAAGTAATTGCAAAAATATGGAGCGGCCTGCAATCGACATTCTTAAACAGAATTTCACTAGACATATATATCTCAAACAAATTACTAAACTAACCAATAATTCTCAGTAATACTCGGAAATTGTACCATTTTCAAGCAAAAGGTGTGTGAAATATGAATATCTCTCATTAGGAACGTACCTATTTTTGCCATGAGTGCAGCCGTTCTAGTGATATTAAAGATACGATGAAAAATGCATATAATAAACGCACTTCGGGTTCAAATCTCTAGAGTTCACAGACCGACGTCATTTCGAAAATAGTCACATTCGATTCAGGAAGATATTTCCGTTGAAACGTCGGCGAGTCGAATATGTTTCATGATATTAGTGCATAGTATAAGAAAGTAAAAAAATGGTGCAAATACAATGATGTAGTTGTAATAGAATGTAGTGGTTGTTGATTGAAATAGTAATGATAACAGTAGTGGCTAGACGAGCAGACGTGAAATGACCTTGTTGGCTGGGCTAAATAGGGCGGAAAATGGGAAACGGTTAATTCTTCCGTGGGAAAAAGCAGGCGCACATCAATACACACACCACCAGCCACGCTACGCCACGCCACACCACGCCACATCACATCAGGCGTCAAGCCAACCAACTTCACACACATACTCACGCCTATACAATATATATCAAATTCAACAGATGTCTCATCATCAACATTACCAAAGAACTCGATAGCCGAAATAGCCAATTTGCTCAAAATATTTTATATTGTGTATTAGTCTAATTTATATTTTATTTGTGAATATGTTCGCTGTGCCTCCTTGCATTTAATGACGGTGTACTTTCTCATACTGAATAAAATAAATAATTAATTAAGTTTAACAGACTGAAAATTATTAATAAAATATAGCTTATAACAATCGTATTATGATTATTATGATTAGCATAGGGTTACGGTCTGTCTGCGAATGTAACTGAGGCTATAGGCTCTAAAACTAGAGTGAACGAGAAACGACTGGACGCTGGACTGGATATATTTATAGACAGGCACACACACACACACACACAAAAGTTCTTTCAACTTTTCGAAGGCGGCAATGTAAACAAATTCCAAAGTACTCAAAACTGACGAAGGTCAAGAACTCAGACTATTTCACATATCTCTCTTCAACACACAGACACAACAAATGTAGAATCGCAACTAACAAAGACAGACAGCTGGCGATAACACTATCTATGTGCTATATATGTATGTATGTATGTTCTTTACATCATTCAATAATCATTCGGTAATTTTGTCTCTGACAATTTCTTATCGTAATAGATGATGTAATTTTGCTAATTGTGGCTTCAGCCTTTATATTTATTTATTTATAACATTCGGTACGTACAACGCACGGATGCGTCCAACTTATTATGCAATTTGTTTAAGAAAAAGAAAATGGTCAACATAAAGATGAATGGTCCACGTAGTCCATTGGGGAAACTGTAACTGGAATTAACCAGAGATAACCGAAGCACAAAGTTCAGAAGGCAGTTGATAAGTAGTATATAACACGAGCGACGCGACGCGACGACCAGATGAAAATATGAATGAAATTTATAAAAAGTAGAAACTCGATTGGCGCCAAATATAATATTGATGCGTTTGCAACAACGAACTGGCCTTGACTCATTCTAAACATACGTCGCTATAATAATAATTAGTATTATTAAATTTACACTTAGCGCTGGAAAATGCGCACTAAATTTTATAGAGAATCAAATTATTCACTAAAGTTATAAAAAATATAATAATGTTAACAAGTACATTAGGAACAAAAATAAATATGACGCAGTATTTCAAGAGGGCAATGCTCTTTAAAAATCAGCTGTGTTAAACCAGCAAAAAAATACTAATCCGCAACCTTGGACACAGCCAACACCAATTAATTCGCGATCAGTGCCTAAAGGAGACATCTGCCTCAAACTAAATCTATGAAAACAACTATTATTTATGCATTTTGCCGTCTTTATTGTCAACACAAAAAAAATATATTAAAAGCAATTTCAAAAGGAAATCTCCATTTTGACAACTTTACAACGACGCCTATGGATATTTATATAATTCCAAAAAAATAATGTATATTGATAATTAGCCGTTATTATTTGTACGCAAGATAATCACTTGACAATTTCCTTTGTTTAATATTCCTATGTTATTTATTTATTCGTGTGTACATTTTCAAAATAAGACTATTAGCGACTTATTTGACTTTGGGATATTTATAGTATGCTTTGTTAGAAAATAAATATATGATTAATATATAAGCGGTTTTTAGTTATTATGACTTTCTTTTACGCAGTTTAGCAAAACCCTGAAATTGTTATTTAATTATGTTAGCAAATATATAATATAAATTGATTCTACAATAATTTACCTGATTCAATGTATTTTAATAAGAAATCAATATTTTAAATATTAATTCAAAAAGATAACTGTCAATGTAATGCTTTGCTTGTTTTCAATTAACAAGAAACAAATGCTGTAACTCATGGTTTTGCCGTAAGTGCAGCCGTTCTAGTGTTACTGGAGATTGAACAAAAAATGTATAGAGTAAACATGCACTACCGGTTTGAATACTCTTTTCAAAAATAGGAGGTGCACATCTAGGGTATATACAAGTCTTAAGTTTGAAGTTTCATAATTTTTCGTTCGACAGTTATGGCTCTAGAGCGTTCACAGACACACACACACACACACACATACAGACACACACACACACACAGACGTCATTCCGAAAATAGTCACATTCGATTCAGGGAAGGTCAAAACATGTATATCCGTTGAAATCTCGAGTTCGAAATTTTTCATGATTACAATACTTACTTATTACTCTGTAAAAGAAAGTAAAAAAAATGGGTTGTGGCCAACGCGGGACTTTCTTTTACGTAGTTTTCATCAATATTTATTGATTATAAAAATATAATATTAGGAAATAATAATCCAACAGAAACAATATGAAAACCAAGCTTACCTTATATAAATGAATGGGTTGAAAATTATACCAATACCAATTTGTAATGGTTTTGAACTAACTAACTATCAAAACTAAACAATTCTCTACAGAAATATTCTGAAATGTCATTTATCTAATTCAGACCATTTTGTTTTCTTGTCGAAATATTGACAGGCGCAGATGATCCGATTTATTAAGCTACATTCGAATCCATGACAACGTAAACAAGATTCTCATAATTTTCGGTAGCAGTTTTCTCGTAACTGGTACATTTATTGAAGAAACTTTTCAAACAAAAGTTGTGCGAAATATTAATATCTTTCATTATGAACATAACTATTTTTGCCGTAAGTGCAGCCGTTCTAGTGATATTGGAGATAGAACAAAAAATGCATAGAGTAAACATGCACTGCCGGTTAGAATATTCTTTTCAAAAATAGGAGGTGCACAACTAGACCATATACAAGTCTTAAGTTTGAAGTCTCATAATTTTACGTTGGACAGTTTCGGCTCTAGAGCGTTCACATACACACACACGCACACACACACACACACACACACACACACACACACAGACGTCACTCCGAAAATAGTCACATTCGATTCAGGGAAGCTCAAAACGTGTATATCCGTTGAAATCTCGAGTTCGATTTTTTTGGTGATCCCTATACTTACTTATTACTTCGTAAAAGAAAGTAAAAATGTTAAGTGAGTTATTTTTACTTTCTTTTACAGAGTAATAAGTAAGTATTGTAATCATGAAAAATTTCGAACTCGAGATTTCAACGGATATACATGTTTTGACCTTCCCTGAATCGAATGTGACTATTTTCGGCATGACGTCTGTGTGTGTGTGTCTGTGAACGCTCTAGGGCCAAAACTGTCGAACGAAAAATTATGAAACTTCAAACTTAAGACTTGTATATACCCTAGATGTGCACCTCCTATTTTTGAAAAGAATATTCAAACCGGTAGTTCATGTTTACTCTATACATTTTTTGTTCTATCTCCAATATCACTAGAACGGCTACACTTACGGCAAAAATAGCAATATTCATAATGAAAGATATTAATATTTCGCACAACTTTTGTTTGAAAAGTTTCTTCATAAATTGTACCAGTTATGAGAAAACTGCTACGAAAAAACTCAAATATCTTATTTACGTTGCCATGGCGATACCTACAATTGTGACTAATTTTATTATTTTTAAAACGAATCAACCATGAGTTACATCATTTGTTTCAAACAAACAAGCATTACTTTGACAGTTATCTGTATGAATTAATATTTAAAATATTGATTTCTTATTAGAATACATTGTATCAGGTAAATTATTATAGAATCAATTTATATTATATATTTGCTGACATAATTAATTAATAATTTCAGAGTTTTACTGTGAAATTTGACTGTTTAAGAGTGAATACGATAAGTACTTCAAATTCAGATCCATTATAAATTGGTATAATTATCCAGTTATTTTCATTATATATTAATATCTATCTATTGAAAACTACGTAAAAGAAAGTTGAGTGCAGGCCACTCCAGATATTTTACAAAATAAAACAGTTTAATAATTGAAATTATAAAAGTGCCTAATATATTTGCTGGGAAATTTTTGTAATATAATTTAGTAGTTTTATTTATTAAATTTCAAGCCATTGTTATAAACAATGAAAGTTTCACATCATTATTAATTCAGGTTAATTGAATACATTGGTTTTTATATTAGTGAATAATTTTGACAAGTACCCCAATTCATCAAGTCCTAGAATAAGCAATTCAATGGAGATTATTAAATATGATAATTTTTATTCATGAAATAATAATAAAAATTCCAATTCAATTCATTATTGACAAATCAACGTGTCTTCAAAAATATGCATATGCAATTTGAAACAATTATGTTTTACTTGATTTTACGAAGTAATAAGTAAGTATTGTGTAATCCCTTCCCTGAATCAAATGTGATTATTTTCGGAATGACGTCTGTGTATGTCTGTCTCTCTTTCTGTCTGTGAACGCTCTAGAGTCAATACTGTCGAAGATAAAATTGTGAAACTTCAAACTTAAGACTAGATGAGTACACTCATGCATTTTTTTGTTCTATCTTCAATATCACTAGAACGATTGCACTTATGGCAGAAATAGTTAGGTTCATAATGAAAGATATTCATATTTTAAACAACTTTTGTTCGAAAAGTTTTTTCAAAAAATGTACCAGTTACGAGAAAACTGCTACAGAAAATCTTAAATATCTTATTTATGTTACCAATATTTCCTATAATATTTTGCACCGGCTAACTCAAAATTACAAATAATAAACTAGTTTGTATTATGACAAGCAATGCTAACATTCCAAGCAACAAAATGAACACAATGTATGATAAATGTTGTTGCTGTGAACGTTAACTTTGTATGTCATACAACAAACTGGAGTTATTACTTATAAATTCTATGCTTAATTACTTATTGTTTCGCTGCGTACATCTTTGCAATGTGTAGTACGTATTAAGAATTATATTTTAATATATTAACAAGGATATAATAATAAGCCAAATTGTACAATTTCAGGTTATATTTTTTGACAGTTTTGTTTGTGATATATATATATATATATATATATATATATATATATATATATATATATATATATATATTATATATATATATATATATATATATATATATATATTATATATATATATATATATATATATATATATATATATATATATATATATATATATATATATATATATATATATATATATTTATATATATATAAATATATATATATATATATATATATATATATATATATATATATATATATATATATATATATATATATATATATTCTTAATGAACACTACTTAAATGAAAGACGAATGCAGGTCACTCCAGATATTTTATCTATAATGATTCATATATTTATTTATTTACACAAAATCAAAGTCCAAAGTTTAACGTAATTATATTTTCTTTATCATGTATGCGTATGCGTATGCCCATTAGAATGTTTACAAGAATTACATACTTATGTTACCATAGTGACACAATCAAGTATGTAAAATGTAAATAAAACTGTAATATAGAAATAATAATGTTAATAATGGCAACTTAATTGATAAGGGAGGAAACATGTTGTGTTTCTATTTTCAAGGATTTATTTTTCGTTGTAGTTCAAATGACACATATGTATGTATCATTTTACCTGAACATCATTACATAAAATGACAATTAGGTTTTTTGAACAACTCATTGGGAATTACAGCCAGACGACTGGCGCCACGCCACGCCACGCCACTCTTTATATAATCAACTATCCGATTACAAATGATTGTGAAACACAACTGCTGCAACGAGCACAAAGGTGACATGCATTACAATTACAACGAACGAGCGCGATATTAAATAGATGTTATTGTGTATATGACATGGGCACTCGGTGGTAACGGGTGCATAGTGATAAGTGAAATAATAAAATAGGTATCGTATCATATTCGCGATTGACGTCAGACAGCAGTTTGCGATTTGCAAAAATTCCACGTAAAATGTGTGACGTACGGTACTTTTAAGTATCTCTATCCCTACTCCATTGTTTCATTAGGCGCTAAGCGCTTGCCAGTTGTCACAGTTTGCATCGCAACAACATTTGTTCTCTTTAAATGAAATGAATATTATTGTTATGCAGTTTTCGGCGAATGAAAACATGTAAGTCCGTTGTGATTAGTGCAATCAGATCAGTTTCGCAATGCGTGATATGAGAGGCATACATGATACATGACCATGCAGTTGTTGACCATCACTATCCACGTGTTGTTGTCATTTATTTTTAATGAAATTATATACATAAATATATCTATCATAAGAAAGTCCGTTATAGTTTATGTTTATTTACAATCTGTAATTTGAGACAAATTATAATATTATGACGGATTAAGGACAAAGTGGATGGCAATATATATATATATATAAAAAGAAAAATAGCTGTAATCCCTTCTAGATTGTACATAATAAATATATAAAAGAGAGTGAGTTTTGCAATTTGAGGGACGACTTACATTTAGGTTTGGATTTGTCCATGAGTACCAGATGATCAGCATGTTTGTGCCAAGCCATCGCACCAACACCAGGTGGCACAGACACAACGGGGTCGGCGAGCTGCGAAGGTCGCGTCTTCGCTTGAACCAACGCCGCGGTGTCCAGTGTCGACGCCGAGAACAAAACCATGGACCCGGCACCGAATGTCGGGCCGGTTCCGATACGCCCTGTAGGCTCCAGCCTTTAACAACCCAACAACCAACAACACACACTTTATTTACAAATACCCAATTTTGTATTTTATCACTATACACATACACAATAACACTAAAATTCAAGAATATCCCCACTTTCGTTAGGCTACATCCGACACTCAAGAGTACCCCTCTTCCATGGGGTTAACAATTATTATATATTACGTCTTCCATATAAATGCAAACACTGATTTATGCACTGCTCACAAATAAATAAACAAACTTGTTAATTCATTTAAATTGTCAAACAAATCATTAAAATGCGACACTTGGTAAATCAAATTCACTCCACAATATAAATAAATATATGTATTTTGGATCACAAGTCACTAAATATTGTCGTCAACAATGCTCACTCGTCGTACTGTTGTAAAACACTTGCATTATTTATTATTTTGCATGCTAAAAGATGCTGTACTGTCCTCTATATAAGTGACAGAGACACAAACACAACACACACGAACACAAACAGTCTAAATGGTATCCAAACACAGCCCAAAATTACAAATCACGTCTAAAATTTCAATGAAACCACAAATGTGGAGCACTAAAACTGTCAAATGTCAGTTTGTAGACCGCCGTGTGTGTCTAAATGATAGTATTATACAACAAGAAAGAGATGGTTGTATAGTTAATGTGCGCACACACCCCTCTCGCAGTGGCAGACTGGTCCAAATGAACTCGACCGCCTAGCTACCACGGTGTTAGCAGTAGGTAGGGTCAAAAGCACACAAGCAAAATAACAACAAATGTGCATGTGAACCACGACCCGAACTCCCGAACACAATGTTGCAGTCAGTTCACGCCAAACTGACTAAATTGACAAAATCGTCGAAACGACAACAATAACAATACAACGCGTTAGAAAATGGCGTCGGTAGCCCGTGTTTAGCACAAACAGAGAACATTCACCTCGGAACACACAAATCGCATGGGCAATGCTTGTCACATGTACACGTGGGCTCACTAACGTTTGTTGAACGCACTAAATGACGGCGTCAGTGGCCGCTGATAGTGTCCACGTGTTTTAAATGTACCAAAATCACTATTTGGTTAAATTAAACGTGTTTAGGCTGGAGGCCGGGAGCTGTTCACATACGCCCCGCTCACATACAACATGGCAACTGTTACTGGGCAACATTGCCACACAGGTTGGGCACGGGAAGCAGCACTGGCGAGGCCATCAGACTCGTGGCTGGGCACGGTGCGGACACCGCGCCGTGAATGCGCGCTTCAAATTGGCCGCCATTTTTTTGTACATAATTCACGCGTTCGGCGGTAGATGGCTATAGTTAGTAAAACGCGCGAATATACCTATTCTAACCTTCATTCAAATATACTTATCATTTAACATTGCGTTACCATAGGAATATTTATTTGAACTCTGAGACGCTATCAAACTGATCAAACTGTTGTACCAATTTTTTTTATATATTATTAAATACTTTGAATATGTACGCGTTTTAAATGATTCTGCTGCGTCCTGCTAACACGTAAAATTCCCTTTTAATCAGCGCGTGGCAATGATATTCCTGCAATCCACTTGTATATAACTGTTAAACACCCCTAATGTTGTATGATTACGTTGTATTGGCAAAATTCTAGACGAAATGAATATAATTTAATAAAACCAAGATTTGGTACGCGTAAAACGCACAAACGCGCAGAGCTCGCCCTTAGGTAAAATATGCGTTGCGAGCAGTGGTTTTTAATTATTATGGCTATTTGGTTAACAATTTGAAAATATGTTATAGGTATAAAAAGTCTTACATTTAATTTTGGATTATATTGATAAAAAAAAATTTTAGTTCATACTTCAAAATTATAATATTTAATAATTTTTTTCGGGCTTTGGATTAACAAAATGAAAAAATCTTATAGATATAAAATATCTTAGAATTTTTAGTAGAATTTTTAAGTGTTTTAATTATTTTTATAAGGGCAGTATTAAGGGGGGCTCTAAATTTTGGGGCCCTATAACTCGGGAAGTATACGAGCGATTGGATTTATACTGCGAGCGGCTTCAAATGGGATGCCAAATAATATGTGTACCAAATTTAGATTATATTGATAAAAAAATAATTTAGTGCATATTTTAAAATTCAAAATTATAATATTTAATAATTTTTTTCGGGCTTTGGGTTAACAAAATGAAAAAATCTTGTAGACATAAAATATCTTAGAATTTTTAGTAGAATTTTTAAGTGTATTAGTTATTTTTATAAGGGCAGTATTAAGGGGGGCTCCAAATTTTGGGTCCCTATAACTCGGGAAGTATACGGGCGATTGGATTTAAACTGCGAGCGGATTCAAATGGGATGCCAAATAATATGTGTACCAAATTTGGAGTTAATCGCTTCGGTACCTTCAGAGGAGTAGAGGGCACAAATTTGGTCTTACGAGCGACGACTAACATCCAAGTATATAAGTTATATACATTTTCGGAATCAGGGCGACGAGACGAACACTTTTTAGCTCGCCGTACGTAGTACCGAAGAGGCTAAAGCATTCGGTCGTGTGTCTGTAGCATTCTCGGATCAAAAAATTTCATTAAGAAAAAGTGTTCGTCTCGTCGCCCTGATTCCGAAAATGTATATAACTTATATACTTGGATGTTAGTCGTCGCTCGCTCGCTCGCTCGCTCGCTCGCTCGGTCGCTCGTAAGACCAAATTTGTGCCCTCTACTCCTCTGAAGGTACCGGAGCGATTCACTCCAAATTTGGTACACATATTATTTGGCATCCCATTTGAATCCGTTCGCAGTTTAAATCCAATCGCCCGTATATTTCCCGAGTTATAGGGCCCCAAAATTTGGACCCCCCCTTAATACTGCCCTTATAAAAATAATTGAAACACTTAAAAATTCTACTAAAAATTCTAAGATATTTTTTGTTTACAAGATTTTTTCATTTTGTTAACCCAAAGCCCGAAAAAAATTATTAAATATTATAATTTTGAATTTCAAAATTTGAATTTTTTTTTTTTTTTTAATATAATCTTAAATTAAATGTAAGACTTTTTATATCTATAACATTTTTTCAATTAGTTAACCAAAAGGCCAAAATTATTAAAAACTGCTCGCATCGCATATATTACTTATAAGGCGAGCTGGACGCATAGGTGCGTTGTACCTAAGCTTGTTCTTAATGAAATTTTTTGAACACGACCGAATGCTTTAGCCTCGTCGGTACTACGTACGGCGAGCTAAAAACTTCCTATACATATTTCAGAAATGTCTGAAACAGTGAAAACAAGCGTTGGTGCAAGCAACAGTGCTTGCAGCACGCCGTACCGGCAAGTTTAATCACAATAAATTCAATAATGAAAGCAATTGTTAGAGTACAAAATTTATAGTTCCAATCATCAACCAATTAATTAATCAACAACATTTTTAATATTATTATTATTATAATTATTTTTTTCCTTTATATTATTGGATCTGTAAAAACATATATATATATATATATATATATATATATATATATATATATATATATATATATATATATATATATATATATAATGTCATATATTTTTTTGTGGATTTTTTTGATACGTATAATAAAAAGAATTATGATTTTTATGTCTTTTTATAATTTTTTTATAACCCCTGGGCTAACAATTTGGCAAAACTTCGTCGACATTAAATATCTTAGAATTTTTAGTAAATAATTCTAAAATGTTGTAAAAGTTGACTAAGGTCTGAATTTAGGTGGGCTCCAAATATTGGGGCCCTATAACTCCGGACCTGTACAGACGATACGAGAACTTCACGGGCGTGAAAATTATATGTATATCAAATTTCATTAAAATCGGCCCGGTACCTTCAAAGGAGTTGGTCTTACGAGCGAGCGACATAATCCAATGATATAAGTTATATACATTTTCGTAATCAGGGAGACGAGACAAACACTTTATCTTAATAAAAATGTTTGATCCGAGAATGTAACAGAGGCATGAACAAACACTATAGCTAATACACGGATATAGTAATGTTTTATTCTATAATTTAATGTGCTGCATTTCAAGCACTAAATATATATTATACATGTATGCGATTTGAAGCCTCGTACATGGAATTAGTTTTAGTCTAGCCATGCTTAGTACTAATTATATTGTTTAGTTTAATTTATATGTTAATAGAAACTGTCTAGAGAGTTGAGTGAGCATCGCTCATATGCGCTTTTAAGATATATATATATATATATATATCTTAAAAGTATATATATATATATATATATATATATATATATATATATATTTATATATATATATATTTATATATATATATATTTATATATATATATATATATATATATATATATATATATATATATATATATATATATATATATATATGTATATATATATATATATATATATATATATATATATATATATATATATATATATATATATATATATATATATATATATATATATATATATATATATATATATATATATATATATATATATATATATATATATATATATATATATATATATATATATATATATATATATATATATATATATATATATATATATATATATATATATATATATATATATATATATATATATATATATATATATATATATATATATATATATATATATATATATATATATATATATATATATATATATATATATATATATATATATATATATATATATATATATATATATATATATATATATATATATATATATATATATATATATATATATATATATATATATATATATATATATATATATATATATATATATATATATATATATATATATATATATATATATATATATATATATATATATATATATATATATATATATATATATATATATATATACATACATAGGTACGACGTATAAGCTAAAATACGTTTTCTTGAGCAAATTGGTTGTTTGTACAGGTAATTATTATCCCATGCACTCCACGTCACTATTTATCTAGTCTGTTTAATTAAAACTTAAATCACCCGCCAATATAACGTGCTTTTGTCATATTTTGTTCGTACAGGATACATAAGCATTTCCACTACTACTACTGCAGATACTATAATTAAATTATGCATTTTATATGACATATTTGTAAAATTGTTGTCATACATTCATACATACTAAATAGGGCCAAAAATAATAATTACATGGTTAATAAATCTACGCCTGAGTACATACTGTAGCGTAATACATTTTCGTATCGTTGGTCATTCATATGGGACTCGATTTTTAGGTCTGCGCGTCGCGTCGTACAGAAAGTACAAGAACTATAGCGATCGTTCGTGTGTCAGTAACGAATAAAATGTAAAGATTGCTTTTTGTTTGCTTTGGATAGAGAAGTAGCCCTTTTTAAATCGTCGATTTTACTTCGATATCGTAAATAGTATTCACGGTTTAAATGTACAAAGCATCTCGACTGAAACACACTCGTCTGCATGGCCTATTTCTTCAATACTGAATGTCCTTATAGTGTTATACTATTGTGTAACTATATAACTGGTTACACATATTCATCTATTAAAATTAAGTTATTCAAATATTGAGAATTAAACTTGTAGATATAGTGCTTCTACATTTTAGTTACGCATATATATAATCAATTTACTTGGTTGTATTCGCATGTGTACAGGTACAAACAAGCTTAGGTATGCGTAGAGCTCGCCTTATAGTAATATATGCGAAGCGAGTAGCGGTTTTTAATTATTATGCCCTTATATTAACAATTTGAATAAATATAAGATATAAAAAGTCTTACCATTTTTTAGTTAACAATTTGAACAAATATTATAGATATAGAAAGTCTTACAATTTTTTGTAAATTATTTTCATAAACAAAATTTTTAGTCCATATTTTAAAATTCAAAATTATATTTAATAATTTTGTCTGGCCTTTGGGTTAACAATATAAAAAAATCTTGTAGATATTAAATATCGTAGAATTATTAGTAGAATTTTTGGGAGTTTTAATTATTTTTATAAGGACAGTATTAAGGGGGGTTTTGGGACCCTATAACTCGGGAAGTATATGGACGATTGTATTTAAACTGCGTGGGGATTCAAATGGAATACCAAATAATATGTATAGCAAATTTGGTTCAAATCGCTTCGGTACCTTCAGAGGAGTAGAGGGCATAAATTTGAACTTTACGAGCGACGAATTACATCCAAGTATATGAGTTATATATATTTTTAGAATCAATAATGATCAAAATTTGGTGAAATTTCAACTATATTATTATTATAATATGTAATTATTTTAAATCGATAATTTATTGTAAAAAAAATATATCTGACATTATTGTAGGGTGTTATACCAAAATAACCATCTGCTGGAACACAAAGGGTGATATGTCAATTTATCTTTCATGTTTGTAAAGATTTTCTCAAATTTAAATTATGTATACAATGTATAAATATGTCTCATTGCTTTTTGAGATGAAATATATACATATATATATATAAAGAATTCGGTAAATAAATGTATGGTTTATTAAGAAACGTTGTGGCAGAAAGGGGTTATGAAGGGGGCTTAAATAGGTCCTTGAACGTAATATGACGGATGTCGGCCCTACAGTGGCTGACTGGGCGCGAAAAATTGTCGCCAGAGAATATTTGAATCATATTAGTAGACATTTAATAAAAAGAACATAATAAAATTAATCAATTATGAACTTACCAATAGATGAACATCTTCTGCAACTGAACTCATAATATACGTTCGATTTAACATTAATTTACTATGTAAATTCCGAACTGAACGAATGACAAAGGATCTAATAGGATTTATATATTAAATTATTTAAATTAAGAGGAAAACTTATGTTAAATAATTTATTGAAACAATTTTGATATACAATCATTCCTCGTACAGTTATCCTTATGCAAATACAAAATAAAATTAGTTCATAATAATTATAGAAATGTAGTAATAAATCTACCTCTACAATTTTACAAAGGCCGTAAAGGTGTTCTTCAAAGGTTGAATTGTGGCCCAGAAGAATCTATTTCCCTAAAATATCTGATATATACTTATCAATATTAAGAAAAGTCTGTAAGTAGTCCTACCGCACCGATGTACGTGTGTCCAGCTGGCCATAGAAGTATAGTATATGGGATGCGAGCAGTGGTATTTAATAATTATGCCGTTTTGGTTAACAATTTGAAAATATGTTATAGATATAAAGTCTTACAATTTTTTGTAGATTCTTTTAATAAAATTAAAAAAAAATAGTGCATATTTTAAAACTCAAAATCATAATATTTAATAATTTTGTATGGCCTTTGAGTTAACAATATGCAAAAATCTTGTAAACATAAAATATCTTAGAATTATTAGTAGAATTTTTGGGTGTATTCATTATTTTTATAAGGACAGTATTAAGGGGGTTCCAAATTTTAGGGCCCTACCCAGGCGATTGGATTTAAACTACGAGCGGATTCAAATGCGATGCCAAATTTGGTGTGTTTCGCTTCGGTACCTTCAGAGGAGTAGAGGGCATAAATTTGGTCTTACGAGCGAGCGACGACTAACACCCAAGTATATAAGTTATATATATTTTCGGATTCAGGGCGCCGAGGCAAACACTTTTTTTAAACATTTTTTTTTGATCCGAGAATGCTACAGACACGACCGAATTCTTTAGCCCCCCTTTATACTTAATACTGCTCTTATAAAAATAATTAAAACACTAAAAATTCTTAGATATTTTATATCTACAAGATTTTTTCATATTGTTAAGCCAAAGGTCATTAAAATTCTTAAATATTATAATTTTGAATTTTAAAATATGCACTAAAAATTTTGTTTATGAAAATAATCTACAAAAAATTTTAAGCACTAAATCCCTAAAAAATGATAAAAGATAATAAAAAGTGTCGCCATCTATTGTTATATATATTGCTATATTATTATGCTTGCTACTTGTTTTTGATAATATCAAAAAATGACTTTTTTTATATATTTTTTCAAATTGTGAACCCATGCATTATTTTTCAATTTTAATGCCAATCTTGAAGTAGGATAGAGACGTCCGCTGCTCGCATTGTGTATCTTACCTAAAGCGAGCTGGACGCATCGGTTCGTTGTGCGTACCAAATCTTGTTTGATCCGAGAATGCTACAGACACACGACTGAATGCTTTGGCTTCTTCGGTACTTCGTACGGCGAGCTAATTATATTTTAGCAATATATGTTGAGTCCTGTGGGATTTGGTTTAGCTGCCATCACGGAATATGGAACTGCCAAATACAAATTTGTATTATATAAAACAACTATAGTGTATATTAGCGTTAAAAGAACTTAAAAAGAGGAAATCGGTGAGGTTTTATTTGTTATTAGATATTTCGTATTTATGTATGGAGATAATCTAAAATATAGGGGTGTCTTTATAATCCATATCCTTGTCATAATTACCTAAAAATATGTATGTTATTAAAAGATAAGTCCCCCTATTTCTTTATCGTGGCTTGTAGACGATAATATTTGCGTATTAGTAATTTTAATTCGCACATAATTCGCGAAATATTCATTCATTAGAAATTTCATTAGACCTACGAGAATGATTTAATGCTTGCCTACAAAAATGTCGAGGAATTCGAATAAATGATCTTGAAAAATTTAATAAAAACCCGTTCACTACAGCGAGGGGGGATACATTAATTACAAGAATTCTAGTATTTGTAAATATGGCAGTCTATACCGAGGTAAACATAAATATAAGATCGTTATTGCTCGCTATTAGCTTAAATTCGTTTACGCTAAAATTCAAAGATAATCACTATGAAATTTGCCCAAACAAAGATGGATGATTAAAGGACTGTCGTTAGTTAGTTTCAGTTTTCGACGAGTTTACAACATAATTATCCGCGAAAAGTTCACTAATTGATAATTAACATCATTTAATTATGCGAGTCCGGCACTACCTGATTTGAACTATGTCAAATCATCAATTTAGTAGACAAATGTTCCATATTGAGTGTCTAGACGCCTAGACAGTCTCACTCATATATATATATATATATATATATATATATATATATATATATATATATATTTTAGCTCGTCGTACAGTAAGTACAAAAGAGCTATAGTGATTGGTCGTGTGTCTGTAACATGCTCGGATCGAAAAAAAATCTTAACAAAAAGTTCTTGTATTTTCGCCCTGAATCCAAAAATATATATAACTCATATACTTGGATGTATGTATCTCGCTCGCTCGGTCGGTCCGTCGTAAGACCTGAGTTTGTGACCGCAACTCGTCTGAAGGTACCGGGCCGATTTTGATATAATTTGGTATGCATATAATTTCCATGCCCGTGATGTTCCCGTCGCATTTTAAATCCAATCGTCAGTACAGGGCCGGCGTTATAGGCCCCCAAAATTAGGAACCCTCCTAAATACTGCCCTTAGCCAACTTTTAAAAATTTTAGAATTTTCTACTCAACATTCTAAGATGTTTTATGTGATTAAAGTTTTTTCAAATTGTGAGCCCATAGGCTTAAAAAAAATTATATAAATTTATTTTGAAGTATATCAGATATTGATCGCCATCTGTTAGTGAAATGAAGAAGTTATGTCTATTGTGACAGTAATTTGTATGGTTATATTTTGCAATGTATAAACCATTTGCTTCTGTGTTTTAATGAATAAAATTAGGAAATGTTCATCAAATAATTATCAATATCCTTGGCAAATCACGAAACGAACGATAATAACGTTACCCATGTGGATGTGTGCAATTTTAAATGTGGGGTTTTTGGAAATTGAAACTGTTATGGTACAGGAATAATTGGTTAGATTGGTTCAATGGGCAATGTGAGTATAATGTCTATGATTTAGAATTATATACGTAAACTTAGAAATTTATTAATTTCATATTAAATGCCGATGAAATATCATAACTACAATAAATTTTGTACTATAATAATTGCTATCGCTTTTAGTTTTGTATTTATTGATGTGACCGCGCTCGCCGGTACGGCGAGCTGGTAGCACTGGCGCTAATGCTTGTTTTATACAATTATCTGTATTATTTAGACTTAAACACGTACAATGTAATCTTATTCGATTTAAAATAATAATTTTTTATGTAGACAGGACCGTATTTATTATTTTTCAAACAAGATTTTATTCATCCCCTCAGTTATAGTTATACATATTATGCTTATATTATAGTTTAATATTTTATAAAAATAATATCGTGGAAACTGTAATAAATTAAAAATACAGAACCTATTTATTTATTTTCTGCTTACAAGCAAGGGTTTAGTCAGCCAACAGTTATAGTAATATGCGTATAATTTAACTTAAAATGATAAAAAAGAATATGTTCACTCATTCAAGCGTGAAAATTTTTATAAATAAATAATAAAAGAATAATATATAAATAACAGAATACCCTAATAAAATGATTTACACATTTGGTTCTTATGGTAAATATAATATGTGTACAAATAACACCTATGTGGATTTAGTATGATGGTAATCTTTGATGTGACACACTGCACCATTGGTATTTAATGGTCAATAGTACTCCATTCCAACGAATATACATCATCAGACAGTAGAAGTATTAGTAAGAAATTAAGTATACGCGCTGTGTGTAGGTTCATTTATCTGGAAGTAAAGGTGTTATACATTATTTTAAACGGAAGCTTAACATATCAAAATGCATAAACAAATAAATATACGTATTGGCTTTTATGTAAATTTATACTAAAAAATAAAACGAATAAATATAGTATATATTTTTATTGGTAAATTATTTTCGAAATAACAAAATAATATTACAGTGAACGCAATATTGATTTCTGTATTATGTTAAATAATATATTATGTACGAATCTTAAACAATAAATGACCGTTTATATGATTGTACATGTAAATTAAAATTGTGAATATATAGAAATAAGCAGAATATATTTTCCTTGGAAACCTACCACATATATTTAATTAAATCATAATCTTATGCATAACGTTTAAATCATACCTACAAATTACATCGAATTTACATTTTTTTTAAAAACATCTTATTAAAGAACAAACATTAACAAAGCACGTTCCTAATATGGAACACATATAATTAATTATGACCACGTGCCCCATAAAATGGTCTCCCGGGCGCATTAAAAGGGCCCGAATTCGTGAATCCTCTGGCCACGTTGCCGCCCCTGCCCCTACTACTGTTACCCCCCATAAAATTCGAAGAATCATTGAAATTTTGTTCAGGCGAATACCGATCACTACCATACGCTCCAAAACGCTCTTGCGCGCTATACGAATCCTGGCCACGTTCAAAGGATGACGCACCACTGTACGGCCGTTCTAACAGACCACCACTAAAACTAGACTTGTTGAATTGTGTACTACTAGTAGTATTAGGACTAGGAAAATTACGGTTAGCATTAAAATTAGATGTTACGGGTAAACTAGATTTGAATTGGGCACGGGGATCATCTTTGGTGTTAAAACCTGTGCTTCCGGTTATACCGGACGGCTTGAATTGGGCACGAGACTCGTTTGAAGTGGTGCAAGTGGTTCCGGGCAAACCAGAAGACTTAAATTGGGTGCGAAGGTCCGTATCAGCGAATCTAGGCGTTGAATATGGGGAATCGGTCCAGGGGTCAGTGCACCCCCAAGGATTGTCCAAATCTTCTTTTTCGCGTTGCATTTGTAATAGTTGCGCTGGCGTTAAATGTGAAATCGATTGGACACTCAACGAACTGTTCTTGAGAATTCCGCGCGGCGTGAAAGTAACACAAGATTTATTTAAGTCTTCCACACAGACTTGGGTGCACTCGTCCAGGGATGCCAACGGAACAGTTTGGCAGGCATGGTCGTCGAACTGCATCGCCTTGCGCAGCTCACAAATTTGACATTTGACCGGGTCAGTTTGGACGCCAATGCTCGACCGTTTGATTAACACGGGGGGCTTCGGTGCGGGGGGGACCGTTTTTGGTACTAGTTGTTTTACAGGTGTCTGCATTCTTGGAGGGGCGGGCATTACTGGGAGTGCCTTCGAGGGTTCTTCTGTAGGCGATGGTTGAGGATCATCTATTCGTGGAAGTCCACTGATGGCAAGTAACTTATTTATTAATAGTAGCTTTGATTCTGGTGTTGATGATGACTTCTTTGTTTGGGTGGTGAAGTTGAAGCGCATTGGTAAAACTTTGCGTAGCGGTGACTTCCACTTGACGATGTCGAGACTCTCGGTAGGTTTGTCGCTAATGGGGGCGGCCATCTTAGGGAAAAAGCGTCCGGTGTGTTTGGAGCGTTCGTTGATCACTCGGATTAATTCTTGACACTTTGATATTGCTGATAAACAAACAGAAAACTTCCAGTTTTACAACTTTGGTGCATTATAGGCTATTTTACACAAAACAATCTTCAATGTAACATTTCTGGTATGTCACAATGATATATCAGACATGTTTCATACTTATAATTGTTACAATTGTTTTACAATTATTAATAAGAAACTCACCCTTTACTTTTATGTGCACATTTATGGGTGCCTTGGGATCTAAATTGACAAACATAATTAGTTTAACCATTTAATCATATATGTATTTATATAATGCGTTCAAAAACGTAACCAGTCACGACTATAACCGCAGCTATAACCAAAAACGTTTGTTACGTTTTTAAAACAACCTATAAGTAATACATCGCACCTATAGGTTTAGCTGACACACTCAAATAATCCGATAAACTAATCTTCTGTTCTTCAAATAACTGTAAAAGTGATTCATAAACAATAAACCGATATTATTTAATATATATATATATATCTTTTTCTACAAAAACAAAACAATAATTACTTTTGTTAACTCTTTATTTTCGTCTGGTTTCCCGTATAATTTAGCTACTTTTTGGATTGTATGTTGTGCCGCATCCATTTTAAACGGAGGAGGTACAGGCTTTGGCGGCTGTTGCATTTGTTTCTGGTGCATGTTCATCACGGAGCCCATGTTCTGGGGAGGACCCATGCCTCCCATCGGAGCCCCGCCCATCATGGGCCCGCCGTACTGCTCCGGTATCGGAACCATCTGGGGTGGAGGCAAACAGGGTTGCGACATTAAAGGCTGCAGGGCGGCTGGCTGGTAGGGATTAGGACACATTTGGGGAGCGGGCGGGAATATTTGATTGTTTTGGAAATTGGGCATGTAAGGATAGGTAGGCGCAGGCGCAGGCACTGGTAGTGGTAGAAGTGGAGTGTTGTTAAAAGAGTTGTTGAACATGTCGTATGTAGCTTTATCGCCGCCGGGCTGTTCGCGAAGCTTCCGCTGGATTTCTTCCATGAACGACGATTTCTTGGAGCGTTTCCGGCGAGGAGAACCATGATCTGACATTGAGCTGGAGCTGATTGGGGAACACGAGCGGCCGTAGCGTGAACGGTATTTATTCCGCAGCCACACTTCACGTTCTGATGCGTACGAGAGGGGACTTTGGCGCGTTGGGGAGCGACTCAGGCGCGGCTCTGAAACGGGAGACAGCTCGTTCATATAACGTTCTCGCCGTTTTTCCCGAATTCGAAGGCGCAGATCATCGTTTCTTCGGTATAACTCTTCGAGTGATCGTGACCGGCGACTTTTTGTAGGCTTGGGACTGAAGGTTCGGGATCGGGTACGATTCAAACGGCGTCGGATTGGCGATAATCGGCGCGGTGATTCACGACTTCGTCGACGTGGAGATTCGCGGCTACGTCGGCGGCTTCGGCTGCGGCTGCGCAATGGGCGACTGCGCCGTCGTTCGCGCCTGTCGCGGCTGTTACGTCGTATTTCCCGCCCACGACTCTTCGATTTTGATTTCTTCAGCGGTGATT
Organism: Leistus spinibarbis; assembly: GCA_933228885.1. Taxonomy (NCBI): domain Eukaryota; kingdom Metazoa; phylum Arthropoda; class Insecta; order Coleoptera; family Carabidae; genus Leistus; species Leistus spinibarbis. The sequence continues at coordinate 249,243 of OW121800.1, forward strand.
TGCCATGGGTGCGTTTTCGATCATCGACTGAACGTTTCGTTTCTGGTTTGCGTTCTTCGTGCTTCTTTTCTTCTTTTTTCTTACGTTCGGTTTCTAAGACGACATCCAATTCGGTTCCAGGGGGTACCAATCCGGTTTCTGCAACTTTCAATTGTTCGATGAAAACTTTTTGTTCTAGGTTTTTCGTAAAGCGGATTTTATCACGTTGTATATCACGTTTTGTTTTTTCGGGGTCTCGGCGGGCGTCATCGCCTTCAGCGTCTTTGTCAGCGGACCGTTTTCGATCTTTCGAACGTTTACATCTTCCGGATTCAGTATGCTCTTTAGATTTATCACTCACATCTTTCGCGCTCTTGTGCTCCGTTTTCGCATGATTCTCGCGATTCCGTGACGTTCTATGTTTTGCATCGCGCTCCTTGCTTCTGGAACGACGAATCCGATGATGTGATCGCGATCTTCTGGATCTGGCTGCTCCACGTCTACTTCGTCTAGCCGGTGATGGCTTCCTCGCAGGTTTTGCTGTTTCTTTAAGTTCAGTATCATCAGCGAAGTATGGGGTTCCATCATCGATCCAGTCGTCTACGATGTCCAGGCCGGCCATGAAGTCTTTATTAGAAAAGTCATCGAAGAAATTCTCAGGGAGGTCTTCACCTTCGTCGTCTGAACATTTATTGGTTTCTTTGTCTTCAGTTGCAGCAGATTTTGTTATGTCAGTGTCTTTCAATTTGACCAACTTGATTTCTAAGATCTTCAATTCCGTTTTTGGATCATCGGTAATGGCTGGTTCAGTATTAGTGCTACCGGCTTTCTCTGTTGCTGCTACTCGAATTGTGTCACTTTGTTCCATGCTTGTACAAAATACCAAGTAATTTCAAACTGTAAACACCAAAACCAATTCGAACTGTGATTTTTAATTCACTAACAATTTCAAACCGTTTGAATCAAACAGTTATAATACTTCAATCACAAACATGGCGAACTGTACTAGCTTCTATTCGCAAATAATCACTGATTCATCAACTAATTTACATATTTTCGCATTTTAGTTTATAGATAGATTAGTAACTAATATTAGTTAAAGCCATACGCTACCAGATCTGTATTTATTCGATTTGAATCGGCCAATTTTCGTCTTACACATGAACAGAACACTCAACCACAAACAACTAATCTTAAACTCAGTTCAATTGTTGCCAACCTTTTTTTTAAATCTCATTAAAAGAAACACTTTAAAATACACCTTTAATCAAATAATTCAAGTATTTTATAACTTTTAACCCAGCGTAATAGTTTGCTTTTTGCTTATTTTATACTGTTTTGTATAAAAGTGCTTCACAAATAGAATTATTTTCCTGTAGCTGTTAACATTGAGCATTCTTTTAACCAACACAATGTGATCATGTTTGATAACCAATGCGTAGTGGTTGAATGATTGAGTTTTTGCTGGCAAAAGAACATATTTATCTAACCAAAAACCCGGTTCGCTGCTGTATTGTTGAACTAACGCGTTAATAATTGTTGAACAAAATTAAATGTCGGGAAGAGTGAGTTTATATCCAAACTGATATGTATTAGAGTTGTTTAAGTTTATTTTTAGAGTATTTTAAGTGATGTTCAAATCAGTAAAACGTTATCGTTTTTACTGCGCCATGGGGCGGTGAAAGAAAAATTGCCAATCACTTCCGAAGGGTTTATAAATGTAGCAACATTGTTACAACATCGACAATTGCGAGGCTGCACTGTTGACGATATTCAACGTATTGTGGCCAATAACGATAAGCAACGATTCGCATTACGTACATCGGACAATATATTAGAAATTCGAGCGAATCAAGGACATTCGGTTAAGGTGTTATTATAATATATATATAGAAATAAGTTCGAATAACTAAAACTCATTATAGCACGTTGATTCATTAGAATTAACACCGATAATCCAAGCGAATCAAGTGAAACACGTAATTCACGGTACATTTTACAAAAATTGGGCCAAAATAAAACACGAAGGCTTAAATCGCATGAATAGAAACCATATACATTTTGCGGAAGGTTTACCGAGGGATGAAGTAATTAGTGGCATGCGACACAGTTGCGAGGTTTACATTTATTTGAATATACACAGTTTGTTAGCGGCTGGACTTACGTTGTTTCGTTCGGCAAACGGAGTGATCCTCAGTGCGGGTAATAACAACGGCGTCATTGAACCGAAATATTTTTTGAAAGTTGTTGATTCAACTTCTGGCAAAAATTTGCTATAATCATGGGAGAAAGTGATCACTACAGCGTCTTTATAACTGGTAAGATATATTTCTTTAAGAACTAACACCACTTTGGCCTCTTCAAAAATTCGATTTTTTTTATCTAATCTCAAAGTACTCTTTAAATATATATGAAACTTATGTTCTATTGGTATCAAAACGCTATCGAAAGTTAAAGGATAATTTTCGAGCTATAGAAGCAGAGCGATTTCACCTTCGGGTCTATTACCTGCCTATAATCATTTACCTTATGAGTTATTACCCTTTCAACCTGCCAGTAGAGGACGTGTATGCTGTTTACTGTTGAAATCGTTTGAAGGAAGAGTCCTAACGGCTATAAGCGACGCTTGAGTATAAACGCTGTAGCTGTGTATTCGAGCGTTTTTCTCGAAACCGCATTTTCGAAGTCGGTGGTCACTCTAGCTTCGCCATATTTCAATTAATCTCCTTGATTTTATTTTTTATATAATCGTCACATATTTTTCTTTCGAAATATGTAGGATTTTTTGAATATATTGATAACTCGATTTTCTATTCAACTTTAAGTAACGAAATTATTGACTAAAAATATATGTTTCATTCAAAATGCATACGCACGCAACTGCTACGTATTTCGATAGCTTGTGGACTAAGAAAACAATTTCTTTTTGTTTCACTGTTCTAGATCACTTGTAAACTGACTTATCGCACCCACCGTTTAACCATCTATAGCGCTCTCGATGATCAGCTGTGAAGCCGCTTTTTCTGAATATATTGAAAAAATAATTTCCCACTTTAATGTATATATAATAAAGTAGTTTAGTAAAATTTTCATAAAACCTTTTCATGCCTTTAATAAAAAAAATTACCCCTTAAAACAATGAATAAATGAAACAAGAAATGTTGTCCATTTATGCAAAATATTTATAATGAAATATGAATACATTTTCTAGGCTTTGACCACACGGCTACAAAAAACGATATACTGGGCCATTTTATACCGTTCGGCCAAATGCAATCCAGCAAAATAGGACCCGCAAATCGTTTCGTTATAATCACATACAAAGATACGACGTCAGTAAAAAAGGTGTTACAAGCCAATATAAAACACCGTGGTTATTATATCCGTGTCCGTCCTCGAATCATCAGAGAAAGTAAGTAACATTCAGCGAAATTTAGTGCCATTATGCTTAATAAAGTTTACACATTGTAGAAGAGCCCCGCATAGAAAATGGCGAAAATATTCACGTTTTAACACAAATAAAATCCGTTGCCACTTTCCACGAACAAGTGAAAACTCTTATAAACGCGTTACAATTTTCGTTGTCGGAAATGCGTCATAAATACGGTCAATTATGCTTTGATTTAGAGCGATCGCTGTCTGTTGAATTCCCCGGCTGTAAAGCGTTACCTTTCGGCTCTACAATATCGGGTTTAGGCTTTCGACAAAGTGATGTGGACGTATATATTCAGTTGGCAGCCAGCACACACTTAAAACCTGCCGATTGTGTCCAACTATCAAAACCGGTGCTGTTGCGTTCAAATTTGTTCACGAAAATAACCGCGATTCCCAGAGCCAAAACGCCAATTGTGAAATGCGTGCATAGTATCACAGGCGTCAGTTGTGATTTCAACTTTAAATCAATGCTAGGAGTTTGCAATACGAATTTAATTAAGTATTTATTCAGTTTTGATCAGCGATTGTTGCCTATGATGATTATTATAAAATTTTGGGCAAAAGTGCACAACATTTCAGGCTGCGGAAAAATCTCCAACTACGCCCTAGTTACTTTAACCATATTTTATTTGCAACAAATCCCGCAACCGTTTTTCATACCTGTTCACGATTTACAAACCGTCGACTCTAACTATATGGTTTCTGGTTGGAACGCGGGTTTCTCCCAATCTCCTCACCTAATCCCGCGTATTTTAAACGAAGCCTCAATCATTGAATTACTTCACGGTTTTTTTAAATTTTGCGCCCGTTTTGACTTCGCTTTGAACGTAGTATCCATATATTCAGGCCGTATGTATGCGAAATCTGATTTTGAACAACCCGATCACCTTCCGGAAGTTTTTCTGCAATACCGCAATACAGTTTTAACGCAAACGGGTTTAAATTTGAAAACCGCGATGTGTGTTCAAGATCCTTTTGAGTTGACGCACAATGTTACAGCTAGTTTGAAAGTCAAATATGTTAATTTTTTCCAAAAAGTATGCGAATTCAACGCGGATTTATCGCAGAAATATTTATTCGCCAGCCAACACGAGTTTTTACCCATTTTGCTAGACTCTAAATGCAAAATGACGCCGACTTTACTTAACCAGTATAATTTTTATCAATTCAAATTGAATATTGCGGACATGTGTTCAAATTGGAGTACATCGAAGAAAAAATTATCTACTGACATGCTACGTGAATTATGGTTTGTAGAAGTGAAAAAATTCTTCAAATTAGTTTTAAATAAAATATTACTTATGGATGTTGCCATACGGAAGGAAGATAATGTTAAAAATCTTGATGAACATATATTGGGGAAAATAACATACCATTGCACTGGTACCAAAAATGTTTTGGAAACACGCAGAGCCACTGGAAAGACACTCGAAGAGAAGATCGTTAACGCTAACGCCTTTGATCAAGAAGTCGCCGTTACAGATTATATTTTAAATGTACGTGTACCAATAATGAAACCGATTGTGATCGATTTCAACACGATTTGTACATTCAAAATCAATCCAACGGAAATTGAGTTTTTGTTGGAGAATAACAATTGTTTAAATCATATTTTTCATAACATATCAAAGTTTTTCGGAGTGAAATTCTCAGATTTATTCATAAAATATATGCAATTTAATGAAACCGAAAATGCAAAAGACAATATTCAACAAGACCCTGTAACATTTATTGACTTAACAAAAGATACATAAATTGCATATGCTCGTTAAATTTAGTTAGTTTATTCAATGTTAAAAAAAATTAATCATTATTTCAACGTTAATATTAACGTTATAGTTTGTCGTACAACTTCAAACATTGCAATATTTTAAAACCTTTAAAAGTGTATGAGACACTTATAAACGTTATAAAATAATTTCAATATTTTTTGATTAAAACATTTATTTATAATTTAGTTAAATATGTTGGTTGTTAACTAATTTTGTGATTATCCGGAATATATTGTATAGAATGTACTTTACTTTGTACGTACGATTATTAATTATCTGTTGTTTTTTTTATGTAAATACTGACTAGATATATACATGAAATACATATTTTCTACATATAATTATTTATATTTCAAGTAATCCTCCGCTGCCAAGTGCCATGTCAGTAAAGTTGCCACCAACCTAAAGAAAAATCCCCTACATTTTTATTTCGCTTAAGATAGGTGCATGCATGCACTAAGTGTATATGTTCTATACATTTTCTGAAAGGTGTTAGTGTGTAGATTACAAAAACAGTTCTCCCTTGTTTCTTAGCCTAATAGATTTTTTGTAAATTGGGGAAATGTAAATAGTCACAAATGCACCATTTTGATTCAATTCAATGTACGTTGACTACACTCGTTCGATTTCTATGTATTATATCTTAAATGATAGCCAAAAGTGCACTGATTAAGATGATGTTACACATTTGCATAAGGACTGTGTAGATTTTCATACAAATAAACAAAAGCTGCAAGCTACTAATAGCGGGCACGCCCACTTCAACTGACAGATAAGCGTGAATAACCTCAAAACTGTATTGTTGTTGTCAAATGTAACATCATTATGGAATGATGTTATATTTTATTGTGCTGTGTGATAGTTTTTACTTTCTTTTACAGAGTAATAAATTAGTATTGTAATCATGAAAAATGTCGAACTCGAGATTTCAGCGGATATACATGTTTTGACCTTCCCTGAATCGAATGTGACTATTTTCGGAATGACGTCTGTCTGTCTGTGTGTGTCTGTGAACGCTCTAGGGCCAAAACTGTCGAACGAAAAATTATGAAACTTCAAACTTAAGACTTGTATATACCCTAGATGTGCACCTCCTATTTTTGAAAAGAATATTCAAACCGGTAGTGCATGTTTACTCTATACATTTTTTGTTCTATCTCCAATATCACTAGAACGGCTACACTTACGGCAAAAATAGTAATATTCATAATGAAAGATAATAATATTTCGCACAACTTTTGTTTGAAAAGTTTCTTCATAAATTGTACCAGTTATGAGAAAACTGCTACGAAAAAACTCAAATATCTTATTTACGTTGCCATGGTGATACCTACAATTGTGACAAATTTTATTATTTTTAAAACGAATCAACCATGAGTTACATCATTTGTTTCTTGTTTATTGAGAACAAACAAGCATTCCTTTGACAGTTATCTGTATGAATTAATATTTAAAATATTGATATCTTATTAGAATACATTGTATCAGGTAAATTATTATAGAATCAATTTATATTATATATTTGCTGACATAATTAATTAACAATTTCAGAGTTTAACTGTGAAATTTGACTGTTTAAGAGTGAATACGATAAGTACTTCAAATTCAGATCCATTATAAATTGGTATAATTATCCAGTTATTTTCATTATATATTAATATCTATCTATTGAAAACTACGTAAAAGAAAGTTGAGTGCAGGCCACTCCAGATATTTTTTAAAACGAATCAACCATGAGTTACATCATTTGTTTCTTGTTTATTGAAAACAAACAAGCATTACTTTGACAGTTATCTGTATGAATTAATATTTAAAATATTGATTTCTTATTAGAATAAATTGTATCAGGTAAATTATTATAGAATCAATTTATATTATATATTTGCTGACATAATTAATTAACAATTTCAGAGTTTTACTGTGAAATTTGACTGTTTAAGAGTGAATACAATAAGTTCTTCAAATTCAGATCCATTATAAATTGGTATAATTATCCAGTTATTTTCATTATATTATATATATATATATATATATATATATATATATATTGAAAACTATTTAAAAGAAAGTTGAGTGCAGGCCACTCCAGATATTTTTTAAATGTTATATGCACATTGCTTTACAGTGTTAGGACAGTATAAACAGGATAAATGTGAGAGCAAAATAGCTCAGGTAGAATCTGTCATGTGCAACATCACATTTTGAATGACATTTTTACAGATTCCACTTAATCATTTTACATGTTTTATTTTTTGAAAGGTGTTAGTGTGTAGATTACAATAACAGTTCTACCTTGTTTCTTAGCCAATTAGATTTTTTGTAAATCAGGGAAACGTCGGCCGACGTGCTGTTTGTTCCTACGAGCCGGGGGTTTTTAATGATAATTCATAATTCCTGAACATATTTCTACAGTTTTTGATTATATATAGCTAATTATTGATATTCTACACAAAATGAAACAATTGAGATCTTAAGGTCAAACATCAACCTCGAAAAAAAAAAAAATACCGACTAACCCTTATAAAAAAAAATATCAGTGAATTCGTAATTTCATAAATAATGCCTGGTAAAAATGTTAATTTTTTTGATCGTACAATTTCGAAGATAAAAAATAAAAACTATAAAAAATGACCTATTTTTGGGATTTTTATTTTTTATCTTCGAAACTGTGCGATCAAAAAAATAAACATTTTTACCAGGCCTTATTTATGCAATTACAAATTCACTGATATTTTTTTTTATAAGGGTGAGTCGGTTTTTTTTTGCGTAATCGAGGTTTGTTTAATCATGATAAATTTTGAGTAGTTTTATGTAATTAAGAAATATAACTTTGACCAAAAGTGTAACAATGTGTCCGTAATTCCTTCATATACAATAAACAGTCATTATTCAGCAGAATTTCTTTGTTTTCGAGCAAAAACAGGTAATTTCTGATCTGGAGAATTTATCAGCGTTTTAAAATGCATCGAATTTACATAGTTGTATAGTATCGCCCCCTGGCCAGTAGCATAACAAGGAACTAACGAATTTGGTTCGAGTATATTGTGTCAACTTCTGAATTTCACAGATAGATGACCGTTTTACGAGTATCGCTTTGTTTACTAACAGTATTTGTAAGAAACCAAAGTCCTTGGTTTATTTTATATTTTAATATGTATGCACAGTTTGAACGCGTCATTACAAGATGTTAAGGGGTGAAATCAGTATATTTTCTGGCTGAGTTTAGCTATAAAAAACGCAGAAAAGTCGGTCGGTGGTTCGTGCGTGTGTGTGGGTGAATTAAATGCGGTTTGTGTACTTATGTGAATTTATGATTTAAACGTTTTGGAACATTTTGTGTGTTGTTGGGACTACGAGTAATTTTTGGTTGAAACGTTTACGGATTATTTTTGTTTGAATAGTTGATTAGTTTTGTTTTATTTAAATCTTTTGAACTTTGAATATTTTTGCTTTCGTTTTGTGAAAATGGTTTTATTTGATTTAAATCATTTTTATATGGAATATTTTTTTCGTTTAGCGTTGTGAGACGTTGTGAGAATAGTTTTTAAGAAAATGTTTTGTACTTGTAATAATTCTGTTTGTTAAAATCATTGTGGCTTCAAAGTATTTTTATAATTTGTTCAATCTACCTAAGCATATTATTTGTATGATGTATATATGAATTATTAATAGTGTATTACTTTCTTTTACGGGGTAATAAGTAAGTATAGGGATCACCATAAAAATCAACCTCGAGATTTTAATGGAAATATCCATTTTGAGGATACCTGAATTTGACTGTTTTCTCAATGATGTCGGTGTGTCTGTTTGTGTGTGTGTGTGAACTAGCTACACGTTACAGCCTATACTGTTCAACGTAAAAATATGATGTATTGAATTTAAGATTTTTGTACCTCAGAATAGAAAACGTCCTATTTTGAAAAGAATATTTCAACCGGAAGTGCTCGTTTACTCGTGTCATTTTCTAACTATTCTAGATATTCTAATTTTAAACAAGTTTTATTTCAAAAAATTTCTTCTAAACTGTATCATTCTCTAAATAATATTTGCAATTGATTTTTTTAATATATATCATAGTTAGCTATTACTGGTATGTATTTGCTTTTTTTTTCAAATTAAAAAAAATTAAAAATTAGAATTGAACCTGCAACGGAAATTCATTTGAAAAGCCATATGTTTTTCCAAATTTGTAAGCGTCTCGCTGTCTGTATGCAACAATGTATTATATTCACTCTTACATTTATTACGTGTAGTTACATTGATACATATTATTCAGTGTACTATATTGTATGTATGTCTCGTTCGGCGCATACACCATGATAAAATAAATAAATAAATCAGTATTACAGTTCAATCAATCAAATTTTCTGTTGGATAAATTAAATAAATTTTGTCCTTTGTTCAATATCTTATAGACAGCTGCAAAAATAGTTTGGTATGTTCACATTTTTAAGATCCGCCCCTGCCAGTAACGGAAATGTTTTTTTTTTTTATATATTTTTGCTAATTTTGTTTTTATATACAGTGCGTAATTTATATTATATATATTTTCATTAGGAATGCAATGTTTTATTTTTCATAAAGCGATATTTCGTTCAAGATTGAAAAAAGAATGAGAAATAGAATTTTTCACTTTACGAATAAAATTTCGTTATGCCATATTGTAATCATTGAATGGTTCTAGACGGCGCATTTTACGAAATAATTTATATAAAGTTTTAATATATAATAAATTAATAAATAAGACCAAAATTAGACTGCCTAAAAGGTTCCCGTCAACATAAAAAAATTATTAAGATAAATTATGAAATTTAAAATATACCATAACTTTTTTTTTTTTTTAATCAAAAACATTATTTCAGATTGTAAGCTACGTATAAGAACTAAGAACCTATCGAACCTAATAATTATAAAAATGTTTATATGTAAAGCCTGAAAATATTGTATATTGTGGAATTTTATTTATACTTTATATACAAACAGAAACAAAGCAAAAAAATTAAACGGGGCGGCGGCGACGGACGAGGCTGTCAAGGAGGGGCAAAGGGAGTCGTGGTGCGGGACGAGGCCGTGAAGCTTATAGCCTCGACAAAATAATAAATATCATCCCATTGCTACAATAATTATGTAATTTATTTATTGTATTCATTTTTATTTGTTTTTATATTAAAAGAAAATTATATTTACTTTTATTATACTTTATTTATATTATTTGTTTTTTAATTTTTTTTATTTCCATATTACCAATAAATTCAAACTGCCTTCAAATAATTATGGATGTACTTTTCTTTTTCGTAGTATATGGTCCATTTAGTAAACGCTAAAAGTTTTAATTTAATCAAAGTCGATTTTGATCATTTTTTTAAAGTTATCAGAAAAAGTTTATAGAAAAGTTCCCCATAGATGATTTTATTTTTTCAATTGTTATTAACAAATAAGTGTTTCTATAAAACACTCTTAATTTAGAAAATGTATAATTCCTTTATTTATACAATTGCCTGAAATTTGGCAACAAGGTTTTTGTGGTTGCAGATTATGATATTGGATTTAAAATAGATCTAAAAACAAAATGGCGTCGAAAATATTTAAATCGTTTAAGTTAAAACATAAAAAAGTTATTATATTAATAGAATCAAATAATTAATTTTATTATTATAGTTACTGCATTATTTTTAACAAATTATTATTTTAAATTATTTTAATAATAAATTCTTAATCAGCGATCTCAAAAAACTCTATTTCCGATATTTCATGAATATGACTATTTTTATACTTTTTCCCCCGTCATTTTGGATCCGCCATTTGTTTTCAATTTTTTAAGATTTTCAATCAGCGATCTCAAATACCTCTATAATCGAAATTTCATGATAATATGCCTATTATTATTCTTTTTTTTTTTCACTTTTTTCATCCACTTTTTTTTTTCAGTTTATTAATCAGTGACCTCATAAACCCCTATATACTAATTTTCATATAAATCAGACAACGCCTTCATATTATGGCCTGGTGTTCGGGATTTCGAACCACTGTGCGACGCCGAGTTTTGAACGGCGGTGCGTCGAATTTAGTTTATCAATTCTATAACTAAGTCTTGTAACGCTCATACTTACACTGAAATGTAGATTCTGGTACAAGGTCCGACACACGGTAGATTTTTTGGAGAAAAAGTAACGAATTTTGTATGTTGAAACTTGTACTAGTCGAACGCAGTGAATCGGTAATCATTTACTTTGTAATAAACTTGTTTTACGCATTAGGAAACACAGTTGGTTTGGGATATATAATTCTAGTGAAAACTACGTATGTATATGAAAGTCGAGTGCAGGCCACTATACATTTTATTTCTTTGTAAACTGATGACGTTCTAAATGCAATAAAAATTAATTTACTTGTGATCAAAATGCCCTTTACGAAAACATTTATTAAAAATACATAGTTACAGTAAAGTAAAATGTGCCGCCGTAATAAGTGAGGGCGAGTGCCGCCAGCCACCGTAAATTATTTTACATCTCGCTGCCGCTGTATAATATTTGTTGGCGCACAAACCTACACCAGAACAAAAAAAAAAAAAATCACGCAATTTTGTTTTTAGACCAATTTTGAGGCCAAATTCGAAATCTGCGACCCCATAAACCTGGTTTTATAAAATTTCAGGCAATTATATACATAAATTAAAAAACACTTATTTTTTAATAACAATTGAAATAATATAAAGCACACCTTCTCACCTACGGGGAACTTTTCTATAAACATTTTCCGGTATTTAAAAAAGAAAATGATCAAAATCGGCTTTGAGTCATCTGAGTATATATTTTTATTTTAATATTTAAAATATACATATACATACTTTTCACTAACTCGGACATCTAAATTTGTTGTAAAATTGTTAATATATTATTTTAATTTTTAAAATTCGCGCTCTAATATCTAATCTAAATTTGAAATAGAAACCTATATAATATTATCGGCAATGGCAGAGTATAAGATTTTAGTTGATACATTGGCTACCAGAGGCACAGTTCCGTGACCACAGCCAAACTTTCAGTTTGCAATGCCCCCATAGTGGATTTTCCGCGAACTAGATAGACCTGATGGTTTTTCTTAATACCACGTATTAAGCGAAATAAAAATAGGTTGGCAACAAAAATTATATGCTATAGAAAACTTAGGATAACTTTACCGACATCCCTAATGGAAGTCAGGCAGTGTTGCCAGCCGTAGCATTTTGGGATCTTCCTATTTTAGGTTGGCAACACTAATCGTGAGTTCATACCTAACGCAAACCGAATGATACATAACCAAGCAGAATTTGAATGTTTGAAATCGTTACTGCTACTAAAATGGATATATCTCGATTAATATCCGATTTCGAAGAAATCCGTCCGGACAAAATGCAAAACATACCATCATACCAAAAACAATTCGATAACCAAATCTACAGTGTACATTTTTCACCGTTTGAGTGGTCTCACGATATTCTTTGTATTACTTTTGCAAAGAAACTCTGTATTGCGCAAGTAAAATTTGAGGTATTTATCATAAATGATAATAATGGTTCTTCTAAATAATGTCAATTTGTTGATAGGATAATTTCGATTTCGAAATCATCGGCGAATTTAGCCACGATGGTCAATATTCATGCATAGCACTATCACCGCAAACATCGTTGAATATATTGCCGAAAGTGTTACAATTTTGTACCGCTGGCGATGATTTTAAATTAAGGTTTTATAAGAGTGATTTATTGAGTGATAACACTTGTGAGATTTTAAATGGACATAATAGTTATATAAATGATATTTCGTTTGAGGCTGAAAATAATTATTTAGCTAGTTGTAGCGATGATCATACAACTAGGATTTGGGATACAAATGATTGTAAATGCATTGTAGTGTTTTATCTTTCATCACCTGGTATATACATATATTGAAATATATATATATATTATTTATTTTGGAGCAAATTAATGTTATGTTTGTGTTCAGGAATATCCGTTTGTTGGCATAATGAGGATAATGCGAAGTTGATGGTTTGCGAGAAAAACGGATTGGTTCGATTTTATAATATACATTCGCAACAACCGATTTTGTCGCTAGATAACAACTCGCCTGTTAGTTTTGCACATTGGAGTCCAGCAGATTCACAATTGGTTGGCGCGATGCAACAAGGAGACTTAATATTGTGGGACTTAACCAGACCTAGGTTTGTACTAATAAACAATTTTTTTTTATGTAAATTATATTGCAAAAACTATTTCTTTTTTTAAATATTATCTTTTGTCTAGTCGGCCGGCGCATACAAAAACAATCCACGTCGATGGCGGAGGATATTTCCAGTTCAGTCCATTAGGCAATTTAGTTTCAAGTGTAAATTCTTTGTCGTCGACTTTAAAAGTAACGCAATTAGAGACAGGGCAAAGTAAACTAGTTGTTTCAGTGCAATTACCAACGAATTCAACCTGGCACTTTCGTTTGCCAATCGTTTGTATCGGCGATGATAGGAACTTATGTTTTTGGAAATTAAATCCGAATTAATTTTTAATCTAGTTGCTTTATCTCTATGCATATGTTTTCTATTACCATTTATTATTTTTCTAATAAATTGTTTTGTAATATTTGTGTCCAATGATTTATACAATAAAGAAATTTTAAAAGAAAAATGCCTGTAAGTTTAAAATCAAATATATTACGTTTTTTTCTAACACATTTTGCAGTACATTTTTTTAAATTTAGATCGACATATCCACTTATTTTGTCTATAGACATGTGGTGGGTATGAGTTATTTGTTTAGTAAAAGGTGGAGTTCATGTATTTAAACTAGCGCAACCATAACTAATCAGTTTACAATTAAATATTAGTGATATATATATGGGAAATTGCTGCATAATTCTTATATATTTGAGATTGATGGGACTTTACCCTTTATAACCCTTTGGGAATTTACGTTTTAAACATATATTGAATAATGTTGATAGTTATGGCTAAAAGCAGTATTTTTGTAAATATTGTAAAATATATGAACTGACAGTTACGAACAGTTTAGGGTAACTCTTTGGCATCATCATGATGATAATTATTTCCCATAGTATTATAATGGCAAACTAATTAGTTATGGTCACGCTAGTTTAAATACTTTAATCTATTTGTTGAATGTTCAACCTATTACTAAACAAATAAGTCATACCCACCACATTTCTATTATGATCGTGACAAACATTCGCCTCTATATTAAATCCAGAGAGTTAATAGTGGAATTATGAGTATATCTATAACGTTCTAGAGAATTCTATAAAACACTATACAACAACGCTATAAGTGTTTCATTAATTTTATAAATCATTATCCGATGTATCAACCAATTTAGCTGCAAAACATAATCATTTTGTAATTATAAGCGTTTAAATATTTATAGAATTACCTTATAGATCTACACAGGTTAGCTCAGAATTCCACCATAAGTCTCTGGTTATATCCTATAAGAAAAAAATAACAACGTGGCTACGATGAATTTGTAGTTCATTGTTCATTTTTATCTTACTTTTTTCAACCTGTTTTACCAACAAAAAAAGTGAACTTATAAAATGTACCAAATGAGAAACATTGATCAAAGATGATTTGTTGATTGTAGAAGAAAAGTAGCAATAATGGAGATGACGAAGAATATAAATTAAAGACCCACCCATTCGACCCCCGTTTCCCACAATGTAACCAAACATACGCATGCTTTTATAACTATGTCGATTTCCATCGTTGTTTGGATTTGTTGCGAGAAAACCCAGATAAATGCAATTATTTCAAGAAAGTCTACGAAACATTATGTCCAAATGCGTGGGTTTCACATTGGGATGATATGCGGGCAAATGGTACGTTCCCAAACCCAATTATACGAGTACGTAAACCGGGAGAAGATGAAAAAAAGAAAAAGCTAGGACAAAACAAGCCACACGAATAACGATTCATTCATATACAAATTTATGGGATTTTAAATAGAATTTTTTGTTCACATGAGTATTTATTTATTTATTTACTAAAATACATTTCTTAAAAATATATATATATATATAAATTTATGTTATAAATAGATATGCATTTATTTTTTTATTAATTAGTCAATAAAATTATATTAAAACGCATTAAATAATAAGGTAATAAGTGTGTAATATAAAGTTTACTTACAACACACTATTTGGCACTTTTTCTATTTGGAAACGGCAAAATCTGGAACACATCTGCATTTACGGAGCATTGTTGCCACAATGTCGGTATGCACAATCTTGATCGCGGCATTCACCAAGCAGGTCATAAGGGCACAAAATTAACAATGGATTCGACGTAGATTGTTCACTATGAAAACAAAACATAAAACCGGACCTATATATCAATCACTTCATTTTTAATAGGGAGGTAAAAATGAATCTTATAAAATGATTTAAAAAATAATAAAATTTATTATTTTTGTTTAATTAAAAAATAAAAGTGTTTGTTTACTCGTGTTACGATAACAAAAAAAAAAAAAAAAAAAATTCTACCACCCTATTTAATTAAAATTCACTATGAAATACGTACCTGCATTTAATATGATCCAAAGGCGATGTATATTTTAAAAATGGCGTTTCTTCTTTATGAATAATTTGATGAACAGGTACTTTATTCATGACTGCAATATTCTTTAGTTCTGGTACTTCGGTAAGTTTAGTAGTACAAGTATCTAAAGTTGTTGGCTTTGGTACTTGAACAACGACGATGCTTTTATCAATTTTGCTCAATTCGCAAGAAATGTCTTTATTTAGAAATGTTTTATTTGGTGTCGATGTGCAAATGGCTGGCGTAGTTTTCACAAATGTAACAATTTGATCATCCGAACTGGAAGGAAGGAAGTGTTTGTGCTGTGTTCTTGCGATTATAATTTAGACAACATTTGAAGTGTGTTTGATTACATTAAAATTGCTCGGAACTAACCGTTTCTCTATCGCCGATTTCGCGCTAACCAATTCTTGTATGAGGACAGTGTAATGTTGATGGGTGGTGGTGAGTTTGGTGCGGGCTAGCCGCAAATCGTTGATCAACCGTTTAACATCACTTTGCGCCTTTTCTCTGGCATTATGCGCCTCGGTAACGCGTGCCATTAACGGCGCTAACTCTTCGTACTTACCTTTCATTTGTAACCTGTAACTTTGCATGATAAAATCTTCAAATAAAAATCAATCTGGAGTACAATCACCTGCCCGCTTTATTCAGTTTATTCTCGTTTACACCCGTTTTACTCGGCAGCACTTGACGATTTGAACTGTGATCTTGAATATTCGTTGCCAATTTTATACGTTTATTTTCAACCGAACCCTTTCGTTTTGGTTTCGTTGTTAATTGTTGTAGTTTACGTTTCAATCGTTTATATTCCAATTGTTGAGAACGCGGCAGATGTTTCGCAATGTCGCTTGTATGATCCGATTCAGATTTCGCGCGCGCTTGTTGCAAAAATAACGATAAACTTTTGTCGAAAATATCATTGTTAACGACGGTGTGATGATCACAATCTGAGTCGGTATCCGAATTTACGTTGATTATTAATCGTTTAACCGGTCCGATTTTCGGTATTTTTACAGGGACTTTTATTTCGGAGGGGGGGATTGGAGGCCTAATAGGTATTTTATTATTATTAATAATAGCATTGTTTGTAAGTTTTTTATTAGAGATTTTTTTGGAGATACTCGTTAGTAGCATTGCACGCAAAATATCTTCGTCTTCTTCAACGTTAGATTTCGGCGACTCATGCTCCATGGCAATTGGTTGAACTGTTGCGTCATTTTCCTGGACTTCCGGCTTGACACTATCAACTGGTTGAACTTCTGCAGAAATAGATTTTCGTTTTCGTCGATTTTGATGCGTTTTTATAACAGCAGTTTGCAAAACGCTTAATTGTTTTAAAATATCATTATTTTGAACTTCAATGGAAGGTTGAACCGTTATCTGAGGCGCTGTCTCAATTGGTAATGCAACGCTTTGGAGTTCCGTAAAAGACTCTTTTCGTTTTCTGCGTTGTTCATGTTTTTTAACTACAGTCTTCAAAGCTTTAAAAATGACTAAATCTGACGGCTCAACCGAAGGCTCAGCTGCCGTAATATCATTTTCTTCTGGAAGGACAACTGCGCTTTGATCCTGGACTTCGTTGGAGGATGATTTTCGTTTTTTGCGTTCTTGTTGGTTAATTTTAACTGTAGTTTGCAAAGCGCTCAATAATTCCAAATTTTTTTCGCCGTCATCATCCTGAATGTCCATCTTAACTGGAAGTTTGGTTGGTGGCAATTCTTCTATTTGAGCTTCTGCCGAAACAGACAAATTCCGTTTTCGTTCTTGGTGATTTTGGACAACGGTTTGTAGCGCCGATATTACAATGCTTTCTGCATCATTTTTCTCTGCATTCGGAACTGTTTCTGTAACTTCGTGCGCAATATCTTCGAGTATTTCCGTACTCTTTTGTTCCTCAGCCGCAATTTGTTTCTCCTCTTCCAACTTTTTAAGTTCCACCTCTTTGCGTTTTCGGCGATCTTGATGTTTCTTTAAAACGGCTGAGTGTAGAGCGTCTAAACGTAACTGAATCAAATCCTCATCGGTGACGCTATTGTTTTGATCTGGTTCAATAACGGCTTTTGTCGACTGCAATGCTTGGTCGCGTAATATTTTTAAATCTTCTTCGTCCGAATGATCTTTCGGCGAATCAGGTATCAATCGTTTTAACCGAGATCGTAAACTAATATTGGGTAAATGTTGGGATTGATTGACGCGGACCGCGTTACGAAGTTGCCGGTAAATCGTGCGATGCGTTGCATAATGATGGCCGGAATCCGGACTGGAAGAGTATCGTTTTCGGAGACGGCGGCGGTCAACACGACGTTCAGGTGTTGGGGATCGCCGTGACCTTTGTCGATACCAGACGTCTCTGCGATGCTTGCATTGTCGACGACGGATATCGCGTGTTATATCGCGACTTATGTCCCGCGTTTGCTTCGCCAATCGGCATTTTTGTTCCACGATCGCGACGTCATCCGAATCATCGCTAACTGAAGTTAGCGATAATTCTCGAAACGGTTCGCGACCTACTAACGGAGAACACTTACCCTTCAGCAAAATGGGTGTACTGGACAACGAACTATTGTCTGAAACATCATCCAATTCTTCATCGCTTAATAATTCACCTTCT
The DNA here is from genome assembly GCA_933228885.1 of Leistus spinibarbis. Lineage (NCBI taxonomy): Eukaryota > Metazoa > Arthropoda > Insecta > Coleoptera > Carabidae > Leistus > Leistus spinibarbis. The sequence continues at coordinate 267,627 of OW121800.1, forward strand.
TCGCGTTCGAAGCAATCCATTATGTTTAAAATGATCAAAATTATCACATAAAGATAACTATAATAAAAGACTACACTCTAAATTGCACTATTCATACAATTTGCTGTAAATCAACATATTAGACTCATATATACAACAAAAATACATTACAACTTTCGTATTTTATTGTAAATTACGTACCAAACACTTTTAACTATTATAAATCACATATAACGGAAATACGCGTAAAATCTGGCAAATTTGACATTCACAAAAAATATGGCTGAAGGCTACTCACTATTACTCACTACTCACTACTCACAAAGCAAAAAGAACACTTTCTGGTTAATGCACATGAATGTAGATTAACATCGCATGTAAACGTAGAAACGGTGCGTTCGAACGGTTCGAACTAACGCGGCAGCGGCAATAAAAAAAATCCCGAACCAATCAGATTGCTGAGAATTATAGAATTAGTCCCGCCGCGAGTTTTAAAATATGTTTGTGGAAATGTTGGTTCACCACGTTCGCCAGCGGCAATCCTCTGACATCTCTTTCAAATATGATATCTAGAATCTAGGCATGCGCAATAAATATTTGCTGCTGGTTGTTAGTCGCCTCGGTGCGAACGATAACATATTTAGCGGCAGATTTCGGCTATTTTGCAGTTGCCGCTACCGCGTCAATCAGGACGCGCCATAATGTTTCCAAATTAAATAATCCCATAAGAAAATATGTGGAGTGGTTTGCACTCGACTTTTTTTTACCTAGTTTTCACTAGATATATATATATATATATATATTATTTTACTGTGTCAACTCAAGCGCTGCGCATAGAAAAACGCCGTAACTGACAATCGACCGCTCGAGCAGCTTGTTGTTTGAGCGGTCGCTTGTCAGTTACGGCGTTAATTTATGCGCAGCGCTTAAGTTGGTACCGTAAAATACAAATTGTTTGACTAATGGTGCGATGCTGTGTCAGTCTATAAGGAGAATCTGTAAGATTTTGACAAAGCTGTATTCTCTAATGGATACATATTATTTAGTATTATTAATTACACATATCATGTAATATGCTCGATATAGAATCAATTTATAAATGATTTGCAATTCAATTTAAATATATTTTAAACTTTCAATATTCTACAGATTGTACTTATAGATGTATAAATTTGCTCAGAATTGCACCATAAGGCTAAGGCCCACATTCAAATTCTCATGGGCTTTAGTTTATGAGTAAAGCTAACTTTTAAGATCAGTCAGAACTTATACTTTTTTACAGTCACTATGAAAATATGCTTTTAATAATTAAATTGTAATTAAAACAAAGAAAAATTCAAACTACTTTTACTTTCTTTTACGAAGTAGTAAGTAAGTCTTGCAATCATGAAAAATTTCGAACTCGAGATTTCAACGGATATACATGTTTTGACCTTTCCTGAATCGAATGTGACTATTTTTGGAATGACTTCTGTCTGTGAACGCTCTAGAGCCAAAACTGTCGAACGAAAAATTATGAAACTTCAAACTTAAGTTCACTTGTATGTGCCCTAGATTTGCACATCCTATTTTTGAAAAAAACATATTTTAACCAGAAATGTATGTTTATTCTATAAATTTCTTGTTCTATCTCCCATATCACTAGAACGGCTTCACTTACGGCAAATATAGTTATGTCCATAATGAAAGATATTAATATTTCGCACAACTGTTGTTTGAAACATTTTTTTAAAACATGTACCAGTTGCGAGAAAAATGCTACGAAACATTATAAATATCTTGTTTACGTTGCCATGGATTCCGCATGTACCTTAATAAATCGGATCATCTGTCCTTGAAAACTTGATTTGTTTATTTATATTCCAACTAGGGTCACCTGTGGGCACCATGTGCCCATATGTATACAGCACATAGGTCAGTTTTGACTGATGGCGAATTTTCGTGTAATTTAATAATAATTACACGGTTTTTCTTCAGTTTGTATAGTTTTTGTCTATTGCACAGCAGACTGAACTTCAGAAGAGTAGTGATTGTTTTATTACAGTATTAACAATTTGATTATTTGCTATATCATTATTAGCAGTCACCATGGCGCAGTGGTTAAGATTCTTGGCTTTCAACCTGGAGGTCGTGAGATCGATTCCCGTCTATGCCAATTTGTATTTTTACAAGAAAGCGTTCTACACACACATACATACATTTCTGGGTAATTATATATATATTCTAATAATTGTGTGTTTTATTTTTCCTCATCGGTGTGGTTAGGTTTGGTTAGTAGTAGTTATTTTAAGTAGTATTTTTAGTGAAAATTTCATCGAAATCGGAGATGAAGTAGTACATCGACAGATTGCATGGGCATATTTAATAATAGTTTTTATTAAAAACCTATAAAACATTTACATTTACAAATTCAATCATATAGTAACCACATTGAGTTGATTAGTAGTTTTAAACGTGTCCATTTCCTGTCCGAATAGATCTAATGTATGGTCGCACATTTTAACCAAATCTTCTAATCCTCGCTTTAACGTTTCGACGGCCCGACCTTTTTGCAATTGTATCCGGAAATGCATTTTAGATTCGGCTGGATGGGGCACAGTATAACCACAAAATTGAACTTCAGGGCTGCAGCAAAGATATGCATTAATCTTTTTTGAGAGCGCAATTCATTGAAATACTAACTAGCTAGATATAATACATCGAAGAGCATTCCCTAAAGTGTGTCCCTCATCTTGAAAGACAAATGTACGCGATTTATCCCCTGAATCTTCATCTCCAGCCAACTAAAGTAAATTCACACATTGATCAACCATAAAAATACACAAATATATTCTATATTATATTTATATATAAATTATTAACCTGAGCAACCTTCATTTTGAAAAATATTTATTCTTTTTATACCTAACCTACATTATTCACGTGTATAAAGACTCATTTAGTTACAGTTGGCAACATTAGTTGGCAATGGCAATGGCAATGGACTACAAAAGTGATGACGCGTAATTGGCGGCAAAATTTGCATTTGCATGTTTGTACCGTTCTTAATGTACAGGACCCCTATTCTGAGTGTCTCAACTAAATATATTGACGTGAGATTTGAGATAACGATGACGTACCACTAGTGAGACGCGCATGTGAGATCTTTAGGGATTTTTCTGACTTCAAGTTTACAACACTTGTTACAATTATTATTTTAAAAAGATTTAAAACTACAGTAAATACAAATATTATATATATAATAGCCCGGAAATGTTTGTAAGTGAGTTTTAAACAACACAAAACAAAAAAAAACACAAAATACAAAAAACACAAAGAGACCAGCAAAAGATTTCACAAGTAATAAATGGGTAACAGTCAGTTCAAGCGATTTCATTAATCTCTGCACTTGTACAAAGATGTCATGGCACACAACTAATAATCTGTCAATTTTCTCACTAGTAACTTTTCTGGTCCCACTACCTACCGAGGTAGTGAGATAAATTTACGAATTGATTGAGATCCATGACGTCATATCATGTTTACGCAATGAATCCAATAGATGGCAACAGCGTTTTTGAGTGAGATCTGGTTGAGTTGAGATACTCAGAATAGGTACCCTGGACCCCTATTCTGAGTATCTCAACTCAACCAGATCTCACTCAAAAACGCTGTTGCCATCTATTGGATTCATTGCGTAAACATGATATGACGTCATGGAACTCAATCAATTCGTAAATTTATCTCACTACCTCGGTAGGTAGTGGGACCAGAAAAGTTACTAGTGAGAAAATTGACAGATTATTGGTTGTGTGCATGACATTTTTGTACAAGCACAGAGATGAATGAAATCGCTTGAACTGACTGTTACCCATTTGTTACTTGTGAAATCTTTTGCTGGTTTCTTTGTGTTTTTTTTTTTGTATTTTGTGTTTTTTTTGTTTTGTGTTGTTTAAAACTCACTTACAAACATTTCCGGGCTATTATATATATATAATATTTGTATTTACTGTAGTTTTAAATCTTTTTAAAATAATAATTGTAACAAGTGTTGTAAACTTGAAGTCAGAAAAATCCCTAAAGATCTCACATGCGCGTCTCACTAGTGGTACGTCATCGTTATCTCAAATCTCACGTCAATATATTTAGTTGATACACTCAGAATAGGGGTCCTGGTGAATATGAGTTATTTTTTTAAATATGGGCTCAAGCTTCAACTATAGATTCATGTATTTAAACTAGGGCGACCATAACTAATTAGTTTGTAATTAAAAAATAGCTAGCTTTACATTAAGAACGGTACAAACATGCAAACTTCACCTCTTTGCTAAATCCCATAAGAAACGAAAGTGGCCTCGGCCGCATCTGAATTTTGCCGCCAATTACGCGTCATCACTTTTGTAGTCCATAATTATTTTTATTAGTTGCCAACTAGTATTGACCAAACATTCCCAACAAAGGTTCATAATTTTAATGTCGGAAAGGTTATCCATCTTTATGTCAGTAAAGTTATCCACAGTTTTCTACAGCATATATCTATGTCGTTATATCTATGCGTAGTCTTGATGAATTGCCCATTTGTTGGCAACACTGTTTAGTTGTATAACAGAAACATAGATGGTACTTATGCATCTAACTACGCGTACAAGTAAGAAAAGTTGCCTGTAATATTGCGCAATTTAAATACTTGTTCTTAACGCAACAATAGCAAAATAAATGTATTAAAATTAATTAGCAACCTCTTCTTTAATATTACAGGCTTTGGTATGACAAGGGCAGGTTTTGTTTAATGAATATGTTTAACAAATATGATTTGCATTCGCGATTGTTTTGGTTTTGTGATAGGAGTAGGATCAAATATCATCATTATCCAGTGGAATTACACACGCAAGTCGAGGTGCAAACTAGCTAGCAACAATCAGTACACTGATGACCGTGTTTGCGTATGGACGGTTATAAGTAAAAGTTGTTTTGTGTGTTTATGTTGTTAAGTGTATTTTAAATTGTTATAATTGACTTTCTTTAAGAATTACGGAATAAAAGAGCGCACTGCTAACAAGGTTGGCCTTTTGTCTTTAATTTATTTAAATAGGACACCGCGATTTTACACGATTTTTAAATTAATATATTGCAAACATATATTTTGTTCATATTTCTTTTAATTAATGCATATATATATATATTTTTTTTTCTTTTTTTTTTTTGTTGTATCCTTATACTACTTTTACCATAACGGCATAAAATGGAAAAATTTGAAACAAATTTAACAAAAATTAGGAGTGGACTGTATTATATGGGCGCATAGCACCCACTGATGTACATCTTTGACTCAAATTTAAAAAATCAAGACCACCAGAGTTGTTGTGGATTAAAATAAAATGCAATAAAAAAAAAAAATTATAATAAAAAAAATATTAGCCGTGGTATTATAATATAACCATAATTGTTCTTCTTAAATTTTTGGTATTTACTCCCCAGCAGCCATAGCGTATGTACCGCAAGTCTTGAGTTTGATATGCACTGGTTTATTTGTCTTTCGTTTTTGCAACCTAATGTGTCTGTTTGGGGAACATTTACAATTATTACTGAATTTAGCTATATTTTTCCTGTCTACATGAATAATAGATATAATTATATGTAATTCCAATTATTATTACAATTATGGATGTAGAAAACTATATCTTAAGTTATTCTAATCCCGTTTGGACATATATATATTTGTTGTAAAATTTAACAACATTAGTATTGTGGTAAAAAGAGTTTTTTTAATATTGCAAATTAAATTATGATAGAAATAGAATTGGTTTGAACATAATTTACATTAAATTTGTTAACAAATATATTGACTTATTTGTTGTAACATTAAAATAGTGGTATAAATCTTGACCAACAATTATATCTAGCCTTTTTGTATGATTTTTTTAATCTCAATTTTCAATCTTTAATAAGACCTTGCACACGATGATATAGAGCAATATAAATGTAAAAAAAAAAATAATCGCAAGACATTTCAATGTCGACGGTATAAAAAGTGTAAACGTTGTTTTCCGATAATATTCATGTGGAATCAAGTTCAAGGAGCAATTCAAACAAATATTTCTACGAATTATTTGTTATTGGCAATTATTAATCATATATTTACAACAAAATTAATTCTTAAAATAAAATTATAGTATATTATATTGTTATTGCAAATTCAACATTATACTTGATATGATTTTTATTTTTTTGAACAAAGTCTAAAAGTGATTCACAGCAAAATAATTAGTAATTAAGCTTAGAACTAATAATTCCAGTTTGTACTATGACGTACAATGCAACAAAATTTATAATTAATTGTGTAAATAATGTTAGTGTGAATTGTAGTATTGCTTGTCATAAGACAAACTAGATTATTATTTGTAATTTTCTAATCTTAATTACGCGATTTTAACGGAAATACACATTTTCAATCGTAGGGTAAATTTAAAATAAAATAAAGCATTATTCTAAATACAGATAGAGAGAAAACAAAAGTGCAAGACACTCCAGTATTTTGAATAATTAAGTCAAATTATGGATCGGTATAGAAAAAATGTGATGTGATGATTGATGGTTAAGCATTTTTTTTCTTCTTTATTTCTACTCGAACCGTTATAAAATTGCGGCCTCAACCGCCAGCTTGAACTTAGGAAGTCTATGATATGTTAGTTAACGCATGTCATAGCGCAAATAGCTTTTACCTTTATATAATTTACTTTTTCAGCCAAATATGACACGAGTAAACTAGCTATTCTTGTCGAAATATCTTTTTCAAAAATAGGAGCGTTTCATTTCCGGAATATACAAATTTTAAATTTAAAAACTCATACTTTTATGTTCATTGGCTTTAGAGCGTTCATACACACACACACACATACATACAGAGCAAATAGTCAAGAAGGATATTTACACTAACATTAAAAGATCGATTTTCTTGTAAACTATGAATTGACTGCAGGACCACCAGGTTCAATTTAGGGTGTCTATAATAATTTGCTGGTGGCATTCATATAAATTTCATTCTACCAAAGGAAAGTGCGATAATATTTATTTATTCATTATTCTTTGAAAATAATTGTAGTATATTTGATATATATATATATATATATATATATATATATATATATATATATATATATATATATATATATATATATATATATCAAATATACTACAATTATTTTCAAAGAATAATGAATAAATAAATATTATCGCACTTTCCTTTGGTAGAATGAAATTTATATGAATGCCACCAGCAAATTATTATAGACACCCTAAATTGAACCTGTTGGTCCATATATATATATATATGGACCACCACATATATATATATATATATATATATATATATATATATATATATATATATATATATGGACCACCACATATATATATATATATATATATATATATATATATATATATATATATATATATATATATATATATATATATATAATATATATATATATATATATATATATATATATATATATATTTATATATATATATATATATATATATATATATATATATTTATATATATATATATATATATATATATATATATATATATATATATATAATATATATATATATATATATATATATATATATATATATATATTATATATATATATATATATATATATATATATATATATATATATATATATATATATATATATATATTTATATATATATATATATATATATAAATTACAACTAAAATATGTTGATTGCGTTTATATTTGTTACATTACAATATGCGACGTAATACATTTTTAGTTCGTCGTACGATAGTAAAAGACAGCTATAGTGTTCGCTGTTTGGTCTAGTGTCTGTAACATATTTTATGTTAACAACATTTTTGCAATTTTTAGCCCAGGAGCAATAAAAAATAACAAAAATAAAGAAAAATCTACATTTTTTATTATATCGAAGAAAACTTCAAAAAATTATCAGACCTTTAATATTTATAATGTTTTTACTGTTTGTGAGCCTGAAGGTAATTTTTTTATTTTATTATTATTATTATTAATAATATTGGAATTTAAAATGTTGTTGATTGATTGTTGGATGATTGCAACAATAAAATTGTGTACTCTAACAATTGTATTTATTGTGATTGGGCTCGCTGGAAGCACTGGTGCTCGCACCAAATGCTTGTCTGTACATATCTATTATTAGTATTACGGTAATTTTCAACAAACTCGATCCACTAGAAAATGTATAATTTATGAACAAAACAAAAATCAGAGAAAATAATATGGTTGGTCAATGGTCAAAGTTGTTTTACAAAAAACCTGTTCTAAATTTTTTTCATTTATTTTTTGACAATTCCCATTACCAAGACCAAACCGTTTTACTTACAACATTTAAAAACAGCTTGTCCTTTCACTATCTGTATTTTTAATAATGCTTTATTTTGTTTTAAATTTACCCTACGATAGCAATGAAACAAAATCTACATACATATCTACATATATGCATTGTAACTAGGGAAACGTAATTAATTATATTTCGAAAAGACATGCGAAAAGACAAGAGATGCTAAAAATACAAGTCTTAAGTTTAAAGTTTTATAATTTTACCTTTACAGACACACGCACAGACGTCATTCCAAAAAGAATCTAATTCACCGTAAGGTAGTTAGTACAAAATAGGTATTGTATTTAGTCGTGTGTCTATAATATTGTCGGAATTGAATAATATTCATACAGTTAATTCGTTTGGTATCTTTCCGATTTGGAAAATTTATACATATATCTCATATACTTGGATCTATGTATGTATGTCACTCGGTTGTAAAACCTCCTCTGAACGTTGTTAATTTTGAATATTTTCTTCCCAGCATATTGATTATACGGCAGGATGAAGGTATATGTACATATGCTTCTAATCATATATTTTTTATTACATTTTAATGTGATGTAAAAAGAAATATGTAAACAATATTTCCATTTTTAAGACATTTATGTATAAGGTTATAAGTTATACAGCTTTTTATAAATGTATTTTTTTAATAAAATGTATAGCCGTTTTAATATGCACAAATAACTTTTAAAGTAAATAATACTAACGATATATTGCATTTTATAATATTTACAAATATGAAATTCATTGATTTTATTTTATAAATATAAGGACAAGTCTATCGAATGAATCATGCATGCATTGAATTCATTTAAGTTAATAGTAACAGGTTAATATAATTTGTTATTTTTGCATACATTTACGTTAATTTGTTTGCTTAGCATTTTATTTAATGCAAACGCACAAATCTAAAAGTCAAGGTATTAAGAAATAAAAAGTCCTATTTTAGTCAATAATTATTTGAAATAGATAAGTTATTTATTTAAATGATCGATAAGGTAAAACACATCTATGCGTCCAGCTCGCCTTATAAATAATACGAGTATATGCGATGCGAGCAGCGGTTTTTAATTATTATAGCCTATTGATTAATAATTTGAAAAAATCTTATAATCTTTTGGAAATATTTTTGATATAAAAGAAAATGTAGTGCATATTTTAAAATTAAAATTTATCATGTAAATATAAAATATCTTTGAATTTTTAGTAGACATTTTGGGTGTTTTAATTATATTTATAAGAGCAGTGTATTAAGGAGGGCTCCAAATTTTTGGGCCCTATAAGTCGGGAAGTATACGGGCGATTTGATTTAAACTGAGAGAGAATTCAAATGGGATGCCAAATAATATGTGTACCAAATTTGGTGTGAATCGCTCCAGTATCTTCAGAGGAGTAGAGGGCACAAATTTGGTCTTACGAGCGACGGACCGACGATTAACATCCAAGTATTTAAGTTATATATATATATATATATATATATATATATATATATATATATATATATATATATATATATATATATATATATATATATATATATATATTTGGATTCATTTTTTGTTAATGAAATGTTTTGATCCGAGAATGCTACCGACACACGACCGAATGCTTTAGTTTCTTCGGTACTTCGTACGGTGAGCTAAAGATTGTAAATATTTGAATGTATAAGTTTCTTCTAATTGTGAACATTTTTAGCCAAGTTTTATTTGTATTTATTAATGTTATGGTTTATTGAGCACGTGAAATTTGTATGAATCATAGATCAGTTATATTTTTTATAATGAAAACAAAATTATCGTATTATATTATGATACACCATCAGGTTCATCTAGTTCGAAGAAACTCCGCTCCACTTTGGGTTATTTACTATAATCGGCGCCACCATCCAACTTGGTATATTCATATAAATCATTATTAGAAATATTAGCTATTTTTACGCTAGAATCAAAGATAATAAATAACAAGCTTAGCTACAACGCACCTATGCGTCCAGTTCGCCTTATACGTAAGTATAATATATACGATGCGAGCAGCGGTTTTTATTTATTATAGCTTTTTGGTTAATAATTTGAAAAAAATGTTATAGAAATAAAAAGTCCTCCAATTTTTTTGTAGATTATATAGATAAACAAGATTTGGTACGCGTAAAACGCACCAACGCGTAGAGCTCGCCCTTAGGTAAAATATGCGTTGCGAGCAGTGGTTTTTAGCTCGCCGTACGTAGTACCGAAGAGGCTAAAGCATTCGGTCGTGTGTCTGTAGCATTCTCGGATCAAAAAATTTCATTAAGAAAAAGTGTTCGTCTCGTCGCCCTGATTCCGAAAATGTATATAACTTATATACTTGGATGTTAGTCGTCGCTCGCTCGCTCGGTCGCTCGTAAGACCAAATTTGTGCCCTCTACTCCTCTGAAGGTACCGGAGCGATTCACTCCAAATTTGGTACACATATTATTTGGCATCCCATTTGAATCCGTTCGCAGTTTAAATCCAATCGCCCGTATACTTCCCGAGTTATAGGGCCCCAAAATTTGGACCCCCCCTTAATACTGCCCTTATAAAAATAATTGAAACACTTAAAAATTCTACTAAAAATTCTAAGATATTTTTTGTTTACACGATTTTTTCATTTTGTTAACCCAAAGCCCAAAAAAAATTATTAAATATTATAATTTTGAATTTCAAAATTTGTTTTTTTTTTTTTTTTTTTAATATAATCTTAAATTAAATGTAAGACTTTTTATATCTATAACATTTTTTCAATTAGTTAACCAAAAGGCCAAAATTATTAAAAACTGCTCGCATCGCATATATTACTTATAAGGCGAGCTGGACGCATAGGTGCGTTGTACCTAAGCTTGTTAATTATTATGGCCTTTTGGTTAACAAATTGAAAATATGTTATAGATATAAAAAGTCTTACATTTAATTTTAGATTATATTGATAAAAAAAAAACTTTTAGTGTATATTTTAAAATTCAAAATTATAATATTTAATAATTTTTTTCGGGCTTTGGGTTAACAAAATGAAAAAATCTTGTAGATATAAAATATCTTAGAATCGTTAGTAGTATTTTTAAGTGATTCAATTATTTTTATAAGGGCAGTATTAAGGGGGGCTCCAAATTTTGGGGCCCTATAACTAGGGAAGTATATAGGCGATTGGATTTATACTGCGAGCGGATTCAAATGGGATGCCAAATAATATGTGTACCAAATTTGGAGTGAATCGCTCCGGTACCTTCAGAGGAGTAGAGGGCACAAAATTTGGTCTTACGAGATACCGAGCGAGCGACGACTAACATCCAAGTATATAAGTTATATACATTTTTGGATTCAGGGCGACGAGACGAACACTTTTTCTTAATGAAATTTTTTGATCCGAGAATGCTACAGACACACGACCGAATGCTTAAGCCTCTTCGGTACTACGTACGGCGAGCTAAAAATAATTTAGTGCATATTTTAAAATTCAAAATTATGTTTAATATTTTTTTATGGCCTTTGGGTTAACAATAGATATTACATATTTTAGAATTATTAGTGGCATTTTTAGGTGTTTTAATTATTTTATAAGGGGGGATCCAAATTTTGGGGCCTTATAACTCGGGAAGTATACTGGCGATGGGATTTAAACTACGAACTAATTCAAATGGGATGCCAAAAATTGTGTATATGCATGAATTTTTATGTAATTGTTATATTGTTTACAAGAATTATACAATTTGATTACGCAAAAATATACAAATATTTGCTGTTTAGGACGTTAAAATAAAATGTCAAAAAAATCATTGAGTTTAAGTGAATATTTACTGTAAGTGGCAACTGAGAAGTGAGGTCATTGCATAGATAAGTAAAAGATGTTATATTCATACTTGTTTGATTATGATTATGATATACATATGTTTACTGATCCTTCCGTAACTTGATACAAATTGATTCCTTTTGCAGGTGTAATTTAGCAAAGAAATGAAATTTAAGTATAAGTGATATTTATTATATATTGTAATTCGTATCACATTATCACATCATAAAATAACATCTTTTTGTGTTTATTTGTAGTACATACTTGCAAAGTATGTTTGGCTAATTTAATATTATTGGTGTGTCTAAATGTAATTTAGTTATTTTAACTATATAAACTAAGCAAAAATTGAATTTATTAATGTACGCAAGACATATATATGTATGTATGTATGTATGTATGTAACAAAGTACGGTTAGTATTCGTAATATAATAAACGATAAACTTGACCTGGAGTTCATCTAAGTTTCGATAATTATTATAAACAAAATGGCAATTAATTTTTAATTGCATTCTAAATTACAAACTTTTATAAATATGAATTGTCTTATAGCCGCCAATCAAGTTTAGACACGTATTTGGTGTACCTCTTCAAAACACAAGCTTAGGTATAACGCACCTATGCGTCCAGCTCGCCTTATAAGTAATATATGCGATGCGAGCAGCGGTTTTTAATTATTATATGGCCTTTTGGTTAACAATTTGAAAATATGTTGTAGATATAAAAAGTCATACATTTTTTTGTGGATTACTTTGATAAGAAAAATTTAGTGTTTATTTTAAAATTAAAAATTATAATATTTAAAAAGTTTTTATGGCCTTTGGGTTACAGACATAAGCATTCGGTCGTGTGTCTGTAGCATTCTCGGATCAAAAAATTTCATTAAGAAAAAGTGTTTGTCTCGTCGCCCTGATTCCGAAAATGTATATAACTTATATACTTGGATGTTAGTCGTCGCTCGCTCGCTCGCTCGCTCGGTCGCTCGTAAGACCAAATTTGTGCCCTCTACTCCTCTGAAAGTACCGGAGCGATTCACACCAAATTTGTTACACATATTATTTGGCATCCCATTTGAATCCGCTCGCAGTATAAATCCAATCGCCAGTATATTTCCCGAGTTATAGGGCCCCAAAGTTTGAAACCCCCCTTATAAAAATAATTTAGACACTCAAAAATTTTAAGATATTTTATATTTACAAGATTTTTTTATATTGTTAACCCAAAGCCCGAAAAAAATTATTGAATATTATAATTTTGAATTTTAAAATATGCACAAAAAAAGTTTTTTTATTCAATATAATCTACAAAAAATTGTAAGACTTTTTATATCTATAAAATTTTTTCAAATTGTTAACCAAAAGACCATAATAATTAAAAAGCACTGCTCGCAACGCATATTTTACCTAAAGGCGAGCTCTTCGTGTTGGTGCGTTCACTCCAAATTTGGTACATATATTATTTGGCATCCCATTTGCGTCCGCTAGCAGTTTAAATCCAATCGCCCGTATACTTCCCGAGTTATAGGGCCCCAAAATTTGGAGCCCCCCTTAATACTGCCCTTATAAAAATAATTGAAACACTTAAAATTCTACTAAATATTCTAAGTTATTTTATGTCTACAAAATTTTTTCATTTTGTTAACCCAAAGCCCGAAAAAAATTATTAAATATTATAATTTTAAATTTTAAAATATGCACTAAATTTTTTTTTTATCAAAATAATCTAAATTTGGTACACATATTATTTGGCATCCCATTTGAATCCGCTCGCAGTATAAATCCAATCGCCCGTATACTTCTCGAGTTATAGGGCCCCAAAATTTGGAGCCCCCCTTAATACTGCCATTATAAAAATAATTGAAACACTTAAAAATTCTACTAAATATTCTAAGTTATTTTATGTCTACAAAATTTTTTCATTTTGTTAACCCAAAGCCCGAAAAAAATTATTAAATATTATAATTTTGAATTTTAAAGTGTGAAATAAATATTTTTTTTATCAATATAATCTAAAATTAAATGTAAGACTTTTTACACCTTTAATATATTTTCAAATTGTTAACCAAAAGGCCATAATAATTTAAAAGCACTGCTCGCAACGCATATTTTACCTAAGGGCGAGATCTACGCGTTGGTGCGTTTTACGCGTACCAAATCTTGTTTATGAAATGTTTTGATCCGAGAATGCTACAGACACACGAACACGAACACGAACACGAACGATTGTTTTAGCTTCTTCGGTACTTCATACGGCGAGCTAAAAATCCGAATAAGCAGCTTTTCTATAATATTTAGAGCCCTAGCAATTTTACAGCACTATGTTCATATAGTCTTAAAATGTTTCGTCGGCGAGCTGAAGCTGAAGTTGAAGCTGAAGGCCTAGGTGCCTTGTAGCCTGTACCTATGTATGCTTGTTTTTAAAACATTGTTTCCTTCCATTATGTGGAACTTTCAAAAAATCATTTCTAATTCATTATATAATTAAAGAATATGTCAATGCTGTGTGGAATGACCAAATTTCTTGGTAATGATATTTTAAAGTCCTGTATTTATGTTTGTATTCTTGAAATAAAAAACGCGTGTTATATTACTTTTGTATTATTATCTGCAATCAAGGCCAGTTACTTAATGATTAACTATTAACACATTTAATAAGATACATTAGACTGTTTATTTCCGTGGCTAATTACAGTGTATTGGTATAAATATACATATATGTATCTAATATAAACAAATTTATAATTGACGTACATGTTATTGTTTCACGTGTAATTACGAATCAAGTCACCATACCATAATATAATGACAATTTCAGTTTGTCATTTTTTCTATTTGTGAAATTATACATATATAGTAGTACTAGTAGTATTGCACTTAATTAATCTCCATTGTAACATTTTCTTATATACATATGTTACATTGAGCCCATATAGCAGATACACCGTCAAATGATATAATATGGTAGAAAAAAAGTAAAGGTTCATCTTCCTCCGCTAGGAACAGCATTATCTATATTTTAGAACTATCTTCAACTACTAGATGGAACTATTGGCGCAGCGCACAAAATTACTATTGTATATTATATAATTGATATTTAGCGATTCTGGTTCTTGATTATCACAACATCAACAGAGTTTCAATTCTGACCTGATCACCATCGCATTTTTACCGCAATAAATGATCTGCTTCGCCAGTGATCGTAAGCAAAGACAAGAACCCCAGCCACAGCAAATCGGCTGACTAGCGACATCTCTTATGCTTAATGCGAACAAAATATTGTTCTTCCAAAAGCATATATATATATATAATGGCGTATCTGTTAGTCATTTCTGATCTGTGCATTAAGTATTACTGTGCATTCATTAGTTTGATTCACAAACAGTATTGCATAGAATGCATGTGGTATATGTATGTATATATGTAAAGGAAATGCTTTATTTATTTGGTGTATCCATAGTTTGATACCACATATGCAAATTACATTAAAAATCACTACCTGTTAAATTATTGAATTAGATGAATTTGTGAGGAGTTGGCTGTATTCTGTATATGATATGGGCACGTGGTGTCCATGAGTAAACTTAGTATTTTATATTTATGCATGTAAATCCAAATTTCATAGAAACAAATTTACTTTTGCGTGTTGCCTATATTGCGTGTTGCCTACACCAAACAGGTCTTTGAAATCGGATAGTAAAATACAGAAATAATTAAATATTTATTCTTCAAATATCAGTGGTTCCAAATGTTGCCTGTTTTAAATGTACAACCCTTACAATTAAAAGTAATTGTTTTTAAATTTAAAATTTTATGCGTAAGAATGGAGTAGGAGGGTGGAGTGCGGTGCTCGTATCGCATATATATATATATATATATATATATATATATATATATATATATATATATATATATATATATATATCCTATATGGCGAGCTGAAGGCATACGTGCCTGTACCTAATCTTGTTTAAAATAATTTGCCGCCTCTTCTTACTTTCTTTAACGAAGTAATAAGTAAGTATTGTAATTATGTAAAATTTCGAAATCGAGATTTTAACGGATATACATGTTTTGACCTTCCCTGAATCGAATGTGACTATTTTCGGAATGACGTCTGTCTGTCCGTGTGTGTGTGTGTGTCTGTGAACGCTCTAGGGCCAAAACTGTCGAACGAAAAATTATGAAACTTCAAACTTAAGACCTAGATGTACACTTCCTATTTTTGAAAAGAATATTCAAACCGGAAGTGCATGTTTACTCTATGCATTTCTTGTTATATCCCAATATTACTAGAACGGCTGATGAAAGACATTAATATTTCGCACAACTTTTGTTTGAAAAGTTTCTTTAGAAAATGTACCAGTTACGAGAAATCTGCAATGGGAAATCTTAAAATTCTTATTTATGGTGCGATTCTGCGTCAGTCTATAGGTCTATAGACGAATCTGTAAGATTTTGAAAAAGCTGTGGTTCTTTAATGAATACACATTTTAGTATTATTAATTATACAAATCATGCATTATGTTTGATATATCTTTGAGTCAGTTTAAAAATGATTTGCAATTCAATTAAAATATATTTTACACTATCAATATGTTACAGAATTTATTTATAGATGTATAAATTTGCTCAGAATTGCACCATTATAGTGTTATGGAAATCCATTTGTGTTTTTACTTTCTTTTTACAAAGTAATAAGTAAGTATAGGGATCACCAAAAAATCGAACTCGAGATTTCAACGGATATACACGTTTTGAGCTTCCCTGAATCGAATGTGACTATTTTCGGAGTGACGTCTGTGTGTGTGTGTGTAAGGGTGTGTGTGGGTGTGTGTGCGTGTGCGTGGGTGTGTGTGTATGGGTGTGTGTGTGTGTGTGGATGTGTGCGAGTGGGTGTGTGTGTGGGTTTGTGTGTGTGAACGCTCTAGAGCCGAAACTGTGAACATTTTTTGTTCTATCTCCAATATCACTAGAACGGCTGCACTTACGGCAAAAATAGTTATGTTCATAATGAAAAATATTAATATTTTGCACAACTTTTGTTTGAAAAGTTTCTTCAAGAAATGTACCAGTTACGAGAAAATTGCTACTAAAAATCATAAGTATATATATATATATATATATATATATATATATATATATATATATATATATATATATATATATATATATATATATATATATATATATATATATATATATATATATATATATATATATATATATATATATATATATATATATATATATATATATATATATATATATATATATATATATATATATATATATATATATATATATATATATATATATATATATATATATATATATATATATATATATATATATATATATATATATATATATATATATATATAATGAAAACTACGTAAGAGAAAGTCCTGCGTTGGCCACAACCCATTTTTTAGCTCGCCGGCGCCGTACGAAGTACCGAAGAGGCTAAAGCATTCGGTCGTGTGTCTGTAGCATTCTCGGATCAAAAAATTTCATTAAGAAAAAGTGTTTGTCTCGTCGCCCTGAATCCAAAAATGTATATAACTTATATACTTGGATGCTAGTCGTTGCTCGCTCGCTCGCTCGGTATCTCGTAAGACCAAATTTTGTGCCCTCTACTCCTCTGAAGGTACCGGAGCGATTCACACCAAAATTTGGTACACATATTATTTGGCATCCCATTTGAATCCGCTCGCAGTCTAATTCGAATCTTTCGTATACTTCCCGAGTTATAGGGCCCCAAAATTTGGATCCCCCTTATAAAAATAATTAAATTACTCAAAAATTCTAAGATATTTTATGTCTACAAGATTTTTTTTTTGTTCATCCAAACCCCGAAATAAATTAAAGAATATTATAATTTTGAATTTTAAAATACGCACAAAAAATTATTCTTTTCAATATAATCTACATAAAATTGTAAGACTTTTTATATCTATAATATTTTTACTTTCTTTTACAGAGTAATAAGTAAGTATTGTAATCATGAAAAATTTCGAACTCGAGATTTCAACGGATATACATGTTTTGACCTTCCCTGAATCGAATGTGACTATTTTCGGCATGACGTCTGTGTGTGTGTGTGTGTGTGTGTCTGTGAACGCTCTAGGGCCAAAACTGTCGAACGAAAAATTATGAAACTTCAAACTTAAGACTTGTATATACCCTAGATGTGCACCTCCTATTTTTGAAAAGAATATTCAAACCGGTAGTTCATGTTTACTCTATACATTTTTTGTTCTATCTCCAATATCACTAGAACGGCTACACTTACGGCAAAAATAGCAATATTCATAATGAAAGATATTAATATTTCGCACAACTTTTGTTTGAAAAGTTTCTTCATAAATTGTACCAGTTATGAGAAAACTGCTACGAAAAAACTCAAATATCTTATTTACGTTGCCATGGTGATACCTACAATTGTGACTAATTTTATTATTTTTAAAACGAATCAACCATGAGTTACATCATTTGTTTCAAACAAACAAGCATTACTTTGACAGTTATCTGTATGAATTAATATTTAAAATATTGATTACTTATTAGAATAAATTGTATCAGGTAAATTATTATAGAATCAATTTATATTATATATTTGCTGACATAATTAATTAACAATTTCAGAGTTTAACTGTGAAATTTGACTGTTTAAGAGTGAATACGATAAGTACTTCAAATTCAGATCCATTATAAATTGGTATAATTATCCAGTTATTTTCATTATATATTAATATCTATCTATTGAAAACTACGTAAAAGAAAGTTGAGTGCAGGCCACTCCAGATATTTTTTAAAACGAATCAACCATGAGTTACATCATTTGTTTCAAACAAACAAGCATTACTTTGACAGTTATCTGTATGAATTAATATTTAAAATATTGATTTCTTATTAGAATAAATTTTATCAGGTAAATTATTATAGAATCAATTTATATTATATATTTGCCGACATAATTAATTAACAATTTTAGAGTTTTACTGTGAAATTTGACTGTTTAAGAGTAAATACGATAAGTACTTCAAATTCTGATCCATTATAAATTGGTATAATTATCCAGTTACTTTCATTATATTATATATATATATATATATATGTATATTAATATCTATCTATTGAAAACTACGTAAAAGAAAGTTGAGTGCAGGCCACTCCAGATATTTTATTTTTAAAACGAATCAACCATGAGTTACATCATTTGTTTCTTGTTTATTGAGAACAAACAAGCATTAAATTGACAGTTATCTGTATGAATTAATATTTAAAATATTGATTACTTATTAGAATAAATTGTATCAGGTAAATTATTATAGAATCAATTTATATTATATATTTGCTGACATAATTAATTAACAATTTCAGAGTTTTACTGTGAAATTTGACGGTTTAAGAGTGAATACGATAAGTGTTTGGGATATATATGTATATTAATATCTATCTATTGAAAACTACGTAAAAGAAAGTTGAGTGCAGGCCACTCCAGATATTTTCATATTGTTTACCAAAAGGCCATAATAATTAAAAACCACTGCTCGCAACGTATATGTTACCTAAAGGCGAGCTCTTCGCGTTGGTGCGTTTTACGCGTACCAAATCTTGTTTAATATATAAGATAATGAATATTCACAAAAATATTATAACCAATTTCAAGTTCATAATAGGGTATATGCATGATACAAAAAAGCGGCTTATCTGGCTTAAATCCTTAATAGTTCCCTATGGAACAAACTAGATTATTAACTCGTCGTAGGTACATTATGTTCAATATATTTTAGCACAGAAATACGTTTTCTGATTCCGAGGTCGTACACAATATATTCATAACTCATATGAACAGAATCTACAAAAAAAAATAGTTTTTTGATATTGATAAAGTTTCTTCAGATTGAACTTCAAGACCATATCAAATTCATTAAAATGATGTAAGAAGTAATATTCTTTTTCCTTATTATATTAATGATTACGATTAATTGCATAAACAAAATTATATGAATATCGTTTAGAGTTTATTCTACAAAATAAATGTCGATCTTTTTACCAAAATTAGGGAATTCCATGTAAGCCATAATTAAAAACATTTCCAGCAATATTCAATTAAAATAATATTCCCGTCATTTTGACTATAAAATGCACTTAGGATCAAGAATAACGTTTTATTGCTAGTATGGAGATTTGGTAGAAATGTGACCATCATTACGAAACTAATTGACAAATAAAAATACTAGTGACGTAATATAATTATCAAAGAATTCGATATCATTATTTATAATATGTTTATAGTTATATTCTAAATATAAAATAAAAAAATAAAATAACTGCAAATAATCCTTACGAAATATTATTTTTATAAATAGTACATAAGTTAGAGAAAATGTGAAACCAACAAAATTTAAAGTTATAAAAATTGCAAACAAATTTTGTGAGAAAAGTCTTCTAATATTATTACTGAAAAATTTCCTCGGAAATGCTAGTTTTCTATTTACGATTATTTAGTTAAATTAAAAATATTATAATATTTGATTACCATCGTAAAACGATATATCGCCCCTAGGTTATGCGAACAATGAAAATGGCACGCGTCTCAATTATAAAAGTAATTTACATTTATGAAATAATTTTATTTCTATAATATTTATATCAGTAAATGTTTTAAAATTAAATTCATCAGCATAATACAGTTATTCCATACAGGTTACTTTCATCTGCTACATTAAATACCAAAAACTGTTATTTCGTACGATTTACGGTAAAATTTCTAAGAATATTTTCTTGCTTTGGTTAGCGATAAAAACAAGCTTAGGTACAACGTTTTTGGGTGTTTTAATTATTTTTATAAGGGCAGTGTTAAGGGCAGGTTAAGGGGGGCCTTAAATCTCGGGAAGTATACGGGCGATTGGATTTAAACTTTTAGAGGCGTAGAGGCTCAAATTTGGTCTGAGCGAGCAAGCGAGTGATAAATAGATAATTGTTACTAAAACCATTGGGATTTACCCAACAAATTATGAATTAATTACTTATTTTTCTTTACTGATGATAAGCTAGTTTTAATCTTGTTCAAATTATTCAAGTAAATGTTTTCAAAGTCACGATAAATAAACTGATATTGGTTATTCGATTTGCGTCTGCGGAAATGATGCTATTTGCTGTTGGATTATATTTTTAATATTGTGGTTCTTATGATTTTGTTGTTAGAATATGATAGCACTGTGGTTTCCTGATAAATTTCCTGAAACTATGCGTGGGTATAAAATGTATTGTCCGCATTGATCACACAAAAACTTTTTTGTTTCGAAATATTTCATGATTACTAGAAAATTGTTGTTCGATATACTAAAAGTTCTTAAAAATATTTTATTTATATTGTACCAATATGTATATTTAATATTGGCAAATCAATATGCAACCAATATACCAAATCCATGAGAATCACAAACATCTTATTTACAATATTGGTATGACATGGTTTTTGACTGAGAATACAATATTGTTTTTTCCATATTGTATCGATATTGAAATAATTTTTAGGAGTTAAATATTGACATACAATATATAACCAATATGGGTTTTCTATATGCCATATTTAGCCAAGATACAATATTTAACCAATATTTATACTATATAGTTTTGACATTTGGTGCTACTGGGGTAATAACTGCAAGTAAGTAAATTTATAATTCTGATTATTAGAGAAATAAAATCTTGAAGAGATATTTAGAAACATGATTGGTTGGCAATTTAATTATTTATTTTTGATGGCACAATCCATTGTATTTTAGCATATAACTAATTATCACTTTTAAAACTGCAAAATTCAGAATGTAACCTGATTATTTAATTGAAAAACAATAATGAATCAAATGTCAAATCATTAAAAATGTTGTGTAAAAAGGGTTTGTAATACATATTTTTTGAATAATCGATTCAAATAATAAACAGCAATCGTAAGTAAATTTATAATCATCTTTTTTGTGTAATAATATAATTAAGGAAACTGTCTTAATGATACAACACTTATGGCCAGTTGCATCATACAAGGTTAAAATCAAAGTTTAACAAAATTTAGTTTAAATAAATCTTAGTTTAAATTTATCGGATGTTACAGCGATCGATTAGTTAATCTCAGCATAGTGATCTAAAAACAAAATAGCGTTCAAAAAAAGGACTCGATATTTTCTTTATTATTATTTGCGATGTGGAAATTTGTATTACTATTATTATTATAGTCAAACGATACAAACTGAAGAAAAACCGTGTAATTATTATTAAATTACATGAAAATTTAGTCAAAACTGACCTATGTTCTGTATACCATATGGGGACATGGTGCCCACGGGTGACCCTAATAATAAAACAATAAGCTAATTAGTAGAATTTTAGGGTATTACTGTGGTATATTGGTATTTGTTTGGAATATATATTTGTAATGAAAAAAATGTAAAAGAAAGTTCTGTGTTGGCCACAGCCAAATTTTGTTATACTCATTTATAAATAATATGAAAACAATACTTTTGTTTTCACTAATAAGTGTATTTCTAAAAATTGACAATGAGATATCTGACAAGAAGAATGTTCTTACAGATGAATATTACATAAATTCACGCATGTTTGAGTTATCCTATTGTTCGTTCAGTTCCGGATGTATGTTATCAATACGTCTATCAGTAAAACAACGGATTTGACACGCTTCTATGACAAACACTAAATATATAACTAATAGCCATAATTATGAATGCAGTAATTGTTTAATAATCTGCGACAACATTGATTAAATTATAATGTTTTTAATAACCAATTGTTTTACACGATAATTTTTTATAGGACTTCGGTGTTATGGAAATTATAATACATACATACATATTAGCATATCATTTTACCTGTATAAATATTGAATATATATATGCGTAATTGAATAATTTTAAGTACTGAAATAAGCAATATAAATACGAAATGTTCGAGAAAGCGAATTTACAACAAAAATTTCCTTATAAAAACGAAATTTCTTTTTGATTGTAAAACTCGTTATTATATAAACATATTTGTGTTGTAGATTTGCCTAAATATTAACAAATAATATAGTATTGTCTGCTTGACAGCTTATGCAAGTTGAGTTATTCATTGAATCTCAACAAGCACGGCTAGCTAAATTAGCTAGCCGTGCTTGTTGAGATTCAATGAATTAGATGGACCTATATTAATATTAGCTAAGCTAATATTAATATAGGTCCATCTAGTTCGTAAAAATTCCGTTCCGCTTTGGTTTATTTCGATAAACGGCGTAACCATTCTACTTGGTATATTCATATGAATCATTATTAGAAATATGCTATTTTTACGCTACAATCAAACATATTTTGTCAATGATATATGAATGTCTTTCATTATGAACATCACTATTTTTGCCATAAGTGCAGCTGTTCTAGTGATATTGGAGATAAAACAAAATATGCATAGAGTAAACATGCACTTCCAGTTTGATTATTCTTTTCATCTAGATCATATACAAGTCTTAAGTTTGATGTTTCACAATTTTACGTTTGAAAGTTTCGGCTCTAAAGCGTTCACATACACGCACACAGATACACGCACAGACACACGCACAGTAAACACACACAAATGTCATTCCGAAAATAGTCACATTCGATTCAGAGAGGGGCAAAGCGTGTATATCCGTGAAAATCTCGAGTCAAATTTTTCATGATTAAAAGACTAACTTATTACTGTATATAAGAAAATAAAAACTGTCTCTTTCACTCTACTTTCTTATACGTATGTCTGGTATATGCTTAATATTCTTAAACCGTTATAAAAATAAATAAATAAAAATTACTATTTTAATTTAAGGGTGTCATTTACTTGATTTTGTTAATTAGCGAACGAAGTACCGAAGAAGCTATAGCATTTGGTTGTGTGTCTGTAGGTTTCTCGGATCAAAAAAATTCCTTAACAAAACATGTTTGTCTCGTCACCCTGAATATACTTTGAAGTTAGTCGTCGCTCGTAAGACCAAATTTATGCCCTCTACTCCTCTGAAGATACCTGAGCGATTCACACCAAATTTGCTACACATATTATTTGGTATATCATTTAAATCCGCTCGCATACTTCCTGAGTTATTGGCCCCCAAAATTTGGAGCCCCCCTTAATACTGCCTTTTGAAAAATAACTTGAACACCTCAAATTTTTATAAGAAATTTTAAGATATATATCTACAAGATTTTTGCATATTGATAATCCAAAGGCCGTAAAAAATGAATAAAAATTATAATTTTGAATTTTAAAATATGCACTAAGAATATTTTTTATAAAAATTCTACAAAAAAAGACTTTTTATATTCATAACATATTTTTAAATTGTTATCCAAAAGGCCATAATAATTAAAAACTGCTGCTCGCAACGCATATGTTATTTATAAGGCGAGCTGGACGCATAGGTACGTTGTACCTAAGCTTGTGTTTAGATATGTTTGATTTATGCTGGAAAAATCTGCCAAATGACGTGCATAAAACACAATTAGTCGATAATTTTAATGGTGTGATATTTTCAATTACACTTTGTTTCCCTAAACAACGGCTGGATGTTAATTTATCACTTTACGAACGAACAAATTTTTTATAGGGAAACTAAAGGCGTTGTTGAAAATGATGATACAGGAATATTATCATTTATGCACGTTATTTGGCAGATTTTTAAATTTCACGAATAAATTGGCGTAAATCAGACATTTCTATCAATTAAAGGAATGTACGCTTTTCTTACAAAAGAGAAGAATTAATTTTGCACATTCATATTTTCATATACTTGGATGTTAAATTCCGTCCAAGAGAGTGAAAACGAATTCATTTAACGTTTGCTATACTATATCGTACAAAGCAATATCATATCTAGTAATGCATCAGTTGGTTGTAGAGATGTCTGTCTACCTTTATGAATTTAAAAACTTTATGTATACAGAGTACACGAATTTAGAAAGCTAGGCCTAAACCAGGTATACGCTATATATGTGATCAATTCTCATTGAGGCGTGTCCATCGGTTAGAGTTTTGGATACACTGACCACTAGTTTTTTATATACATATATATATATATATATATATATATATATATATATATATATATATATATATATATATATGCAAATTAGCATATACGCAAAAGGTGAATCCCAGCCGTGAGGATGAACAAGCACGAGAGTGAGTGTCTATGACCTTTTGTTGCATTCACTTGTACAAAATAGTGTGCTCTATAGTCAGCCAGGCACTCACTCAGTCAGTGTACCAGTAGTAGTAGTAAAATGCAGAAAGTCAAATATTATGCGTACCGAGGTACCGACATAGAATTACATATAGCGAGGCATGTTGTGATGATGAAATCATTATGTAAACATGGTACAACGTTAGCCTCGCGTATAATGTCTTCTTTGTCATTCACTATAAATTACTCTGTTTAACCCTGTTAGAACTAAATTCATTTTTACTCGTCGTACAGAATGTGCAAAAGAACTATAGGACCCCAACATTTGGAGCTCCTCTTAATGTTGCCCTTAGAAAAATAAATGAATACATCCGAAAATTCTAGTCGTCGCTCGCCAAAACCAAATTTGTGCCCTCTACTCCCCTGAATGTACTGGAGCGATTCACACCAAATTTGTTATACATATTATTTGGCAACCCTTTTGAATCCGTTCGCAGTTTAAATCCAATCGCCTCTATACTTCCCGAGTTATAGGGCCCCAAAATTTGGAGCCCCCCTTAATACTGCCCTGATAAAAATAATTTAAACACCCAAAAATTTTACTGAATATTCTAAGATATTTTATATATATAACATTTGTTTATATTGTTAACCCAAAGGCCATAAATAATTATTAAATATAATTTTGTAATATGCACTAAATTATTTTTTGTTAAAGTAATCTACAAAAAATTGTAAGACTTTTTATATTTATAACATTTTTTCGAATTATTAACCAAAAGGCGGCCATGTTAATTAAAAACCGCAACTCGCATCGCATATACAATTACTCAAAAGGCGAGATGGACGCATAGGTGCATTGTACCTAAGCTTGTTAAAATTAAATTTTCATCAATATTTATTAACTACTCCTAAATATTTGTCCTACTTGTATATACTCGTATAGTGTGCTATTTAATTGGTTAAGGAGAATTGGTTTTGGAAACTATACATATATGAACTACGAGATCAGTTAAATTAGACAAAAGTTACCTGACTTAAGGATTAGTCAGTAGTTGTTTTTGTTTCTTTGGTAAAAATTACTTATATCTATATTGTAATATTCACTAAATCTTCTAAGCAATTATACATTGGATGAATTAATTAAATAAACATTTTACAAGGTCAAGACCTATGACCTATATGTTTAAAAAATAAATAAATAAGATTACTTCTTTTCAGAGATACGTATATCATATTAATATCTGTTGTGGCCAGCCGATACTTTCTTATAAAAAAATGAATATTTCTACATTTTGTTTTAAATTCAGGCAACTTAAATGTAAAATAATTATTATTAAAAACAGTACTTCCTTATATACCTTCGTATAAAACAGTAAAAATTTAGATTTTTATATGAACACCATATCTAATTTTGACATCATTAGATATCATATTTTTTCTTTATAAACTCAAGTTATAAACACGTACATATTCTGTATTCTTGTGTGCTATTGCAATATTGTGTTGGAATGTTCTTTTTATAATAAAAATTTGCAATGCACTGGACTTTCTTGTACGTATAATTGATGAATATTATTATTTTATTACAAAATGAAAGTGGCGGATATTCCGGTAAAATTCTAATAATGTTAATTTACTTTTGTTATAACTTTTGACATTCGTAAATACTGCGAATATCCTGAAACAAAAGCAATTTTCCAGTTAATAATTCGTTCTTCGTGATTTTTTTTTAAACGAAATTTATAAATGTTGATTTAACCATTTTTACATTATATAAATTTCCCAAACACAGTTTTACCTTGTTTCATTATTCTTCAAACTTGAATTATAAGAATTTTCGATAAGGAACTATAAACATATTCATTGAAATACTCAATAAAAATATTGACAGTAAAACCAATGCCAGACGATATGTCAGAACATCTGCACTTTGATATAATATATATATTTTTTTTGAAACAATCTTAAATATGACATGATATGTGTTTATCAAACTAATAGCCATGTTAATATACTAGAATTTGAATATAAACAAAATATATGTTTGCATTTATTTGAATTATAACATTAATTTCTACTTAAGAAATAATACTTATGTTTCAAAACAATTCGTCGAATTTGTGAATCAAACATTTGTCTAGATTATCTACATATTTAATTGCTTATGTAATGCAGGGTACAGACTCAGTGCGAGTGAGTCCAAACGATGGATACTCCTGGACAGCTGAAATTACTCTTATGGAAGGATTTCTTAGTTCGAAGACGTCATCTTGTAAGTGTTATTTAATATTTGAAGTTATTTAAATAGCTATTGTATAGTATAGTATAGAATGTAAAGTCATATATAGGCTCTGGCTTTTGACTTCGAGCATGGGGGTGAAGTAAAACCGTTGCAAGGGAAGCTAGCAAAATGGTAGCGCAGGCAATTTTTATTGTAATAGTGTCTCGATAGACTCGAGAAGGTTAAAATTTCCTCTAAAACATATTACATTTTATATTGGCTAACTAAAAATGCGTACATTTGGTTTTAAAGTTGTTTCGTGACGTGTTCAACTCATATCAGCGAAAGACTATATTTTAAACGTTAAAAACATTATAATAAGTTTAAGGCATGTAATTTAATGATAAAAATACGTTAATTAAGCATTTTAGTTTCCATTTATTGTACAATTATCTTTATTTAGTTGTAAAATTTCAGATTTACATAAAATGTAATCTTGTTGAAGAAAAACCTTAATTTTTTTTG
Source organism: Leistus spinibarbis (assembly GCA_933228885.1). Classification (NCBI taxonomy): domain Eukaryota; kingdom Metazoa; phylum Arthropoda; class Insecta; order Coleoptera; family Carabidae; genus Leistus; species Leistus spinibarbis. The sequence goes on from OW121800.1 coordinate 295,748, forward strand.
ATAAGTTGTTTGTGTGAAGGTGTTATTTTACTAGTTTGGGTATAGAATTGATGCTTTAATAATTAGTAAAACTGATTATCCCTCGGTAATTTTTTGTTTGTATCATAATTATTATTGTTTAGTTAGTAATAAGATGTTATATTGTCTAACGAAACAATACATCACCACATATTGTTTTGGCAATGTGGTGAGAAAATTCACTATAGATTTACCATTAGATCGGCAAATGAACCGTCTTGTCCCCATTTGTTGTTTGCTCATTCATCTTCTTTGAAACAAACACACGTATGTGTATCTTATATTATTAGCTTTAACTTATAAATAATCTAAATGAGTCTTGTACTCTTTTGTCATTTGTTTTTTATTATTTCGTTTTCTTTGAAACAGCAAAATGTGATATAAAATATATATATAAAAAAATCCATTCCATTTTAAAAGGCGAGATGAAGGCATTGGTGCATGCACCTATGTCCTTTTACTTGTAAATTAATGTATAATTTTTAATAAACAAAATAATGATGGTTACGTTTATTTGTGTACGTGTACAGGGGGTTGCAAGCTTAGTATTTGGTTGGGCCATTACAGTATTTTTAATCCTGTACGTAGTACGAGAATCAGTCGATCCTGAATATATTCCAACATGTAAGTACATTCAAATGAAATAATTCACCAAAATAGTATGTACTTATAATTTCCAAACGAATGAAAGTATTTTCTCACACCAATGATCCTAATTAAAAATCAAGTTTGCATAATAATAAAAATATTATGTATGCAATACAAGTATGTATCGTATGCGTGTAAATAATTACGTTGAAATTGCTAATAATAGTATAACTGAAGTGTTTTTTGCAATGATCTATAGCTATACAATAGTTTGATTATTTCAACAATGGTTTTCTAAATTTGATCTAGGCCAGTACAAAGCCCGAGCATTACCCAGTACCGGATTATTTCCTTTTGTGCAATCATTTATATGCAATGTTGACAACAAATGCGGTGATATTAGCCATTATGAAGAAGTTCCACGCTATAAAGAAGCCAGGTAAATTCATGTTCATAGGAATCTAAACGGCAAATCATTTGCGAATCTATATTTATCTTTCTCATTGTTATTTTAAAGCACCTTTGGCTTATGTAACTTTAGCGGATGTTAGACTAGACACGAGATGACGATGTTTTGAGGATGACAATAGAAATGATTGTTTAATTATATATTTTGGGCCTATTTGAAATATGAAGAAATTCGACCATTCTTCTTCAGATGCATTATATTCATTACATCATCGCCAATCACCACCATCACCACATATCTAAACAAGAAATTGGTCGAAATATGTTTTGAATTACCTAAATGTATCTTTCCTCTTTATAATTGACTTTGCGGACATCAAAAATACACACGTGCATTTATACATATTTAGGATAAATTTGGTGTTTTAAATTAAACCATGCAATTCGTTTCATCGTCAAGTAATAATATAAAAAAATTGAAGTGTTCTGCACTCGACTTTCTTATCCGTACTTTTCACTAGACACACAGACGTGTGTATTACACGAAAATAGTTACATTCGATTCAGGTATTAGGGCCCCAACATGTATATCCGTTAAAATATCGACTTACTTACTTATTGCTGCGAATAAAAAACTAAAAGTATATAATTAAATTTTAAATTGCCAAATTCTATGAAATTTTGGAGCTATAGGCACATAAATGAATGGTAACGATTTTGATTCATTTACAACGCCAAGATGTAATACACCTGCGTAGCACATGTGGAATGATGTATTGGATATTCACAATTTTGGCATTTTGAATCAGTATCATATTTTATAAATTTTTAGTTTGCCGTATGAAGTACCGAAGAAAGCTATAGCATTCGGTTGTGTGTCTGTAGTATTCTCGAATCAAAAAATGTCTTTAACAAAAAGTGTTCATCTCGTCGCGTCGCCCTGAATTCAAACATATATTCAACTTATATACTTGGATGTTAGTTGTCGCTCAAAAGACCAAATTTGAACCCTCTATTTCTCTGAAGGTACCTGAACGATTTACACCAAATTTGCTACACATATTATTTGGCATTCCATTTGAATCCGTTCGTAGTTTAAATCCAATCGCCCGTATACTTCCAGAGTTATAGAGCCCCAAAATTTGGAGCCTCCCTTAATACTGCCTTTATAAAAATAATTAAAACACCCAAAAAATTTACTAGAAATTCTAAAATATTTTATCCACAAGATTTTTTCATATTGTTAACCAAAAGGCCATAATTATTAAAAACCGCTGCTCGTCTCGCATATATTACTTACAAGGCAAGCTGGACGCATTGTGCGTTGTGCCTAAGCTTGTTGAATTAGAAATTTTAACAAAAGTACACGTTTTGACCATCCCTAAATCGAATCAGTCTATTTTTAAAACGATATCTGTATGTGTGTCTGTCGCATTTGAAAATATGAATTATCTTATATTCTTAGGGCGAATAAAAAAAAATAGCTTTATTATAAATCTAGATAGTGAAAGAACAAGGAAGTCGAGTAAAGTCCATCTTTTTACTTTCTTTTACGAAGTAATAAGTAAGTCTTGTAATCATGAACTCGAGATTTCAATGGATATACATATTTTGACCTTCCCTGAATCGAATGTGACTATTTTCGGAATGACGTCTGTATGTGTGTGTGTGTCTGTGAACGCTCTAGAGCCAAAACTGTCGAACGTAAAATTATGAATCTTCAAACTTAAGACCTAGATGTACACCTCCTATTTTTGAAAAGAATATTTAAACCGGAAGTGCATGTTTACTCTATGCATTTTTTTTTCTATCACCAATATAACTTACGGCAAAAATAATTATGTTCATTATGAAATATATTATTATTTTGCACAACTTTCGTTTGAAAAATCTCTTCAAAAAATTTACCAGTTACGAGAATACTGTTGCGAAAAATTATAAACATATTGTTTACGTTGCCATGGATTCGCATGTGGCTTAATAAATCGGATCATCTGCACCTTTGACAGGAAAATTAAATAGACACAATTAGATAAATTACAATTCAGAGTATTCCTATAGGAATACTCTGAATTGTAATTACCAATACTCTATACTATATAGTCTATATATAGACTCTATTGTATAGAGTATTGGTTAGTTTGGGATATATATATATATATATATATATATATATATATATATATATATATATATATATATATATATCCCAAAGAAATATGTATATCTATTGAAAATTACGTAAAAGCAAGTCGAGTGCAGGCCCCTCCAGATATTTCTTTTTAATCTCCGAACATGAGAAAAGAAATTTTAATTTTACCAGACATTATTTATATAAATAACATTAAAAATAATCTTGCCAACATTGTTTAAACGAGCTTGATCTTTAACTTTTAATATTCCCTGCATATTTATGTTTCAAGAATAGTATAATAACTAAAAAAATATAACCAACATCACCTAACCAAACGACAATCAATATGAGAGCAGCGCGTTTACTATTAAGTGCCACTGCTTATTTATAATTTTTATTATACACAACGAAATTCATCGGCCTTTTAGGTGGCATTCACCTTTTGAGCACAAAAAAAAAGCTGTTTTTTAACATTTTTTTTCTCAGGGTACGTTTGAGATATTTGCATGTGGTTTTTTGTATCGTATTTATTTAACTTTTCTCTTTCATAAGGTATTTTTTAAAGTCGGGTACGTTCAGCCCCGGCGAAGATGTCCAGGTCCAAAGTGAGCAGCTCAATTTAGGCGCGCGGTAGCATAACTCTGGTCCCAGTTGTTTGAAAAAAAAAAAGAAATAAGGGTTTTAAAGTATATTAAATTGTCTAGGAATTGATCTTTGGGTGGTCCATTTGGACCATAATTAGCAAAATGGCGACCATCGTACGAAAAAAGTTATGTTTTGCCACTTTTTTTCTCCTTTGGCGGGCCTTAAAAAATATTAACAACTGTCGGACACACTTCGTCGAGGATCAACTCCTAGAGAATTTTATTACCTTTAAGATGCACTTATCGAGTGTTAAATCGGTTAATTTGTTGTCGAGATATTCTACCGCGCGACTTAAAAAATATGGTTTCGAGAAAAACGCGTTTAAAGTTTCACCTTCAGACTGACGCGCGCGAAAACGCCGTGCTTGAGCAAAAACATTGTTTTGTTTAAATTGCAATTTCACATATTTCCAACACGAATTTCAAAAAACGGCTTCAGAGACTTATAGTCAACACTTCAAAGTGTCCTATTCTGCAAAAAAAAATATATCGATTTTTTTAATCCGCAAAAGGTGAATGCCCAATTAATGCACTTTTAATACACCTTCCTTTGAACAATTACTTTTATCAATGAGGGTTTCATTATTTGCGTTAAACCTTGACAACTGCACAATTTTATTACTTGCACCAATCAAAGTCTGTTAATATATAAAAATGAAAAATTAATTAATATTATCAGAAATGACGGTGATTATAAAACGTAAGCGGTAAGAGTGAATAATTACAGATATATCAATTTCTCGTAAATAATGAACACCTCCACCATTTTTCCTGTTGTAATATCTTTAATTTGTAAAAATATAAATTTGCCAAAAACATTATAAATGTGTACATAATTTTAGGCTGACGGGTTTAGCAGAACAACTAACAAAAGTATTTACCAATGATACAATAACAAATGTGATAAAAAGTCTTCCAAATATGTTAAATTTACTAAAATCTGTTGGGGAAGGTTTGGACAGCCCTGATCTAGTAGGAATTTTCGGTAATTATAAACTACAGCTTCAAATTATTTAAATCATGACAAAAATCCTGCACATTAATCATAGATATTTAAATTTATATATAATTCATCAATTCATTATAATTTTAGGATCTGGCGTTCTTATATCGGATTTATTTAATGATCCAACAGAAGTTAAACAGAAAATATTGTTAAAAAGTGTAAATTTAAACAATGATTTTATTGATGAAGTATTTGATTCTTCATTAAAATTTGGACATGTAAGATGCATTTTACAAAAATATTAAAATATATGAAATATTTAATTATTACTTGTATCCATAGTTATTTAAATCAATGGGATCGACAGACTTAGCGTCAATTATTTGTGATCCAAAACAATTAGAACAATATTTGATTTTACAAAATCCAGATGAAATTCAAACCGTGTCTAATGGTTTATGTAATATCGATGGAAAACTTGTTCCTGGTTTACTGGAAACTATTGTAACACACATTGATTTGAGTGGACTCATGAAAATGGTTTGTTATAATTTTGTTTCCATTTCGTAGGAAACAATATTCAAATGAGGAAAATTAATTTAATTTAAATTATAGATAGAGAAGGTGATCACCCATTTCAAGAATTACAATATGTATGACGATATGAGCAGTATGGCGTCAGTAATTTTAAATTTAAAAACACTAAAACATTATTTACCACCAAAGGTAAATGTGCAAGAGTGGTTACCACAAATGTTTCCATTATTAAAATCGCTGAATCATTCTTACTTTGATATAGAATTGTAAGTATTTTTCTCAATTGTAACCATGTATTTCAGTTGTTCGTAGTTATTACGAAAGTTCGTTTACGAACGTTTATAAGGTAATATTGTCATATGTAATATAAATAACATGAATGAATTCTTCTAACCGCTAATGATATAGAATTGCTAATATAGCTTTTTGTTGTGTTTCAGTGTAAATAAATCGCTAAACATCATTGACGAGCATTACAATGATGATAAATGGCCTATTATCAAGGATTTAATAGTTAAAATATCTAGTTTGATAGAAACATTTCAGACAGCCTTGATTGAAAATGGAGTGAAGAATAATGAGAAATCTAATCATAATCATAATTTAAATGGTGAATCGTTAGTTTTGTCCAACAATCTTGCTCCAGATGCTATACAAGAAATTTCAACTGGTTTAAAAGTTCTGGGACAATTACAATCTGAATTTGGTGAACCTTGGCTAACGTGTGTTTAGTATATATATATATATATTTTAAATAAAATACAACGAACATACATTGTGATTTTATTTTTCAGAATTGCAAATATATTAGATATATTCACATCACATATCGTAGAAGGCCATTCACTTCATATGTCAACAATTTCGTATATTTATAGTGAAGCGATTTTAACGTTGCACAATTTATTAAGAAATTATAATGGTTAGTTCAGATTTTCAAGAAAAATTACTTAACTTCAATATTAACTTATATTCCCTTAACTTATTGAATTCTCTCTAACTGATTATCTCTGTCTCTGACTATTGATTTCTGACTGACTCACTGACCACCTATATAATTTTGCTCGATTGTCAGAGTAGCACGCTTATATATTGAACTCAAAGCTTCTGGAAACCATCGAGGTTTTTCACAGTTTAACCATTTATTATGAACTTGACTAGCATGGTCCTTGCAATAAAAACTAACGAGACTTAAAGCTTAAATTTAATTAAATATTTATATTAATTGTTGAAAATGTCAAAGAATAAATCATTTTAATTTTTAGATGCAGAAGAAATAATGTACAATTTAAGCGAAAAAAACTCGCATATAGTTTCAACTGTTTTGTCTTTAGGCCCAGAATTCTCTACATTTTTATTAGATTGTTTAAATAATATAACTTGTACAAATGTAAGTATAAATCAGCGATTCTCAACCTATCAGTTTACGCGAACATCTACGTTTGTTCGCTATTCGAAGAGGTTGAGAAACACTAGTCGAACATATAAACATATTATTTTGTTTGATTTTGTATATATTTTAGGCCATCATACACAATAAAAATAATCTATCCAAAATATTTTGCTCACCTGATCAAATGGATAAAGTTTTCTCAAAAGCAGCCCAAATAAAAAACATTGATTTATTATGCAATGTTGATTTCACAAGTTTCATTGTTGACGTAACAAATGATTTTAAGTTAGATCGATTTAACCAAAGTGTAAGTTAATTAAATAATTTATACTTTAGAAGTACAAAGGAATGAGATATCTTATCGTCCCTAAGACTAATTTAGATAAGAAAATACAATTAATGAACCCAGTTTGTTTTATGACAAACAATGCAAGCGTTCACAGCAACACATTTTATAAATAATACGTTTATTTGGCATTGCATGTTATAAAACAAACTGGATTATTATTTATAGTATCTAATTTTAATTACTAATTGATTCACTGTAGGACCAGTATTTCAACAATTTAATCTTTCATTAAAATTTACTTAGCAACTAATTAAGACATAAAATGACAGAAATATTATTTATCCATAAGAAATGTAATTTTGATTCGATATTGTATATTTTAACGAAGGAACACTTTTTAATCGTATTAAATTGTTTATAATTGTTAATTTATTTTATATTTCTATTTAGTTATATAATAGCAATTGGGAAGGCAATTTTACGTCTGCAGTAACAAATACACAGAATCTAGTTAGATATATTAAAGAAAAATCCAAAGACCATAATAAAGCACAAATATCTTGGGAACAATTGTTTCCTAGTATTGCTCAGACTGAATGGAATTTATTTGAGGATGCTCAAAAGAACAAAGGCTTAATATTGTAAGTAATTTATAATAATACATTATAAGGAAATAAATATGTATCTTTGTTTGAATTTATATTACCAATTCGTAATTAAGATTAAAAGTTTCATAGAATAATCCAGTTTGTTTTATAACACATATTCACAGCAACAAAATTAACGCATTCATTAGTCATTTTATTGCTGTGTGGGCTATTATTTGTAATTTCTAATTGGCTCGTTGATATTGAACCATTAGGCTGCGATCGAAATGCATTTGGCGGGTAATAGCACATTTTAATAGAAAATGCGTAAGATTTCCAACGAGAATCCCGAGAAGAGAATTTCGATCGCAGTCATAAAATATATTAATATTTACATATTAATTATGTTTTAGATTTAATTTGCAATTCGGTTATTTAAAAGAAATACTGAAAGATCGTACGGATTTAAACCCAATTTTAAATGCAAGTTCCATATTTATGAATGGCATTTATACTGGATATAAACTATTTCCAGTGCGACTAGTGAAACATGTTTTCGGTAACTTTCCGCAAGTTATGGACCATCTGTATACTATCGGATTTGATAAAACTAAGGTAAAATATCATAATGGATAAAAAAAATGTTTACTTAATAAAAAAAAAACAAAAAACCATCCACTGAATAGAAAATACAGCGAGCTAATGGCATTGGCGCCTGCCACCTATGCTTATTACTTTATATATTAAAAAAAATAAATCATTTCAGATGGAAGAAATGATGACAAATATTGATCAAAGCACGTGCACAAACTATGAGCAGGATGACCTGAAAAATATATGTTATCTAATAAGTTTTATAAAGCTTCACAATGAAGCTCCATGGTATCTTGATCCTTTAATAACGTCCGTAAGTTTCTTTAAATTTGGTTTATTTTTAATATTTTGTGTGATTTACAGATTCTTGTTACTTTCTTTTAAGTATAGCTATCGATTTTTTATGATCCTATAGTTTCTGAATATGAATGTTATACTGGTGTTTTTAAATTATAATTTTACTTAACAATATTCGTAAATTGAATTAATTTTATATTTTAGATTTACACTATTTTTACAAATTATCCACAATTAACCGATTTAAACTGGGACGAACTTTTAACGGATGCCCAGAATTTATATTTGTCAATAGAAGATTTACTTACTTATAATGTTACCGATTTTCAATGGGAAAAACAAGGACCGAAATATCAAGAGATTTTGATGAGATTTCTTAGTCAATTTACTGTACAAGATGACATTCAATATGGGTATTACACATATTTTAAAATAACTTTTTAATATTTGTTTATTTTTTTACATTTTATATATTCCAGAGTTAATATTATAACAGGAGTAATCGATATGATGGATCGTTACTATTTTGATACGAAAATAAATAACCAATTGATGACGATTAGATCGTCCCAAGCAAAAGTGAATCATTTTATTGTGTTTGTAAATGATGCGATTGATTTTGCAATAAGTAAATCTTTTAGTTTTTATTAAAATAATGCATTTGAAAATCTAATTACAAATATATTTTTCAAGGAACTACAAATCAGACTGAACTTCAAAATTTATATCCAGAAACGTTCAAATTATCCCAAACAATAATTCTGAGCTTGGAAAGTATTATAAATGATTTTAATAATAATTATTTGTACGGAAAATCTGATGTAAGTTTATTTTTAGTTTAAATTCAAATAATTTTGGTTATTATAATTATTTCTTTTGAGCATTTTTTGTTTTTTATAGATATCAAATTTATGGGATTGGATGTCAAATCCATGCTCGAATGACTTATCTAAAGTTGTAATAAATTTCAATGAAAACAGTAAAAAAGGACTAGAAGCTATTCACACAGTATTCTGTAATGTCACAATATTTCCGGAAGAATGGGATTCTTCAACAAGTACTAACAGAAAGGGGAAGGTATGTTTGTTATTTCTTTAAAAGATAATTAACTGTTCGTTTGAAAAGCTAAAATTATCTTTATTATTTTAGTTTAAAGGTCAAATCAATGTACAAAATATAGAAAATATATTGCATAAAATGAATCAAATAAAACATAAAAGTAGCAATATCGGTGACTGGTCTCAATTTTCCGAAAACTTAACCAATATAGAATTGGAGTTTGAAAGGTTTATTTTCCTTTATTTAAACAATCAAGAAAATTTATATTCAAAGTTTCTAATTTTAGAGCTATGATGAAAATTATTGATAAACAACTCGAAAAAACAGTCTTACGCACAGATACTTTAAGCCAATTATGGAATAATTTAAAAAAATGTACGTCTCAAACCAATAATAATAATTGTACTGACATTAAAAAAGATACGGCACGATATACAATGAGGTTTGTATCAACTGGACTTAACTTGGTAATTAACGAAATTCGAGTATATCTACAAATTCTTGCAAGTAAGTTTAATTTTTTTTTACAAAGTAGAAGAATTTTGAAATACTTTTTTTAATTTTCTTTATTTAGACCCAAACGAAGTGGATCCTTTAACACTAATAGGCTTTAAGAAAAATTCTACCATTTATAATATATATTTGAAATTTCCGGACTATGCAAAAATGTTCATACATTCTTACAGATCACCAGAATTCGAACGAAAAGTAATTACATTTACATTACTTAACTTAATTATAATTTATAACATACTGTTATTGTATGTTAGTATCAGATACAATTCTTGCAATTGTAATATATTTTAGTTGTATATTATTGGGTTCTTTAATATTTTTGCTGCAGAGAAAAAGATATTCCTTGTAATTTCTATTACAATTGTGAAATATATGCCAATAGCTGATTTTATTTTAATATTTTTGTTTTATTGTTGTAATCGGAGCTAGGGAAAATCAATTACTAGTGGAATTGAATTCATAATTCACAATTCAACTTAAAAATTATTTCGATAATTCACAAGCTCAAATCACCTATAACTAATTGATTTAAATACACAATTCAAAACGAATTGAAACTTTTTTGACAATTACAAGTCTTTTATTTTAATTTGGAATTTGTTATAATTCAAAAGGAATTTTATCTGTTTTTGTATTATAATTTAAAAGGATTAAGACCTGTTACGAATTACAATTTCTTTATAATTCAAAACGAATTGTTTTTTTTGACAATTACACAGCGAGCCAATGCGAAATAAGGATTAAGAAGTAATTACAATTAATAATCCAGTTTGTTTTGTAACAGCAACAAAATTTATAATTAATGCGTTTATTTTGTTGTTGTTGTTGTGAATGCTAGCATTGATTATTACAAAACAAACTGGAATATCATTTGTAATATCTAATCTTATTACTAATTGGCCTATTGTAAATGCAGCTTAATGTTTAACTGCTAATTTGCATTATATTTTCGTATAATTTGTTAACACAAAATATGTTTTAGATTTTCGACAAAAAATTAAATAGGGAATCCATAAAGTGTATAGATATTATATCCTTTTTGACAATACCAGAAAATAACACTGTAACTGCAGATGATATCAAAGAAATGGGAAGATACTTTTGTCCTTCTTTATTTGATTGGCCTATTTTAAAGGATAACTTATTTTTTTCAGTTATTACGAATTTGGTAAGTTATTAAATAGCTAGATTATTCAATTACATATATGAAACAAACGAATACAATGCATAAATAAAATTAACCCTAAGTTTAATTTTTACTTTTAGCAAGATTTATATTTACAAACACCGGTTACAAAACTAAATGCTTCATACAGTATTGTTTTAAAGAATGGGCTACATTTAAAAGAAGATATTTTAAACACAATTAAAACAGGCAAAATTAACGTGAAACAATTATGGAACAAACAATGGTTGGAAAAATTAAAAACAGGGTTTTACGATATTCGCAAACTAAAGTATGTTAAAATATGTTAAATAATAATAGTATAATAAAAATATTTTGTTTTTAGTTTTACAACTAGCAATACAATAACAAGATTGTTTAAATACATTGACCCACCTGAAGATCCGATAATGGCGCATTTTCTAAATCCAGTTCTTGGTTTCGGTGAATTTGGTTATGTGCTACAACACATAACCGAATCTTTAAAACAAGTTCAGTCCATTAATGTTTCATCTAGTGAAGAATCAGAAAAGGAAGCGATTGATATTTTAAAAGAACTTTTGGATTTTTATCCTAAAGAAGTTGCTAGTATGTTTGCGGTTGCTTATTATCGACCACATGATTATTCTACTTGGGAATCTTTACAAGATTTTTGTGCTGGTACAGATTTATAGAACAATTCTGGGCATTTCTGTAGATTTGTAACGAGAATCTTTAAAATTCATGCAGATGTACAACCTTGCTCAGAATTTTACTATTACTTGCATTAAATATTATCATATTATAATTAATTGTTTATAGATAATTTAACGACAACGTTTTTGCGTGTGTTTTCACCCACTTGGATGATTCAAGATGAAAATAAAGTTTTTGAACGATTATGTAATATTAGTTATGCAAATTTTGAAGATGTACTTGTATTTAAGAAGGAGGTAAGATTTTTTGCAACAATGAGAAAATTAAATTTCCATAAACACTGCTAATATTGTTCCTAAGAAAATTAATAATAAATATTTAATAGCGGCTTTCCATTTCTATGCAATTATAAAGTATAAATGTTATATTCATATTTATATTTTAGTTCTCCAGGGTGAATCATTATCATGCAAATATTGAGGATGTTCTAATACAATTTTTGTCAACACTTTTGAATTTCATGGATAATAATTCGACTATAAATTTGAGTAAAACGTTAAATAACAATTTAGATTTAACTAAAATTTTTAATGGAATTGTTCCTACTGATAAGGAACTGAGGTAAGTGCATATTTTGGTATTTATATATACCCCTGAATAATATGGGCTCTGAACCTCCATAACTGTATTTAACAGTAGGTACTCTATTTAGTTACCACATTAATTAAAATTGATTTTTAGGAATTATTCCATGGTGGAAGCACTTAAATTGGAAGATATGCGACATGGTATAATATATGATTTAGAGTTTGCTCTACAGATGTCAACGAATTTATTAAAAGTACTAAAGGGCGGCGACTGGTGGACCACAATGATAGACAATTTGGATTCTATAAAAGCATTGCAAATTTGGTTCCGCTTTATTGCACGAATACCTTTCATTGCACTTGATGTAGCAGATGCTATTGTCACACCACATTTTTATTACGAACTATTAAAGATGGTTCAGCTAAACGGTCCTAGATCGCTTTGTCGATATAAAGGCTTTGAATTTGATGAATTTTTACATAAAGATAACATTGCTGCAGTGTTTCACCAAATTTGCACAATTGGCTCAGCAGGACACCAATCAACTGTTATGGAGGAATTTGTAAGAAAATGTTCAATTTTATACTCATTTTTTATTATTTTTAATTAAATATATTATTATTTTATAATAATAATAATAATTTGTCCATTCTAAATATATATATATATATATATATATATATATATATATATATATATATATATATATATATATTTTAACTAAAATGTAAAAAACTGAACAAATTATATTTGTTTTGTAGTATAACGAAACCGATTTTATATTTACTTACAAACCAGATGGAATGGCAGATTTGATTTATACATTTGAAACAACATTAGTTGATTTGATTAAATCTGGTCCGAAAACATTTGATTTGCCAAAATGGGCGAATGAAACTGAAATTTTAGAAGAATATAAAAAATGGGCTGAAAGAAATAAACAACCAATAAATCTATTACAGTCTGTTACTACAGTTGCTACTGAAGCAATAGATGTTGGATCATTATATTATATGAAGTATGAGTAAGTCAAAATACAAATCTTGCAATATTCCAGTAAATTAGTTTACGAACTAGCAAATCAAAATCAATATATATATATCGTACATATATTTGTTTCCTTTAAGGACCGAAATTTGTACATGGTGTTCTTGGGGGACAATTTTGGCAAGGGAAATCAAACAGCAGTTGAGTTTATCTCGACAGTATGTCGAATTGATGTGCGAAGTTTCGCATATGAGTTTTGATGAAATACGAAAAAGTTTAGTTGATGATTTTCATTGGGGTGAATTTTATACTGATGTAAGTAGGGCAGCATATTTACATGTAAACTTTGATAGATATTCGAATTTATTATATTAATTTATCAACGAATGTAAACATTTTAACAATTTTATCAGAATATTAGGTTACTCTCTTGTAATACTTTACGTTACTTCTGTACACAATAACTTGATATAACGGAACACATTTTTTATTGCCATCCACAAATTGAATTCCCATATTTTTCTGTAGATTATTGAGCATACACCACATTCCGTAGACGAATTCAATATATACTTACATGACATTGTTGATGTAGTTCGAGTGCAACTAATCACATTTTATACTAATAAAACATTAAGAGGATTACCAGAAAAATGTATGAGTCAAATAATGAGTTCGCCAGAATTGAAGAATGTTACTACGTAGGTATTCTGAGGCTACTACCAAAAAAACAAGAAACAATTCATATATAATTGAAATGCGAATGTTTTTCTTAACCTTTTATTATGATTTTTATAGTTATATCAAAGCAATACCAGATATAATACAAACAATCAAATCATCTAGTATCGCCTTATTGAACACATCTTCTACAGTGAAAATATTAAACTTAATCAAAGAAGACATACAAATTTTTAAACCTGTCAAAGATCTAGTAAAAGTTTCTTACTTCAAATATGACTTAGTTAACGAGGGTGCCGATAATGAGACTATAAATGAATTCATAAATTCGAAAATTGATATTAATTTGGTAAGTTTCTCAGAGTCGCAATATGTTATAATTTTTGCATCATTAAAAAATGGCATTTAGATATATATGTATATTTTTATTTTTCAGTTGCAAAAGCTTGAAACGGACCCAATTAAATTCCAAAATTATTTAGTTAACCCGGAGAATTTTAACAGATTATTTTCATTTGAAAATAATAACGTATCGATGGAAGTTTTTCAAGAAATAAACTCAAAGAATCTATCTGCAATATCTCAATCATTTTGCAGTAATGTTGATACATTCAAAGTATCGAAAATGGTAACTTGGTTTTCTTAAATAATTCGAAATGTTTGTACTCTTAAATGTATTACTTAATAAATAATTGTGTTATTTTAGATAGATGATTGGCGAAATGAGGGTGTAAAAGATTTTGATTGGCTAGTGACATTTTTTGATAATCTAGAACAGGTTTTATTAAATGGGGGAGATGTATTACAATTTATTGCAAATATCGATTATAGTTCGATAACTACAGAGAATGCTCAAATATCTAGTATTCTGAAAGGAATTTTGGAAGTGGTACAAAAACGATCAATTGAGAAATTGTTTATAAGGTAATTCATAAGTAGATAAAGAGAATTGTCATTATAAGAATTCAAATTCATATGATTTTATACATTTTTAATTTTAGTTTAAGACAATTAGTTAAGAGTTCTTCTCCACTAATACGAAACCAAACTATAGAAAATGATCTTTATGTCCTTTTGGATGGAGTAGAAAATTTGGATATTTTCAAAAGTTTAGGATTGCTCCGACTAAAATGTAAGTCTTTGAATCCAACATTGAACATATTGTTAAATAAATAATAATGACTTTTTAGATAATATATCGAATTTGGTAGAATTTTGGGCAGGATTTAAGAAATATATGACAGATGATATACATTTATATCAAGTAGTAGTTGATGATATATACAATGCTTCAGTTGATCTGACTGCTGTAAGTTAATATATATATATATATATATATATATATATATATATTTATTTTTTTGATTTTCATATAATATCATACATTTTTTTTTTTTTTTTTTTTTTAGATATTTTCCTCCCAACAAGGTGTAACAAATATTCAAGATTTAATATGTGATTATAAAAAATTCACAAAAATAATAAATTTTCCTTCAAATGCTGTTGCAAAGCATGTTAGTCATACTTTTTGTTACATGGACATGAGTGATATACAAAATATAGCTGAAATCGCACTGAAAAGTATGAATTTCACCAAAATTTTAAATAATGTAAGTAGCAGTTTTTGTACCACTTTATTAATAATATTTTTTGAAAAATCATAAATTAATTGAATTTTTTTAACATTATCAAATAATAGATCTCAGATATAAAGTGTGCAATCAAAGATAATTATTAGTTTTATCATTTCTGATGTTTGCAGGTGATGAATTCAAGTGTAAATAATATTTTAAAATCAGCGCACCTGACCGAAGAAGAGGGACACCAAGTGGTCAAAGACATCGGAACTGGAGTTGAAATACTTCCGGTTTTACGTAGTATAATCTCAAATGTGTCAGACGAATTGTCTGAATTGCCGACATTCAATATGCTGAAATCCAGTGACACTCAAAGCAGATCTTTAGTTGTTTGTAAGTTTGTTTATCATTCATCACAAAATATAATAATTTGATTATAATATTTTATTATTTTTGAAATCGTTTCCTGAATTGTAGCACCTGATCTACTTGCATCTGCAAGCAAATTACTTTGCGGTCGGTCAATGGGCCAAAAGAGTAACAAATTGTACCAAACAATTGCGGAGACAAAAGATTTTAATAGCGAAAAGTATGATGCCATTGAAATAGACTCACTTCCAAGTAAGAATTTCATCGATTATTTAATAGCGGATAGCATCAATTGTTAATCTTCTCTTCTAAGAGTAAACCTTACAAGTTCGAACCATTTTTTGCAGCTGATTTCTGTAAAAATATTTATAAAGACATTGTCGAAATGGATGCCGGTAAACTACTTTGGTCCTTTATAAAACCATTAATAAGAGGAAAAATATTGTACACACCAAATGAGCTTTATGTGGAGCAAATATTAGAATCTGTAAGTTTTTTGCGTTTTCTTCTTTTTTGCTTTTCAGTTAATATATTTACTTATTAGGCAAACACAACTTTTGAAAGTATTGCTGAATTAGAAGACATATTGTTCAAAATTACTGATGGACTTACCACTATGGAGGACAAGGACAAGATAACACATTATGTTGAAAATATTAAGGTATTTAAAATATTTTTGCTTTGAATGCAAATTTATGTCTGCTTGACACAATTATTGACGAGGATTCTGCGCACAAGTTTGTGATCAACATATTCAAATTGTGTTCTAAATTAATTTTGGTCTCACGATGAGATCAATCTCAGATACCCTTACTATTCTTCTTTTATATTAGTTAGTTAAATATATTACAATTACCACAATTGATAATTAACATTTATTTATAGGAATTTATGAATTCATCCATAGTAAAAATTGCTGTACAAAATGTCATTGAAAGTGTAACAAATAAGTCAAAATGTTCATTAGATAATTTTGATTTATCTGAAATGTTACATGGGTTTGGAAATTCAAAGGTACTATTTATATTTATTTTGTATAATTTCAATGTTTTTATTATATTTTATGTAAACTTATTGATATTTCAGCAAATGAGTTCATCTCTTAAATTCGGAACAGATATATTACGTTGTGTTCTTTTGGATAGATTTATTGGCTTCGACTCAGAAGCAGAACTAGAAGTATACGCTAAATATCTTATGGAACGTAATGAGTTCATTGCTGGAATTGTTTTCTTAAGTCCAGCTAACAGATCGAAAAGATCTACTAATGATTTTCCCAGTGAAATCGCATATAAAATACGAACAGACATTGATAGTGTTCCATCTACCAGTTACCTCAAATACAAGTATAAATATTATCACTTTTATGCTGGACATACCCTCATTCCAAAAGGTTTATTTAGCTAACACGCGATTTCTTACATTTGCTCATACTATCACTATCCATTTATTTTTAAGCAATTTTGATTATAAGTAATGATGAATCTTATTTATATTGTAGGTGTAAGATATCATTTATTAGTTTAATAAACATATTGGGAGATTGATATTTTAGGATTCAATTTAAGATATAAGATATATTTTGAGATATTTAAAGGTTTTGGACTCCAGGTCCAGACGGCGACTTTTTAGATGATTTACGATACTTTAGAGGCTTTATACAATTGCAAGATTTAATTGATTCTGCCATAATAAAGAGGAAATCACCAAACGAACTACCGAAATGGGATGTATTGACGCAGCAAATACCTTATCCATGTTGGACCAATGACTTGTATATTGTTACTAATTGTTTATGATGTTTTGCATTATAATTTTCTTTTCTTTTCATTTTTAGCTTTAAATCTGCTTTGAATATTTCGCAAACATTCCAAGTTTGTTTCTTTTTCGGTCTAATTGTGATAGTTGCAGCCGCAGTTAGGTATATTGTTTGGGAAAAAGAATCAGGCAATACCATGGTAAGAAATACAAATGTTTATTGGTTTTACGGTGCTTTATTTTAAGAACTTGATAGTGAAGTAACAGTGCAGTGGAATAATAGCATAATAGAAGTGGAATAGTAATAGTATAGATTTCAATTTATTTCAATTCCATCTTTAGTCCATATCAATGTTAATGCACCTTACTGTTTTTTATAAAAAAAATTAAACGACTTATTATTTATTTTCTAATTTTGGTTTAGGTGATGAATGTAATGGGCCTACGATATCATACCCATTGTCTCTCTTGGTTCATTGTGACATTTATTGAGATGTTGATAGTAATGATAAGTATTTTTATTATTATAAAAGCAGGTGGAATTTTACCAAAGACAGATGGCACCTTACTATTTTTATACATGATTGAATTTGGATTTTCTGTAATTATGTTTTGGTAACAAACTATATATATTTTGTTACTTGAATACTCTTATAACTATTTACAATGTTCTAGTTATATGATTTCAACAATTTTCAATTCAGCAAGTTTAGCATCAGTTGGTAGTGCAATTTTCTATTTATTATCTTTTATGCCGTATATAATCATAATTGCACTGGAAACTACTCTTCCATTCTGGGCACAATTATTAACTGTAAGTTGTCCATTCCCAATACTATGCATTGAAATTCGAGCACCGCTACTTAAATTAAATAATTTTTAATTCGGATTTAAATGCACAGTCCTATAAATAAAAGTAACATGTAGTTATTCTACTTGATTTCAATATAGTGTTTGAGTATGTCCACCTCATTCTGTTATGGTTGTCTTTACATCATTCGTTTTGAACTCCAAGGAGTTGGACTACAATGGTCCAACAGTTGGGACACACCAGTTCCAGGAGATACGATGAATTTCGGGCTAACGTGTATATTTTTAGCGCTGGATGGGGTTTTGTATTGGTTAATTGGATATCTATGTTCACGGAAGACACAAGGTTTTTATTAATTAGATATTTATTTTGTGGGTGTGGATATTTTGACTGGTGTTGGATTTTGTGCACTTTTATTTCTAGAATTGCAAAACATGTTCTCTTTTCTACCTTCTTCGTTGTGCACTACTAACAAGTATAGAGCAAATAGCAATACTGCTTCTTATGTTACGTTTGAAAATGATTTGTTCTATAATGTTCATAACTCAGGTTAGTACTAACAAAATTTTCTATTTTAAGGGGATACTTCATCAGAGAAATATTTAATTATTAGGTTGCTATTACGCGAGCGAATCAGTAATAAGGATTCAAAATTAAATTTAATAGTTCACAGCAACAAAATTTACACATTAATTATCCATTTTGTTGCTGTGAACGCTAGCATCATTTCTCATAAAACAAACTGCATTATTATTTGTCATTTCTAATCTTAATTTCTAATTAGTTTGCTGTAATGGTCGAACAATTAATTAATATTAGTAATGTTTCTTCAGATTAAACCAGAAGACTATAAAAATAATTAAAACTAAGTATTGTGAAGCTTAATATATTTAACAAAACAATTGCTCTTATTGCTGTGTCTCAAATCGTTTGCTCTCCGCCGATCACGTGTGTCAATGCTTGATATACGTCTTCAAATGGCAGTAGTATTCACAAATTATCTATTGCAATATCATCATGGATGCATTAGTGAAATAGCGAAGTATCCCCTGAACTATCTAACATTTTCCAGTAGTTTTTCGTAGTCTAACATAATACCTACACTTTTATCCTAATTTAGAAAATTTGAATCCTAATTATGCATACAACGTTTTACATGAAATGTTTTTCCATGAAATTTGTGTAACAATTTTTTTTTCTTTTTTTACATAGGTGATAACTATCTAGATAATACTGTATCAAGCACAAATATAATCAATGACGAACCATTTAAAATTGGTGTTACTATTCAAGGATTAACAAAAATTTATAATAGCCGAAAGAAAACTGTTAAAGCTATTGAAAATATTGATATCACTTTGTATACGGGACAAGTAACAACTTTACTTGGGCATAATGGAGCTGGGAAAACAACACTTATGTATGTTCACTGTTACGTTTAGGATAGACGTTGTATTTGCATTTATTTTTTATTTAAAATATTATTTGATTGATACTATAATTTTGAGTTGAAGTTAATTGTTGTATTTTTGTAGTAAAATATTAACTGGAATGATGGAACCGACAAGTGGCCAAATTATAATTAACAGAGAAATAACAGAACACAATAATAAATCTACTAGATATTTAGGAGTGTGTCCTCAGGGAAGCGTTCTTATTGATACTATGTCTGCAGTGGAACATTTGATTTTTTACGCTAAATTGAAAACTTCGAAGAACACGAATGAAGTAATACCAGAAGTTAAGAAGTAAGTCACATAAAGTTAATGTTAAAACAAACTATGTATTTACTATTTTAACTGATCCATATCATCTAAGTAATTTGTAATTATTTTTTCAGTATGATAGATAGCTTAAGTCTAGGACTGTTATCCAATGAACCAGTATCCCATTTATCTGAAGGTATGCGTCGCCGTCTCTGCGTTGCAATTGCCTTCATAGGCAATCCAAAACTTGTTGTGCTAGATGAACCAAGTTCTGGTGTCGATCCAGTAGCTCGTCGACAAATTTGGGATTTGGTAATTCGGTACAAGGAAGGCTGTACTGTTTTACTAACAACGCATTATTTGGATGAAGCAGAATTGTTGAGCGACCGTGTAGTGGTTTTGCATAAAGTGAGTCACACAAAAAAAAATTATTATTAACTTTAAGGCATTTAATATTTGTTTTAGGGAAAAGTTCTATGTTCTGGATCCCCATCATCATTAAAGCAATCATATGGCACTGGATATAAAATTATCGTTACATATCCTGCCTCAAATGAGAAATTAGAAATGAATGAAAATAGTTTATTGTTAGCAGTAAAAGAAGTTGCACCTAACACCGTCTTGAGTGAGATGTGGAATTCGGAAGTCAGCTTAATTGTTCCGTTTAATTCTCCCGATGGAACTCCCAACAAGTAATTATCTAGTTTATTAAAATTATTCTTAAGAATGCAGTATTGTTTTTTCTTTCTTATACACGGTAATAAGTAAGGCTTGTAATCAATCAAATATTTTGAACTCGAAATTTCAACGGAAATTTACGTGTTGACCTTCCCTGAATCAAATACGACTATTTTCGAAATTACGTCTGTGTATCTGCCTATGAGCCCTTAACGACTCAAATAATTAGATATTTGTCGTATAAGAAAGTTTTATGATGGCCACAACCGATTTTTAAAATTATTTATTCGTTTCGGTATTAGAATAAGTTATATTTAGTATAACAAATAATTAAAAGAACAAAACTAAATT
This sequence comes from Leistus spinibarbis, assembly GCA_933228885.1. Taxonomy (NCBI): domain Eukaryota; kingdom Metazoa; phylum Arthropoda; class Insecta; order Coleoptera; family Carabidae; genus Leistus; species Leistus spinibarbis. The sequence goes on from OW121800.1 coordinate 317,065, forward strand.
CTTAAGAATAATTTTCATGATCAATTACTTCGATCAAGATAAATAAAACTTGCATTTTGAGTAGTATTGTTAAATTTCATGAAGTTCTCTGAAATCTATAGCTATCCCTTGATAATATCATATCTTACATTTCAAGTTTGCAACATTAGTTTTTAAACGAATATTGTAAATAAATTCGAATATAATTTCGTAATTTGTGTTACAGTTTTGAACAAGTTGCATATGCACTAGAGCAAAACCAATCGAAATTAGGTTTCTCAACATTTTCCATGAATTGTACAACTTTGGAAAAAGTTTTCTTGGATTTGTGCGCGAATGAAGATGCCAAGAATGGAGAAGTGGTTGATAAAAATGGCATTGTTTTGAAAATTGGCCAGTCATATAATAGCGTCTTTTCAAATTCAGGTATTTCATTTACTGAACGTAGAAATGTATGTTCTTGAAAATAATTTGATTAAAATTCTTATTATAGTGACTGATTTGGCAACATCTCATGATGACACCGTGTTAATAAATACAGGTGATAAAATAACAGGATCTCTTCTAGACAAATTCTTCGCATTAATAAAAAAACGTGCAATTCATTACGTGTATGATTGGAGAGTAATAATGTGTGCTTTAGTGTTACCGACACTCTTTACTGCTGTAGCAATGGGATTCTCATTGATTCGTCCACCAAACAGCAGTGAACCATCACTAAAATTGTCGCCTGATCTGTACAATTCACATACTACTTCGTTTATTAGGTAAACTCTATTCTTTCAAATATTGTATATTTAAGAAGGATGTGTCTCTTTATATTATATCTACATTATACAAGTTGAACCAAAAATACTGGTTCATTCTGTATTCATAATAGTTTATATATTATTATATGTTATATAATATTTATTATAGTGTCGAAACAAATGATTTTGGATCTTTCGTAAATACTGTATCGCAAGAAATAGTTGGGCTTTCTCCACGAAATAAAAATCTAGAAATGTATAACAAAACGTCTAGGAATTGTACTTGTGTCGAGGGAATGCAAAAATGTTCAAAATCATCGCATACAGCGTATAACTCGTTGTTAAAATTGCCGTCTTCAAAGGAAACTGTGAATTGGTTGATTGACACTCAGGATGAATATATTGAGAGGAGGTATAGTTTTATTATTAACAGGGCTTAGAAAACTAGCATAAATATTTGTATTTATTCATATTTACACATTTATTTGGTTTGTTTCTTAATCATACATTACCTAAAGTGAATTAAAATTAAATTGTTTGTTTTCTATGCCCTTTAATTTTAACAAGTATTTACATATATGCTTGTTTTATAGATACGGCGGCTGGTCATTATCAGAACAATCCGATGAAAAATCTGCTTTTGTAGTTTGGTACAACAATAAAGGATATCATTCGATGCCTGCATATTTAAACACCATGAATAATGCTATACTTCGTACTGTTGCGCCAGGAAATACCATTACTACATATAATCATCCATTGAAACTTTCCGTTGATCAACTTAGTAAGAGCACTGTGTAAGTTTTTCATATGTACAATTTTATTAATTTCATATTGGAGCTTTTATTATAAAAACGCTAATTAGTAGTAAAATAACCAAAATATTGAAATGATAAATAATGTTGGATGCGTGTGTGTGTGTATGTCTGTCCGTAAACGCTCTAGAGGCAAAATTATCAACCTAAAATTGTGAAACTCTATCAAAAATCTCTTGATAATAAATTACAAAGCTCTGTAAATTTTTCCATAACTTTTACAATATTGCTCGTCTATTATTTCAGAGCTCAACATATTGCAGATGTTGGAATAGCAATGGTTCTACTCATTGCATTTAGTTTAATACCAGCAAGTGGTTCGATTTATTTGGTCCAAGAACGCGTGAACGAGGAGAAAAGGCTTCAGTTTTTGTGTGGTGTAAGTCCCACGTTGTACTGGGTAGTTGCGTTCATTTGGGATATGATTGTAAGTATTTTCTTCTTCTATGCTTTTGTATTGCAATGCAACAGTGAGCCAATTAGTATTTAAGATTATGAATTTACAATCCAGTTTGCTTTATGACAAGCAATCCATAAAACAAACTTGCTTATTATTTCTGATTTCTAAACTAAATTTCTAATTGGCTCACTGTGAATACAGCTGAATGTTTCTTTTTTTCTTTAGATATTGCTGTGTGCCTTATTACTAGCTGTGATTGTATTTAATATATTTAATTTGCCTGTGTATGTTGCGCGGGACAACATGGCTGCCGTATCATTGTTGATATTCTTGTACGGTTGGGCTTGTATTCCATTTGTCCATCTCGCTCAACGTATGTTTAATGATGCGAGTATGGCGAATATGATATTATTTTGTAGTTGCGCATTTATTGGAATATCTGCATTGACTTCCTTGTTACTTATGGATATTCTTGGGAAAACACAGGTAAGATTTCTCCTAAAACATGCTTTTATATATATATATATATATATATATATATATATATATATATATATATATATATATGTAAAATCATTTAGAAAAATATAATTTGGTTTCACTAGGGTGATAATATGTCAGTGATTAATATATTTATATTTAGAAATACGATAAATCGTAAACAAACTATATTTACCACAACTATAAATATCTATGTGGGTGTGATAATTTAATCCAAATTTAAATATGTCTTTCATTTAACTTTGTATTTAAATAATAACATATATTCATTTAAGCATTTACGAGAAATTTATTTAATAGCAGAATATCATTTTAGTGCGCTGATGATCAATCATTTGAGTAACATTTAAAAAGAATTATACTTAGTTTTACTCATACCAATTGTGTTTAACCCTTTATAAATCACAAATACATCTGATTAAAATATAATTTTATATCAAATATCTTAAATTAAATATAATCTTATGTCAAATATTTTAATTAATTTTCTTTCTTACAGTTTGTCGCAGATTTTCGAATAGTATTACACAAAATCTATTTAATCTTTCCACAATTCGTACTAAGCGATGGTTTGGTTGAAATTTCTAAAAACAATATTTTGGTAATTTGGCTTTTTAAAGTATCGTGATTTATTTGTATTCATGTTCAATTTTCTTTTAGTCTGAAATACTTCAAAGATTCCATATGGATACATATGTATCACCGTTAAGTTGGGATCTTATGGGATTACATTATTTAAGTCTAACAATAGTTGGCATTATCTTGTTTACTATAAATTTAATTATTGAGAACCACTGGTTTAAGACATTGACTAAATCGTAAGTATTTCCTTCTTATTTTCAGCTTTACGGAATATTAATTTTATGATTTTCTTCCAACAAGTTTTTAGCAAAATTTGAAATTTGTTTATATTATTTTTATAATGTCGATGATTTGGTAACCAAAGTGTCGATTATATCTTAAATTTAACAATGTTTAATTTATTGTTTAAATAATCTATATCAACCATGTTTATAATAAAATAACATGCGTTATTATAAGCATTTACTATCATCATTTCTCATTATTTTATTAACATGTGATTTTGGTTTTGTAGATCTACAATTTATCCTTCCGATACTTTTTGTCTAGAAACAATTAATCTTACCAAAGAATATAGTACATTATCAGGAAAACATGTAGCTGTAAATAAAGTTTCGTTAAAAGTACCATTTGGTCAGGTAATTTATGATTTCTCTATACATTGGTGTTGGAAGTTTGGTAAAAATATATGCTTTATCAATATTTTAATTATTATTATACATATAATAATAATTAAATAATATTAGAAAAGTGAAAAATTGACAAAATATACATGATTCCATCGTTTCAAAACTTTTCTTGATACACAATATATACTTCTCATTTTCACTGCAGGCAGCCTCCGTCTTCCATACCCAACAATCACTCTCATACAGCAACCTCTTTTATCGTCTATAATTTAGTTCTAATCATATAAAATTTAACAGTGTCTTGGACTGATTGGTGTGAATGGAGCTGGTAAATCCACAACATTCAAAATGCTTACTACTGAACTACGTCCAACATCTGGACGCATCTTTTTCCAAGGTCGCGAAATTGGCCAAAAACCATTGTTTACTGGCGAAATGGGATATTGTCCACAATGTGATTCTTTGGACCCAAAATTAACTGTTCGACAAACGCTTAATTTATATTTAACTTTACGAGGAATTGAACATTCAAATGAGGTAATAAACAAAATCTCTTTCAAATTAAATATTAACTGTTTTAGGATATTTTTACCATTGTATGTGTTTTTTCTCTATAGTCAATTAAATAAGAAAAAAAAAAGAAAATTTGACTATATATATATATATATATATATATATATATATATATATATATATATATATATATATATATATATATATATATCGACCTAAAATTTCTTTACATTTATAAGTATAATTGACTTTAGAGATATAAAGCTGGGGTTTTCATCACTCGATTTTCTTATACGTAGTTTTCATTTTAAACATTGCTTCATTTTGTAGTAAATAACGATTGCTATGAAACTACATCAATATGTATTATAATATTTGTAAATAACAAGTTTTAACAAAACTTAGTAATATATATATATATATATATATATATATATATATATATATATATATATATATATATATATATATATATATATTTATTTTACAAATAAATTTTCAGGTTCTGAATAGGATAATGTTAAAATTAAAATTTATTTGTAAAATAAATATATATATATATATATATATATATATATATATATATATATATATATATATATATATATTTATTTTACAAATAAATTTTCAGGTTCTGAATAGGATAATGTTTAAATTCGAGTTGACCAGCTATGCAAATAGAAAAACGGAAAATCTAAGCGGAGGAAATAAGCGGAAATTATGTACTGCATTGTCAGTTTTGGGAAAAACTCAATTAATTTTGATGGACGAACCAACTAGGTATTTTGGTTCATCTTATATAAGCTTATTTGCTTATTTATATACTCCTGTTTTCTGTACAGTGGAATGGATCCATATTCCAGAAATTTGGTAGGCATAACCATCCAACAACTCACCAAACAAAATAGATCTGTGATCCTAACATCGCACAGCGTTGAAGATTGCGAAACTTTATGTTCAGTCGTAGCAGTCATGATCAATGGCGAAGTGATTTGTCAAGGATCCCCACAAGAATTAAAAGAAAGGTTAGTAAATTGTCAAGAAGTACTTTGTTTCTTATTATTACAATGTTTATATCATTTAGATTTGGATCAGGTTATATTATAACTGTACGCCTATCAAAACCCAGCGAACAAGATATTTTATTAGAATTAATACAAAAACACTTCTCTGGAGCCCAGCTCATGAGCAGACAATACTGTAGCAGTCAATTTACAGTACCGACCGCACAAACTTGCGTCAGTGACATGTTTCGAAAGCTGTCGAAAATATCTGAGTATGTCTCTGTTGAAGATTACCATCTAGTTCAGAGTTCTTTAGATCAGGTAAGACGCATGTATATTTCCCAAACAATTTTCCCTGGATTGCTACTTGGGATACACCTGTATCCCAGCTATATTTCAAATTTCCGCCAATCGGAAATAGAACAGCTTCAAAAGAAAATTTGTCCAACTAGTACCGAATAACAATATAATATGTTTGTGCTACAAAATCCATTTGTAGAATTCTATTTGCAGTTGCTTCTAAGTTATTTTCAAATTAGCAAATATTTTTATTTTGGGCACAGCTGCACCCCAATGTAGCAGATTGAGTTCTGAAAATAAGTGTAGCGCTCCAGGGTTAAAATATTAAATATACGCACATTAGTGTTTACGAGGACAGTTTTCAAATGTGGATTTTATGATTTTTGTTTTAGGTGTTTATCAATTTAGCTAATAAAAGCAAAGAATTAAGTTTAAATAATGAAGATTTAAAAACAACGTTACCAGACATGTATTCCATGGATGTTTTGTAAACCACTGTATATATAGTCTCATTTAGTTTTATTATTAGATTTTTTATTTATAAGATAGAGGCTGTGAGATTGTAGAATATACTTTTTAAATTATATATGACTGTTTAGAATGAATCTTAAGTACTTGACTTTTAAAATAAATATTTTTAAACAATGTTTTTCGTTTACTTGCTTCGGGCTGCTTTTATTTGCAACACTAAAATCTAAAACGTAAAATTCTTCGTCAAAGTGTACTTTACTTTCAAGCTGCTAGCATCATTTCGTCGGAGTGGAGTATCGTTGGGTAATGTTTACAGAACTAATGAGTTACCCCTGTCAGTCTCGTGGAAGTTTAACAAGCGCGCTCATTCATCAAAAGATAACGGTTTCATTGGCATAATAAAAAATTACACCGTTTGTGATACGTTACAAAATGCCACTTACACCAGTTGTGCTCCATTTTAAATGGCGCTAGATTATGTTATTTTATAGTAGAAAAATTTAAATAAGCAAGTAAATTACCAACCAAAGAAGTGATAGATATGAGAAAAGCGATTGTGATTCAAAAACTAGTCTTTCACTAAGTAAATTTCGCGTGAGAATTTTTCCGGTAAGTTCGAAAGCAGGGAAATTTATTGCACGGTACGCATTGAAATAATAATTAAGAGTTGAACGATAAATCTAGTGGAAGCGGCAGGAAAACGCCAGTTTCTCTCTTCTTCTTGCCTGAATTTCCCTCTAATACTTTATCTGGAAGAATAATTACTGTAACTGGAGGCACAGGCAAGCCAACGAACATGCCGCATACAGCGCGTCCCACCACCCCTGAGCTTGTCCTTAAGAAATTGCCCAACGAAATGCCCTGCTCACTTGATTAATACCTTTCGGAATTTTATGCGTTTTCAAGTTGTTAATTTATTAATTATTATATGAAACAAAGCGTAAGGGAAATAAGACCCTTCTTTTAAATGCATTAGTGATGCACTGATTTCGAAAATATGATAATTGAGAATCCTTTGTTTCTGTCCCTTCGAATATACACCATTTACGGTCGAGTGAAAGCGACTCTAGATTATTTTTTACTTTCTTGGGACGAAGTCTAAAACATTCACATTTTACGTTTCATTGAAGTGTGATAAAGAGTTTTTTTTTTGTGTGTCCAGTTTATTTTATTATTGCAAAAAAAATATATATAAATTAACCAGGAAATATTAAAACATATTCTTGGTGTATACGAACAAGAAAATATGATTTAGTTATGTATTCCCAACATTTTCTACAAAACAAATCACAAATCCGAAAAGTAAAGTTAGCGACTGTACAGTTCGCAATTAAAAATAATAGTGATTAAAAATGATGCAACACTTAGCACTAGAGCACATAAAATCGCATCAATTTAGAGGTTTATACAATTCATTTTCCATGGCCCTGATTGTTGAATGCATTAAGAAAACGAGAATTTTAAGCGTTCGCAATTTAATTACAATGTACAGGGAAATTGCTCGGTTAATGTGGCTCTTCATGCTCGCGCTAATAAGATAAGAAGCAATTTGAGAATGTAACACCGTTAATATCTGAAGCCCCATTTCATAAACATCGATTAAAGGCTTGGCGTTTGGCGCTTGGCTCGTGTGTTCGCTACGTATCGCAATCGGGACGCAGATCGCAGAGCCAAGAGAAGACATTGTGTTAGTACACCTATAGTGTTAGTGTCTCTATTCTGTCGGGTCGCATCGTATGTTGGCCGAAGGTATGTTGCTGTCTGTAAGACTTGGGTCAATTTCGTTTCATTACACTTGGCTGCTACTGTTTGATTCAATTAGAAGACCCGTGTCGTCTTACCGGATACGCATATATAGTTTTAATTCTGTGACAGTTGCACTCACGGAAATTATAATTCTGGGACCATTTTGCATATTATATGTTCTTCTTTGTTCTTTTACGAAATTGGCTCTAAGGATTAGAGCACTGTTTGCATTTTAACACATAAGTACGTACGTTTTAATGTATTAAGTAAGAAAAGTTGATGATTCAGTGATTTCAAATTTGCAAATTGCAATCTACTTCAACTACACTGTACTTCCTATTTAAATCATATGGATTAAAAAACAAGCATTGGTTGAAGCACCAGTGCTTACAGCAACAACAACCATATGAAATACAATCATCAAAACGGTAGCAATTGTTAGAGTACAACATTTATTGTTGCAATCATCCAACAATTAATTAATCAACAACATTTTAAATTTCAATATTATTAATAATAATTTTTAGTTCGCCGTACGAAGTACCGAAGAAGCTAATGCATTCGGTCGTGTGTCTGTAGCATTCTCCGATCAAAAAATTTCCTTTACAAAAAGTGTTTGTCTCGTCGCCCTGAATCTAAACATATATATATATATATATATATATAACTTATTACTTTCTTTTACAGAGTAATAAGTAAGTATAGGGATCACCAAAAAAACCGAACTCGAGATTTCAACGGATATACACGTTTTGAGCTTCCCTGAATCGAATGTGACTATTTTCAGAGTGACGTCTGTGTGTGTGTGTGTGTGTATGTGAACGCTCTAGAGCCGAAACTGCCCAACGTAAAATTATGAGACTTCAAACTTAAGATGATCATATGGTCTAGTTGTGCACCTCCCATTTTTGAAAAGAATATTCAAACTGGCAGTGCATGTTTACTCTATGTATTTTTTGTTCTATCTCCAATATCACTAGAATGGCTGCACTTATGACAAAAATAGTTATGTTCATAATGAAAGATATTAATATTTCGCACAACTTTTGTTTGAAAAGTATCTTCAATAAATGTACCAGTTACGAGAAAATCGCTACCGAAAATTTTAAGAATCGTGTTTACGTTGTCATGGATTCGAATGTAACTTAATTAATCGGATCATCTGCGCCTGTCAATATTTCAACAAGAAAACAAAATGGTCTGAATTAGATAAATGACATTTCAGAATATTTCTGTAGAGTATTGGATAGTTTTGATAGTTAGTACTTCAAAACCATTACAAATTGGTATTGGTATAATTTTCAAGCCATTCATTTATATAAGGTAAGCTTGGTTTTCATATAGTTTCTGTTGGATTAATATTTCCTAATATTATATTTTTATAATCAAGACCACAACCCATTTTATACTTGGATGTTAGTCGTTGCTCGCTCGTAAGATCAAATTTGTGCCCTCTACTTCTCTGAAGGTACCGGAGCGATTTACATTAAATTTGGTACACGTATTATTTGGCATCCCATTTAAATCCGCTCACAGTTTAAATTCAATCGCTTGTATACATCCCAAAATTTAAAGCCCCCCTTAATACTGCCTTTATAAAAATAATTAAAACACCAAACAATTTTACTGATAATTTTAAGATATTTTATGTCTATAAGATTTTTGCATATTGTTAACCCAAAGGCCGTAATAAATTATTAAATATTATAATTTTTAGTTTTAAAATATGCATTAATATTTTTTATCAAAATAATCTACTAAAAATTGTAAAACTTTTTATATCTATAACATTTTTTGAAATTGTTAACCAAAAGATCATAATTGTGAATTACCGCTGCTCGCAACGCATATATTACTCATAAGGCGAGATGCACGCATAGGTGCGTTGTACAAAATTTTATTATTGTAGTTGTAAATTGGTATATAGATATAGCTACAATAATAACATTTCGCTAAAATAAATACTCCATATTGTAGATAATGTAAGGTTCTAGGCTTCTGTTTTACAAGATATTTACTTTCTTTTACAGAGTAATAAGTAAGTATTGTAATCATGAAAAATTTCGAACTCGAGATTTCAACGGATATACACGTTTTGATGTTTTCTGAATCGAATGTGACTATTTTCGGAATGACGTCTGTCTGTCTGTGTGTCTGTGAACGCTCTAGAGCCAAAACTGTCGAACCAAAAATTATGAAACTTCAAACTTAAGACTTATATATGCCCTAGATGTGCACCTCCTATTTTGAAAAGATTATTCAAACCGGTAGTGCATGTTTACTCTATGCACTTATGGCAAAAATAGTAATGTTCATAATGAAAGATATTAATATTTCACACAACTTTTGTTTGAAAAGTTTCTTCATAATTTGTACCAGTTATGAGATAACTGCTACGAAATAACTCAAATATCTTATTTACGTTGCCATAGTTATACCTACACTTGTGACAAATTTTATTATTACTTTCTTTTACAGAGTAATAAGTAAGTATTGTAATCATGAAAAATTTCGAGCTCGAGATTTCAACGGATATACACGTTTTGAGCTTCCCTGAATCGAATGTGACTATTTTCGGCATGACGTCTGTGTGTGTGTGTGTGTGTGTGTGTGTGTCTGTGAACGCTCTAGGGCCAAAACTGTCGAACGAAAAATTATGAAACTTCAAACTTAAGACTTGTATATACCCTAGATGTGCACCTCCTATTTTTGAAAAGAATATTCAAACCGGTAGTTCATGTTTACTCTATACATTTTTTGTTCTATCTCCAATATCACTAGAGCGGCTGCACTTACGGCAAAAATAGTTATGTTCATAATGTAAGATAATAATATTTCGCACAACTTTTGTTTGAAAAGTTTCTTCATAAATTGTACCAGTTATGAGAAAACTGCTACGAAAAAACTCAAATATCTAATTTACGTTGCCATGGTGATACCTACAATTGTGACAAATTTTATTATTTTTAAATCGGATCAACCATGAGTTACATCATTTGTTTCTTGTTTATTGAAAACAAACAAGCATTTACATTGACAGTAATCTGTATGAATTAATATTTAAAATATTGATTTCTTATTAGAATAAATTGTATCAGGTAAATTATTATAGAATCAATTTATATTATATATTTGCTAATATAATTAAATAACAATTTCAGAATTTTACAGTGGAGTTTGACAGTTTAAGAGTGAATACGATAAGTACTTCAAATACAGATCCATTATAAATTGGTATAATTATCCAGTTATTATTAAGTTATAGTAATTTAATTTGCATTTTCATTTTATATTGGTCAGCAAAAGATTTTGTTATCACTTAATAATAATAATTATCGGCGCCCGTATTTGCCAGGAAAACAAAATAGACATTTCAGAGTATTCCTGTAAAGTATTGGTTAGTTTGACCCTTTGTTTGAGATTATATATATATATATATATATATATATATATATATATATATATATATATGTATATATATATATATATATATATATATATATATATATATATATATATATATATATATATGTAGACAGTTTGTTTGGGATATATATGTATATTAATATCTATCTATTGAAAACTACGTAAAAGAAAGTTGAGTGCAGGCCACTCCAGATTTTTTATATAAATCTTAAGTCTAAAATTAATAGATATTAACCGTTGCTAGACAGAGACCGAGATATAAACAAGATGAGCACCTTAAAAGTTCAATCTGTCATCCCATGCGCAAACATCAAATATCAGCTGTGGAGAACCGCCTTCGATGGAGCCACACCGAGTAACGAAAAATCAATCGTATTGAACAGGAAATAAATGTATTATAATTTAAATCCGATATAGCTGATACATCACTACATGTCACTATCCAATTAGGTTGTGATTTTCTGTTCGTTTTGTTACAATCACATTGTTCGACAGTCGACGGATAAATAGTGCACACAATGGTGGCAGTGGCAAAGTGAGCATCAGCATTAGATCATAGATGTAAATGTGTGTAGTGTGGACTAGTGAACTGCTGATGGTGATGGCTGGCCCTCGAACCTCGAACGTCACGTGCTGCTCACTGCTCTCAGAGACACGTGACTCGCACATGTAGGAAGCACTTAGTGCCATCATGCCGTCACTCGGCCACCATACAACCTATAATCTGATTTTTACTGCATCGTTACTTTTTCTATAGGAATAAATCACAAGTGCTTTTGTGGTTACATGATATGCTTGTAAATTAAATTACAATTTACTGTCATTTTATAAACTCAACCAAATTTACAACTATACCTACTATTATTTGATTTCTTCATATAATAAGTACGACGAGATATAAATGTAATAATTAAACATTTATAAAACCACTTTTTTACCTCGCCGTACGAAGTACCGAAGAAGCTAAAGCATTCGGTCGTGTATCTGTAGCATTCTCGGATCAAAAAATTTTATTAACAAAAAGTGTTTGTCTCGTTGCCCTGAATCCAAAAATATATATAACTTATATACTTGAATGTTACTCGTCGCTCGCTCGACCAAATTTGTGCCCTCTACTCCTCTGAAGGTACCGGACCGATTCTCACCAAATTTGCTACACATATTATTTGGCATCCTATTTGAATTCGCTCGCAGTTCAAATCCAATCGCCCGTATACTTCCCAAGTTATAGGGCCGCAAAATTTAGAGCCTCCCTTAATACTACCTTTAAAAAAATAATTAAAACTACTAAAAATTCTAAGATATTTTATGTCTACAAGATTTTTTCATATTGTTAACCCAAAGCCCGAAAAAAATATATGCACTAAATTTTTTTTATCAATATGATGTACAGAAAATTATAAAACTTTTTAAATCTATAACATTTTTTCAAATTGTTAACCAAAAGGCCATAATAATTAAAAACCCCTGCTCGGAATGCATATCTTATTCCTAAAGGTGAGCTCTACGCATTGATGCGTTATACGCGTACCAAATCTTGTTTTATGACCTTTGAGTTAACAATATGAAAATATCTTGTAGATATAAAATATTTTAGAATTTCTAGTAAAATTTTTGGGTGTTGTAATTCGTTTATTTAAGGGCAGTATACAAGCAATTGGATTTAAACTGCGAGCGGATGAAAATAGGATTCCAAATAATATGTGTAGCAAATTTGGTTCAAATCGCTCCGATACCTTCAGAGGAGTAGAGGTCATAAATTTGGTCTTACGAGTGAGCGCGACTAACTTCCAAGTGTATAAGTTATATATATATTTTTGGATTCAGGGCGACGTGACAAACAGTTTTTGTTAACAAATTTTTGATCCGAGAATGCTACAGACACACGACCGAAAATAGTTATTGAGAAATGCAAAATACTATAGGAACATATGCAATATAGCTTTATTGTAATTTAAATTAATTTTAGCATTTCCATGAAACAATATTAATATGTGTAAATAGGAAAACATAAATGTAAGTTGACTTATATTTGAGTTTAAAATAAAGTAAATGTAATATTATAAAAAGTGTGATAATCTTTCGCACTTGCGACACGACGCGACGCGAATGAATCAGACACAAAATCTAATAACGAGCGATGACGTTTTCTCTGCTGACTTGGGCCGGTTTGGCTGACAAATGTACCAGATACCAGTAGCCGTAGCAGCAGTATACCCTTGCACGTGCCATTCACTACACTCCAATCAAGTGGAAGTGAACAGTTATGTTATGGGGTTGTTTGTAGCAAGCGCGTTGCCCGTTCCCCGACTCCCGTTCCCGAGCATCATCTGACATCTGGCCCCGAACATATACAATAGCTTGGCCCATTGTTGCTGATCATCCCTCCATTGTTTAGATCGTGTGTACGGACGCTCATATACGATTCCTCTTCGGATAATAATCGTACCAATTAAATTACAAGTGGATGTTATTTGATAAATCATTTTTAACTAATTATTGTTGTGATATCATAACAATTATTGTTATGTTTTCATTCAAGTAATTTATTTAAATATTAAATATTGTAATTATGAACTCAGTATTTTCGATCGTCTGTGTTTGCTGCCACAGTTATTACACACTTCATAAATTATCCTACATATACATTTATTGTTCTAAATTTAATACCCATTTCAATGCAAGTAGAATTAAAGAGTGATGCTAATTTTTTGGCATGTGGCTATTTAAAGACGACACACTAATCTATTTACGTATTCGATGAAGGTTTTAATGCAATTATAAATAATTCTACTTTATTCGTACACTTGCAATGGGAATGCACCATAGTAGATCTTCGCATCCTCGATTTATTTTTAGCTATGATGAGTTATTTAAAATATAATCTAAATAAATATACAATAAGAAGTTATTTTTGATTATATTCCAGTTGCTTTGCTTCTCATAATTTAATATATAAATTTATATGTATGTATAATATGCTATTGGCATTCTTGCCCGAGCAGGCCGTGTTATTGCAAAAATAAAATCATTTAGGGCCAGTATTATAAACAATTTAATAAATCATTCGCAACTAAATTAAAACAAACAAATAATGAAAGCGATAGCAATTGTTAGAATACAAAATTTATTGTTGCAATCATCCAACAATCAATCAACAACAATTTAAATTACAATATTATTATTATAAATATTTTTTTTGACCTTCAGGTTCACAATCTGCAATAACATTATACATATAAAATTACTTATAATTTTTTTTCGATTTTTTAAAGTATTACATTTTTTTTATGATTTTTATATATTTTTGTTGCGATTTTAGAATAATGTTAACTTAACTTGCAATAAACATAGATAAATAACACATAAAGAAATTATGTTTTATTAGTATGAGAAAAAACTACACATATGACATCTGGTCAAAAACAAACAACAACCATACAACTTATATACAGATAACCTGATTTAAGATCATTTTAAAACTTTAACACATTTTTACTTTCTTTTACGAAGTAATAAGTAAGTATAGGGATCACCAAAAAAATCGAACTCGAGATTTCAACGGATATACACGTTTTGAGCTTCCCTGAATCGAATGTGACTATTTTCGGAGTGACGTCTGTGTGTGTGTGTGTGTGTGCGTGTGTGCGTGTGTGTGTGTGTGAACGCTCTAGAGCCAAAACTGTCCAACGTAAAATTATGAGACTTCAAACTTAAGACTTGTATATGGTCTAGTTGTGCACCTCCTATTTTTGAAAAGAATATTCAAACCGGCAGTGCATGTTTACTCTATGCATTTTTTGTTCTATCTCCAATATCACTAGAACGGCTGCACTTACGGCAAAAATAGTTATGTTCATAATGAAAGATATTAATATTTCGCACAACTTTTGTTTGAAAAGTTTCTTCAATAAATGTACCAGTTACGAGAAAACTGCTACCGAAAATTATGAGAATCTTGTTTACGTTGTCATGGATTCGAATGTAGCTTAATAAATCGGATCATCTGCGCCTGTCAATATTTCGACAAGAAAACAAAATGTTCTGAATTAGATAAATGACATTTCAGAATATTTCTGTAGAGAATTGTTTAGTTTTGATAGTTAGTTAGTTCAAAACCATTACAAATTGGTATTGGTATAATTTTCAACCCATTCATTTATATAAGGTAAGCTTGGTTTTCATATTGTTTCTGTTGGATTATTATTTCCTAATATTATATTTTTATAATCAATAAATATTGATGAAAACTGCGTAAAAGAAAGTCCCGCGTTGGCCACAACCCATTTTTTTATTTTGTATAGCCCTTGGGCTCACATTTTGGAAAAACTTTGTTGACAAAATATCTTAGAATTTTTAGTAGGTAATTCAAAAAAAATATTAAAAGTTGACTATGGGCAGTATTTAGGTGGGCTCCAAATTTTGGGGCCCTATAACTCTGGACCTGTACAGACGATTAGATATAAAATGCGACGGGAACTTTATGGGCGTAGAAATTATATGTATATCAAATTAAATTCAAATCGGCCCGGTACCTTCAGAGGAGATACGTCCACAAAGTTGGTCTTACGAACGATCGAGCGACATAATCCAATGATATAAGCTATATACATTTTCGTAATCAGGAAGACGAGACAAACACTATTTCTTATTAATTTTTTTTGAACCGAGAATATTACAGACACATGACCAAACACTATAGCTGTCTTGTAGTACCGTACGACGAGTTAAAAATGGCAGTAATGTTATTGTTCCATAAGAAATGTCATTTGGATTCGATTTAGTTTATTTTAACGAAGAAATAAATTTTAATGGTTCATCAAATTGTTTATAATACCGGACTTAAATGAATGTATCATCAAACATAATAAACTAAAGAGCAAGTGTGGGAAATATTCGAATACGATCTAAAACGCGCTAGCTAAAACATAATCAATTTCACACACAAATCACACAGTTTGACGTACTGTTATGCGACAAGTGTTTCCCCCATTTGCAAGGGGAGGGCAATTGCTGTTAGTGGACAGCGGGGAGCGGCACATCTCTTCTTCCTCCCTTTATTTTGGGACGCGTTAAATAATTGTCCGTGTCGCAGAGACACCATCCCTCGGGATCTGGGGCTGTTGGTCGGATTCCGTGTTTACGATGGGAATCGTATGGAGACCACGGTCACATCGCCGTCGGCTATCCCAAGAGGATGATGCCGGAATTGTTGTTCACGACACGCTTGTCTACATAAGGTCGCGCAAATATCTCCTTTTTCTTCCTAGTTGCTGGGCCATCTTATTGGTATGGCTGGCACTTCTAATATTGGTAATTCCATTGAGAGTTTGTTTATCTGGAATGTTAAATAATTATATATATATATATATATATATATATATATATATATATATATATATATATATATAGGTATATAGGAACAAAGTATTTGTTGAAACAATACACGAAATTTCGGAAGGAAATAAGACAGTGACTAAAAGTAAGACGGAAGAATGTTGGTGTGTGCTTGGACACATCGTACGAAATAAGAATGAGACGAGATAGCACAGACTGATTGTCGTCATCGCCTAAGGACAATGTTTATTGCGCGCGAGAGGACGACACCGGAGAAATGCTCTCCTCCCTGCTCCTGCTTCTGCTGCTGCTGGCATGGCAGTATGGCACAGTGAAACCTGAACAGGGCCCGAGCAATTTGTCCAAGACGGCGGGGAAGGAGAGCTCCACCTCCGCATAAGATTCATCCGGTGCCGGTCTCGAGGGACACGCCGTCCTAACTATGGCCGTTGCTCTATAATAAACATCTATCACGATGTTTACATTGCCGCTTCTAGCGCTACTCTCGGGTCGACTCTCGACTCTCGGCTCTCGGCTCTGCTCATTGCGCCAAACTGAATCGACAACTTTCAAACTGTAATTTATTTAATTACAAAAATACACTCGACCGGCATATATTTCACACCGTTCGGGATATATCTACGCAAATATCAAGTGATCATCGTACCTCGTTTTTGACTTGTTATCAATTACAAAAGTTCTGTTGATAAACTTATAATGCTTCAATTTCTAAATAACGACTAGATTCGTTACCAATGATTTATTATATTGATAACTAGTCTATTTTTAATGCTTACGTGGAACTCGCTTTACTTTCTTTTATGAAGTAATAAGTAAGTCTTCTAATCATGAATAATGTCGAACTCGAGATTTAAACAGATATACACGTTTTGACCTTCCCTGAATCGAATTGTGACTATTTTCAGAATGACGTTCGACAGTTTTGGCTCTAGAGCGTTCACAGAGATACACACACACAGACAGACAGACGTCATTCCGAAAATAGTCACATTCGATTCAGGGAAGGTCAAAATATGTATATCCGTTGAAATCTCGAGTTCGAAATTTTTCATGATTACTATACTTACTCTGTAAAAGAAAGTAAAAACCGCTATGGAAAATCTTAAAATTCTTATTTATATTGTCATGGAAATGCATTTGTGATAATTTTTTTGGATGATATTGTATTAATTATGCCTGAAAAAAAAATTGATAGATAAACAAAATATAAATATTGTATGTAATTTTGCACACAAATAGATCGACTGAGAAGGTGAGTTTTAAAGAATCAACATCTATGTTTCATATTGATGAAACAATATTTGATAACATAATAATATAATAATAATCTAAAAAAAATTGTAACATTTTTCAAAAAACAGATTTGGTACGCGTAAAACGCACCAACGCGGAGAGCTCGCCCTTAGGTTATGCGTTGGGAGCAGTGGTTTTTAGCTCGCTGTACGTAGTACCGAAGAAGCTAAAGCATTCGGTCGTGTGTCTGTAGCATTCTCGGATCAAAAAATTTCATTAAGAAAAAGGGTTCGTCTCGTCGCCCTGATTCCGAAAATGTATATAACTTATATATTTGGATGTTAGTCGTCGCTCGCTCGTAAGACCAAATTTGTGCCCTCTACTCCTCTGAAGGTACCGGAGCGATTCACTCCAAATTTGGTACACATATTATTTGGCATCCCATTTGAATCCGCTCGCAGTTTAAATCCAATCGCCCGTATACTTCCCGAGTTATAGGGCCCCAAAATTTGGACCCCCCCTTAATACTGCCCTTATAAAAATAATTGAAACACTTAAAAATTCTACTAAAAATTCTAAGATATTTTTTGTTTACAAGATTTTTTCATTTTGTTAACCCAAAGCCCGAAAAAAATTATTAAATATTATAATTTTGAATTTTAAAATATGCACTAAATTATTTTTTTATCAATATAATCTAAATTTGGTACACATATTATTTGGCATCCCATTTGAATCCGCTCGCAGTATAAATCCAATCGCCCGTATATTTCCCGAGTTATAGGGCCCCAAAATTTAGAGCGCCCCTTAATACTGCCCTTATAAAAATAATTAATACACTTAAAATTATTTTTATAAGGGCAGTATTAAGGGGGGCTCCAAAATTTGGAGTGAATCGCTCCGGTACCTTCAGAGGAGTAGAGGGCACAAATTTGGTCTTACGAGATACCGAGCGAGCGAGCGAGCGACGACTAACATCCAAATATATAAGTTATATATATATATATATATATATATATATATATATATATATATATATATATATATATATATATTTGGATTCAGGGCGACGAGACGAACACTTTTTCTTAATGAAATTTTTTGATCCGAGAATGCTACAGACACACGACCGAATGCTTTAGCATCTTCGGTACTATGTACGGCGAGCTAAAAATATAAATATATATATATATATATATATATATATATATATATATATATACATATAAATATATATATATATTTATATATATATATATATATATATATATATATATATACATACATATATAGATATATATATATATATATATATATATATACATATATGTATATATATATATATATATATATATATATATATATATATATATATATATACATATACATATATATATATATATATATATATATATATATATATATATATATATATATATATACATATATATATATATATATATATATATATATATATATATATATATATACATATACATATATATATATATATATATATATATATATATATATATATATATATATATATATATATATACATATATATATATATATATATATATATATATATATATATATATATATATATATATATATATATATATATATATATATACATATACAATACGCAAATAACCCGACAAATTAGCAAAAAATCTAAAGTAGCTAACATGAATGATCGAAAAGCGAAAGAGAAAAATAAAATGTGCAGTGTCCCAATGCTGCAGCAGTAAATTATTCAGCGAGTGACATCACGCGGTGAATTTCTTTCAGTGTGCCTTCGAGCAGAGTGCATTAGGGAGACAGCACACAGCACACAGCACACAGCACACAGCACACAGCACGATTGGCGTAGTCGCGAAGGCGGAGACAACGCGGAGACAACGCGCTCGTTTCTTATATTGTCGAC
This sequence comes from Leistus spinibarbis, assembly GCA_933228885.1. NCBI lineage: Eukaryota > Metazoa > Arthropoda > Insecta > Coleoptera > Carabidae > Leistus > Leistus spinibarbis. Next base: position 336,701 of record OW121800.1, read on the forward strand.
ATTCCGTTGTTTTTTCAGCTTAGAACCGCAGAGCTTTTCACTGATTGCTAGGCTACTCCTCATTGCTCATCCATGTGGTTCGCATTCTCATGGACACACCAACTATACTAAATAGTTTCGCGACAAAACAACGTTGCGAATGCGAATGCGAATGCGAATACGTCGACACACTAACTGTCCGATTCGATTTACTAGTCTGTGATACTTCACACACACACACACACACAATCACGCTGCGATCACATAGAGCTGATTTAATGCAATAATGGTCCTTATTAAATGCGCCACGTCATTTCCGGTCAATATCAAATCTCACAGCTTGCAGGAGTGAGAAAGATAACGATATTATATGAGCACCACGCATCTTAATATACACTATATAAGTAGGTATAACACTAACCCACTTACCCCTATACTTATTTGAATAATTTAACGTGTCCAACTTGTATAAGCATTCGGTCGTGTGTCTGTAGCATTCTCGGATCAAAAATTTCCTTCCATCGCCCTGAATCCAAAAATATATATGATTTATATACTGGATGTTGCTCGCTCGTAAGACCAAATTTGTGTCCTCTAATCCTCTAAAGGTACCCGAGCGATTCACACCAAATAAAAATAATTAAAACACCCAAAAAGCCTACTAAGATATTTTATGCCTAGAAGATTTTTTCATATTGTTAACTCAAAGGCCGTAAAAAGTTATTAAATATTATAACTTTGAATTTCCAAATCTGTACTAAAATTTAAAGCCTTTTTAAATTAAAAACTTTTTTTAAAATTGTTATCCAATAGGTCATAATAATTAATTACCGGTGCTCGCATCACATATATCACTTATAAGGCGAGCTGGATGCATAGATGCGTTATACCTAAGCTTGTTATTAGCCACAACAAATATTTAGCTATATTTTAAGTTAGTGACTAAAATAATAATACATTTCTCTTTAGGCAATGTAAAACCTACGACGAAAAATAGTCATACATTTATTATGGTTAGAATTTGACTCAGTATGAATAAAAACGAGAGTTTTCAAAGCTGCTCAATTGGAGTAAAATCTCATGGAACGTATGCGACTCTAATGTATGCGTGTATGTGGTGCGTGTGTGTGCATGTGTGTGTGACAGGTGTCTACAGGTGTCGATATCTTTCCTTGTCCAATTGGTACTTTCATGCAAACATTTCATCTACAATAAGAAAACATATCAAATTATGTGAATAAACAAATTGAATTTTAGAAACACAAGCATTTTAATGTACGGTGAACAGTATGTGTTACTACATAGACGAAAAGTTCGTGTACGAGTGTATGTGTGCGCGCGCGCTCTTGTACACATCCATCGAGTCGTGTGTCGCACGCGAATCATGGATATACAGGGGTTGCAAGCTTCGTAGGGTAGGTCGCGCGGTAAGGGGTAGCAGCGGTCGTGACGTCACATTGTATGGAGCCAATGAGAGGGCGAAACACGAGGGCGCGCTGCACAGTGATTGGTAGTAGCGCGCGCCATCGAGGGTGGCCCATCCCCCCCTGGACTCTCAAACCCCGCGTGCGTTTTTCGGTGGCCACCCCCTCGGCACAAACACGGTGGAGGTTTCTGGCACGTTATTGAATTAAGCTTATCATTTGATTTCGGCGCAAGCAGCTAGACGGTCGCGCGCGCTCTTCGCCCGTATTACGCGTTCTCTCACTCGTTCGTGCCGCAGCCTCTTAAAAAACCCGCGCGCCAATATTATCCGTAATCGCCATAATTTGATATCCGCCGGCTCTGATTCAATTACCGACGTAAGCCTGGCCAACGTCTCTCATGTCTTAACGAGGTTATTATTAACATCGTTTCAGACATACACACCTCTACTGTATTTCACTACAACTACAACTACAACAGGCATCCGTCAATTGCATTACCGCTACTAATTAATCCAAGATTGTAACTATCGAGTTTTCTGCAAGCATCTAATTCAATTACATCGATCTACAAGGAACCATTGACTTAGATTTGTAGATTGCTACCAAAATCATTCAAGGATACCAGAAAGGATTCTACTGAATCGTACATCACGTTTTCCAACAAGAGAAGATTTTCCTGAAGAAAATCGACTATATCTGCAAGGTATACTTCTACGGTTTCGTGAAAATCGCCACGTGTTCTGATGACACAAGATAGTCCTAGAGGAAACTTCAAGATATCAGCAAATTGTTTCAAAAATTAACCAACAACGTTTCTACAAGAAATTAAGATCACTAGTCACGGTCTATAATTTTTAAGAGTCTTGAAAGTTACCAGATGTAAACCCAATTATTGGCAACATCTAGAGAAGTTGACCAAGAATATTAACTACCAGTTACAAGGTCCAAAACGAAAGAATCAAATTAGAAAACACTTCGCTAATTCTATACAAGTGAACTTATTCTCCAAAAACAAATTTGCATTATTTTCCTAAATAATACAACAAGTGAAACCTCCCTTAAATCTAATAGAATTCACTTATATTTCTGTTATTTCCAAATTGCCAGCAAACAATTTAACCAAGTGAAATCTACAAATTCACTCACATAAGCCTAAATTTGCAAATAAGCAGACAATTAATAATTGTGACATTGTGAGTGTATCACCATGGACTATTCGTATCTGAACCAAGCCGGGTTCGATTCCAGTTGCCTACAAACTGGAATGGATCCGACGGGCTTGGGCAATATGCCGTGTTCGTACGGCGACCTGACTTCTTGCAGTCAGATGTCACAGGCCGCGTACCGATACACGGCGGCCGCGGCTTCGATGGCTCGCACCTATAACCCAGCCGCGGCTAGTGCTGGGGCTATGGGTGTCGCGGCCCATCATCATGCAGCTGCCGCTGCTGCTGGAAGCCAGTGTGCTGTTATGGCTGCACGACCTCATCACCAGGATGTACATCATCGCGCCGCGATGTTCCCGTCATCGATGAACCTTCAGAGTGAGTAACAAGATAATTCAACAACAAATTCGTAGAGAATATGATTCTCTAAATAATAACGCTGGTTAAAAAATATATAAATGTTGAGCTAAATATTTGTCCAAAATAGGCAAATAATCGAAAATATAGTACACATAATTTAATGTTGTTAAAGGATTACAATTTTGTTTGAAAGTAGATATTTAGTTTTGAAAGAGCAGTATTTATGTCGAAAAACAAGTCGAATCATTATATTACAGTTAAAACTAAATCCCATTTATTACTTAGACTTTTAAACCAGATTTACCGATGATTAAAAATATTTTTAATTAATTCATTCCCTTATACCTTTGTAATTAGAATAGATCAAATATTTAAATAATATTAAAGATTAACAACACATTATAAATTGTATAATTTCTAGTTATTACTAATTTTGATTTATTCTAACTCCTGAAGAAAACGTAAAAGATGCTAAAACATCGAGAATAAATAAATAATTCCCTAAGAAAATCAACAAATATAATGTATCCGAATTTATGAGTATTCTGATTCTAATGTAAACGTTAAATATATCATAATTGAATCATCCAAGCATTCATCGAATTGATTTTAAATTGCAAATTGAATTTGAATTCAACTTACTTAGGTTCAAATATTAAATATGGTTAGAAATGCTCAAGATTTATTTTAAATAGAGTGAGGATTTTATAACTATTACCAATTTATCAATATTGTGAAACAGAAATATATATTTATAAAAGTATATTTAATGAATCTTTTTACTAAATTTGTAGCTGCAAATAAAAATATTATTTTAAAGTACTCTAAATATTTTACGTTTAAAAAGGGTTCGTAATTCATACTGAACAAATATAACTTCTACTAGATGTTGTGTTAATTCTATAATTATGATCCCCCAATTTAATTGAATAATATTATTGGTTCAAATTGAGGTTCAGTATTATGACTTAATGGTTCAAGAGTGTTAACCAAAGTGTGAGGTTATTATAAATATATGAAAATAATTATTGGAAGATTTGTTCCATTAAGGTAGGTTTTAGAATATTTACATTAAAATATATAAAATAAAGAAATGTAGTCGTATTTAAATTGAGGTTTAGCATCACGATTTCAGTCATAATAATATAGATGATGTTAAAAATATATAAAAATAACAATTCGATATGTTGTTCCGGTAAGTCAGGTTTTCCACAAAATGAAGAAGTTTACACCGTATTCAAATGTTAGTATAAAATGCAGAGAAATATTCACTATGATTTATAAAAAGCACCATTTTATTATTCTTACAACTTAAAAATAAATAGACACACGGTATAATATTTTCGCGCCATTTTCCATAAAGATTATCAAAAATCCAGTATAATTCGTAAATGTAATCACTGGTCACTGAGTTGCGAGTTTTGATTGCACCATATACTATGGCCGACTTTTATAACACGTGGATCGTAAGTTTACGCGCGGACAGTTAAGAGTTAGTATGTTTGTCCGTCTTGGTCGGTGGTCTCGTTGACGTCCCCGGTTGGGCACCAGGTCGCGGAAGTGTTATGGCGACGGTGGTGACCGCCCGCTGAACACCAACCCCACAGACTGGCGACCGTTCGCATTTCCGTGGCTCTTCAAACCGTCGACGTCGGCAGCCGGCAACGAGAGATCCTGCCTTCTTTTTCTCATTCGCGGCATTATAAGACCATAACTCAGTTGTGCTTCACGCTAACAAGGTTACCACCTCGGCCTTATACCGGCTTCAACCACCCCATCCTGTACCCTCACCGCCCCTCAGCCAGCCGTTCACTCCACGCCGAAATTAAATAATTTAATACCCAACGAAAGTTTATTGTGAATAATCTAGTTTGCAACGGAGCAACGCTAGCAAAAGGGTGAAGAAGGAAAAAGGAGAGAGACTCCTCAGAACAGAAAGGTACTATGGAAGCTGCAAGAAAGAGAGGGAGCGTGCTTAAGACGCAGAAAAAAAAAGGGGGCGGGGGGGCATTTCGTGGTTGGATCCTTGGGACCAGGGCCGGTTTCCCCGTTTGACTAAAGAAACTACAACATAAGGTTTCGCAAGTATAGGGACCCCAAAGGAAAAGTAATACATGGTAGACCTAAAAGACAATGTTGGACTTTTTTATTTCGGCTTTAGAAATAGTTATTCTACGTTTACGTTTTTTTTTAGTTACAATACATAGCAATCATTGCGTGGATTTTAAACAAAATCAAATATTATTATAAATATAGATAGTGAAAGTGCAAGAAAGGCGCTAGCTTTATTTAAATCTTTAAATTAGTTTCTCATAAAACAAAAGTTGTTTCGAATTTATTCAACAACCCGTTATTAGGTTATAAGGTTCACAGTAATGTGTAAATAAAAACCAATTATTATTAAAATAAAATAAAATCATTGTGTCTCCCGTGAATGCCTGAAGCTTTATGGGAACCGGCGATATCGAAATCCGGCCCTGTTTGAGCCGAACGACTGTCGAAGGATTCATGAAAGTTTTATATATCCCGGCAATGTTTCGAATGCACACAGTGCGAGCAAGTAGGAGACCCTCAGACAAAAGTGGTGTGTACTCTCCCAGAGGCACCGCAGCGCACAACTTGAAGGATTGCGATCGTAATTGAAGCAGAAGGCCTCTCTACAAATGTCTGACGTCCGACCCGCCGAGCGAAGCAAGCGTAGCCGCCGTGCCGTTGGGCTGTAAGGCCTCGGCGCACGTTCCGAAGATTGAGACGCGCTTGTCCCCGTGTGACAGATTCGAGAGATTACACATAACGCAATCAAAGGAGCGCTGTTGAAGGAACGAAGCATATGTTCTGCACTTTCGCATCATTTATTGCCTTATTGTAGCAAATATGTATATTTGTTGACACGGCAATTCATAATTCATGAATAATACAATCATCACTTTCATGTCTTTATATACAATGCAAAGTAAACTACTACACTTTGCATTATCGTTTCCCAAATACATTATCAGATACACTAAAAGAAAAGCTTGTCCTTATAGTCTAAATATGTACGATTCTATCAGTCAAAGCTAGAATTTTCTATTATACAATATGAAGGAAAATAATAAAGCAATGAAAGTCGAAACAATAGATGAAGGAAGCGTATGCTTCCCTTTTGTACAACCATTAGTCGCATCATTGTAAGACGTATATTTGCGCTTGCTGATTCAATGACAGAGACACATTCCGTTACAATTTATTCACTTTGTGGAGCGAAGCGAGTTTTATTGTTCTTTCCAGCGGAGCGCACACTGCATAAGAAGAAGCGGTGCCACGGTTGCCGCGAGACTTTTGCCGTCGTCGGTCGGTCGGTCGGTCGGTGATGTGAAGAAACCGGATGGTGCATGCCTGCGCGCAACTAGCGAATTTTTATCGTCTGCCTCAGTTTTAGTGTTGCACCATGCACACGATGAGTTTATGTCTTGCTTGGCTGGTTGGATGGGTGTACGATGCTTCGCTCTGGCGTTCCGCGACAGTATGATGGACAAAACGTTGCTTTCTCGCTGACATTAAAATAAAATCTTTTTACTACTTTCGAACTGCATTTATGTTCCACGACAAATCTTTTATTCTTTGCTCGGTCTGCGGCAGTGCACACGTCGCGAAAGTAAATACATGTGTGTTTCAGGGATCTTTAGCACTATAGTAAGAATATTCAAATAATTCTTTGTTTGTGTGGTTGTTTGAATAGTATCTTGATCGGATTAATACTGAAACCATAAGTACTCGTATAGGCAACGTAATTTTTAAGAATCCACATGTCTCCGAGTGTGTATGTGTGTCGAAACAGTTCAACATTTAATAAGCATCTCATCCGTCACATTTGTGCTTCAACCCCAGCGATCTTGTATATGATGTGTCTGTCGTCACTGTTTCCCTGTATCGTGTCGACTTCATATCTTGCCACTTGCGTCTTCGTTGTATTATTCGAATTATTCGACTACGAACCGACAAGCCAAACAAACGGCGAAATTATCACGCTGCTGCTGCTTTTTTAGCGCGGTGTTCTTTCGAACTACCCCAGCGTAGCGTACACCAGTTGTGTGTTTCCTTTTTAACGAGCGATTTCAAAATAGAAAGAAAATACCGTAGGGGAACAAGAAAATGTGTAATTCAATTTATTTCCTTTGTCATGTGCACTCTGTTATTTTCTTTTCTTTTAATTTTCCAAGCAATAACATAAGAAGATCATAACCAAATGATGTTTGGATACTTCTAATTGAACCACTTAATATTATTGAAACAATTTGAGTCGGCAATTTTAGTAGTGCAAGATTAAAATAAATTTATATATGTATGTGTAAATGATTGACTATGCGTTTTCTAAGAAACAATACGTCTTTATGAATTTAGGGAGCATTGGTTGAAAGGCCTGCTGGTTCGAGCAGGTTGAAGCAGCACGCAACACAATACATAGCTTCTAGCGGGAATAGTGTAGTAGCTACTGTAGTATTCATGCATTCCAATAGCACACAGCCTAAACCACCTGTACTAAAGATGTGGCCATGCTAGCTTCATTTGTCCTTAACTTCTGACTTCTATTCATTACCTAGACAAATTAATTTCTATTTGCAGCACTAAACATGTAAAATTGAATTAACATTCGAAAAGTACATACAAAATTGTGTTTCTTTTTCTAATGATTTACTGAAAAATTGCCTTTGAAAATGCCTATTTTATATTTTCGTTTCCCTAATTACCATACATATTGCTATTGTAGGGGGAATTTTAAACAAAATCAAGCATTATTATAAATACAGATATATAAATGACAAGAAAGATGAGCGAAGGAACCACTTCAGCTTTTTTTTTAAATATGTTATTAGAGATATGAGAATATATGGCCTGAAATGCATTTATTTTCTAAAAGTTCATCATTTTCATCCCATTTGAAATTGCTCGCAGTACTTCCCGTGTTATAGGGCCCCAAAATTTTGAGCATCCCTTAATACTGCTCTTATAAAAATAATTAAAACACCGAAAAATTCTACTAAAAATTCTAAGATATTTTTTATCTACAAGATTTTTTATATTGTTAACCCAAAGTCCGTAAAAATATTAAATATTATAATTTAGAAATTTAAAATATACACCATTTTTTTTTATCAAAATAATCTACAAAACAAGCTTAGGTACAACGCACCTATGCGTCCAGCTCGCCTTATAAGTAATATATGTAATGCGAACAACGGTTTTTAATTATTATGGCCTATTGGTTAACAATTTGAAAAAATGTTATAGATATAAAAAGTCTTACATTTAATTTTAGATTATATTAAAAAAAAATTTTTTTTGTTCAAATTTTGAAATTCAAAATTATATTTAATAATTTTTTTCGGGCTTTGAGTTAACAAAATGAAAAAATGTTGTAGATAAAAAAATATCTTAGAATTTTTAAGTGTTTCAATTATTTCTATAAAGGCAGTATTAAGGGGGGCTCCAAATTTTGGGGACCTATAACTCGGGAAGTATAAGGGCGATTAAATTTAAACTGCGAGCGGATTCAAATGGGATGCCAAATAATATGTGTACCAAATTTGGAGTGAATCGCTCCGGTACCTTCAGAGGAGTAGAGGGCACAAATTTGGTCTTACGAGCGACCGAGCGAGCGACGACTAACATCCAAGTATATAAGTTATATACATTTTCGGAATCAGGGCGACGAGACGAACACTTTTTCTTAATGAAATTTTTTGATCCGAGAATGCTACAGACACACGACCGAATGCTTTAGCCTCTTCGGTACTACGTACGGCGAGCTAAAAATGTATATCTATAACATATTTTCAAATTGTTAATCAAAAGGGCATAATAATTAAAAACCTCGTATCGCATATAATATTACTTATAAGGCGAGCTGGACGCATGGGTGCTTGTTTTTATTTAAATTTGAATTATTCTGATGGATAACCATTTATTTTTGCAGTAGGACAGATTTCTTGGTTAGAAGTTTATTAATTGCTGTTGTGTAGTGTTTAATTTTCAATATGGACTATTTGATATTATATATATATATATATAATATAATGAAGGAAGACAAAATTAATATTCTTGAGAAAAGCAGTCGAAATTTTAATTAATTTTACTTAACCTAACTTTTCGGCATTATGGGTTGAAATAGTCAAAATTTAAAAAATAACTTCATGATGTACATGGATTAAAATTCTGACCATTTCAAAGTCCTGATGATGGCATATGTAATGCCGAAACGTTGGGTTAAATAAAATTAATTTTTAAAATACAACTGCTTTCCCCAAGAATCTCAATATTTTTCTTCCTTCATCAAAAAATCCAGTCAAGGATATTTATAATATTTTTAACTGTGGCCATGGCATGGTGGTTAAGACCGAGGTTAAGACTCTCGTCTTGCACCTTGGAGGTCGGTAGCTCAATTTCCGCTTATGCCCTTTTTTTACAAAAAAAAAAAAAATGTTCTATGCATATTAACTCACTCACATGCACACAAACAAATACATCTGAGTGTTTATATAAAATAGAATTTATTTTTCATGTAACAAAAGATATAATCCTATCTTGTAAAACATCTTTCGTAGCATCCAAAAAATGATTCACTAAATTCCCCTATTTCTTTTTCTTTTCTTTTACATAAAGTATCGCGTAAACATACATATTCACATGCAAAATCCAAAATAAGAATTATAATTGAATAAGATGCCTACACAATATCTGATAACACTCAACACCTTAAACACCACTTATATTCTACATATAACTTCTCACACATATACTGAAAATCCAATTACTCAGCGGCAGCGCCGAGAATCGACGGGGAAGCATGTACACGCATCTACCACATAAGTAGACCCATCACATAGCAAAGGAAATATAAGCACACTTCCAAACCAGGAGTTGGCAGACAAGCAATTGGCAATTGTATACGCGCGAATTGCGTGAATATAAGAATTTGACGTCTAGGGATCACGTGGAAAGAAGATAGGCGAATAAATCTGCGTTTTCGCTCACATATACATAGTAGTGAAGACATTTGAAACGCAGATGAGATGGCGAGGAAAGAATACAAAATGCTGACTGTCAGCTGACTAGATTGTGGCACTCTGTTTTTTGGGCGGACATTTTTCAGTGGTGTTCGCTGTGTGTTCTGTTTGCAAGCGTAGACAGAGTGTGTGCGCGGGGTAAAACAGCCAGCGATCAATATAGGCGTTTCTTCCACAGCCATGCCACCCTCCACGGATATATAGTAGCTGCAAATGGCGGCGGACATTGTCGTCTTAATAGAACATGCCGACAATCTTGGTTGACAAAAGATTAAAGCTGCCTTTTTGTTAGATGCTGATTGAAGCGTTACAACTATACGAGTATAACTAGTCACTTGATTGTCCTGTGTTACCTTAAACATGTTTTAAAATATCTGAACGATCCTATAAGCTCTACAAGTTTTATAAAATCCATGGAATAAGCAGTAGAAAAATTAGAAATTTCCAAAACCATGACCACATTTTTCAATGTGCATACTAAAAATATAATGTAAATTTACATCGTCTTTACGAACTATAACAAAAGAAGCTGGAGTGACCTTCACACGACTTTCTCTTCCTTTCACTATCTATATATATATATATATATAATTGTGTATTATTTTGTATTATATTCACCCTACGATATCTATGCAACAAAATCAATATGTATTGTAACTAGGAGAATGTAAATATATAACAACCACCTATAAAGGTGAATTTTAAGTAAATGGTACGTTTATCAAAAAAATAAATTGTCAAACTAACCAATACTCTACAGAAATATTCTGAAATATCATTTATCTAATTGAGTCTATTTTGTTTTCCTGTCAAAGTATTAACAGGCGCAGATGATCCGATTTATGAAGCTACATTCGAATCCATGGCAACATAAACAAGATATTTATGATTTTTCGTAACAATTTTCTCGTAACAATCGGTCATGTGTCTGTAGCATTCTCAAATCAAAAAAATTTCTCAACAAAAAGTGTTTGTCTCGTCACTCTGAATACAAAAATATATATATAACTTATATACTTGGATGTTAGTCGTCGCTCGTTCGTAAAACCAAATGTATGCCCTTTGCTCCTCTGAAGATACCGGAGCAATTCACACCAAAATTTGGTACACATATTATTTGGCATTCAATTTGAATTTGCTCGTAGTTTGAATACAATCGCCAGTATACTTCCCGAGTTATAGGGTCAAAAAATTAATATAATCTACAAAAAATTGTAAGACTTTTTATATCCATAACATTATTTTCATATTTTCTGATTTTAAGCACAAATACCCTAAATAATAGTAAAATGTAATATAAAGTGCCACCATCTATTGTTGGGTAGATTAACTAATCTAGCCATCAATGGATGGCATTACAGTTATATTATTATCTTCGCTACATGTTTTTGACAGTATCAAAAAAAAAAAAAAACTTTTTTTCTAAATTGTGACTCCTTGCTTAGGCCATAATAATTAAATACTATTATTTTTCAATTTTAAAGCCAATCATGAAGTAGGAGGGAGACGTGCACTGCTCGCATTGCGTATCGTACCTAAGGCGAGCTGGACGCATCGGTGCGTTGTACGTACCGAATCTTATGGAAGAAACTTTTCAAGCAAAATATTAATATCTTTCATTATGAATATAACTATTTTTGCCATAAGTTCTGCCGTTCTAGTGATATTGGAGATAGAAGAAAAAATGCATAAAGTAAAGATGCACTTCCGGTTTGAATATTCTTTTTAAAAATAGGAGGTGCACATCTAGGGCATATACAAGTCTTAAGTTTGAAGTTTCATAATTATACGTTCGACAGTTTTTGCTCTAGAACGTTCACTGACACACAGACGTTATTCCAAAAATAGTCACATTCGATTCAGGGAAGGTCAAAACATGTATATCCGTTGAAATCTCGAGTTCGAAATTTTTCATGATTACAAGATTTACTTATTACTTCGTATAAGCAAGTAAATATTTACTAAAACAGTTGAGACGTGTATTGTTGTAGCAACATGAATCAAATTGTATAAATTGTAAATGAACATTATCTTTTCCAAAATCTGTGTTTATAAAAAGATTGTCATCTAAAATATAGTTAGGATATATTTGTTTACCGAGACTGGCTATAAGGCGCACTGGCACTATTGGTACCTGCACCAAAATGCTAGTGTTTTATGTTTTGCACCAATAAAATGTGATAATGTGTTATCTATGTTTTGCAGGTGGTTTGCCCTACAAAGTGTACCCGGGACACGAGGGTGTATTGACGGAGAAACGAAAGCAACGTCGCATTCGTACCACATTCACATCGTCTCAGTTGAAGGAACTGGAACGTGCATTCCAGGAAACCCACTATCCAGACATTTACACCCGTGAAGAAATCGCCATGAAAATCGACCTGACCGAAGCCAGAGTACAGGTACATTGCATAACAATACATTTCTGTGTGTGTGTGTGTGTGTGTGTGAGTAAGCCCGTATAAGGAAAAATTAATTTAAACGACATCTTTATCTAATTCACAACAACATAATGAAAACATTTAATTTTCGAAATATCAATTATTATCTAATAATAATTATAGGTTCGATATACCAGTGACATAGTTTGTGGAACATTTGACGCGTGTAAAATGACAATCGCGCTGAGGATGTTGTGATAACTAACAGGGCCTTCTTGCAAAGTAAATAATCGGGCGCGAAAATGGAAAGTGATGGAATATTGCTTCGTTCGAGCAACGCGTGGATATTGATATAGTTGGCATGTTTTGGGGTTGGGACAAGCGGGTAGGGGTTGGATTGCCTTTAATTTATCAAGGCGGGTGATAAGAGGTGCGGTGTGTCGATGCACCTGTGCTTACACGGCCCCCATTGAATATTTCATCATCATCACCAAGCCAATGCTATGCGATGATCATCTAGTGTTCTTTGCAAAGTGCTTTTCAACGCGAGTCAACAGAGCGCGCGAGTACACAAACTTACAGTTTACCTATAAAAGAAAAACACTCACAGAATAAACAATAGTTTTCCACCAATTCAATTGAATATTTCAAACGATTTCAGTCAAAATAAAATATCTTTGATCTGACATTTCGTTCCGATTCAATTCTCAACATACATGTTATAAAAACTATTTCATTTGAATCTCAAATTCAATTTCTGATGTCAGCATTTATAAAATGGAAACTTATATACGCTCGTCGTACGATAGTGCAATAGAGCTACAGTGTTCGGCAACATTAGTGCTTGCACCTATGCTCGGTCGCAGAAACATTTTTTTGCGATTACAATACTTCCCTTTAAGTGGAGGTTTACGTAACTCTGCCCAAAAATGCATGTTTTTCGTGAATTTTTTTTCTCGGTTTGGGTAAATAATATTAACTCCGGCTTTTTTGCATGTTGTTTATTCATATTTCGACTAAATATTTTGATTTTATTGAATTGTTCTTTGTATATTCTGCCGAGAAATAGCGCCCCTAACACGCCGTGCACCTCCCTTATATTAAACGGACGACCTTGAGGTTTAATATAAAACAAAGAAAACGAAAATTATCTTTCCGCCCGATAAAGAAGGGCGGTTTCGTGAAAAACGCCTTTAAGGTTTGGAGTTCATATGATTCAAAAATTCAATAAAACCAAAGAATTTTGTCGAATTATGAATAAACAACATGCAAAAAACACGGAGTTGATATCTTTTATCCATACCGAGAAAAAAAAATCACGAAATACATGCTTATTTTTGGCAGTGTTATGTAAACCTCCCCTTAAAGTAAAAAGTACTTATGTGAATCAAACTTCAGTTGACGATAACAACCTAAACACTAAATATAATAATAATTATAAGAAAATGATATTCGTAATAGTGTATAGTGGTCCATTTCCTCTAAACATAAACCAAACGTTTTCCTCTCTCATTCAACTGTGCTATTAAAATTTTATGAGAGATCCCGAATGGTTGAGCTTTAGAAGCGTCCGAGTGAAAATAATAACTATGGTCATCTTTAATGTCCCATAATGAACAAGTCGTTAGCACTTTCAACGGGCGCGTTCAAACATGGTGTAAAACGTTCGAATCTTCATATAAAGGGGTGTGTAAAGTGCGTGCGGTCACAATCCTCTTGGGCATATGATGAGGTCCGTTATACACGTGCTTATTATCTATGTATGTATACATAAGACTTGGGAAAATATATGGAAATGTACAGAAAACGGTTTGGAAGTATTCATGTTTAATGACGGAAAATATATGGTTCTGTGCAAATTTCGTTGATTCAGATACACGACCCTGTTGCTGTTGTACAAACTTTTCCAAATTTGTTATTATTCTCATAAAGTATATTTCTCGTTTATTGATGAAGAACACAATCATAATTTATATTTATTTAGGAAAAACAATGTTCTAAAAGAGTTCTCCAAGGAGTTGAGCCCAGTGTACGCGATATTGTCTCAACGGACAACAGATTAATCAAATGTGGCACCTGACAACTTCGTATACTTCGTCTATATACCTCTAAGACAAGAAGTTAAAAATAGCTTCTGTACGCGTGTTAAATTACATGATCCACGTTCAATTTGCTAATAGCACATCATTTTTACTGACTCAAAGATGTACATTAATATTTGATCGAGTACGCGTAGGGCATCTGTGTCGCGCTGACGATTATTTTCGTTGTTCTTACCGTGGTAATTTTTTTGTGTATATTGCTCATTCCTTATTCCCTCTTCTGGATCTCTTCATGTATTACTTAATAAACAATATACAGTTTACAGCGAATTCGGTCTTATAATTCAATTATTGTTTCAAGTATTGACGAATTTAAAAAAAAATATTTTCAGTAATCTTGATTCCGAATATGAATAAACCCAATTTGAAACAAAATTGACATTCATAAAATATGAGTGCCCAAAAGTTTATGCCCTCTACTACTCTGAAGGTACCGGAGCGATTCACTCCAAACTACACATATTATTTGGCATCCCATTTGAAACCGCTCGCACTTTAAATCCAATCGTCCGTATACTTCCCAAGTTATAGGGCCCCAAAATTTGGAGCCCCCCTTAATGCTACCCTTGTAAAAATAATTGAATCACTTAAAAATTCTACTAAAAAATTCTAAGATATTTTATGTCTACAAGATTTTTTCATTTTGTTAACCCAAAGCCCGAAAAAAATTATTAAATATTATAATTTTGAATTTTAAAATATGCACTAAAATTTTTCTTTATCGATATAATCTAAAATTAATTGTAAGACTTTTTATATCTATAACATTTTTGCAAATTGTTAACCAAAAGGCTATAATTATTAAAAACCACTGCTCGCATCGCATATCTTACTTAAAGGCGAGTTCTACGCATTGGTGCGTTTTACACGTACTAAATCTTGTTACTTTCGATATCGTTTTGTTACTAATATAATATAATTTATATATATATATATATATATATATATATATATATATATATATATATATATATATATATATATATAAGAGTACTTTGAGATTAAAAAAAGGAATCGAATTTTTGAAAAGGCCAAAGTGGTGTTACCCTTTAAGACAGGCTGAAATTTTTTTGCTGCAAGAATTAATGCCTGCAGCTATAATGGTAATTGATTATTTTGTGTTGTCACCAGTACCCAAATGTTTTATTATTTAGTAACTTAAAAATTACAATATGTTTTCTCGCGATGATTTCAATTATAAAATAATCGCAAACTACAAAATGTGTAGTTTATAGAATGATTGTAAATTGTTTAATTGTATAAATTGACTAGATGCATACATGTACGGCTGTACAGTACCAAATTATCTAATTACCAAAACCATGGTCCATATATTACAAAAGTAGGTATACAATAAAAATAACCAACTTGATCAAGCATAAATGAAATTCGGTAATCAAGAAAACCACAACACAACTCATACATATTTTTTCTGTCATCCGGAACTACCACATAGCGAAGCTCGTAGCACTCAGGTACACTCATCTACACTAGTTGTACAATCCAATTATTACTCCATTATATTATTCTTTAAATTTTGAATAACTTAAGAAGAAGCTAAAATATCCCAGATAAACATAAATAAATTTAATCTATTCATAGTGGACGACCAATTTGAAAAACATTCAATGAAGGTATATGATTTTCGCAAACTTGTGAACGTGAATGTACCTCAATATGAATGTGTGAAGGTATATTTATATATGGGAGTTCCACCGAGGCATATGTGTAAATTTATATGATCGTGTGTACAAGAGAGATAGCTAGCGATATTCTGTCGGCATATACGAATTGTGTGAGTGTGTTATGTACGTGTTCGTGGCTCAGAGAGTAATCGTCCTTGTCTATGCGTCTTCCTGATATCCATGGTCGTATATAATCATGAAAGACCTTTATTTGGGAATTATCTAAAATTACTAATATTATTATTATTAGAATTATATTTTATTCTTAGATATTTTATATCTACAACATTATTAAATTTAAAAATTTTGTAGTATATTCAAAAATCTAGATTTCTTATATTAATAACATTTTACTTTCTTTTACAAAGTGATAAGTATGTAAAAATTTCGAACGCGAGATTTCATCGGATATACACGTTTTGACCTTCCCTGAATCGAATGTGACTATATTCGAATTGAGGTCTGTCTGTATGTCTGTCTGTGAACGCTCTAGAGCCAAAACTGTTCAACGTAAAATTATGAAACATCAAAGTTAAGACTTGTATATACTCTAGATGTGCACCTATTATTTTTGAAAAGAATATTTAAACCGGAAATGCATGTTTTCTCTATGTATTTTTTGTTCTATCTCCGATAACACTAGAACGGCTGCACTTATGACAAAAATAGTTATATTCATAATGAAAGATCATAATATTTCGCACAACTTTTGTTTAAAAAGTTTCTTACAAAAATGTACCAGTTACGAGAATTATAAATATCTTGTTTATGTTGTCTTGGATTCGCATGTAGCTTAATAAATCAGATCATCTGCGCCTGTTAATATTTTGACAGGAAAACAAAATAGACTCAATTAGATAAATAACATTTCGGAGTATTCCTGTAGAGAATTTGGCAAGTTTGACTGTTTGTTTATATATATATATATATATATATATATATATATATATATATATATATATATATATATATATATAGTCAAAATTACGTAAAAGAAAGTCGAATGCAGGGCACTCCAGATATTATTATTTAGTTAATACTTCTAACTACAATATGTTTTATAAACATATTATTTAGATAAAATTGTCATGTCACCAAGCCCTGGTGTGATAATTATTATAAAATAATACATATCCTTATATCCATGGCACAAATAGGAATACACTACAGCTACAGCGTATTGAGCGCGTTCATGTGTGTTTGTGTGCGTGTGGGAGTGTGAATATATCTACACAATGGCAATATGCGGCTTTGGGAATTGGGAGTAAAAAGATAAAGCTTCACACTGAACCATAAAATTCACTAAATGACGCGAGTTCTCGTCACTATTTTACCCAGCCGACCATTCTGCGGTTTTCATGCACGCTCTTTTACACATACTCCTGCTGCTACCGGCTGCACGGTTAGCTGACTGCTGTTCAGTCGCGTCTAACACTGATATATGCGTTTGATATTCCTTTTCTCGCCATTCCGAATCGTGTGCTGTAATTTTTGTTATTATATACACACATACTATACGAAATGCGAGACTTGTGTGTTCACGGGTGACGCATCTACAAAAGGGGTAATCATCCCTTTTGCTCACAGACATACGTCAAACGGGAATAACGGACGATATATTGGTTGCTGTTTTTAATTGCTTTCAATTTTTATGTGACTTTTGCCATTGAATTTTCACCAAGGAGACCAACAGAATTTTTACTTTATATACATTTATAACATATTCAATATTTTTATCATACACTCAAGTTTGATAACTTTCTTCGTTTGCAAATGAGCTCCAAATCAAGACGTTGCTCGTTATACGTTTTGTTCTTTGTTTCTCGCATGCCTGAGTTTGTACTTTGTATTATTTTGTAAAAATGCAAACTAGCATGGGCAGAAATCGAGAGTCTAAACCATAATGCCATAATGCTTACTCAAGAAAACTTCAAAACAACAATCTTGCGATATTCCAAACATTTGTATACATTTTATTGCCGGATTAAAATATGTTATATTTTATAATTATTATTTTTAATGCCTTGGGCAATTGTATTATAAAGGTCCAGTTTTTCAATCCCTGGTTATATTAGCCATCTGTAACCGAGGTTAAATTTCCTAAATACCCACGACTAACCAGCTATTACACAAGCTTAGGTACAACGCACCTAAGCGTCCAGATCGCCTTTCAAAATAATATTATAGATAAAAGACCTACAATTTTTTGTAGATTATTTTGATAAATATTAAATTTAGTGCATATTTTAAAATTCAATATTATAATATTTAATCATTTTTTATGGCCTTTGGGTTAACAATATGAAAAAATATTGTAGGTATAAAATACCTTAGAACTTTTAGTAAAATTTTTGAGTGTTTTAATTATTTTTCTAAGGGCAGTATTAAGAGGGGCACTAAATTTTAGGTCCCTATAACTCGGCAAGTATACGGGCGCTTGAATATAAACTGCGAGCAGATTGAAATGGGATGCCAAATAATATGTGTACCAAATTTGGTGTGAATCGCTCCGGTACCTTTAGAGGAGTAGAGAGCACAAATTTGGTATTACGAGCGAGCGACGACTAACATCCAAATATATGAGTTATATATATTTTTGGAATCAGGGCGACGAGACAAACACTTTTGTTTAAGGACATTTTTTGATCCGAGAACGCTACAGACACACGACCGAATGCTTTAGTTCTTCGGTACATCGTACGACGAGCTTAAAATGGAAAATAGAATCAACCTATATCATAGCCATGGTTACTATTAATCGACATTGTCATTGAAAAAGTGGACCTAAATGTAATCGTTGTATGTCTAAACTGGATTTTTAATATAAAATGGTAGTCTCCCAGACGTATAATTATAACTCATAGTTAAAAATAAAAGCTGAACCAGTTTACATGAATATTATATCTCACAGGACAAATATTAAATTAGTATTATTAAGTTAAATTAGTAAATTTCATTAGTGTGTTTTTTTTTGCCCTCTACACACTATGAAACATATACCTGGAATATAATGTAAAATTTTTAAACCTGCCGTGTTAGACAATGAGCTCATGATCTGGAAATTGAATTTCACGTATGGAAGACCAAATTAAAGCCATTTATCACCAGTTCACAGGTGCGCGCTACAATCCCTCTCCGTGCCACCTACCTCCCTTGCTTCAGACAAAAATTTCTTGTGATGTTTCATTTTTGTCCTCATTCTATGGATATACCTATACCGTTATTCCAATATATCTCGTTTATATTCAATATTCCACACAGGGAAGCAGACACTCGTTTCGACAGCTAGTACGAATTTTAACTCTTTTAATATTCACTACACAATAGCATTGGCAGAATAACTAATTTAAAACAAAATATGAATCCACTATTTCCACTACTCGATTTATATTACTGAAGAATTTACGCGAACGCAATTGACAAAGAAAATTAAAAGTGTTTGTTTCGTCGCTCTGAATCCGAAAATATATATAACTTATATACTTGGATGTTAGTCGTCGCTCGCTCGTAAGACCAAATTTGTGCCCTCTACTCCTCTGAACGTACCGGAGCGATTCACACCAAATTTGGTACACATATTATTATTTGGCATCCCATTTGAATCCGCTCTCAGTTTAAATCCAATATCCCGTATACTTCCAGAGTTATAGAGCCCCAAAATTTGGAGCCCCCCTTAATACTGCCTTTATAAAAATAATTAAAACACCCAAACATTCTAAGATATTTTATATCTACGAGATTTTTACATATTGTTAACCCAAAGGCCATACAAAATTATTATATATTATAATTTTTAATTTTAGACATTTTATATCTATAACATATTTTCAAATTGTTAACCATAGTCATTAATAACTGCTGCTCGCATCGCATATATTGATATAATACTTATAAGGGGAGCTGGACGCATAGGTGCGTTGTAGCTAAGCTTGTTTTCATTTAATTCTTGGCATCAATTTCGAAATATATGTATGTATATCAAAAACATTGTAATTACTTTCTTGGACGAAATATAAAAGAAACTTCCCTGAATTCATTTTGTATATTTTCGAAATGATATCTACTTATGCGTGTGTGTGTGTGTGTGTGTGTGCGTGTGTGTGTTGTGTGTGTGTGCGTGCGTATGCGTCCTCAAACTCCAGTCTTACGAGCGAGGTATACGTACAAGTATATAATATGTTATATATATTTACGAATCGATGTTGGAATAATGAACCTCTCCCGAATTTTAACCTAATGGAGTTAGGAGTCTAATACATAATAACTGGTTTTTATATAATTCTCGTGATCAAAATAGCGTGCCCATATTTTCGCGCCTGACCAACAAAACGCAACCGTCATAGTATTTGTTTGTAATCGCGTTAGCGCACAGAGTAGACTCTCGCCGCACGGTCTCTAGCGATTGGCGCGTGTTCGCAATTCGCATCCGAGCATCGAGCCCCGTTCCACATCCACTGCAGCCGGCCGGAACCAGCAGTCAGCTGTGGGGAGACTCGCGAACTACCCTTTGTCTGCGTGTCGCCTGCGCGGTGCGCGCTGGTACAAACCGGCCACTGTCCGGTATCTCGTAAAGTATTTAAATGTCCATCCGTCAGTGTGACAGCAGGCCGAAACACGCGCGCTCGGATATTTCAAAATTTCACAACTAAATTACTAATAAGGAACACAACACTGCGGATGTCCGTGTGTTTGTGTTTATTTTGCACGGTTTTGTGGACCCATAGGAATTCCTGTTTAGCAGACGAAAATCACGTGATATAGCCACAGTCGGTGTCATGATCGTCATACACACAATAACGATAATAGATTATTATTACATGACTGTTTTGGCCGTCATATCCACGTCAAATTCATGCTATCAAATATTTATTTCGATATTTTTTTTTTGGGATCGCTAATTATAGCCTTATAGAGTAATATGGATGGTCGTGTAAAATATTTTGTGTTAGACAATAGACACATATTACGTAGTAAAAAATAATTATTATTATGTTAACAAAAGCGATGTATATGGGTGATGAATATAGTTGAGAGTGAGTTCGCTGACTATCAAAATACAAGCATTGGTGTAAGCACCAGTGCTTCCAATCATAATCAATACAATAATAAAAGCAATAGCAATTGTTAGAGTACAAAATTTATTGTTGCAATCATCCAACAATCAATCAACCACATTTTGAATTTCAATATTATAATTATTAATAAATTTTTTTGACCTTCAGGTTCACAATCTGTAATTTGTAGATTATATTGATAAAATAATTTTTTAGTGCATATATTAAAATTCAAAATTATAATATTTAATAATTTTTTTTCGGGCTTTGGGTTAACAATATGAAAAAATCATGTAGACATAAAATATCTTAGAATTCATAGTAATTTTTTTGAGTGCTTTAATTATTTTTATAAGGGCAGTATTAAGGGGGCTCAAAATATAAACTCGGGAAGTATACAAGCGATTGAATTTAAACTGCGAGCGGATTCAAATGGGATGTCAAATAATATGTGTAGCAAAAGTGTGAATCGCTTCGGTACCTGCAGGGGAGTTAAAGGCACAAATTTGGTTTTACGAGCGACGACTAACATCCAAGTATATAAGTTATATACATTTTTAGAATCAGGGCGACAAGACAAACACTTTTAGTTAATGAAATGTTTTGATACTAGAATGCTACAGGCATATGACCGAATGCTTTAGCATCTTCGGTACTTCGTACGGCGCACAGTGGAGTATTTGTATGAAAAACATGGTCAAAAGTCGAAATCACAAATCTAGTCGAAATATAAACAAATCGACATTTTCTTTAAGAAGAATGACTGGCCCGTCAAGCTGTTGCCATATAAGGGCGCCAAATGTTTATTTACATACGTAAAGTAAATCAGAACCCACTCATTGTAAGTAGCGAATGCGCTGAGTAACGACTAGGCTATAGACTATAATACAGTACGCATTTGTTTTGTAATTTGTGTTTGTTGGTCTTTGAATTTTTGAAAAACAAAGACAATTTTGATATGGTAGGAGAAGGTAAGTACTTTACTTTGAATCAATATTTAATTTGCAATTAAAATAATAAGTTTACGAATAATATTTGCAAGTCCTATAAATGTGTGATATTTTTTGCATCAAACTTTCGTATAAAAGTGTTTTTGAGTACCTGTCGCGTCTTGTCGCGTTATTTCTTTTGTACACGCATAATATCCAGACTATTCTTTAATCAATTTCGAAGAAAAATCATCCGCACTCTTCCGCCATTTTGTGTACCAATAGTTTAAATATTAAGAGTAAAAGAGTATATATTGTACAGTCATTTGGTCGTTTCACTTCAGACTTAATTTCTTTTTTGATAATTTGATTAAAAATGGAACAAATATGAAATATTTAAAAATAATTAGTTTGTTTTCTCGTTGGGGGTGGCTGAGTTACACCCCAACTCAGAGGTTCAAAAAAGAAAGAAAGAAAGTGATTATGTGATCCACACGATCGTCGAATTCTTCTCCAAAAAACCCCTATAACGTTAATTTTGCTTTAATACCCTCCTAGTTACAAGGGGTTGAAAACGTTGATTTTCAAGCAAAAATACTGATTAGCAAATTACTCAAAGAGGATCACATTTTCGAAAATGTTTGCCATGACATAAAAGTTTTGTTTAGGCTCATCGTTGCTGAGATACATTGAATATTGAACATACCCCTGAAAAGATCACGCACTTCAAATAGTCGTAACTCTAGTTTAAAAAATACTTTTCAATATGTGCCATGAACCAAATTAAAGCTATATATAGTAGCTTATTATCGTATAATATTGTTTCTTATTTAATGATTGAATAAAATCTATAAAATAATTTTGACCGGTTATTTCATACAAATACTCCACTGTGCGGCGAGCTAAATAGAATTATGATTTTTATTTATTTTTGTTGCGATTTTAGAATATCGTTGATTTAACTTGCAATAAACATAGATAAATAACACATAAAGTAATTATGTTTTATTAGTATGAGAAAAAATTACACATATGACAACTGGTCAAAATAAAATAATTTTAAACATTTTTTCTTTATAACCTCTGGGCTCATAATTAAGAAAAACTTTGTTGACAAAAAATATCTTAGAATTAATTGTATGGAATTATTAAAATAGAATTCTAAAAATTTGTTGTTGGGGCCTTATAACTCTGGACTTGTACAGACTTCACGGGCATGAGTTATATATCAAATTTCATTAAAATCGGCCCAGTACCTTCAGAGGAGTTGCGGTCACAAACTCAGGTCTTATGACCGAACGAGCGAGTAAATGAGTTTCAGGGTAAAAAAAAAGAACTTTTTATTCCGAGTATGTTACAGACACACGACCAACCACTATAGCTGTCTTACGTACGACGAGCTAACAAAAATATAGCAAGATTATTCGTACGAGAAACAATGAATACATTTTTTGTAATTTGCTTCATAAACAACCATATTTCATTACATACTAAAACTACCAAACAATTCAACAATGTAATTTAGCTGATGTGGTCTCCAAGCATGGATCAGAGGGGGCACTAAATAGAAAACAAAGAGCAAATAGGGGGATGATATGTCGATTGTCGCGCCTTCCCCTGTTAATATGTCAAGTGGTGGTCACGTGACCAGCCGTATGCACGTCCTGTCTGAACAAGATCGGAACGAACTGATAACAGTAATTTTGGTGACGTGTAATAATCGTATCCGATATGCGCCTTGATTCGCTTACTTGATATTCAATCTACCGGTAAATTACGCTGTTGTTGTTATGTTGTGATGGTGAGAACTGCATCCTGGCTCACACGGATATATTGTTCGAGTGATTTGTCAGAAGGATGTTGAACGAATTGAAACATGATTTATGCTCAAGTACGATTCTCTGTATAAAACTTTCTTATAGACACTAATAATATAGTGTAAGGCACTGCAGATTTGTGAATTAGTAAATACAAGTTAACAAACATTTGCTGTGTTCATTTTCGATGTGTGGTCGTTTATTATACGGCTCTGGATTCTACACACATGGTCCTTATGTGGCCTGTGACCTCACAGATAATGGCACGGCACTCTGCTGCCGGCCATCGAGGTTAATTGCAACCACTAA
Organism: Leistus spinibarbis; assembly: GCA_933228885.1. Lineage (NCBI taxonomy): Eukaryota > Metazoa > Arthropoda > Insecta > Coleoptera > Carabidae > Leistus > Leistus spinibarbis. The sequence goes on from OW121800.1 coordinate 360,956, forward strand.
CACCACTACAGACCGTTACAGCTTTCCTCTACGCTTACTGCACCATTTATCATTGCATTATTTGCCATAAAACTTAAGAACTTTTATGCCCTTACGAAAATGCGAACCAGCCGTTCTAAATTGCACACTTTTAAAAATCACATTATGGCTTATAATCGCTATTTCACCCACTTCCAAACATGTACTACAATATTTGCAAAAGGTTCAAAAATTGGGAGCTTCATAAACATTAAGGGATTTTTTTTTTAAAGAAAACTATTGCATCAATTGTTTCTAAATGTTAGGTATATATTTATTATTTGTTTACTAATACACACTAGTTTTCTCCGACCAAAATATTGAAATATACGAGACTTATATCCCAGTAACGGGACAGGTGAAAAAGAAAGTAGGTGATTGGTGTTGTCACGTTGCTTGGAATTACAATTATCTAAACGTGTGTTCATATTTGAAAAATAAATATAAGATTAAAAACAAGATTTGGTACGTGTAAAACGCACCAATGCGTAGAGCTCGCCTTTAGGTAAGATATGCGTTGCGAGCAGTGGTTTTTAATAATTATGGTATTTTGGTTAACAATTTGAAAAAATGTTATAGTTATAAAAAGTCCTACAATTTTTTGTAGATTATATTGATAAATAAATTTTTTTAGTGCAGGGTTAACAATATGAAAAAATCTTGTATATATATATAATATCTTAGAATTTTAGTAGAATTTTTGAGTATTTTAATTATTTTTATAAGGGCAGTATTAAGGGGGACTCGAAATTTTGGGGCCCTATAACTCGGGAAGTATATGGGCGATTGAATTTAAACTGCGACTGAATTCAAATGAGATGTGTACAAAATTTGGTGTGAATCGCTCCGGTACCTTCAGAGGAGTAGAGTAGAGGGCACGAATTTGGTCTTACGAGCGACCGAGCGAGCGACGACTAACATCGAAGTATATAAGTAATATATATATATTTGGATTCAGAGCGACGAGACAAACACTTTTTGTTAATGAAATTTTTTTGATCCGAGAATGCTACAGACACACGACTGAATGCTTTAGCTTTTTCGGTACTTCGTACGGCGAGCTAATAACACGGCTGACACTAAATGAATAAAACGTTTAACAAATTCTGGAGAAGTCTTCACTCAACATTCATATATTTCTATTATTATCTATTTAACATAATATTGCTGTATTTTGTTTTATATTCATGATAGATTTCCGTGAAACAATGTCAATATGACATTATAATAACTAACAAAACGTAAATGTAAATACGATTTCTTCTTCCTAAAAAACTTGTCAATCAAATGTTGATAAAAATTTAAATATCATTAACTTTTCAATTCTTCCTTATATACATGCATATAAGAAAGTAAAAATGATTATATTAGTAAATAAAATATATTTATCTCATGTGTATTCCGTGTATTTAAGTTTAGCTTTTTGGCGAAACATATAATTTTAATATTTTCAAATTCATATATATATATATATATATATATATATATATATATATATATATATATATATATATATATATATATATATATATATATATATATTATTATTATTATATTCTAAATTGTTTAACAAATTAACAGTTTTAGAAGAGTTAATTTGATAAACTGTTGTAATATTACAAATATATCTTGTATGGTCAAATGTGACTACCCCTAAATTATAGAAATTGACTTAATTTTATGAGTATTTACAATCGTAAATATAAAATATAATGAGAACTAGTAAAATTGTATGCTATATTATTTTGCAATAAGCAATTTCGATATGAAATCAATAATTAGAAGTATTGTTAATACGACCTTCGGTTCAATTCAAAGTCATATTCACAATACCCCAGGGTGCAACTTGCTAAATGGTGCATAATAGAGATGTTACTTATACAGGGTGCTCCACGAAACATAGACAACTGGTCAATCAAGATATTAACATGGGGTATTTCATCTCATGGGACAACATATACAATGCGAGTATATATAATATAATTGTTTTATTTTCTATTCACGATAGTAATTATTAGCTCGTCGTATCGTATACGATAGTACAAGACAGCTATAGTTTTTGGTCGAGTGTCTGTAACATGTCGGATCAAAAAAAAAAAATTCTTAACAACAAGTTCTTGTATTTTCGCCCTGAATCCAAAAATATATATAACTCATATACTTGGATGTATGTATCTCGCTCGGTCGGTAGTAAGATGTGACCGCATCTCCTCTGAAGGTTCCGGGCCGATTTTAATGAAATTTGATATACATATAATTTTAACGCCCGTGATGTTTCCGTCGCATTTTAAATCAAATCGTCAGTACAGGTCCGGAGTTATAGGCCCCCAAAATTTTGAACCCTCCTAAATACAGCCCTTAGTCAACTTTTAAATTTTTTAGAATTTTTTACTAAAAATTCTAAGATATTTTATATTTTTAAGTTTTTTCAAATTGTTAGCCCATAGGATTAAAAAAATAATAAAAATATATTTTGAAGTATATCAGACATTCAACGCCATCTATAAGAGAAACGTAGAAGTTATATAACAGTAATTTTTTGGTTATATTTTCCATTATACAAATCATTTGCTTCTGTGATTTAATTAATAAAATTAGAAAATGTTCATTAAATTATTTTTAATTTCCTTGGCTAATCACGACACGAACAATATTAACTTTACCCATGTCTGCAATTTCAAATGTGGGTTTATGAAAATTAAAACTGTTATGGTACAGGAATAAATAAATCTCGGGATCATAACTGGTTAGATTAGTTCAATGGGCTCTGTGAGTATAATGGCGATGATTTAGAATTATACACGTAAACTCAGAAATGCATTTATTTCATATTAAATGCAGAAGAAATGTCATCAAACATTCAAGACTACATAAACCAAATTTCAAGGACTCGTATATTAATACATTATTGTATAAAACAATAATTTGAATATGTTCCAATAATTAATTTATATCGCTTTTAATATTGAATTTATTGCGATTGGGATCGCCGAAACGGCATGCTGGTTGCACTGGCGCTACCACCAGTTCTTGTTCCTCATACTAATAAAACATAATTCCTTTATGTGTTATTTATCTATGTTTATTGCAAGTTAAGTCAACGATATACTAAAATAGCAACAAAAATAAATAAAAATTATATTTATTCATTAGCTTTTATTACTCTATATTTACAAATTTGTTTCATGATAATCGTAATCTTATAATACTAGGGTCACCCGTGGGCACCATGTGCCCATATGGTATACAGAACATAGGTCAGTTTTGACTGATGGCGAATTTTCATGTAATTTAATAATAATAACACGGTTTTTCTTCATTTTGTATCATTTGACTATAATAGTAATACAAATTTCCACATCGCAAATAATAAAGAAAAAATCGAGTTCTTTCTTTGAACGCTATTTTGTTCTTAGATCACTATGCTGAGATTAACTAATCGATCGCTTATCATGCACTGTGTAACATCCGATAAATTTAAACAAAATATTGTTTAACTTTGATTTTAACCTTGTATGGTGCATATGTGTTGTATCATTTAGACAGTTTCTATGATTGTATATAAAAAACAGGATTATAAATTTACTTAAGATTGCTGTTTATTATTTGAATCGATTATTCAAATAATATGTATTACAAATCCTTTTTACACAATATTTTTAATGATTTGACATTTGATTCATTATTGTTTTTGAATTAAATAATCAGGCTAGATTCTGAATTTTGCAGTATTAAACTGATGCAGTGTCACAACGGCAGTTTTAAAAGTGATGATAATGAGTTATATGCTAAAATACAATGGATTGTGCCATCAAAAATAAAAGAATAAAATTGCCAACCAAACATGTTTCTAAATATGTTTGAATTATCTCTTCAAGATTTTATTTCTCTAATAATCAGAATTATAAATTTACTTACTTGCAGTTATTATAATTTGACGAACTATAAAATCTTACCGCAACTCATATTTTCAAAAATCACTGCTTCTTGGCCATTTTGAAGTGAAAAATATTAACTATGAATTAAAATAAATGTACAGAAACACGTATTTGCTAAAAATATATGCTAATTAGGCAATAATATGCACTTATTTCATATTATATACTTAAAAATTGAAATTATAACATGCTACTCCCCTTAAACTTAAGATTAAACTTTGAATTGAAAATTTATCACAAAGACTTTTTTGACATTTCATTCTGACGTTTGATTCGTTTTTGTCTATTTCAAAGCAGACTGAACTTCAGAATCGTAGTGATTGTTTTATTTCAGTATAAACTATTTGATTTTTTTTTTATAACATTATTAACAGTCGCCATGGTGCAGTGGCTAAGTGTCATGCCTTTCACCCTGGAGGTCGTGAGTTCGATCCCCGTCTATGCCAATCTGCATTTTTACAAAAAAGCGTTCTACACATACGCACTCACTCACATACACACTCACTCACATACAAACATTTCTGGGTTATTATATTAATGATTTTTCAATTTCAATTTGAAACTGGGTGAGCTCTGAAAACAATATTATATATGCATCTAAATAATGCATGCACCCTATATTGATATGACACATATACATTTTATATATGATAGATGAAGTAACAGAGAAACAGGAAAAAGTGATAAAGTTCACCACAATAGCATCAAAATAAATGGAGCGAGTACAGTTGCGAGTCAATCAAATAAGTGATCACTATTGGCAATGATCAGGCATACGGCATGAGATACGCATTTATATTATTACAATTGTGGCCGACCAGCAAACGCACCCTCACAACACGGCAACAACAACCGGCAATAATGAGGCTGGGCCACTTTTAGCACAGCAAGTCACAAACATTGAGTGCGAGTAGATTGAAATGTTCGTCGCTCAAATTTTGTACATCTGCTTCGGTCATGACTTGGGATAATTCAATTTCTGTGTGAGCACTGCCACCAATTTCTCTTCGCCAACGTTGAAACTTGGTCAAAGTGGATGATGTGAACCATGACCGACTCCTATCCTGATACTAAGTGATATTTAATTTTTATCTTTTGCATCTGGCCGGATGAACATTCCGGAATTAATTAAATTGTTTCAGCAGAAATATTCAATATTTTTTGTGGTTTATTACTACTAACAAAATACTAATACCAAATGATTACAAGATGAACTAAAAAGATTATGATATTCCCTTAAACTAAGTCTAAGAATTAACAAGCTTAGGTACAACGCACCTATGCGTCCAGCTCGCCTTATGAGTAATATATTAGCGATTTTTAATTATTATGGCCTTTTGGTTAACAATTTAAAAAAATGTTATAGATATAAACAATCTTACAATTTATTGTACATTATTTGGATTAAAAAAGAAGTTTTAGCTCATATTTTAAAATTCAAAATTATAATATTTAATAATTTTTTTCGGCCTTTGGGTTAACAGTATGAAAAATCTTGTAGATATAAAATAATTAAAAATTTTTAGTAGAATTTTCGGGTGTTTTAATTATTTTTATAAGGGAAGTATTAAGGGGGGCTCCAAATTTTGGAGTATTATAACTCGGGAAGTATACAGGCGATTGGATTTGAACTGGGAGCGTATTCAAATAAGATGCAAAATAATATGTGTAACAAATTTTGTATAAATCGCTTTGCTCCCTTCAGAGGAGTAGAGGTCACAAATTTGGTCTTACGAGCGAGCGACGACTAATATCCAAGTATAAAGTTATATATATTTTTGGATTCAGGGCGACGAGACAAACACTTTTGGTTAAGGACATTTTTTGATCCGAGAATGCTACAGACACACGACCAAATGTTTTAGCTTCTTTGGTACTTCGTACGGCGAGCTAAAAACAACATGAATGCCACATTCAACAAATCCCTAATCAAATTACGCAGATTGTTCCTGTAACAATACTATATTTGATTTTAAAATTCACTCTCAAAATTCTCAATATAATCGAAGCGATCAATTGACATGTGATCAATCAATTGGTGGTACGTAGAGAGAAAGGATCAAGTATGCTGCGACTGCGGAACAAAGTGGTAACATGAGTTTGCAGTATTTGAGTGGGCAAGTGTTGCCAACCACCAGGAAGTGGGTATTAATCAATGTTTAACAATCGGGGTGTCACTGTATGTGAATATCATCATTGCTGCCAACATACAAGCACAATATACCCCATCATTTACTAGAGGTGCATACTGTAGACTGTAGTTTGGAACAGAGTCGGAGGGAGTTACAGTTTAAATGTGCAACCTTCTGGAACGGCTATAGTGCTAGAGTTATTATTATTACGTTTGCCCATATGCCCTGAAAAGATTTCTGTTTAATAGACACTACATGTTGACGTTAACGACATTATGAATACTCGGAAGTTTATGAACATGTAAAATTGAAGCCGTAATATAATAATAAGCACACACAGGTATGGCGAAAAGAAATTAAATTGATCACGGAGATTGAATTCGATTAGGTATAAAACGAATATTCCAGTGAACGTTAGAAATGTTGCGTGTATTTTCTGAGCAAATATTATGAAAACCTTATGAGTCAACGTTCGTGTGCTCTGCGAAAACAATTCTTTTGTCGAGATACCGCAAGACGGAGTTAGTAGGAGATATATACGGTCAAAAATATTGCACAGATGTCATGTATGTGTGTTATTCTATTTGTATTATCTTGTGCCAAAAGCAAATTCCTCGAGTATTTATATAGTAGATTAGCCGAACCGACAGAGGAAAAACCATGTTTGATCATCATTGTCGTAGGTGGGAGGGTGGTCTGTAGGCCTTAGGGGTCTAGGTGTTGGGAGTTATTTCGTATGCAATGTGTATTTAGCAAAGTGGCAGGGGGATTGCTACGTTGTTCTCGCATATATGTACACACGAACAACCACAACCAAGGGTTTCTTCCCGCGTATATATGTGTACTACGTCTATGTACTGTACCAAATATGCTTTTGTCTATGTCCACAACTTTACATTTCCAGTTATACTTCTTTTTTTCCACTCGCCGCTCAACATATGCAAAAGAGCTATTCGGTCGTGTCATTCTCACATTGTCAGAATCGACATTTTTTGCTCGCCGTACAAAGTACTGAATTCAGTACTTCGTACGGCGAGCAAAAAATTATTTTTTTTAAGGCGTACGATTAAGTACTAGTTTTACTCATGCTTAACAAAACCCCCTTGGTTTTATTGATATCAGATGATTCCAGCGCGAACTACAGTTGGCACCGCAAAAGGGTGTTCGCAAAACATCATCCACGGGGAGCAGCCGTGCGGGGCATCAAGGCGTATTTTTATACTTTCAAGTATCGCGTTTTGTAGTTCAATACATGTACAATAAAGTGGAGAAACTCGATTTACAAAATGTTGTGTACTTTTCGAGAAAAAAATTCCAAACATTCGCTTTTTTTCGACCTTGCAGGTACGCGTAACCCCTTAATAAAATAATTAAAACACCCAAAAATTCTACTAGAAATTCTAAAATATTTTATGTCTACTAGATTTTTTTTATGTTGTTAACCCAAAGGGCGTAAAAAATTATTAAATATAATAATTTTGAATTTTAATATATGCACTAAAATTATTCTTCTATTAATGTAATCGACCAAAAATTGTAAGACTTTTTATACCTAAAACATTTTTAGAAAATATTAACCAAAAGGCCATAATAATTAAAAACCGCTTCTCACATCACATATATTGCTCATAAGGTGAGTTGGACACATTGTTATAGTATATAATTTAGTTTTACATCTTCTGATTTCAAATATGTATACAGATAAAACAAATACATTCATAAATAATATATTCTCAGTACATTTTAAAACAAAACTGCAAGAACACAAAATTTTTGTTCAGATTTATTTATCTGAAATGCGAATATTAAAATTCCAGCGAATTGAAATAAAAATAAATACAGTACAAAGTAGCACCGTATTTCAAATGACTCTGTGCTACATTCCAGTATAATAATATGTGTGTTTTAAGATTTGAATGTGATGGAAAAATACCACTAGTATTTTATACTATTTTAAGAACGTTCTCCACACAAGCAATTTCCTCTTTTACGCATGATTCCATAGTTTGTCATTGCACTAAAATAATCATATTCACAAAAATCTGTTGACTAATCCATAGTGAATTGATTATAATTATTATTTTCTCATAAAATAATACACATTGTGTAGGTAGATAATAATTATTAAAATTAATTAAATTTGACATATTATTCCAATTGTTTTGCCATTAATTCGTGTCAAAATATAATAATATTTATGTGTCTAGATGAAAAACAAATTTATCGTTTATTGAATTTATTTACTTGTAAGTTATTTATGTTCAACTTTTGCACTAATTCGTGCCGTTTTCGAAATATCGAAACAAACACTGCGTTTTTCTGCCACCTTAAACGGATCGATAACTTTGACTAAATAAATCAAAATATATGAAGCACAGGTTCATTTCATAACTTAATCAATTGATGTCATTTTTATGTGTGATATAAAAGAAAGATATACCGGGTGTTAACAAGAGAACGGTTACAGACCATTACCAGTGTCAACAAAAAGCAACACATGTTATTGCTAAACATGACATGGTGTTTTATTTATGTTATCCACCGTACAGATTAAGAAGTGCACCCTGTACATCTATTGTAATGAATATTAAATTATTTCCGGTCTAACTGAAGCAATAGAAAACTAACACTATTTAATACATGTTTTTTTATCCCCCCTCCTACTACAAATGGATAAACTGGTTGTGTACTCCCCTATTTTACTAGTGCCGCAAACAGAACCCTCCTTTGTAAGACATGGTTTTAAATAAATATCAGGGGATTGGAAACAAGGGGTTATGGGGTTTGGCTTGCTATTTAGCACACTTTTGCCCTACGGTTCCTCTTTTGCCTAAGCGTTGATTGACACATGCTGTTGCTGATTAAAGCTACAAAAGTCCGTCAAATTTATACGGTTTTTAATAATTATTAGCTCGCCGTACGAAGTACAGAAGAAGCTAAAACATTCGGTCGTGTGTCTGTAGCATTTTCGGATCAATAAATTTCCTTAACAAAAGGTGTTTGTCTCGTCGCCCTGAATGCAAATATATATATAACTTATATACTTGGATGTTTGTTGTCGCTTGCTCGTAAGACCAAATTTATGCCGTCTACTCCTCTGACGATACCGAAGCAATTTGAACCAAATTTGCTACACATATTATTTGGCATTCCATTTGGATCCGCTCGCAGTTTAAATGCAATCACCTGTATACTTTCCGAGTTATAGGGCCCCAAAATTTGAAGCCCCCCCTTAATACTTCCTTTATAAAAATAATTAAAACACTTAAAAAATTTACTAAAAATTCTAAAATATTTTATATCTATAAGATTTTTTCATATTGTTAACCCAAAGGCCATGAAAAATTCGCGAATGATAAAAATGAATACTTTCGTTCAAATGTCTATATGTATGTAGTTCGAAAACATTTATGATTGCAAAATAGATATGTGTTAGAGGATGAAGATAGTAATGGTGTTATCCGCATAATGGAACAGTTTTTCCATGTCACATGAGTAACGATTTCGTGTCAGCCAAGGTGAAGTAAAAGGAACGTGACAGCACAGCACAGCACAAGTCACAGGCAAAGTGTCACATACACAGACACAGGCACAGCCACAGCCACACTTACACAACCATCATGGAATTAGATTGCAGCCGAAGCTCAGGTGCCAGACTACACACTGCTATTTTATATCTAGACACTTCTGTGCATAGTACATAGTAAGCAAGTACGATAAAAAAATAAAATCCAAGCTGTCGAAAGACTAGTCGTAAATAATGATTATGTGCATATACAAACATTTTATACTTTGTATAATATTACGAGGGTTGTAACGTACTCTACTTATATTCAAGGCTACTGGAAGGAAACAATTTCATGCATGCACTTTATGTTTCCTTCATTGAACATAATGTAATGCAAAATTAAATATCTGCATACCAGAATAAAATATATACAAGAAAACATAAATCTAATATATTCAGTGACTAACCTAAAATAATAATTTGAATAATGATTCAAACCCAAAAGTATGCTAGGTCAAAAAACAACGGTTGACAGGTATTATACATTTGTTTTGCTTGTACTTACAACGCGAAAACATCATAAAGAGAATAACGATAGTTATTTAGCAATATACGAAAACAGCTATAGTTTTCTTAATAATTCTTATGCGAAGGCGAGACGATGTGAAAACACAAATAGAACTTTGTTCTGTTAACAGCTGCAAATATTTGCGCCAACAAAAATTTGCGATTATTCTCGAAATTGCATCGAATGAATCGCCAAATTAGAGGATATCTTACAATGTAATAATTATTACGCATAAAATATAACATAATTGGTGCTCGTTTCGGTTCACAGTAATCTGTAAAAACAACCTTAGGAACGATGCACCTATTATGACCTTTTTGTTAACCATTGGAAAAAAATGTTATAGATATAAATAGTCTTACAGATCTTTATAGATTATTTTGATATAATAAAAAAATATATCTGGAGTGGCCTGCACTCAACTTTCTTTTACGTAGTTTTCAATAGATAGATATTAATATACATATATATCCCAAACAAACCAATTTATAATTGATCTGAATTTGAAGTACTTATCGTATTCACTCTTAAACTGTCAAATTCCACAGAAAACTCTGAAATTGTTATTTAATTATGTTAGCAAATATATAATATAAATTGATTCTATAATAATTTACCTGATACAATTTATTCTAATAAGTAATCAATATTTTAAATATTAATTCATACAGATAACTGTCAATGTAAAGCTTGTTTGTTTTCAATAAACAAGAAACAAATGATTTAACCCATGGTTGATCCGATTTAAAAATAATAAAATTTGTCACAAGTGTAGGTATCACCATTGCAACGTAAATAAGATATTTGAGTTTTTTCGTAGCAGTTTTCTCATAACTGGTACAATTTATGAAGAAACTTTTCAAACAAAAGTTGTGCAAAATATTATTATCTTTCATTATGAATATTGCTATTTTTGCCGTAAGTGTAGCCGTTCTAGTGATATTGGAGATAGAACAAAAAATGCATAGAGTAAACATGCACTACCGGTTTGAATATTCGTTTCAAAAATAGAAGGTGCACATCTAGGGCATATACAAGTCTTAAGTTTGAAGTTTCATAATTTTACGTTCGACAGTTTTGGCCCTAGAGCGTTCACAGACCACACACACACACACACACACACACACACACACACAGACAGACAGACGTCATACGAAAATAGTCACATTCGATTCAGTGAAGGTCAAAACATGTATAACCGCTGAAATCCCGAGTTCGAAATTTTTCATGATTACATTACTTACTTATTACTCTGTAAAAGAAAGTAAAAATTAGTGCATATTTTTAAATTCTATATTATAATTTTTTATGGCCCTTGGGTTATTAATTTTCAAAAATCTTGTTGATCTAAAATATCTTAGATTTTTTTTTTTTGGGTATTTTAATTATTATTTTAAGGGTATTAAGGGGGGCTCCAAATTTTGGGACCCTATAACTCGGGAAGTATCCGGGCGATTGGATTTCAACTGCGACTGAATTCAAATGAGATGCCAAATAATATGTGTAGCAAATTTGGTGTGAATCGCTCCGGTACCTTCAGAGGAGTAGAGGGTACAAATTTGGTTTTACGAGCGAGCGACAACTAACATTCAAGTATATAAGTTATATTTGTTTTTGGATTCAGGGCAACAAAACAATCACTTTTTGTTAAGGAAATTTTTTGATCCGAGAATGCTACAGACACACGACCGAATGCTTTAGCTTCTTTGGTGCTTCGTACGGCCAGCTAAAAACATATTTCATTTTATAAAATTAATTATTGATTTAATTAAAATTGAATATTTGCAATAATCATATAAGGCCACCTGAGTACGAAATTATAATGTAATTATAATATGTTAGTAAAAGCTAACTATAAATACAAAAGCATATTTTAATTATTATAATATTTTACTATACACTTATGTATTAGCTTTCTCCGTGTATATATATAAAATGATTAATTCTGTTTGTTATAAATAATTTGTTCCTTTGATCATTTTGCTTATACAGTTTCCTCTGAAATAAATATTATTTTCTTAAATTTATTTTTAGATTTTAAATTTAGGCTGATTCATGAAGAAAAACAAATACATGATGCACTAGGACTATTCTTAGTAATGGATTAATCAATACTAAGCGATTAATATCTGATATTGATCAATCGACTCAGTAAAATATCTAAAATCAAATGGTTTAAGTATCAAATCATAATTAATTAATTGAATCTATAATTATGAATGTATATTGATTATTAATCGATAAATAAATATCGATTACCATAAATGAATAGATTATTGTTTATTAATCGAGTCTTAATTATCGATATATAAGTATCAGTAACCCTAAATCAATCGACTAAAAGGAATAAATTCTTTATTAAACGACTAATAAATGATCAATTATCATGAGTGCGTCGATTATGAATCGATTAATAATTAATATTTGATTAATTGATCCTATTTTTGAATCGTTTCCTAAAATCAATGAAGGCACAGTCCTACAAAAAAAAAATATTTTACATTTAACTAAATTTTATTTAAAAATTAACATTTGTCATACTTATCGATCAAGGTGGGTCTCTAAACACAACAACTATAAAAATTCAGTTAACTATAATAAATATAAATATACAATGATTTTGAGATTAACTTAATAAACGCATACGAGTATATACATATGAAATGTTGAACAAACATGCGCGTAAAATTCAAATGAATTAAGTTGTATAAGCATGTGTACCGAAAAAACAACACAAAATCTATGCGTTAAGGGTTGTTCTCTGTTTGATATGGGGTGTTCACAATATCGTCGGCTATTGTGTAGCCACATTAGCTGCGTGTTATAGTAAACACCGCTGCATGTATACGGACAGCTTATAATAAACTGTTGGGTGGACACCTGCTACAACTATAGCACAGTGCATAACACTTGCCTGCATTATGAACTAACACCGTGTGGTGTGGCCTACTGTTTATTAAATAGCTATGAGTATGGTGGAGCCACTAGCCAAAGGGTGCAAATCATCTTCATACCATTAAATGCATATTTTATGGACTGTTTAGTCGATTAGCTTATTATTTCTTATATATAATATAATTATGTAAACTACGTGAAAATTGTATATATAAAATGCACCACCTATGCGTCCAGCTCGCCTTATAAGTAATATATGCGTTGCGAGCACCGGTATTTAATTATTATCACCTTTTGTTTAATTATTTGACAAAATGTTATAGATATAGAAAGTCTTACAATTTTTTGTAGATTATTTTGATAAAAATACAAGATTTGGTACGCGTAAAACGCACCAATGCGTAGAGCTCGCCTTTAGGTAAGATATGCGCAGTGGTTTTTAATTATTATGGCCTTTTAGTTAACAATTTTTTTAAATGTTATAAATATAAAAAGTCTTACAATTTTTTGTAGATTATTGGGATTAAAAAAGAAATTTTAGTGCATATTTTAACATTCAAAATTATAATATTTAATTATTTTTTTCGGGCTTTGGGTTAACAATATGAAAAAATCTTGTTGATATAAAATATCTTAGAATTTTTGAGTGTTTTAATTATTTTTATAAGGGCAGTATTAAGGGGGGTTTCAAACTTTGGGTCCCTATAACTCGGGAAGTATACTGGCGAGTGGATTAAAACTGCGAGCGGATTCAAATGGGATGCCAAATAATATATATAGCAAATTTGGTGTGAATCAGAGGAGTAGAGGGCACAAATTTGATCTTACGAGCGAGCGACGACTAACATCCAAGTATAAGTTATATATATATATTTGGATTCAGGGCGACGAGACAAACACAAGACATTTTATATATATAACATTTTTTCAAATTGTTAACCAAAAGGCCATAATAATTAAAAACCACTGGTCGCAACGCGAGTTCTGCGCGTTGGTGCGTTTTACGCGTACCAAATCTTGTTTTAATGGCCTTTGGGTTAACAATATGAAAAATCTAGATATAAAATATCTTAGATTTATTAGTAGAAGTTTTGGGTGTTATTATTATTTTGATGAGGGCAGTATTAAGGGGGGCTCTGAATTTTGGGACCCTATAACTCGATAAGTATACAGGGGATTGGATTTAAACCGCGAATGAATTCAAATGGAATGCCAAATAATATGTGTACCAAATTTGGCTGAAATCGCTTCGGTATCTTCAGAGGAGTAGAGGGCACAAATTTGGTCTTACGAGCGAGCGATGACTAACATCCAAGTATATAAAGTTATATGTATATATTTTTGGATTCAGGGCGGCAAGACAAACAGTTTTTGTTAAGGAATGCTACAAACCCACGTCCAAATGCTTTAGCTTGTTCGGTACTTCGTACGACGAGCTAAAAAGTAGCTTTATACAAGTAATTGTACTTTATAAATTTAATAGTAGTACCAATATTTGAAAACAATTTCTTAGTCAAGTTAATTTTCCCCACGAATATCCAAGCATGTTATTGTATCTAGAATCTAAATAATGGATGATAATACGAATTTAGATCGAACGTTGCTTTAATAAATCTTTAAAATTGAACATATGCCTTACAAACTTTGGACATCCTTCAAAACAATCAAGCGAATTTTATTTTTACCTCCCGTCATAACAATTTTCGTATGATGTGTACTTTAATTTGTCTAATTGCGAAAACTAACGACTCTGAACTTTTCATATTATTATTTCAATGGCACAGACAAGCAGGACGACAGAAATTACGTTTTAGTTTGGCATGCAAGGCAAGCGCAAAGGCAATACGCAAATTATTGAGAGTTGATGAAGGTGCGACGAGTCAGATAAATAAATAAGTTAAATTGGGGCCAATTAAATTCGTAACTAGCGATGTTTTGAACGGCGCGGCGCGGTATGACAAGGGCGATGGTGGCGGCAGCGGTGGTCCAAGTCACACATGGCCGTGTGTGACGCACTATTTACACAAACAGTGCTGTCCTCTGGTGTCGCGCAAACATCACCCTTTTGCTTACCTACTGACTGCCTCTTCTACCCATCCATATTACAGAAGGGTTCCAATTCGGTTTAGCTTCTGATAGATACATTTTTACTTTTTAACTCGCCGAATAAGTACAGAACAAGCTAAAGCTAAACAAGGTCGTGTGTCTGTAGCATTCTCGGATCAAAAAATTTCATTAACAAAAAGTGTTTGTCTCGTCGTCCTTAATCCAAAATATATATAACTCATATACTTGGATGTTAGTCGTCGCTCGTTCGTAAGACCAAATTTGTGCCCTCTACTCCACTGAAGATACCGGAGCGATTCACACCAAATTTGCTACACATATTATTTGGCATCCCGTTTGAATCCGTTCGCAGTTTAAATAATATCGCCTGTATACTTCCCGAGTTATAGAGCCCCAAAATTTAGAGCCCCCCCCCCCCCCTTAATACTTCCCTTATAAAAATAATTAAAACACCAAAAAATTCTACTAAAAATTATTAGATATTTAATATTTACAATATTTTTTCATATTGTTAACCCAAAGACCATACATAATGATTAAATATTCTAATTTTGAATTTTTAAATATGCACAAAATAATCAAAATTTGGAAGACTTTTTATATCTATAACATATTTTCAAATTGTTAACCAAAAGGCCTTAATAATTAAAAACCGTTGTTAACAGCCATAATAACTAAATACCGCTGCTCGCATCGCATATATTACTTATAAGGCGAGTTGGACGCATAGGTGCGTTGTCCCTAAGCTTGTTTCGTAAGAGTAAGCTAGACTGGCCCTCACACGACTTTCTTGTATTTTTTTAAAAATAGGCGTAATCAGTTCAGGGCTTTCAAAACGTGTATTTCCGTTAAAATCTAAAGATTGAAATTTTTTATGATTTCTACCATAAGTAATAATTTTCTAAATTGAACCCTAATAAACGCTATAAATCTACATTTCCTTACTATACATGCAAAATATAAATGTCTCAGATCAAAGTAAAGTCGGAGTCATATCTGGACAGGGAAAAACATAAATATTTCACGTGGAATCAAATGAACAGCGAAATTACATATCACATTTCGTGAAAAGTGACATGCGACACCTACAGCTAGCACATTAGAAATTCAATTTCCAAGAGAGGTTCCCAAGAACTCGTGAATCAAAACGAATATTTATGCAAAATGGCTGCATACATTATGACAAAACTGTAAAGGCAAGAACGTGTATAATCATTGAGCGTTGATTACAACGATAAAGATCAAAAATTCATCATCAGCGGTCGTAAAGAAGCACGCGAGAAATGTGATGTGACAATTATTAGCACACGGGTTGCTTCACAAACGGTTATAACTGCGACACCTTCAGCTTGGTGGTTATGTAGTTGAATTAATCACGACGACGACATCAACTAAATGACTAATGGGTATGACTATGAACGCGCTTTAAAACGCTAATTTACAAGATTTCCTGAATAGCAGCTGTATTTGTACGAACGTGACATCTTCTGTCAGATGTGTCAACTACAGATTATTTATTATGGAGCAACCAAAGACTAATTTGCAGCATTTATAAGCATTATTTCTTCCGTTCCATTATGTATGAATAAATTTCTATGTGATGTTAGTGAATACAATGATTTCAAAAGCATTTTAAATGCTGTTTATTTCAAATAAGAAATTAGTCACATATCCATATATTCCTGCTATGTGTTAACAATATGAAAAAACTTATTGATACAAAATATCTCTTAAAATTATGTGTAAATATTTTGGGTGTTTTAATTATTTTTCTAAGGGCAGTATACAGGGAAGTATACAGGCGATTGAATTTCAACTGTGATCGGATTCAAACGGGATGCCAAATAATATGTGTAGCAAATTTGGTGTGAATCGCTCCGGCACCTTCAGAGGAGTAGAGGGCACAAATTTGGTCTTACGAGCTAGCGACGACTAACATCCAAGTATATGAATTATATATATTTTTGGATTCAGGGCGATGAGACAAACACTTTTTGTTATGGATTATTTTTGTTTTCTTTATCTTTCGTCGCCATATTCTATTAAAATCGGAGATTTTGTGAATATCGTGGACGCATGGAATAATCTATGGACAAGAAGATGAAAGGGTAGGGTTCTTATAATATTTTATGATTCGATCATTTCATTTATCATTTATAATACGATTGTATATCAATATAACGCTTATTATATCAGATGTAAGTGATTGTAACGATGTAATTGTGTTATTAACAAGATATCTTATTTAAACGTAATACGTAAAGAGCCGGAAACAAACGACAAAAACCGCAGAACAAGTACGACCAGGATAAAGATAACGAGAACACAAACAGTATAATAATCAGGAAATGAATGAAATGGGAGAGCGAGCGAAATAGAGCACAGAAGGACTACAAGCAGAGGAAAGAGGCCAGAATTAACATAGCTCATTTAGCAGCAGCACAGTGGAAGGTTGATTGTTGTTTGCCAAGGATCGTCTTGCAACATGAACATAGCACCGGTCGGTCGATGGGGTTCTGATTTGCGCGAACTTCCCTTCTAGCACTGATTCAGAGTCCACGCCACCCGCCGCCGCTGCGCTGCCGCTGCCGCTGCCTATATTGGCAGACAATTAAGAGCCATCGGTATTCGGTGCGCGACTCACTGTTTACCTTTTGATCGAGTTTAGTGAAGCCTACGCAAGCTTAACAAGCTTTTTACCGGCTCGCCTCTACAGTCCGCTTGTTTCCCCACACTAAAAACCAGGGACGACTCGTTACTTAACAACGATTGCAAGATATACCATCACTGTCGATTCACTTTTCTATGTAAATTGGGTTGTGTTCGATTAAATACTCGAATAACACGCTTCCCCATTTGATAACATTTTTAATTCGCTAAGCAAACGTTAAAAGTCTACTTTTAACAATGATTATAATTTTCTATTTTAGCTCGCCGTACGAAGTACCGAAGATACTAAAACATTCGGTCGTGTATCTGCAGCTTTCTCGGATCAAAAAATTCCTTAAACAAAAAGTGTTTGGCCCGTCGCCCTGAATCCAAATATATATAACTTATATACATGGATGTTAGTCACCGCTCGCTCGTAAGACCAAATTTGTGACCTCTATTCCCCTGAAGGTACCGGAGCGATTCACACCGAATTTGCTACACATATTATTCGGCATCCCATTTGAATCCGCTCGCAATTTACCTCCCGAGTTATAGGTCCCCAAAATATTTTTAATTTTTTTAATTTTTAAGTGTATTAATTATTTTTATAAGGGCTCGCCGTACGTACCGAAGAAGCTAAAGCATTCGGTCGTGTGTCTGATCAAAAAATTTCATTAAGAAAAAGTGTTCGTCTCGTCGCCCTGATTCCGAAAATGTATATAACTTATATACTTGGATGTTAGTCGTCGCTCGCTCGTAAGACCAAATTTGTGCCCTCTACTCCTCTGAAGGTACCGGAGCGATTCACTCCAAATTACACATATTATTTGGCATCCCATTTGAATCCGCTCGCAGTTTAAATCCAATCGCCCGTATACTTCCCGAGTTATAGGGCCCCAAAATTTGGAGCCCCCCTTAATACTGCCTTTATAAAAATAATTGAAACACTTAAAAATTCTACTAAAAATTCTAAGATATTTTTTGTCTAGAAGATTTTTACATTTTGTTAACCCAAAGCCCGAAAAAAAAATTAAATATTATAATTTTGAATTTTAAAATATGCACTAAATTATTTTTTATCAATATAATCTAAATTTGGTACACATATTATTTGGCATTCCAATTGAATCCGCTCGCAGTATAAATCCAATCGCCCGTATACTTCCCGAGTTATAGGGCCCCAAAATGTAGAGCCCCCCTTAATACTGCCCTTATAAAAATAATTGAAACACTTAAAAATTCTACTAAAAATTCTAAGATATTTTATATCTACAAGATTTTTTCATTTTGTTAATCCAAAGCCCGAAAAAAATTATTTAATATTATAATTTTGAATTTTAAAGTATGAACTAAAATATTGTTTTATCAATATAATCTAAAATGAAATGTAAGACTTTTTACACCTATAACATATTTTCAAATTGTTAACCAAAAGGCCATAATAATTAAAAAGCACTGCTCGCAACGCATATTTTACCTAAGGGCGAGCTCTGCGCGTTGGTGCGTTTTACGCGTACCAAATCTTGTTTTTTTAGCAATCGTAGGGTGTATTTTTAACAAAATATTGAAGTAGTATAAATACAGATAGTGAAAGGACAAGAAAATCGATTGAAAGCCACTCCAGCTTTTTAATATTTTATGTATAATTGACAGGTGCGAAGCACCCAATAATAAATAATGATTTATTTATATTTCTAATTATAAAGATAATTATAGTATAGGAAATAAACAAATACAACAGTATTATTAATTACAAAAAGAAAATAATAATGATAACAATATTATTATTATCCTTTTGTGAGTCACGAGACGTCACTGACTCGTTGGCGTTCGGTGTTTGACCGAGCTGTTGGGCACCTCACCGTTCAGCGTTTGCACGCGGCTCTACAGTCACTTTCTCCGACGACCCGGAAAAACTGTGCTCTCTGCTCTGATGGCTGCGCTTACTGCTAATCAAAAAGCCGATGTGTTTAACGGGCGGCCCCCGCGAATCAATTGGGTAATTGGAACCGTTGACAAAATTATCGCCGGCTATCGTATTGCAAACGCACAGCGCGCCCCGCGCCGATCCGAGCCGAGCCGAGCCCTGCTTGCAAACGCATATTACCAATATCATCCGTGTATATTCCAATGACTGGAACAGATCATACTAATACATAACTCTTTATTGTCTCATATATTTTATAAATATAGAATTTTAATTTATACTAAATTAATTGCATTTATTCTTTATAGATATAAACACAAGTTGTTGATTAGACCAATTAGAATGATTCAAATAACCAATATAGTTATTTTTATTTCGCAAACAACAATAGTGTGTCTGTAACATTTTTGGAATCAAACAAGCTTAGGTCCAATGCACCCATGCGTCCAGCTCGCCTTATAAGTAATATATGCGATGCGAGCAGCGGTATTTAGTTATTATGGCTGTTAACAATTTGAAAAAAATGTTATAGATATAAGTCTTGCAATTTTCTGTAGATAATTTTGATGTGTTTTTATTATTTTTATAAGGGCAGTATTAAGGGAGGCTCCAAATTTTGGAACCCTATAACTCGAGAAGTATATGGGTGATTGCATTTAAACTGCGAGTGGATTAAAACAGGATGCCAAGTAATATGTGTACCAAAGGTGTGAATCGGTCCGGTACTTTCAGAGGAGTAGACGGCACAAATTTAGTCTTACGACCGAGCGACGATTAACATCCAAGTATATAAGTTATATATATTTTTGGAATCAGGGCGACGAGACAAACACTTTTTGATAAAGAAATGTATTGATCCAAGAATGCAACAGACACACGACCGAATGCTTTAGCTTCTTCGGAAATTTGTTTCCTAAAATGTGTATCTTATATCTAAAAGTACCAGGACAATTTTATCCAAATTTGTTACACATATTAGTTACCGTTGCCTATCTTCCGAATTTACAAGGTTTCAATAAATGGGGTCCCTCTTATTATCAATTTTTACTGTTTGAAAATATATAAAGGTTTTTGAATACTTTTGCATTTCAATTAAAGCTGATTTTATGTTTTAAATACCTTCTAAGTGTAAAATAATGTTTATATTTTATATTTGAAAAGAATTATACAAAACACTGGTGAAATAGAGGGTATCATTTCGCAAACAATCTATGTAATACTCAGTCGGCATGCTCCAATGTTGGAATGACCTGAACTGATAATAATAATAGTTAAAACAACAACATAAACAAAGTACGCTGACCATACAAGGGTGCTCGAAGGGATGAGTGGGGCAGGGTAGTGGGTGTATAATTACACTGGTGTACGCGAGAGGATTAAAATTGGTTCCGCGCTCAACAGAATTTAGTGCACTCCATTTTATTTATGTTAAAACGCATCGGTGTACCGGGCAATCAGTGCAATCAATTCTGTTCTTTATTTATTGTGTCAACGCAAATTGTTTCACAAATTTCAACAAACACACACACACACACGCGCGTACAGGGCACACAGAGGAGAGTCCATGCGTGATGCGTGCTCAACCGAAAGTCCCTGGTATTCGACACTGAACCGAACGAACAAAACACACCACTGGTTATTTGCTTTTCGAATCACTATAATTATTGTCGTTTTGTGCTACATTTGTTTTACTTGTTTCGTCTCTAGTTTTCGACTATTGATTTCGATTGGAATTGGCAAATTTTTATATTTAAAGCTGATACACATTTACACTTGCACATTTACAATCAATCGACATTATTTGTTTTTCGTAAACCAGGTTAAAACACATTATAACAATTTTAATCAAAATATGTAAGCCTTTACAGTAAAACAAGTTAGGTACAACGCACCTCAACGCGTCCAGCTCGCCTTATAAGTAATAAATGCGATACGAGCAGCGGTTTTTAATTATTATGGTCTTTTGGTTAACAATTTGAAAAATTTGCTAAAAACACTGATGCTATGTTATATTTGTTTTATAGAACCTAATATTAAATGTGTAATCTTTTTCGTTACAGGTTTGGTTCCAAAACAGACGTGCCAAATTCCGTAAACAAGAACGCCTAGCCCAACAAAAAGCTTCGAGTACATCCAACGAATCATCCAGCCAAGGTCAACAGTCGAGCGTCAAATCAGAAAACAATGGTAATACAAAATCAACGACAAACCCTGTGAATGGTACTCAAAAAGATATCAAACCAGGCTCACCAAACTCAAGTATATCCACGACACCAAACTCCAACACCAGTGTGTCCTCCCACCATTCATCCAATGGCGATATCAAACCAATGAACGGTAAGGTTTCATTTTGGATTATATCACTACTATCATTATTAGTATGTAACGCTTTTACTATAACGTTAATGGAAATAGAAATGCAAAATATCAGAACATTAAAACACATTACTATAAACACGAAGGTATAGATCACTCCAGACATAATTAATTGTATGTAAAGTTATCGATCTTCTAAACAATTGATAAGCCAATCATATAAACCCCCAAAATATGAGCATCCGAATAAATCATGCTTTAAAAATACAGTCTTTTATCGAGTCTCCTTCGTTTTCGCTTGAACGAACAAACCCGTGTATCAAAGGCAAGCGGCTGGAGCATTGAAAAAGAGCGTCGTCTTTGTTTCAAAAAGGGGAGAAAAGTGAATTGGCTGACTCCAACAGGAGATGGCGGTGAGGTAGGGCGGGGGTAGGTTTTTGGAATGGGAGGCGGTGTCTTCCCTAACCAACGGGACACGGACGCCACACTGCTCTGACATTTAATCTAGAAAATTGCCCGCCACCGCTCATTTATTTCCATTACTGTCAACTCTTTAGGATGCTAGTCGCGCAACAGCAACGTTATACCCAACGTATACGTAACGTAACGTAACGTACGTACGTACACCAACAATCTGATGTCATATTACTTGATGGCACCACGATGCTCAGCTCAGCTCAACTCAGCCTCTGTTCTTCTATATATTTATTATAGTGATAGGAGCACTCGTTTTATAATACTCACTTTGCGTTAACTTTCGCAAAATTCTTGAAGATATTATTACTTTCATTATTATTATTATAATATTATATATCAAACAATATATGCCTAATATATTTATAATTATAAATTATTTAAAAAATTATTTTTAGCTCGCCGTACGAAGTACTGAAGAAGCTATTAGCTCGCCGTACGAAGTACTGAAGAAGCTAAATCATTCGGTCGTGTGTCTGTAGAATTCTCGGATCAAAAAATGTCCTTAACAAAAAGTGTTTATCTCTTCGCCCTGATTACAATAATATATATAACTCATATACTTGGATGTTAGTCGTCGCTCGCTCGTCAGACCAAATTTGTGCCGTAGCGATTCACACCAAATTTGCTACACATATTATTTGGTATCCCATTTGAATCCGCTCGCAGTTTAAATCTAATCGCCCGTATACTTCCCGAGTTATAGGGCCCCAAAATTTAAAGCCCCCCTTTATTTAGATGCAATCGAGTTTATTTTAAAAGATTTGAGATATATATATATATATATATATATCTCAATATATCTCAAATCTCTTAAAATAAACTCGAGTGCATCTAAATTTAAACAGCTAATAATAAAATACAATGACAATACATAGTCGCATCATATGGATTATATATATATTTATAAATCAAGTTGGTATACAAAACATCATTCATTGCCAAGCGTTTAACACTCAGCAAACAATGATAATCAATCAAGAAGATACTTTAATTAGCAATCAATCTAAATTATCGAGCATAGGAAAAATCACCCTCACAAAAATGGCGAGTGTTTTTACGACGGCGCGGCGCCAGCGTAGCGTCGTTTACGCACCATATAGATGGTGAATGGATACTTAGGTTACCCTCGCCGAAGTCTCTCTGTGTGTGTGTGTGTGTTTTCTCTAGTCTTGTATGTATGTATATCGAAAACGAATAACACATATGAAGTGTTTTTGATGTCGGCCAGATGCCGCCCAAACCATTCAAGATTTATCTTGTTGCCGATATAAAAATGCCCCTCCTCAATGATAAATAATATCTATTTTCGGGTAAACTAGCAACATGTGGAAACAGTAGGCCGAAAATGATACATTTATTTTTCGATGCCTCATATATTGTGGCGGATAAATTCCTTTTTCAAACACAAATATTGGATATTTTATAGGTTATTTCGACAAGCATATAAGTTCATTCTTATTCTTAAATCTTTCTCAACTTATGATATACGATGTGAGCAGCGGTTTTTAATTAATATGGCCTGTTAGTTTACAATTTGAAAAAATGTTATAAATATAAAAACTTTTGTAGATTATTTTGATAAAAAAATATTTTTAGTGCATATTTTAACATTCAAAATTATAATTTTTGATCCGAGAATGCTACAGACAGACGACCGATTGGTTTAGCTTCTTCGGTACTTCGTACGGCGAACTAAAAATTATATTTTTTTATTATTTTTGGGTTCAACCTGAAGAAGCATTATGTGCATCAAAATATATATAATTGTTATAGATGTTTTGATACATTCAAACATATTCCAAGATGATTATTAAGTGGGGCTTATAGTAGTTTAAAGCCTAGTCCAGTAGTTTAAAGCCTATCGAATTTTAAATTCGGCACAAATTAAGTACTCACATTATATGTCTACGCTCCGGCATGAAAATCGTGAAATCGATGATATTGCAAAAATATTTCTAATTTGTGCCAAAAATGTAATGAAATATTTGAAAATATATTATTATGTAAAATATTTGTTGGCTAAGCCAGTACATTTTTGAGTTTCAAAATCCATTGTGAATTCAGGCCTTTATTTTGAGGTTATTTGACCTCGTTCTTTTTATTGTTCGAAAAACCAATTTAAGTTGCACAAATTGGGACACTCAATTATATCTCACTTTTATTTTAAAGGAGGGAAGAAGAATACAGCTTTACAAATGAGCACAGTCGCAAAATATGAGCCAATATTTTTTCATTTCCAACTAAGCAGCGGAATGAATTGTTGTCCTTGTTTCAGGTAAACTAAGTGAAGACAGTCTAAACGCAAACAACAACAAATGGTCTTCGATGAGTCCGCAATCGTGCAACACCGCTCTACTAGTCCAGCAAGCGAACAAAGTCCTCTCATCCCACCAGCAACAACAACACCACCTGCAGCAACAACACCACAGTTCACATCACGCCGCCGCCGCTGCAGCCGCCGCCCTTTCAGCACCCTTTTCCTCGTTACTAGGAGGAGGTGGTGCAGCTAGCTACCTCCTAGGGGACCACCTCAATCTGAACAAACCCACAGCAACAGCAAACCATCTTTTCTAAATGCAAAGGTTGCCATTCCCTATTTTATCTTTAACGTACGATCGAAGCTATTTAGGATCTAAAATAATAAACTAAAATAGCCTCTATGCGTACGTTAAAGCTTAAAACGAAAGTCTGTCCAGGTGTATTATAATAATTGTAGATGTGTCATAGCATGGGCGTCGATATGGAGTAGGTTGCGATTTGGAAGTGCCCCCAAAAAGTTCAAGTGTAGTTAAAAATAAAAACCGACAAATTACAATTTTATTTATTTAAGTTTACAATTCCATAAATTTGGAATATTAAAAATATAAAAATGATATCATACGATCAACGTAATAATATTCTATAAATATCAGAATTTATTGAAAACACATAATTTTTTTATATTTTGATGTTAATTTAATGGAATATAATGTATTTCGTGAGACCATGCCAGTAAAACAAAAATGAAATATTTGCCAATTTTTAATTATTTAAAATAACTTATATCATCAATATAGTTGCGATTAATTATTTGCAGATAAAAATAGATATTTCAATGCAAAATCATTTTCATCTGTCATAGATAACATGGCATGTTAAGTAAATTCAAATAAATTTCATATTTTTAATTTTACAAAAATACACACATGTTTCAATCGATCAATAGGTAATGAAACGTATTTGGAATGTGATCAAATAAATTTACAAATTTTTTTAAACCTTCCAACAACGGCACAAAACAAATAAAAATTGTATTAATCTATTTCGTTTGACACCAACTTCAAATTTATCACACAACCCCATTTTCTGTCAAAAAGACAATTGACATACATTTATAATCAGTATACGTAAACAAATATAAAATATACGAAACAAATTATATATTGAAATGAATATTTCAGTGATAATCAGTCCAAGAATCTGTAAAAAATATTAGAAATCGATTTTTTATAATAAATTTCAAATTCAACGTTTATGTGTGATTATTGTACATAAGACAAATAAATACTAAGAATAACTTATATTGTAAATACATTTTGTGTTCATATCTAGTCAGAAATTTCGGATCATTTTAGTTGTAATGTAATGAGATTTTTATTATAAGATTTAAAAATGTGCAATTTCAAGTTTTCAGTTTGAACCAAACCAAATGTACATTCCTGGAAATGATATACGAACATTTGGATTTGCACATTTTAAGAAATTAAATTATAAACGTTAGTCCAATGTTAAAAAATTTGTGTAAAAAATCTAATAAGTAAAAATAATAAGAAATCAACTGTGTTTTTCATTATACATTCAAATAACTCCCTCAGTAATAAAATTAGTACAGCTTATCAATGTCTTCAACAATAATAAACTGAGAATAATTGATTAAAACATGAAATACAAGTTATAACCAAACTGTTTACACCTATTTATCACTTGTACCTTATTCATAAAAGCCTCCACAATACACGAATGACAATCCACAACTGTCGCGCCAAAAAATTGGCGAAAGAATGAAAAAAATGTCATACGACATACCACGTAGCACAAGCATCTCCAAAAAGTGGAGAATATCTGTGTTTTGCCTGAATAATCGCCTAAAATTAGTTTGTTGACTTCAATATGAGTGGGCCTGAGAATCGAGAAAAATATCGAAAAGTGAAACGTCACAGGCAAACGTAACAGCCCCATGGTCTAGGTTTGCTGTGGTGGGGTGGTGCGGGGGGACCCGTGGAAAATATGCTAAACGATGTGTGGACGCTCTATATAAGCGTCGCGACGGATTAGATGCGCCAGTTTCAATCAGAGTCTCCAAGTACAGAGCACTAGAAGGCACCCTACATCCACCAAAACAATCAAACATGTCTCTTGAACGTCAAGTCCGCGCCAAGGTAAGCTGATATAACTTCAAAAATTATTCATTTCAAAAATTGTTGTTTAAAAATATTGATCAATAAGATACACAAAATTATTATTCATTTATTAGTTGAGCATTGAAAATTATTTCGTATTAAATATCATAATAATTGTTAAATTGTTTTTTATACCAGAATTACTTTCATATTTGTTTACCATATTTTGTATTTTCATTTTTAAATTATTTTTAAAATTCAAGTTTAACATTTAAATTACTATCAATCCTTCAATAAATAAATCATCAAAATTAAATACTGTTAAAATTAATAAAATATTATTACTTAATAATAAAATATATAAATATAGCCGTAAAAATGAAAGATAATGAAAATATATATTTATTTAAAAAAAATTATATATTTTCACAAGCACAACTAGATTGATCTAATCTAATTTAATTTATTGTGGTATTGAACAGCTCGCTGGTAAACGCGATCCCCTACAAGAAAAGGAAGCACAAGAATGGATTGAGACATGCCTTGGCAAGAAATTCCCAGCTGGTGAAGCCTTTGAAGATGTCATCCGCGACGGAACCGTTTTGTGTCAACTAATGAACAAAATTGTACCTGGATCTGTCGCAAAAATCAACACATCTGGTGGACAATTCAAGATGATGGAAAACATCAACAAGTAAGTTGAAATTTAATCATATATTATGTTTCTTAAATGACCTGATATTTGAAGTGAGATTCATTTTTTGCTCGTATAAAGGCGTAAAAATAGACAAAAACTTTTTATAATCAAGCAATTTCTAAAAATACTTTTCTATTTGTGCTGGAAATGCATTTTAAATACAGAAACAAACATTTATTAAATCTATATCTATATTTCTATAAGTTATTAATTTGTACTTAACTTAAACTAACTGGAAAAAATTACGTTTAAAGAAAATAAAGGTATTTTACCCAAAAAAAAAACAATACATTTAAAAAATTTCAAAATGTTCTGATACAATAAATACAATATTATTTAAACTAAAACCTAAAATTACGATTTTTCAATATAACTGCAATGTTGTTATAGATGATATATATATTTTTAAAGACATACTTAGTGCCCAATTTTATAAAACGAAAAAAATGAAATGATATCACCACAGTCCAAAATCAATATAAAAATAATAATACATTCTCTGTGATAGGGTTTAGCTTTAGTAAACATAAATCAAAAATGAAATACCAAAAGATTAAATTCTAAAATTAAAATGAATGCCCAAAATCAGCTACTTAGTAAATCGCAAAAAAAATTACTTATCGTGAAGATCATTCAATAAATTAGCCACTTTAGTAAAGAGTAAAAGTGAACCGAATTCAAGCGAAGCTCAATCAATCACTAACGATGTACTCACAATCCTAAATCATGGAAATTTTCCAAAACTTCAGTTTGTTTTTTCCAAATCTAAAATTAGACGCCATCGTTTACAAAACTGTTATGTAAACAAGCATGTAAAAACCTCTGCGCGAATGAGACGAATCAAAATATGCAATCGAAAATTCCAGAATATAACGAACCGAACCTAGTTCATATACATTGATATTGGCCAATGTCCAAATCGCCGTTTTAGGACGCGCGACGTCCCCTCTTCTCCTCACCATTAACATACATCTTTAAAATGTAACGAATGACTGGAGAATCAGTCACATTTATTCCTAAATTGATTCTATGTTTGTTTGTTTTTTTAACAGCTTCCAAGCCGCCATGAAGAATTACGGAGTGGCTGATATTGATGTATTCCAGACGGTGGATTTGTGGGAAAAGAAAGACATCTCACAAGTTTGCTGCACATTGTTCTCTCTTGGCAGACAGGTGTGTTCCAAATTAAATATAGTCTAGTGTTAACTGTCAACTTATCTATCATATCTCCATGCGCGAAGACACATTTTTATTTACTTAACAGTCCATTGTTATTGTGAAGAAATATGCCAACTGCTAAATATCGACCTAAAACAATTTTATTTTACTTTATCATCTTTACAAGTAACACAATGTTTTACATAAGTTAAACATATTGGGACACTGAGAGTAATTGAGTTAATTAAATGTAGAATAAATATGGGCTACTAAATAATTTGATTCAGTGAAGCCAAATTTATTTCAAGCAATTAAATCAAATTTTTGCAAGATGATAATAATAATTTGAGTTAAATATAAATTAATTTAATTTAATTTCGGCAAAATTACATATTTAATTAGACTATATCCATTCTACACTTTTATCCTTAAAGAGTAAATATAAAATATGCATGGTTGCACCAATAGCTCCAGCTCTTCTTACAACTAGCGCATTGGAAAATAAACCTTTTAACAATACTTATTAATTTTAAAGAGAAAATATTATTATAGTCACAATATTCTTAAAATATAGTATCTAATTATTATGGCATATTATCCTATAAGTGGCAAGCATGAAATTCGCAGTAAAACAATTCACAACTCAACATGGAATTCATTATTTTATTCAATATTATAAATTTCAAAATTATTATTTCTAATTGACTCTAGTCTGTATGTATGTTTATTTATTGCTGACTTTTTCTTGTATTTAATATTTAAATTCAATAATCAGGTTTTTATTACTCTTTTAATTCCGGAAGTACAAGAAATATTGGACTCGCATATTATATATTTACCCAATTCGGTAAAAATCCGCTTGGCTCTTTCAGGGGACATGAAATTTGGTTTATAGATCGATTACAAAAACAGATTTATATAAAACAATGCTAATTTGACAATTAGTTCTTTTTAAGACGTAATTTTCATAATTGTTTCTCACAAGAATATTTGTTTTAACTTCTGGTTATTCTATTTTAACAATTCCCAAAATATGCCAAATACTTAAATGTGTTGATTGTTACAGACATACAGGCACCCAGAATGGACCGGTCCATGGCTAGGACCCAAACCCTCTGAAGAATGCAAACGCGAATTCACCGATGAACAAATCGCCGCCGGTAAGACCGTCATTGGTCTCCAGGCTGGTTCCAACAAGGGTGCGACACAAGCCGGCCAAAATATGGGCGCTGGCCGCAAAATCTTGCTCGGCAAGTGAACACAAAAACAATACAGAAACACCTTTTTACACCACACAAGAAACAATGTATGTCTAATACTCCTAAATGTAAAAAACCTTCCGCAAAACAATTATTTATTTGTATATGAAACCATATAATTATATTTTTTAAATAAAAGATTATAGATAGAAACATTTTTGGTTTGATTTTTGATATTCTTAAAGTTATCGACATAACTCGTCTAATTAAATTAAGATTCATAGGGTTTAAATCAATTTTGATAGTGCAGGAAATATTTTACTTTAATGAAAATAATTTCTATAACATTCTTTTAATTTTTGTATATTGTAGTGATGATTGTTAAATTTATAGCATAAACACAATCAAAATTGTTATGAGATCATTCACAAATAGTATTAAGAAATTGTTTAATAATTTATTAAAATCTTATATAAATTAACTCCCATATGCATAAAAACTGCTAAAGGAACTTTAAACTATCGTTTTCAGATTCAATTTTAAATTGTAACGTTTTAACACAATAAAATGTATTTCAATTGTCTCTGAAAAATGTGCAAAAAGAACTAACACCATTTACCATTTATTAAACAGAATTTAATAGTCTTACACGTTATTAAATCGTTATTTTACTGTATTTTTCAACGACTTGTAAATATATATATATTTACAAGTCGTTGAAAATTACAGTAAATCTGTTACATATTTAGTAATGTAATGTAATCAGTTATGTAATTTACACATGTATGTTAGTTATGCTCGTTGTGTTTAAACTTGCAATCATTTGAAGCCAAAAATGTCTTTGTTAAAATAGTATTCTCCATCAGCGTAATATTTTGTGGGAAATAAGAAATTCCTCTACACTCTACAGTGATATAGGATATGTTATATAATTTGAATGCCAAATACAACAAAGCTTCTACTTATTGCAAGTGAAATATGAGTAAAATTCAAAACAACGACTTCTACACAATCAAAATTACAAAACTTATAAACACGGATTATATGTCCAATTGTTTGTTCCAATTGTGAGTTCATCATTCCATGGGCAGTGTGCCAAGCACATGTTTACAATTTCGACAGGTGAGAGAATATATGAATACAATATATTTTTGAAGACATCGTGAATGTTGCAGCAACAGAAAATGAGTTAAATTCTGTGCTACGCAGTATTCAGCAGTGGGCGGTGTCTATTTCCATGTGCCGTGTTTCCATAAAGAAGCATAAACCCGGTTGCCGACTCGTGATTTGTGTAGTTAAGACGAAAATAACCACAAAATTTTTCTACATGTTTATGATGTTTTCCATCTCTCTACCAGACTCTTGCACTGTTACTTACTGGCATTTTTGTTTATATTGAAGTATTTTATGAAACCAAGGCTATAGGGTAATTCTAATTTTAATATTATTTCTCTTTTTATTTTCTTGGACGAAGTCTAAATTCGATCAATCGATTTTTCATTTAATCGTGGTTTGCGGTTTTAAATAATATTTCAATTTTTAATCGATTGCTTTGTTTTTATATCAATTATGAGATACTGTTTACTGGAAAGTATATAACAGTCCTATTTTCAAAATATGATTCTTCAGTAATTGGTACATTTTTCGAAAAAAAAATTAAACAAAAGTTGCTAGAAATATTAATATCTTCATCTTTTATAAACATCTCTCTTTCTCTAACTCATGCCATTTCCGAGATGTTGAAAATACAGCAAAATTAAACTGTACTACAAGTCAGAGGTATAAAGTTTCATTTTACCTTCGACAGTTTTGGTTCTGGAGCGTTCACAAACACACACACACATACAGACGGAGACGTCATTTTGAAAATAGTCAGATTTAATTTAGGGATTGGTGTAAATCTCGAGTTCGAAATATTTCGTTATATAAATTTATATAAGACAGTACCAATTAAACGAGCTATTATTAGAAACTAAACCATTTATTTATTTATTTTGACCCCGTGTCTAAAACTATTTTGATATTGTTGTGGACAGATCACCCTGAGACTGACACTATTTTGACAAATGATTCCTAAAATATAAGTGAGTAAATTACACCTAAGAAAACATTCAGTTTTGAGGTTACGTCAATCGTGGAGAGATTAACCTGAGGTTCAAAGTTTAACAGCCGCAGATTAATTATTTGACTTGATTTATATTCACTATTTCTTATAATTTTTAGCTACTTTAATCTATTAAATTATGCATATTAGTTGAAAATGTTTACAAACAGATAAAAATAGCTTTTAAATATATAAAAAATAAACTATTCAGTAACTTATACCGAACAAATAGATAAATATCTAACATCAAATAATTTTATATTAAAGTAATTTTGAATAAAGGTTCCTATCATTTTTCGTTATGAATGCGACAATTATATTATTCGCTGAGGTTTTGTCGCATTAATTTTTTTTTTATTCGAGTCCAGATGAATTAAAAAAATTATAAATTCCCTGTCGAAGATAACTTGCGAAAACCATACCTGAGTACGACTGCCAAGAGGTTCTTCAGGTCACGCCTCATTCCGCTAATTGTCACTACATGTTTACTATTTTGTTTTCATTTATTATTATTTAAGTCGCATAGTCAAATGTTTAACATCAATCAACTACAGTTTATCATTAAAATGACTTCAGAGATATTTAATTTTAGTCAACATATGTATAGTTTATGATTTAATGTCTTTCCGGGATATTCAAAATAGATACTTTAGTTATATATGTTTGAAAGAATACAAAATTATTAGCTCGCCATATGTAGTACCGAAGATAAAAAAATTTCCTTAACAAAAAGTATTTTTCTCATCACCCTGAATCCAAATATACATATTATATATATATATATATATATATATATATATATATATATATATATATATATATATATATATATATATATGTATATATACTTATATTTTTGGATGTTAGTCGTCGCTCGTAAGACCAAATTTGTGCCCACTATTTCTCTGAAGGTACCGGAGCGATTAACAGTTATAGGGCCCTACAATTTGGAGCCCCCCTTAATATAGCCCGTATAAATATACTAATATTCTTAGAATTATTAGGATAATTTTTGGATGAAAACATATTGTCGACATAAAATCCTAAGGTATTTTATGTCTACAATATTTTTTAATATTGTTTACCCAAAGGTCGTAAATAATTATGAAATATTATAATTTTTAATTTTAGAATATGCACTAAATATTTTTCATCAAAATAATATACAATAAATTGTAAGACTTTTATACCTATAACATTTTTTTTTTCATTAGAAATATATAAACCAACCAATACTTTGAAATTGCACCATTTAGCCAATCATTATTACGTTATCAAATACTGTATCTTCAATATAAAATATAGATTGTTACTTTAATATTCACCTTATCAATGTATTCAAATATAATATTTAATACGTACTGTTTTTCACAAGTTCTCATTCGATTTAAGGGGGCATTCACCTTTTGCGGATTCAGAAAATCGATATTTTTTTTTTTTGTAGAATAGGACACTTTGAAGTGTTGACTATAGGTCTTTGAAGCCGTTTTTTGAAATTCGAGTTGAAAATATGTGAAATTGCGATTTAAACAAAACAATGTTTTTGCTCAAGCACGGCGTTTTCGCGCGCGTCAGTCTGAAGGTAAAACTTTAAACGTGTTTTTCTCGAAACCATATTTTTTAAGTCGCGCGGTAGAATATCTCGACAACAAATTAACCGATTTAACTCTCGATAAGTGCATCTTAAAGGTAATAAAATTCTCTAAGAGTTGATCCTCGACGAAGTGTGTCCGACAATTGTTAATATTTTTTAAGGCCCGCCAAAGGAGAAAAAAAGTGGCAAAACATAACTTTTTTCGTACGATGGTCGCCATTTTGCTAATTATGGTCCAAATGGACCACCCGAAAATCAATTCTTAGACAATTTAATATACTTTAAAACCCTTATTTCTTATTTTTTTTCAAACAACTGGGACCAGAGTTATGCTACCGCGCGCATAAATTGAGCTGTCCACTTTGGACCTAGACATCTTCGCTGGGGCTGAATGTACCCGACTTTAAAAAATACCTTATGAAAGAGAAAAGTTGAATAAATACGATACAAAAAAACCGCATGCAAATATCTCGAACCTACCCTGAGAAAAAAAAAGTTAAAAACCAGCTTTTTTTTGTGCTCAAAAGGTGAATGCCCCCTTAATAGTATGAGAGTATTTTAATTTTCAAACATACCAGTACCATCTACTGAAAAGTACCGCAACTACAAGCGTCGCGGCGCACTTCCCTCCCTCGGAATAGGCAGGAACTAAACTGACGGAATAGAAAACTAGTGGCAGTTATGAAAAGTTTATTATTTGAGTTGCCAATTTGAGAACTAAACGAATCTGATCATCAAAAAGTTTTGTTATATTTCGCAAAATGAACTACTGTTTTTATTGTTTCAAATAACTAGCATATGAAAAGTTTCACGAAACAGTAAAACATTGAATTTAAATTAATTATGATAATATTTTTACCATTTCACTAATAAACATATACAATTGGCATTTTACCAAGCGGTAGACAATATGTTTTGTTTTTATCAATATAACATTTAAAGAAATCGAATATATTAAAGGATTTCTTTAATGAGGATATGTTTAGGTAAATAAAAGAATTGTTTATATAAAACTGATTGACAATATAAGTCCTTGTGAGAAGGACAACGTTTCAGATGTTCTAAATTAGATTTTTTTTATTGTTTAAGAGTGTAAGCAGCTGTTGCGACGAACATGAATCAGCGTTAAGAAAAATGGGTGATATTTTTAGAACACAAATAAATATCTGAATGGAATAGCGAAGCGTTTGAAAGTGATCATAGATAAAATTTGATGGAGCGAGCGAAGCAATAAAGACAAATAATCGGTAATTAGGCCACGGATATCTTATATTCAAAATAGTTATCATTAATATAATAACCCAGAAATGTTTGTATGTGAGTGTGTATGTGTAGAACGCTTTTTTTTGTAAAAATGCAGATTGGCATAAACGGGGATCGAACTCACGACCTCCAGGGTGAAAGGCATGACACTTAGCCACTGCACCATGGCGACTGTTAATAATGTTATAAAAAATAATCAAATAGTTTATACTGAAATAAAACAATCACTACGATTCTGAAGTTCAGTCTGCTTTGAAATAGACAAAAACGAATCAAACGTCAGAATGAAATGTCAATATTGGTTTTTGTGTGATAAATCTTCAATTCAAAGTTTAATCTTAAGTTTAAGGGGAGTAGCATGTTATAATTTCAATTTTTAAGTATATAATATGAAATAAGTGCATATTATTGCCTAATTAGCAAATATTTTTAGCAAATACGTGTTTCTGTACATTTATTTTAATTCATAGTTAATATTTTTCACTTCAAAATGGCCAAGAAGCAGTGATTTTTGAAAATATGAGTTGCGGTAAGATTTTATAGTTCGTCAAATTATAATAACTGCAAGTAAGTAAATTTATAATTCTGATTATTAGAGAAATAAAATCTTGAAGAGATAATTCAAACATATTTAGAAGCATGTTTGGTTGGCAATTTTATTCTTTTATTTTTGATGGTACAATCCATTGTATTTTAGCATATAACTAATTATCATCACTTTTAAAACTGCCGTTGTGACACTGCATCAGTTTAATACTGCAAAATTCAGAATCTAGCCTGATTATTTAATTCAAAAACAATAATGAATCAAATGTCAAATCATTAAAAATGTTGTGTAAAAAGGATTTGTAATACATATTATTTGAATAATCGATTCAAATAATAAACAGCAATCGTTAGTAAATTTATAATCCTGTTTTTTTATATACAATCATAGAAACTGTCTAAATGATACAACACATATAAGGTTAAAATCAAAGTTAAACAAAATTTTGTTTAAATTTATCGGATGTTACACAGTGCATGATAAGCGATCGATTAGTTAATCTCAGCATCTAAGAACAAAATAGCGTTCAAAGAAAGAACTCGATTTTTTCTTTATTATTCTTTGCGATGTGGAAATTTGTATTACTATTATAGTCAAACGATACAAAATGAAGAAAAACCGTGTTATTATTATTAAATTACATGAAAATTCGCCATCAGTCAAAACTGACCTATGTTCTGTATACCATATGGGCACATGGTGCCCACGGGTGACCCTAGTTGTTGAATATTAGCGTAATTATTTCGTCGAACAATTATCACAACAATTTCTTAATTTGAAGAAATATTTATATAATTTATCAAAACAAGCATACAAGCATACGTACTGGCACAAATGCCTGAAGCTCACCATTTAAACAATTAGATACGATGTTTAATTTTTTTTAATTTAAGGAAAATACATATTTATAACCACTAATCTTTAAGGTAATAATTAGTTCATGTGTACAAATTTAATTGGCCCTTTACGATGTATAAAAACAATCATAGGTGCACCAATACCTTCAGCTGCCCGGTCTTATAATCAATAATAAGCTGCAGTGGAATACATTAGATTCAAGGTGATAAAACTAGAACTTTTACTTAATGAATATGTTTGATCCGAGAATGCTACAGACACACGACCGAATGTTTTAGCTCTTCTGTACTTCGTATGGCGAAAGCTTGAGATATTGTTGGAGCAATAAATGACATCGTAAATAATATCGGAGAAAAGCTAATGTCGTTCAAGTTGTTTTCGAAGTCAGGTCATCACACCTTGGCGATAGTATGAGGGAGGAGTTCGTCCACGTGGGTGAACCAAAACCCAAGATACATAAATACGTGTAGATATGTTCTGTTCTTCTTTCTTATATATGCGTGAGTCAAGCATGAATGTTGCCGACGCTGTGGCCCGTGGTTCGTGGGTCCGTGGTTCGAAGAGCGACGCGACGCGACGCCTTACAGGCAGGACGGGTGCAGTGCGTCGAGTCACCTGCTAAATTTGGGAGCGTAAAATGTCCCACCCTTGCCCCTCGACAACGACGTCAACCCAAGATTGGGTTACGTTGTGTTCAAGCAGAGTAGAGTATAGAGATTCCCCCATTTTCATATTCACATCACCCATCAGGTCTTTTTTTAACTTTGGCATTTTTTACTTTTATTCGGTCTTAGGCGGTACATATACCTGTCGTCCATTGAGTTCTCCAGTAACTTATGTAATTGTTAATATTAGAAATGCAGTGGCGTACGCTGACATATGAAAAATCAAGATTCTTGTCCTGTATGTGTCGAATCTCGAACAAGTACATTTTGTAGAATCATGGACAATCAAATCAGGACTAGATTCAGTATACTAGCGACCTTCTGTTTTATGTCTCCATATTTAATACGTTGACGATGTTTTCTTTCTTGGGCGATTTACATGATGAGTTTTCAAGTGAATTAATTCCATTATTTAACGTGATTTGAAGGTTATCCGGTAAAGGGGAAGGTGTTGTACCTTGGGATACATTTGGCCACTCTGATGAAAATAATTAGGTAGATGTTGTTTCATTATGATAGCAGTTCATGTACAGTTATAGTTGATGAAGTAATGGTTTTAGTGTAATATTATATATTGTTTATTTATGAAGCTACTTCGTTTATTTAATTCTGTGACAGTCTAGTTAGTATACATGTCCTACTCTTTTGAACAGATATTGAGTTCAATTTTCAAAGTTAAATATGTAGATATTACATTACATTTTATTAAAAAAAAAAAGTGAAGTTGTACTTCTGTACAGTAATTATCACGTACCTTGGGACAGGTACATGCATATAATTTAAAGGATATGCATTCTGATAATTTAGTAAGGGCTAATAAATTGTATAATTGCGCCTATTAACCATTTTTCGTAAAATTAAAAATTCTTTTTAAAGTACGAAGGCTGTGGACAACAAAAGCAATAAATTATAATACGATATAGATTTTTAGCTCGCCGTACAAAATGTACAAAAGAACTATAGTGATTGGTCGTGTGTCTGTAACATGCTCGGATCGAAAAAAAATCTTAACAAAAAGTTCTTGTATTTTTGCCCTGAATCCTAAAATATATATATATATATATATATATATATATATATATATATATATATATATCTCATATACTTGGATGTATGTATCTGTTAAAGATATACATTAGTTTAATTTGTATGAACTAATATTAAGCGGTAGGACTTTAGGGTTCGTTCTAGAGAACAATTGAGGAGTGTATTATTGAGGTGTGTGTTCTGTAAATATATATATTTCATTAAATAAAAGGTTTTTCGATAAGTAAAGTGTTTTATTGACTAAACCTAAACAGTATCTCGCTCGGAGTTTGTAACCGCAACTCCTCTGAAATGAAATTTGGTATACATATAATTTCCATGCCCGTAAAGTTCCCGTCGCATTTTAAATCCAATCGTCAGTACAGGGCCAGCGTTATAGGCCCCCAAAATTTGGAACCTCCTAAATAATTCTCTTAGTAAACTTTTTAGAATTTTCAAAATTTTAGAATTTCCTACTAAAAATTCTAAGATATTTTATGTTTTTTCAAATTATGAGCCCATAGGCTTAAAAAAATATATTTATTTTGAAGTATATCAGACATTGAACGCCATCTGTTAGTGAAATGAAGAAGTTATTTGACAGTAATTTTTTTGGTTATATTTTCCAATGTATAAACTTCTTCTTCTGTGTTTTAATTAATAGAATTAGGAAATGTTCATCAAATAATTTTCAATATCCTTGGCTAATCACGAAACGAACGATATTAACGTTACCCATGTGGATGTGTGCAATTTTAAATGTGGAGTTATGGAAATTAAATCTTATGGTACAGGAATAAATAAATCTCGGGATCATAATTAGTTAGATTGGTTCAATGGGCACTGTGAGTATAATGTCGATGATTTAGAATTATATGCGTAAACTCAGAAATTCATTTATTTCATGTTAAATGCAGAAGAAATGTCATCAAACATTCAAGACAACATAAACCAAATTTCCAAGACTCTTCGTATATTAATACATTATTGTATAAAACAATAATTTGAATATGTTTCAATAATGAATTGCTATCGCTTTTAGTTTTGTATTTTGCGATTGGGCTCGCCGAAGCGGCGAGCTGGTAGCACTGGCGCTAGCGCCAGTTCTTGCTAATCCTACAAAATGGGATAATATCTTTTTGAACAATTATATTTTCATTTAATATCTACTTAATTATTCATTTAAAAAAAGTTAATGTGTGAATTACTCTTAAGTTAATATATAAGTTTTTGATCATTGAGTTCTTGGTTCGTTTTCGTATACTTAGTACAAACAGTGTCCCAAGGTACACGATGATGTACCTTGGGATACTTTCCCGTTTTTCCTTGTGTATATATTTTTTTTTTTTCACTCCGAAATAACATCACAATAAAAATAATATATAATAACATAAGCATATTCTTTCCTATCGTACTATTATTTCTTTAATAACTTAACCCAAGAAAATTACAGCTCACAATATGTAAAAATTGTCCCTATTATTATAATCTAATTTATAAGTTTTTGACAATGGTAGATTGCGGAACGGTGGCACTCCTTAATTTTTATTTTAGTATACCTAAGATATTTAATGGTTGCACGGAATTAGAATTACTCCTGTGCATCAGATTCTGCAATTTACTGCCATCGCATAATACCTAGCTTAAATGTGATCTAACATAAACAATATTGTTTGAAAAGAAAACATATACGTAAGATATTATACTGGTTTTAGTGGTTTTGTATACAAAAATAGAAGATTATTTTGGAAAAATGAAAATAAACTCATTTTTGTACGACATTCCTTGGAAGTGGACCATTTTAACATAGTTATCTCAGCACTGAAAAATGTTTATACGGTTTTATGTAATTAAAATACGCGTCTGTTGACATTAACAACTGCTAGTTAAAAATATATGCCTGGACAGATTTCTTCGCAAAACTACGTATATCTACTATACCAATATTACATAAATAAAAATAAACAATATTTTAACCATAAGAAATAGTTGCAGAATCGTTCTTTAAAAATCAGTGGTTCACAAAGGCAAAACAAAAATTTGAGATGATTATTTGGTATGGTAAAACACAAGATTATTATTAATTTCCATTCAAATGCTTATATGAGTTTTTCATTTCTACCTGTAGCGGTGATAGAATTTGTCCTTCAGTTGTTTATTTAACCACGGGAACATTAGTTGTTGTGCCAAATTCCAAACTGCCAGGTGTCGTTTATTATAAGTGTTATTTATGAATTATGAATTTATGAGTTATGAATTATGAAATTACCGAAATTCATGCATCTAAAAATTTTATGAGACATCACAATTATTTATCAATATATAATTAGGGTTAAGTTTCAACTAACTCACTTTATTTGATATTTATAAAATAATTCCAACGATGAAATTACTATGAAATTGATACTTCTGTTACTCATAACATTCGCACTTAATTTCAAAGAGCATGTTAAATATTTTTGTTGGCATGTTATAATTCTCACCGTATTTATACGTATCTAATAAAAAAGTATATTTAATTTACAATCCATCAGAAATAGAACGCAAACAAATCAGCGATGCCAGCGTCTGCTTGGGTGTATGTACAGGATAGCATAAATTCCATCAAAAATATGTGACAAGTGAGGTTCACAATTTGAACTGATCTGAAGCGACGCAAAGTCGTTCCAGAAATAAACTGCGGACAGACCCAACGTCTGTGTAAACTTCTTGAATTATTTCCTACGTGCAAAATATCTACTGAAAGTGTGCTGTATTGCATATCTATAAAAACAGCGCCAAGGATGTCCAGCAAGCTTAGGTACAACTTGTCTTATAAAAAGTATTACAATTATTTGTAGATCACTGATAGAAAGAAATATATTTTACTGCATATTGTAAAATTCAAAATTATAATATTTAATATTTTTTTACGGCCTTTGAGTTAACAATATGAAAAAATCTTGTGGTCGTAAAATATCTTAGAATTTTTAGTAGAATTTTTGAGTGTTTTAATTATTTTTCTAAGGGAAGTATTAAGGGGGGCTACAAATTTTGGGTCCCTATAATTCGGGAAGTATACGGGCGATTGAATTTGAACTGCGAGCGGATTTGAATGGGAAGCCAAATAATATGTGTAGCAAATTTGGTGTGAATCGCTCCGGTATCTTCAGAGGAGTAGAGGGCAAAATTTTTGTCTTACGAGCAAGCGAGCCACGACTAACATCCAAGTATATAATATATATATACAAATATATATCCAAGAATGCTACAAACACACGACCGAATGCTTTAACTTCTTCAGTATTTCAAGACTCATCTAATGAGAATATACGGCCACTTGCCGGTTTCAATTTTCCATTGCGAATTGAGACTATTGAATACGCTCCAAATAATATGTTTTATTATCAATTAGTGTAGATATATATATATATATATATATTCTTTAATAAAAGTGCATTATGATCATAAAATTGTGGAATTTGGCAAAGAGAATGGAATATAATTCAACGCCTACATATGATTGCTTGTCCGGTAAGAAAACAATGTTTTTCTAACAAGAATCATGTTTTGTTTATGTGTATCTATAGGTTATGTTTTGGTCAGCATTGTTTTAGTGTACCTATGATGTATAGCAGTTGCGAAGATATATAAATAAGGCCTCTCTTGTCGACTAACACTGCCACATGGTTGGCAAATTTGAGACGCCTAATTAACTGCAGGTCAAATACGTAGCACTCATTACGATGTGCAAATGAATTTCTCTATTTCGTTTTTGTCTTAGTGCATTCACATTTCGTTTTATAAAGAATTTGTATTACACAATAATATACAATGTTAAATTCTGCAATTATTTACTCAATACTTCCTAATTTTGAAATCTTTATTTTCAAATTAAACTTTATTTTTGAAGAACAACATTTAAAATCATATTATATTTTTCTTTATTTTCTTATACGTAATGTGTAAAGGATATTAATTAAGTTTGCTAACCAGTCATTAAGTCATTAAACAATGATTGTGTTTGATATTCAAAAGAATTACTTATATTCTTTTTTATCTCGCCGTACGAAGTACTGAAGAAGCTGAAGCATTCGGCCGTGTGTCTGTAGCATTCTGGGATCAACAAATTTCCTTAACAAAAAGTGTTTCTCTCGTCGCCCTGAATCCAAAAATATATAATGTAAACTTATATCGCTCGTAAGGCCAAATTTGTGCCCTCTACTCCTCTGATGGTACCGGAGCTATTCACACCAAATTTGCTACACATATTATTTGACATCTGGCTCACAGTTTAAATCCAATCGCCCGTATACTTCTCGAGTTATAGGGCCCCAAAATTTGGAGCCCCTCTTAAAACAGTCATTAGAAAAAAATCGAAACACTCAAAAATTCTAAGATATTTATATATAATTTTTTTTTCATATTGTTAACCCAAGGGCCGTAAATACTTTTTGAATATTATAATTTTGAATTAATATGCACTATAAATTTGTTTTTATCAAAATAATGTACAAAAAATTGTAAGACTTTTTAGCTCGCCGTACGTAGTACCGAAGAGGCTAAAGCATTCGATCGTGTGTCTGTAGCATTCTCGGATCAAAAAATTTCATTAAGAAAAAGTGTTCGTCTCGTCGCCCTGATTCCGAAAATGTATATAACTTATATACTTGGATGTTAGTCGTCGCTCGCTCGCTCGCTCGGTCGCTCGTAAGACCAAATTTGTGCCCTCTACTCCTCTGAAGGTACAGGAGCGATTCACTCCAAATTTGGTACACATATTATTTGGCGTCCCATTTGAATCCGCTCGCAGTTTAAATCCAATCGCCCGTATACTTCCCGAATTATAGGGCCCCAAAATTTGGAGCCCCCCTTAATACTGCCCTTATAAAAATATTTGAAACACTTAAAATTTTTACTAAAAATTCTAAGATATTTATTGTCTACAAGATTTTTTCATTTTGTTAACCCAAAGCCCGAAAAAAATTATTAAATATTATAATTTTGAATTTTAAAGTATGAACTAATTTTTTTTTTATCAATATAATCTAAAATTAAATGTAAGACTTTTTACACCTATAACATATTTTCAAATTGTTAACCAAAATAATTAAAAACCACTGCTCGCAACGCATATTTTACCTAAGGGCGGGCTCTGCGCGTTGGTGCGTTTTACGCGTACCAAATCTTGTTATATCTATAACATATTTTCAAATTGTTAACCAAAAGGCCATAATAATTAAAAATCGCTGCTCGCATCGCATATATTACTTGTATTTTTAATTTCTGTTCAAAAATAGCTATAATTGCCTAAAAAAAAATGTTTCATGTTAGGTATGCTTGGTACCATTACATTTGGATACGTCAGAATATGAAATATATTTTTATATTTAAAATCGCGCTATTTAAAAAGAGCGTCAATTTTCCAAATAAATAAAATTACGATAATATCTTTCTTATGATGCCAACCGCCAAGCCACCTACCTACACACAACTTGGCAATGTCTATGAAACTCGAGATTATTTATAGTTTCTTTTTTCAGCAAATCATACTCATACAGACGATGAAAAAAAATTCTAATTATTATTCGTAGAATTTTAAAGGGGGTGGTTTAACATGACACAACACATGTAATATTTCAATAATTTGCCAAAACCGCTTTCAAAAATATTTATTGTTTTTCAATTTACGAGTTCGTAATACTGTGGTTGAACTGTACATTTCTATATGCATATTAGCGTTACTAAAATGTAATTATTTTCTCAGTTTAATGTAAAGATTAAATTACTTTTGTTCGAAATTTGATGGTGTTGACAAAAATATTTATTGAATAGTAAAATATCTCTTTACATTATTGTATTATTTATTTACATATAATCATGTATATTTTGTTTACAGTCAAAGCAGTGTTAATATTTTAACAAGTACCATTATTTATAGTTTCTATAACAGTAATAGTACGAATAAAATTTCCATAATTTATTATTTAGTATTCTTTTCTGATTTTGTAAAGTGCTTAACAAATTAATAAAATAATGTTTTAAATACTTATTGTTTATTTTATATTATTTTAATTATTAATATTATCTCCATAATAAGTACGATTTTGGTAACAAGGTAGTACGATTTAAAAGATTTATTTCGTCATTTAAAGACGTTAATTATACTTGTATTCTTTAAAACAAGCTTAAGGGGGGCTCTAAATTTTGAGGCCCTATAGCTCGGGAAGTATAAGAGTGGAAGTATGCGAACGGATTCAAATTGGATGCCAAATAATATGTGTTGCTAATTTGGTTCAAATTGCTTCGGTACCTTCAGAGCAGAGGGCACAAATTTGGTCTTACGAGCGAGTGACGACTAACATCCAAGTATATAAATTATATATATTTTTGGAAGCAGGGCAACGAGACAAACACTTTTTGTTAA
Source organism: Leistus spinibarbis (assembly GCA_933228885.1). NCBI lineage: Eukaryota > Metazoa > Arthropoda > Insecta > Coleoptera > Carabidae > Leistus > Leistus spinibarbis. The sequence continues at coordinate 405,350 of OW121800.1, forward strand.
AGATATTTTTTGATCCGAGATTGCTACAGACACACGACCGAAAGCTTTAGCTTCTTCGGTACTTCGTACGGCGGGCTAAAAAAACACGTAAAGCGAAGGTGTCATAAAACATCAAACTATAGAGACAAACATTATGTTTTGTAGAAATTCATTCTGATTAATAAATAAAACAAAAAATATCTTAACAAGAACTGGCGCTAGCGCCAGTGCTATCAGCTCGCCGTTCCGGCGAGGGCGGTCACATCAATAAATACAAAACTAAAAGCGATAGCAATTATTATAGTACAAAATTTATTATTGTTATGATATTTCATCGGCATTTAATATGAAATTAATAAATTTCTAAGTTTACGTATATAATTCTTAATCATCGACATTATACTCACATTGCCCATTGAACCAATCTAACCAATTATGATCCCGACATTAATTTATTCCTGTACCATAACAGTTTTAATTTCCAACAAGCATTGGCGCTAGCGCCAGTGCTATCAGCTCGCCGTTCCGGCGAGCGCGGTCACATCAATAAATACAAAACTAAAAGCGATAGCAATTATTATAGTACAACATTTATTGTTATGATATTTCATCGGCATTTAATATGAAATTAATAAATTTCTAAGTTTACGTATATAATTCTAAATCATCGACATTATACTCACTCACATTGCCCATTGAACCAATCTAACCAATTATGATCCCGACATTTATTTATTCCTGTACCATAACAGTTTTAATTTCCAAAAACTCCACATTTAAAATTGCACACATCCACATGGGTAACGTTAATATCGTTTGTTTCGTGATTTGCCAAGGATATTGATAATTATTTAATGAACATTTCCTAATTTTATTAATTAGAACACAGAAGCAAATGGTTTATACATTGGAAAATATAACCAAACAAATTACTGTCAAATAGACAACTTTTTCATTTCACTAACAGATGGCGATCAATGTCTGATATACTTCAAAATATATTTATATAATTTTTTTTAAGCCCATGGGCTCACAATTTGCAAAAACTTTAATCACATAAAATATCTTAGAATTTTAAGTAGAAAATTCTAAATTTTTTAAAAGTTGACTAAGGGCAGTATTGAAGAGGGTTCCAAATTTTGGGGGCCTATAACGCCGGCCCTGTACTGACGATTGGATTTAAAATGCGACGGGAACATCACGGGCATGGAAATTATATGTATACCAAATTTCATTAAAATCGGCCCGGTACCTTCAGACGAGTTGCGGTCACAAACTCAGGTCTTACGACGGACCGACCGAGCGAGCGAGCGAGATACATACATCCAAGTATATGAGTTATATATATTTTTGGATTCAGGGCGAAAATACAAGAACTTTTTGTTAAGATTTTTTTTCGATCCGAGCATGTTACAGACACACGACCAATCACTATAGCTCTTTTGTACTTACTGTACGACGAGCTAAAAAGTACAATTTTGGCAACCATCGCCTAAGTAGATGTATTTTAATGGTTCATATATAGCACTAATTTATTTTGCAATATAATTTGAATTATAAACAGGTAATATTAAACCAAACACATTTTTCAAAAATATTAATAATAATAGATATTAACTCTATGATGATATCATCATTAATATAATAACCCAGAAATGTTTGTATGTGAGTGTGTATGTGAGTGTGTATGTGTGTATGTGTGGAACGCTTTTTTGAAAAAATGCAGATTGGCATAGACGGGGATCGAACTCACGACCTCCAGGGTGAAAGGCATGACACTTAGCCACTGCACCATGGCGACTGTTAATAATGTTATAAAAAATAATCAAATAGTTTATACTGAAATAAAACAATCACTACGATTCTGAAGTTCACTCTGCTTTGAAATAGACAAAAACGAATCAAACGTCAGAATGAAATCAGTCAAAATTGGTTTTTGTGTGATAAATCTTCAATCCAAAGTTTAATCTTAAGTTTAAGGGGAGTATCATGCTATAATTTCAATTTTTAAGTATATAATATGAAATAAGTGCATATTATTGCCTAATTAGCATATATTTTTAGCAAATACGTGTTTCTGTACATTTATTTTAATTCATAGTTAATATTTTTCACTTCAAAATGGCCAAGAAGCAGTGATTTTTGAAAATATGAGTTGCGGTAAGATTTTATAGTTCGTCAAATTATAATAACTGCAAGTAAGTAAATTTATAATTCTGATTATTAGAGAAATAAAATCTTGAAGAGATAATTCAAACATATTTAGAAACATGTTTGGTTGGCAATTTTATTCTTTTATTTTTGATGGCACAATCTATTGTATTTTAGCATATAACTAATTATCATATTTTAAAACTGCCGTTGTGACACTGCATCAGTTTAATACTGCAAAATTCAGAATCTAGCCTGATTATTTAATTAAAAAACAATAATGAATCAAATGTCAAATCATTAAAAATGTTGTGTAAAAAGGATTTGTAATACATATTATTAGAATAATCGATTCAAATAATAAACAGCAATCGTAAGTAAATTTATAATCCTGTTTTTTATATACAATCATAGAAACTGTCTAAATGATACAACACATATGCACCATACAAGGTTAAAATCAAAGTTAAACAAAATTTAGTTTAAATTTATCAGATGTTACACAGTGCATGATAAGCGATCGATTAGTTAATCTCAGCATAAATCTAAGCAAAAATATTAATCTTAAAATGATTCATTTTTTTGGTGGAGTTGCCATATGATCATTTTTTGCTTGTCGTACGATAGTGTTTAGTCACGTGTCTGGAACATTCTCGGATCCAAAAATTTTATTAAGAAAAAGTGTTTGTGTCGCAAAAATTTTATTAAGAAAAAGTGTTTGTCTCGTCTCTCTGTTTACGAAAATGTATATAACTTATCGTATATCATTGGATTATGTCGCTCGTTTCTTCGTAAGACCAACTTTGTGGACGTATCTCCTCTGAAGGTTCCGGGTCGATTTTAATGAAATTTGATATACATATAACTTCCCGTGAAGTTCCCATCACATTTTAAATCCAATCGTCTGTACAGGTCCAGAGTTATATGACCCCAAAATTTAAAGTCCTCCTAAATACTGCTTTTAATCAACTTATAAAATTTTTAGAATTTTTTACTAAAAATTCTGAATGTTTTTCGAAAATGTGAGCCCAGGGGCTATAAGATAATAATAGAAATAAATAAAAATCATAATTTATTTTTTATTATATCAAAAAAATTATAAGACCTTTATATTTATAATAATTTTACGAATTGTGAACTTAAAGGTCAAAAAAATTATTGAACCTGTAAATGGAAAAATGTTATATTGATAATAATAAACCAAAAATAAAAAATAAATAAAATTAAGGTATATGAAGGACAAAGTCACGAAAATTTGTAAAGTCTCCAACGTTTTGATTCCCAAAACGTGGCTTTCATGAAATTGTTGAATTTTGATAATTACGCAAATCTGTAGATGTAGATAATGCACATTTTCGTAAGTAAATAACTATGCAGATTGCAAAACGAGCTAAAAATGAAATGATGCTTGCTTCGAGTCAATTAAAGTCCGCCTTTGGTGGTTCGACACGGTGAATATAATAAATTAGTCAAGTATAAGGTACGAAAGTAGTGTAGGGAGCAGTCTTTTTGCCAGTAAATGAATCATCACATAACACGTCCATATAGTTAAAATGTTTTCTTTATGATTGTATTAACTAAAGATGTCGAGTTATTTTTGGACAACCGTCAGGTATTTTTGTACCACGAATCACGCTAATTTTAACCATATTGACACGTCACACGAATTTTATGTATCGAATACTTTTCCAACAACAATATTTGCACTATATAGCGACTGATTTTGCACGATGTACTGTCAAACTAATGGAAAATTTACGCTGTTACGTAAATGCTATAAATATATGTATCATGTTTGTGTGTGTAAAATTTCATAAATCATGGTAACTTTTATTGTTAATTTTATAAACAATTTGAGATGGGCTAAATTAATGTTATACCTAAATTAAAATAATAATATTCATAATTTTATTTACCTTATGAGATATGGCGGAAAATTAGAAAGTCAATATTCAGAAAGGGCTTGTCCAATGTGTAGAAGTTGCCAAAACAAATATATTCTAGCCAACATTACAAAACTTTTTGAGCAAAAATATTTTTAAATATTTCTTTATGTATGTGTCTTTATTTATATTTAATTGAAAAACAAGATTAGGTACAACGCACTTATGCGTCCAGCTCGCCTTATTAAGCAATAAATGCAATGCGAGCAGCGGTTTATAATTATTATGACCTTTTGGTCAACAATTTGAAAAAATGTTATTAATATAAAAATTCTTGCATTTTTTTCTAATTAATTTTGATATAATAATAAAAAACATTTTTTAAGTTCAAATTTAAAAATTCAACTTATAATATATAATTTTTTTATGGCCCTTGAGTTATAAATATGCAAAAATCTTGTAGATATAAAATATCTTAGAATTATTAGTAGAATTTTTAGGTTATTTAATTATTTTTATAAGGGCAGTATTAAGGGGGGTTATAATTCAGGAAGTATAAAGGCTATTGGATATAAACAGCAAGCGGATTCAATTGGGATGCCAAATAATATGTGTACCAAATTTGGTGTGAATCTCTCCGGTACCTTCAGAGGAACCACAAATTTGGCCATACGAGCGACGACTAACATCCTAGTTCATAAGTTACACATATTTTTGGCTTCAAGGCGTCGCGACTAACACATTTTGTTAAGAACATTTTTTGATCCGAGAATGCTACAGGCACACGACCGAATGCTTTTACTTCTTTGGTACCTCGATCATCACTCGACTTTCCTATTCTTTTATTATCTGTTATTGTAATAATGCTTTATGTTGTTATAAAGAAAGAAACAATTACACAGATATTAGATTCGTTAATTCCGAAATTGTAACAGTATATAATTTATATACCTGGAGAGATGTCGCTCGGTCGATCGTAAGATCTGAGATACTGAGCCAATTTCAACCAAATTTGGTATACATATTATATCCCTTATATTTGGAGAATGTTTGGAATCTATTTTGAGGAAAATGACAATGATACAGTTTTATAAATATCGTATTATTTATTATCATAAAGTATGAATGTTGCAACAACCAAAAAATGTTAATTGCAATGTAAACATATGATATTTAATAACAAGTGACGTGAGGCAGTGATTCGTCGTGCCTCAACTTGTGCCGGTGCCAATAGTGATTCATATTGGTATAGCAATTGTAATACAGAATCGTCGTCGGCTAATTCTAGACTAACTTCAATCTGAGTGGGCGTACAAACAAACCAATACATCTATGATAAATCAACCACCCCAATCGCAGCATCATCGTGATGTATGGACGGCCAACTGGCCATACGCTTCGCTGAAATTTATATCAATTATAATTATAGGTACTGTTGTTAGGTGCTCAAAATGCACTAGAATATTATGCTCTTGACCAAACCGCATATACATATTTTATTAGACTTATAGGAAATATTTGTTAACATATAATAATCGTTTGGTTTTACTGTTGCAAAATAGTTGTTAAAACAAAAAATAAACATGAAGCCGTTACTTACCGAAATTAAATTTAAGTGAACGAGAGTCTGCAGATAAAGAAACTTTCAAATTAACAAGCTTAGGTCGTACAACGCACCTATGCGTCCAGCTCGCCTTATAAGTAATATATGCGATGCGAGCAGCGGTTTTTAGCTCGTCGTACAGTAAGTACAAAAGAGCTATAGTGATTGGTCGTGTGTCTGTAACATGCTCGGATCGAAACAAAATCTTAACAAAAAGTTCTTGTATTTTCGCCCTGAATCCAAAAATATATATAACTCATATACTTGGATGTATGTATCTCGCTCGCTCGCTCGCTCGGTCGGTCCGTCGTAAGACCTGAGTTTGTGACCGCAACTCGTCTGAAGGTACCGGGCCGATTTTGATGAAATTTGGTATACATATAATTTCCATGCCCGTGATGTTCCCGTCGCATTTTAAATCCAATCGTCTGTACAGGACCGGCGTTATAGGCCCCCAAAATTTGGAACCCTCCTAAATACTGCCCTTAGTCAACTTTTAAAAATTTTAGAATTTTCTACTCAACATTCTAAGATATTTTATGTGATTAAAGTTTTTTCAAATTGTGAGCCCATAGGCTTAAAAAAAATAATATAAATATATTTTGAAGTATATCAGACATCGATCGCCATCTGTTAGTAAAATGAAGAAGTTATATTTATGTGACAGTAATTTGTTTGGTTATATTTTCCAATGTATAAACCATTTGCTTCTGTGTTTTAATTAATAAAATTAGGAATGTTCATCAAATAATTATCAATATCCTTGGCAAATCACGAAACGAACGATATTAACGTTACCCATGTGGATGTGTGCAATTTTAAATGTGGGGTTTTTGGAAATTAAAACTGTTATGGTACAGGAATAAATAAATGTCGGGATCATAATTGGTTAGATTGGTTCAATGGGCAATGTGAGTATAATGTCGATGATTAAGAATTATATACGTAAACTTAGAAATTTATTAATTTCATATTAAATGCCGATGAAATATCATAACAACAATAAATTTTGTACTATAATAATTGCTATCGCTTTTAGTTTTGTATTTATTGATGTGACCGCGCTCGCCGGAACGGCGAGCTGATAGCACTGGCGCTAGCGCCAGTTCTTGTTAATTATGTACTATGGTCTTTTGGTTACTAATTTGAAAAATCGTAATAGATATAAAAAGTCTTCCAATTTTTAGCTCGTCGTATGATAGTACAAGATAGCTATAGCGCTTGGTAATGTGTCTGTAACATTCTCGAATCAAAAAAAAAAAAAACTCGGGAACATAATTGGTTGGATTGGTTCAGCCGGCTCTGTGAGTATAATGTCGATGATTTAGAATTATATACGTAAACTCAGAAATTTATTTATTTCATATTAAAAACCGACGAAATATCATCAAACATTCAGGACAACATAAACCAAATTTTAAAGACTCGTCGTATATTAATACATTATTGTATAAAACGATAATTTGAATATTAGAGAAACTTGAATTTGGATATGTTCGTTAAATATATATTCCAATAATGAATTGCTATCGCTTTTTGTATTGTATTTATTGCGATTGGGCTCGCTGGAACGGCGAACTGGTAGCACTGGCGCTTGCGCCAGTTTTTGTTTTAGACTATTTTGATTAAAAAAAAAATATTTGCATATTTTAAAATTCAAAATTAGATTTAATAATTTTTTATGACCTTTGGATTAACAATATGAACAATTCTTGTAGATATAACATATCTTAGAATTATTATTAGAATTTTTGGGTGTTATAAGGCAAGGCAGTATTAAGGGGGGCTCCAAATTTCGGAGCCCTATAACTCGAGAAGTATATGGGCGATTGGATTTAAACTGCAAGCGGATTCAAATGGGTTGCCAAATAATATATGTACCAAATTTGGTATTAATCGCTCCGGTACCTTCAGAGGAGTAGAGGTCACAAATTTTGTTTTACGAGCGAACGACGACTAACATCCAAATATATATATTTTTGGAATCAAGGCGACGAGACAAATACTTGTTGTTATAATCTTGTGTAAATATTGTAGTAATGCGTTTGTAATACGAAGTTTCGAGAATCTCGTTCAAACGCATCACTATATAGTGTTTGTTATGCAGATAAATTGGTATTTTAACTGCATCGTTGGAAAAACAAGTCGACATGGACAAGACATGGAAATACATACAAAAGAACAATTGAGGTGTCTATAAAACAGCAGATTTACCTTTGTCGATAATTTACTAAATCTAATAATAAGAAAGATACGAAAAATAAAATGTATTAAAATACAAGTCGATCGACTCGGTGTAATGCTCAGCATTCTTCCTTTTCACCATGAAAGTTGCGGGTTTAAATTCCAGCATTTTCACAAATTGTATATAAGCATTGCAGGACTTCTTATTTTCGACTGTTCTCCAATACGAATAAAAATTAAAGGTAATCATGTAGGTGAGATAATTATCTATGGCCATATCTCATCAGCAGGTATAATTTCGCTCAAAGGTGAAGAACATAAACTAGAATAACTGGTAGTTCCCACCGTTACGATTTAATTCGTTCCGATCATTCTTTCGTAAAAAGAAAACACAGTTTCCCTTATCGCTTTCTCGTAATCTTCCATAATTTGGATGTTGTAAACGCTTCCATGTGTGCTTGTCATCAGTAATGTGTCTTCAACGGTAATGGAATGTTTAAAGGTAAAGTACTGAAGGATTAATAATTAAAGAATCTTTGAAACATCACAAACAGGTTATTGTTTTCTTTGGGTGGTCTAAAGAATTCACCAATACTGGCATTCTTTGTGGCTATTGAGTGAATCCGTAAACCAAGGAATCTGTGAGCATCTCCGCAAGGTAAGTAATTGTTTTCCGTGGGGTGGTCTCCATAGAAAAGACGTTGGTTGATATTCGTGCTATACATGCAACCAAACAAAAATAGATGTTTGAGCAAGCATCTATTCCTAGCCCAATGATGATGATGGTACGATGAGAGTGGATGAGGTGTGCGAGGTGTACACCAAGTCCCCACCAGCTAGTTCCCCAACTCAGACGCTGGCGATGATGGGCTTAGAAGAGCCGTGTGCAAATCGCTGGCTATAGACTAGCCGATGCATGCCACCCTGCTAGTCATTCGAATTACAGTGGTAGTAAGTGACAGGAAGGCAAGTCCCAACCAAATCGTCCACTGATCTCCTGGAGCTAGCGTTCCCAGTTCTAACTACCCAACGATACCGACAAGGTAAGCTCAAATAAACAATAATCGGACAAGTCAAAACAAAAGTGTGCAAACGAATCATCATCAATGATAGTGTTTCAACAGTGGTCTTGCATTCAGTGATATAAGTGGCTACTCAATCGTCCAAACGCGCACGCGCTGTGGTAAACTGAACTGTCTCGCGTTACTCGCATGCGTTAATGCCTCTGCATCTGTATCCAAATTTGGTGTGCAACGACGTTTTGGTTTGGCAGCTAGCCAAAACGCAATACCCACGCAAGCGACCGCGCCTCTTCGCTTCTTTGATACTATCCTGTAGTTAGTTATATTATTGTGTGCCGGTGGATTAAATTTAGAACTCGCTGCCTCTTATTGCTTGTCAACGGTTACGTGAACGTAAGGAAATCGTCAAGAGTGCGCATACAAACCACTGCATTGAATCGGGATGCTGGCCAAGTGACCCCGATTTATGTAGACAATATGAATCTTTAATGCGAATCATTTTATTTCACAACCGGCATATCATCAAATAAATATGAACTCATCATGATGATAATTAGTCTAGCATTTTATCTGCGATAGTTGGACTTAATCATCTAAAATAATTTACCGATAATATATCTAGTATATATTTATTAAACAATTATAACTTATTGAATTGGAAGCTATGGCATGCAAAATGCATAGGAAAATATAAACAATGTTTAACATTTTTCATTTGAATCGTAATATGAATTTAAAATTTAAAGGAACAATAAATACCGAACTATTACAATTTTTATTGAAAATTTCGTATCACATTATGATATATAAACAAATAGAAATTTACGGCAACACAATTACTTAGAAGTTTATAAATATTGAAGGCAATTTACTATTGCACATAAATAATTATATTATCATAAACTGTACTACTAAATAATAATTTAGTATTTAGTTATCGACGAAATACTTCAATGGTTGCATTCTTTACAGGTCGAACAAGTGAAACAAAATGCCTTTCAAGCCCATTGAAAACCCAAAGTGCCCAAAATGCAGCAAATCAGTCTATGCTGCTGAAGAACGCGTAGCCGGTGGACTCAAATGGCACAAAATGTGCTTCAAGTGCAGTAAGCATTATATTTAGTATAGTTTGACCAATAAAACTAACAATAAGATAATAAAACATCCCCGGGCAACCGGTATACAAAGTACAACCGAGGAAAATGCACTCTATGTTGCACGTGTTATGGTTCAAAATAGTTTCATACATTCAATATTATTTACACTAGCCTTGTATACTAAGTTAACTAGTATTCCATAAATTCTAGATATAAAGGCGTTAAAAAATTGAAAATTAATTCGTTTTGTGTTGGATAGATTTGTGCAACAAATTGCTCGACTCCACCAACTGCTCCGAGCACGAAGGTGAACTCTTCTGCAAAGTGTGCCACGCGCGCAAGTACGGACCCAAAGGTTACGGCTTCGGCGGTGGCGCTGGTTGCCTGAGCATGGACACCGGCTCTCACCTCGAGGGATCGTAAGTTTACATTTATTATACACTCATCTTCCAGTAATTTATTATTATTATTATTATAACCAACGCGAACAAACACGTAGGTGAATTCAGTTCAATGAGGGCGATTCCTTATCTTACTCCACTTAGCTATTGTTGTGTTGTCCTTATTATACATATACATATTATAGTTATCGTCACTATGAGATTTTTTTTGATTTTTGTTTTTTTTTTATATATGTAAATTATGCACGAAGTTGTGAAGCATTAACATCACTTGCCTATTGAAATAAGGCGTAGCTGATGATTTATAAATGTTATATGTTTGGTTTAAATGTTCGAAAATTTTGTTTGCTCACAAAAATCGAACAAAAACTATTTACAAACAACATCTGATGTGATTGTGGTGGCGGATTTTGTTTGCTCACAAAAATCGAACTGGTCAAAAACATACAAGTTGTGAAATTCCTATTTTAGGTTAGAATGAACCTAACTTTAAAATGAATAAAATGGAATTTTAATGCTAAGCAACAATTGTGATTGTTACAAAACTGTTACGTCTCCTCCCGTTTCCCCCACCCCGTGTGGGTGTTGAACAAAGTGTCGACTTTACGAACGAAACAAAGACAATGTTTGTTCAGCAGAATTGTGATGTGGTAGTGAACGTTGTGCATGACGCGTTTGTCCCTTGTTTCTCTCGTACAGCTCCTAAACGAAGGCCGGAGTTCGGCCCTGCACGTTGTTGTACCTGGCCCCGCGGCGGGCGGCTGCGTCATCGGCCCCCAGAAACGGCCCCACAGCCCCACCGTGCAGTGTCCATTCCCACAGTCTTTTGTTATACTATTTGATGTACATGTACACAACCTCCAACAAATCAACCTACCAAAACACACCACAATCACAATATTTATAATAATTAACAAAAAATTCAACGAAAAACGTTAGGTTTGAATAATTTATTTTTTCATACATTATTGGTATCTTTAAAATAACAGTGATGTTAGTGTCACTTTTTACAGTTAATTTTTTATAGAGTTTTATCGTAACTGTAAGTTCGAATACAAAATAAATCATTTATAAATAGAGTAAACTTGAGTAGTTACTGTTCGAAACCTTTTTTGTACGAACACGTTCGGTATTTCAATACATTTTCACCTATGCGCGATTCGGACGCGGCTATTTTTTACATCCATCACCAATAAAATAATCGTTTTTGCACTCAGATACATCGGGTGGAAATGAAATGAAAAATCGTATGCGTTTTGGTCCTAATCCTTCACACACATATACACACATCTACACAAATGCATGTTACATGTCAAAGTATTTTAATCATTTTTGTTTCCATAATTGAAATTCCACCCATTTAGATTTTTTTTTGTGATTTAACGAAATGCCAGCAGGTGTTTGTATATTCGAAGTTATAATTTATCACATATTATCACTAGATTACTAAATACTATTACTGGAAACACCTCTTCAATGTTATCAAAATGGTTGTTACAGACCGGAAGTTACTAGCGCGATTATGTAAAAAAAATTGTTAATACTATTAGTAATTAATAGTAAATGCAACTTGACTAATTAAATATATGTTGAACGAAAGCCGAAACAACATGTGTTTTATAAATTCATCACGGCTTCGAACTGGAACTGAACCAAAAACCGTTATTTTTGTCGGAATGAAAACCAGAACCAGAATTGTTCAAACAAAAAAAAATATGGGGTAATACATTTTAATACAAATAATCGGAGCTGAACCGAAAACCTAAAAAATTCGTTTTTTCCGGAACCGAACAGATTTATTTATTTTTATTGAACCGAAACGAAAAAATGTACGGTTCGAAGCCCTGGTATTCGTAAATATATACATACGTATAAAACAATCTATTTGTCAAATGTGGATATTTCTGTATAAAAAATATTGTTTCACTCTTGAAGGCTTTTAAGAAAAAGCCTCGGTGAAAATATGCATAAAATATGAAAAAACTGGCTTCAAAATAGAAATTTCGATGATTTTTATTATATACAATACATTTCCACACAAACACACACATTTTTGGGGTTTCTTCGGGGTTTTATTTTATTTTTTATAGGAACAACGCAGATACGGTGAGAGTAATAAAACTTTTGATTTCCTGCGCATGCGTTGATGAAAGCTTCGAATATCTGTCACTTTTTTAACAGATTTTTTTTGTTGTTATGTACCTATATCTATATATATATATATAGTATTTTTTGTGTGCCTGTTCCTACCGTTATGCTTTCCCCACAACTGTGCAAGTGATGGGATAAGGAAAGTGCCCTCATTGTTTATAAAAATCAAACATTATTTTGTGAAAATTATTGATACAAAGTTGGAAATTTAACAAACTGATCGTTGTTTGTTTTTATAGAAGAATCGCGCGAGCATCTTACCTTCTCCCATTACATACTAAAAACCCACAGACAAAAATGCTATTGATTTTCTTCATTGCACCGCTATCACGCTAAGCATGTTACTTATAGCTCTTAATAAAAATGCCCTAGCTAATTATTTTCGCTGTGAATACACATTGTAAAAAGCGTGTGCACTAAATGCAAAATTACAAATAATTGCATTTAAAAAAAAAATTACATGATTTATAATTATAAGTGCAATTTTGTAATAAACGTGACTGAGCAGATAATTTATTTCGTTGTTAATTATAGAATTTGCGGTGGTTAGTTACTCGCAAATTATAGTATTTATAATAATGTTTACTGTTTAGTTAAAAATATAACGTAAACATAGTATATATTAAGCCAATACTTTATATTTGCTTGGTATTTATATATATTGCATGTCTTTCCATATATTAATGGCTATCAAATATATTATATACAAATAAAACATAAACATAAATAAATACGGTAATTTTACACAGTGAAAACGATTTAATCATAATTTTTTTATGATCGCTAAATATTATTGGAAATATTTAGCTTCTTTAATGATTTTAAAATTGCTAATATTGTATAAATAAAATAGCATAATATAAAAAAAAATAACTGAGCATTAAATTAGACAAGGAAAGTGTTTAATGTAATGATATTGCAGTGTTTGTAAAGATTTCACCGTGGCCATGTTTTCTGTATTAATAGTAAATTTAAAAAACACAGCTAAGCATTCATCATATCAAATAATATTACATGTCTAACAACCGCTATGCCCTTCTTGCTTACATTGAATGAATTATTATAATTATTTGTTTGGTTATTGTAGACAGAACAATCATTATTCTGCTGCTGTGCTCGACTCGAAGACATGCGCAAAGGCCCCAGAAGGTGAAGGTTGCCCACGATGCGGAGGATGCGTATATGCTGCAGAACAAATGTTAGCTAGGGGACGGGTAAGTTTATCGTTAACCATTCGATTCGGGTTTATTTTATGCCTCAATTTACCGATTTTTCATTTCAGTAAATCTTATTCATTATTATATAGCTTTTATTTTTTTATACTTATATTCTATTGCCCAAAATCAACCATTAGGATAGTCACTTTCTTTCGGGAAGATAATACGATTGTTATAAGTTTTCGAATTAAACAAACAGAAACATTGTCCTAATAGTCCTAAATAGGATATGGAATAAATTTACCTAATTCTCATTGATAACTAATTTTTTTATATTATCCAATTTATTTTTAAAAGACCCATTTCTGAAATTCCTATAAATATGTTTGTGAATGTATAATGTATTTTTCAATTTTGAATATAGGGCTGGCATAAAAGCTGTTTTAAATGCAAACAGTGCACAAAAACGCTTGATTCGACATTACATTGCGACGGTCCAGACAAGGACATATATTGCAGAGGTACGGATAAAAAAAAATCCTCGAGACAATCTGAACATAAGCGAACGCAAAATATATTATACGAAATCGCGTTAGTTTTGACAGATTGAAAACAGCCTTCGTGTTTTGTGCATTGTTCTTTTTCTTCTATGTTACCTAAAAATACAATACTGGCGTATTTTTGCACGATTTGTTTTTGTTACCTATATCCTCCCCACCAATTACTTTTCTATTATTACAAAACACAACACCAACCCATCTATATGTTATTGTTTGTTATTGGTTTGAAGGCTTGGCATAGTTCTTGTTTCAAATGTGGCGATTGCTCGAAACGACTGGATTCTGTGAATTGTTGCGAGGGTCCTGACAAGAATATTTACTGCAAAGGTGCGTCAATAAACGCTAATTCGCCGTTTAATTTATACGTAGATTAAAAATATTAGTTAACTCACACTTAACCAAATATTTTATATCTAAATTCATTGATATTTCGCAAATTTAACTTAAGATTAGAAGAATTCTAGTTATCAGAGCCGTGTCAGCTGTTGACTCATTTTAATAAGCGTATTTTTAATTAAAAATGATATTTAACACTTAACGTCTATAAAATAATTTAATGGCAGTATTTTTAAATTAATAATTGGATAAATTATATCATAAATGCCGAAAGGTAACTCAATTCGTGTTCAAGCACAACAAATCCACACGATTCGCTATCAACTTTTTCTGTATCTAACCTTTTTTTGAATGCTTACTAACCGTTTCCGTATTCGTATGAACATGCAAAGTTATATTAGTTGCATACAACCAAATATTGCACCGAATATACAATAAATATTCATTAATTGAAAACATATTATTCGAAATATGAACGTGTAAATTTGCATGTACACGTAGTTTTAAATCCTGTATGTTGTTATTTCTTACCTTGTGTGTCCTCCAGTTTGTTACGGCAAGAAATTCGGTCCAAAGGGATACGGCTATGGCCAAGGCGGTGGTGCTCTGCAAAGTGACTGCTATGCCAACGGGTAGGTCTTTGCAAAACCTTGAAAACACTGCGCGGATTTTAGTCCATCTAACTCACTACAAAAATAAAAAGCACAATTTTTTAACACATTTTTGTAAGTTAATTTTTCCAAAAGAATTTTTCACGTTGGATCCATACATGTTATTTTGATTTAAAAAATTGGTTGGTCAAAATTAGAATTATCGCGATTTTTAAAACATTGTTTTATGTTTTGTCTCCTATTAAAATCTGCCCTAGTTTTCAAGGCAATCTCCGGATAGTTTTCTCTTAAGTATTATTTTATTGTTGATAGCGTGCTACGCGCAAAGATTCGGCCCAAGAGGCATAGGCCACTCAGGAGGATCTTCCATAGGTTTAACTTGCGACGTTTTGGACAGTGTCAGGCAGAGGTACTATCTGCATTTTGATAAGACACGAGTTTTTTGTACGCACGAATATGTTTATTTTTTTGACGGACCCAAAATGTGAAAAAAAAACTGCATTATGATGAATGTATCTAGTCTGTGTTTTCGTCTAAACAACAACGTTTCCTAGATTTTTGTATGTTTACTCGTTTCTATTTTGAAATCTGTACTGGAATAGAAATTGTACCTATTTTTGAAGACCTCTTGTGTTCCCTTTTTTGTGTTTTCTTTTTTAATGAATACAAAAATACGACACGAACTATTTTATATACTTGTAGTGTCCTTCTGTTGGTATATGTCGTTTAGATCTTTATAGGTGTTTTTATTCCTGAAGTGTCCAATTATGTTTGTTAGAGCCATAGAGAAAAGAATATAATATGGTGTTTAACAGTCTTCCTGTTAAAAGCGTAATGAAACTACAGATAAATTTAGTTCGAGAATTATATTCCTGTGTGAATAAACAAAGAAATTGTTTTTACAAAAACTAAAATTAGCCAGTTTAAAGCCTAAATTCATTTCTCTACGGTTATTCCAGAATTGTTTCATATAAATAATGCAACTAATCATAATTTTCAATCAGTGATTCTGCACCAAAGACTACAGTCATTGATACTGCCTGTATCAAAGCACCACCCGGTCAGGGTTGTCCACGTTGCGGTGGCGTAGTATTTGCGGCTGAACAAGTGCTCGCTAAAGGCGCGGTAAATAAAAAAAAACACACAATTTCCCTTTCATTTAGATCACCTGTTATGTAAATTTTCTTTCTCAAGGCATGGCATCGCAAGTGCTTCAAGTGCAAAGACTGCACACAGACGTTGGACTCGATCAACGCGTGCGACGGTCCTGACAAGGATGTTTATTGCAAGACTTGTTACGGCAAAAAGTGGGGACCTCACGGATATGGTTTCGCTTGTGGTTCTGGATTCTTGCAAACTGACGGTTTGACGTAAGTACATTTTATAGTTCGATCTACAACTCAAAATCGATTTCATATAAATTAATCTGTATCTAGCTAGTATGTAATGTATAAATGAATTTATTAGCGAGGACCAGATCTCTGAAAGCAGACCTTTCTATAATCCCGATACAACTTCCCTCATGGCGCCCAAAGGACAGGGTTGTCCAAGATGTGGTGGTTTGGTATTTGCCGCTGAGCAACAGCTTGCCAAGGGAACTGTGAGTCATCTAAATATTTCCAACTGATTGTTAAATAAACGTTAAATAATTGTCTAGATGTGGCATAAGAAGTGTTTCAACTGCGCTGAATGCCATCGTCCACTGGATTCTATGTTGGCTTGCGACGGTCCTGACAAGGAAATCCACTGCAAGCCTTGCTACGGTAAACTCTTTGGGCCCAAAGGATTCGGTTTCGGCCATGCTCCCACCCTAGTTTGCTCCAACGGCGAAACTAACTCTGCCTGGTAAGTACCACTTTTTAAAATTAAATACTTCCTTATTCCTTGGTACAAAAAGTAGCCAAATTACAATCTAATTCTATACCTGTTTCGAATTTTTTTTTTTTTTTTGGAATTCTTAAACTTTAGGGTATCAACTTCATATTTTTAAAATATAGAGGTGTGCTTTTCCCCCTAAGAAGGTGAAAATAACCCCTGAATTTCGAAATTTAATACTGACTCAAGTATTAATAGTTTGTTATTGAAAAAATTCATGTATATGTTTTTGAGGTCACTAATTACGAATCTGAAGTTAAAATTTTAAAATTAGCGATAGTGTTTTTTACTGATTTCTCATAAGTTTTAAGCAAATTACTCAAATAGGATCATATTTTCTAAATAGTTTGCCATAACAAAAAAGTTAGCTTATGAAATTACAAAAATAATCCATATAATAAAAAAATTGTTCCGTCTCAACGTTGCTGAGATACAGTTAATGTTGGGTGCAAGAAAAAATGCTTAAAAATCAACGTAATTTAATGGGTATTAAAGCAAAATTAACGTTATAGGGGTTTTTTGAAGTGGAATTCGACGATCTACACGGTCCAATGGTCACTTTATTTTATTGTTATGAACCCCCTGAGTTGGGGTGTAACTCACCCCCAACGAAGAAGCACACTTATTCCTTTTAAAAATTTCATATTTGACCCATTTTGAATCAAATTCTCCAAAAAGAAATGGAATTTTAATCAGGTATATAATTAGACCGAAGTGAAACGACTAAATGACTACTATTATAAACATTTGTATAAGTAAAAAAATTACAACTTCATATCTACGAAGTTTGAACTTTATACATAAAACCAGATCAAATGAGGATTATTTCTTTTATAGCCGTGATTCGATGCCCAACTTGGGCGTCAAGTCTCCTTCCGGCCAAGGTTGCCCCCGATGTGGCTACCCCGTATACGCTGCCGAACAGATGAACAGCAAGAACCGCATCTGGCATAAGAGGTGTTTCAGCTGTACCGATTGTCATCGTTCTCTTGACTCAACAAACTTGAACGACGGACCCGATGGCGATATCTACTGCAGGGGTTGCTACGGCAAACACTTTGGCCCCAAGGGCGTAGGCTTTGGAATGGGCGCTGGCACGCTAACAATGGCTTAGGAAACTCAACGAAAAAAAAAAAAAAAAAAAAACGAAAAAATAGAAAAAAAAAATACGTCACAGAACTTCACAGTTTTAATTAATTAACGAAACAAGATATTTTTGGAACTCTACACATGATACATAACTTGTTTAGAGTTCTAAATTATTATTGGGATTTTGCCATGCACATTGACTTTAAAATTTACAAGATTTAAGTTTGCATGTTTAGAGAACTAAAACTTATTTGGGGTTCTTTTCATATGTTATCTTTAATATTATTGGTTAAGTTGTTATCATGCGAGTGAATATCAAAATTTAACAAATTATGTTTAGGATACCAATTGTTTTTGTCTTTCTTACTATGCGACTTATCTTTTCACTTTTTAGGATAAGTATGCATGTCCAGACTTCCAAGATTTGTTTTTAGCCATGCAAGTTAACCTCAAAACTCAAATGTTAGGTTAAGTTAGCATGTTTCGGAGACTTTTGGAGTTCTAACTATGCACCCTTAACCTTAAATTTAATTTTAGGTTAAGTTTGTATGTTTGGAATTCCAAATACTTGTACAATACCGTGCTCAGTTTACACATCACATGGCTAGCACGTATGCACTCACATTTATAAAAATCTAATGTAATTAGCTTAAATGCAAAATAAACAAAATAAAAATCTAAAAAAAAAATGGAAACTTTCCCCCGCAGTGCACCGCCAGTGGTGTGACAATTTTTTACAAAATGTACAATATATTTTTTATTTTTTCAATGTACGAAAGGAGATACAGGGCGATTCTTAAGGGGAACAAAGATATATCGAGTGGCTGAGATATTCCAATTAAAACGTTTTTTTAAGGATATATTTCCCTCGAACGACCAGGCATCTCTGTCTGAGATCACATCATTACCCAACAGATATTTTTTTTGTATATAATACATACATCGGCCATTTTATAGGCCAATCACACAGCTTCGCACGCTTTGCTTATACACCGGAAGACATTACACTTCTTTCAAGCAATTATACAAACACTCATAATTTATTGTTATTGCTAACTTATTTAATTTACTTTTAATTATTATTTAACTATTATTTTTGTCTAGTACGTAATATATGTATAATGGAAGCCATAATAAAGTTCTGAATAAAACCATTACTTTAAAAATACTGTTTTCCACATATTATCTTTTAACCCATTTCAAAACACACTCTAATTCTGTATTCCCTACATTATATCGAGTTTTAGTTGTACTATTATAGATTTTTGTTTCTCAATAAATATAATTAGTTACGTAAAGATATTATATTTACACTTCCCAGTGGTCGTCATAAATTTAAAAGTTATATGCAATATATAAATATCGTTAAAGTGTATTTTTCCGTTATTCCATGATATAATTAGTTATTTCATAAAACACTGGTTTACAGTAGTTAAATTATAGAATAGTTTTGTAATTTGATACATGCAACTAGTTATTCTATTATTCTCCTATTTATATATTATAATAGCTTAACGCCATAGAAATTCTTTTTTTTTTATGCATGCTAGTCATTGTTTGCTATTTTTGAAATAAAATCCAGGATGCAAAACCCTGTATATAACAAGCTTAGGTATGCGTCCAGCTCGCCTTATAAGTAATATATGCAATGCGAGCAGCGGTGTTTAATTATTATGGCTTTTTGGTTAACAATTTGAAATAATGTTGTAGATATAAAAAGTCTTACAACTTTTAGTAGATTATTTTGATAAGAAATGTGTTAAGTGCTTGTTTTAAAATTAGAAATTATATTTAAAAAAAAATTATGGTCTTTGGGTTAACAATATGAAAGGGCAGTATTAAGGGGGGGTCCAAATTTTGGGGCCCTATAACTCGGGAACTATACGGGTGATTTAAACTGCGAATGGATTCAAATGGGTGCCACATAATATGTGAATCAAATTTGGTTCAAATTGTTTCGGTACCTTCAGAGGAGTAGAGGGCACAAATTTGGTCTTGTGAGCGAGCTACAACTAACATCCAAGTATATGAGTTATATATATATATTTCGATTCAGGGCGACGAAACACTTTTTGTTAATAACATTCTTTGTGAATGCTACAGACACACGACCGAATGCTTTCGCTGCTTCGGTACTTTGTACGGCGAGCTAAAAATCGTAGGATCATTTACCTTTGTTGTAGCGATAAATATTACTCGTAATTTTATAAATAAAACCATAGTATTAGGAAAATATGCAATTGTATATTTTTAATAATACTTGACAAACATATAATATAACTTACTAAACTATTGTAAATATTGTATTTGATACAAGACAAAAACGACACAAAAATAGAGATATATTGAATATAAAAAAATAAAAATTAAACTCACAGGTCACTTCAGAGCATGCAAATAACAATAAATAGTTCTCTTGTCCGCAGGATCGAAGATTTATCATGGCTGCTTATTGAATCAAATAACAACATAAATATTAAGGTATAAACAAAGTGTAATTCACTACTTTCAATAAACATATTTTTAATAGTTATTATAAACAGCATTTTAAATGATAGATCCAAAATAGTTCATTCAAAGGTAAATTGAAATGTGGTAGATATGACTAATAACTAAATAACAATTGCAATACGTTACGGCAATGAATAACCTTTATAATTAAAGAAATGACGAACAAAAATTAGAAATCAGCTGATTTGTAAAGAAAAGTAAAAGCATGTAAAAACAAAAATGCGGACAAAAAGACTATTGCAATAAAAATGATCAACCAGAATCGGATTCATTATCGCTGCAAATTCGGCGTTTCTTCACCGCAACTTTCCCACCTTTCTTTTTATTTTTGCTCTCAACTTTATCAGCTGTTTTCCCAAAATTATACCTTACCTTTAATCGTTCACAAATCAACACAGCTTTGATAAGTTTTCGCCAGTTGCCATACACTCGTTTTTCGTATTTTTCTCGTACCCTTTTTACTCTTTCCACCTGTTCTTGTTCCCAAGCTGCAATTAGTGTGTCCTCAAATTCTTCGCAAACTACGTAACCATCGAATGTAGGGACACTACCACCGCCGTGGTACTCAAAACCTACCACTGCTGGTGCGCAATCAATTTGTAGCTTCCGAGCGACTTTGTTTAATCCAGGTACTGTAATGTAAATAAATAACTAATAAATATAATAACTCTCGAATTGCGAACGTTCGTATTGAACATGGCCAGGAATGCGATACACATAAAGAACAATACGAACAAAATCTTGATACGGGTATCGATCGTAAACCGAGAGCTACTTAAATAAACAAGCATAGGTACAACGCACCTATGCGTCCAACTCACCTTATAAGTAATATATGCGATGCGAGCAGCGGTTTTTAACTATTATGGCCTTTTGGTTAATAATTTTAAAAAATGTTATAGATATAAAAAGTTTTACAATTTTTTGTGGATTGCGTTGGATAAAAAGAAATTTTAGTGCATATTTTAAAATTCAAAATTATAATATTTAATTTTTTTTTTCGGGCTTTGGGTTAAGAATATGAAAAAATCTTTTAGACATAAAATATCTTAAAAATTTTAGTAGAATTTTTGGATGTTTTAATTATTTTTATAAGGGCTCTATAACTTGTGAAGTATACGGACGATTGGATTTAAACTGCGAGCGGAGTCAAATGGGATGCCAAATAATATGTGTAGCAAATTTTGTGTGAATCGCTTTGGTAGCTTCCGAGGAGTAGAGGGCACAAATTTGGTCTTACGAGCGTGCGACGACTAACATCCAAGTATATAAGTGACATATTTCTTTTGGATGCAGGGCGACGAGACAAACACATTTGTTAAGGATTTTTTTGATCCGAGAATGCTACAGACGCACGACCGAATGCTTTAGCTACTTCGGTACTTCGTACGGCGAGCTAAAAGTTGATTTTTAATCCGGGCTATATACCAGTTTAGAGTTTCATAATATTGGCTCTAGAGCGTTCACACAAACCCAGACATAGTTCCGAAAATAATCAGAGATTACAATACTTTCCTTTAGACTTCGTCCAAGAGAGTAAAAACAGTAAAATTTTGTAAATGTGATATTATGTAAGGTAGTTGAACTTACGTTGTAAATGCACTGTTTTCTTCGGTAACATGCATGCTTTGAATAGTTCCACATTGCCAAATGAATTTCTTGGCACAACGCCATTTTCTGCTGTTGGTGGAACGTAATCTTCTACTTGCCATTTACCAAATATTTCTAAAGGTAAATCAGAAATAGTATTTCCTGTAAGCTAAAATTATCAAAATTGAATAAATCCTGTGATATTTAAAATATGTTTAACTCGTAACCGGTTATTAATACATTCTATTACGAATTGCATTGTTATCAAAAATAAATATTTGTATTTATACGTCGCAGTAATTATATTATTTATTACGTAGTTCACAGCATTGGTTTAAAGCCTCTAACCGAGTATAAACTTCGGTAATGGGTTAATATCACATACCTTATCATATTTTGGCCGTGCTTTAACAATTTTGTACGGCTCCTGTTTGGGTTTAACAACTTTGGCATGTTTCACCCAAATTTCTCGAGAATGTAACGTATGCACACATTCTCTTGCGTATACTGCTTCGCCACGCACAAAACCAAGAGTAAGCGCATCGGAAGGATAAATTGCTTCAAATTTCAGTAAATGTCGTCGTAGCACGTAAAGTGGGTGATTTTTGTATCTAGTTATAATATAATAAATATATAATTTTGTAATATAACTTAAGGCTGTGCTCAAAAGAAAACATATTTACCGTAATTTTGCAAATGCTTTTCAAAGTAATTTCAATATAAAAAATTACAAATTATCTTACTCGTTTATAGTTTTCGGTAGCGGCTTATCCAATTGTTGCCTAGCCAAATCTTCATCCTCTTCTTTATCCCTTGCAGTTTTAATTCCAATAAATGGTTTTAATGATTTGTTCCACCAAACGGCATCAATTCTTAATTTACGCGTAATTGTATTCCACTTTTGACAATATCGAGCGGTTACGTCTTTTAATGAGAAATTATTATTCCATGCAAGAATATAAGAGATTGGTTGAGATGCGCGTGACTACAAATTCGCAAATCAGTTAATATAACCGTCTTCCTGAAGATTCCATAATTCAACTTACATGCAACTCAGATATGCAATGAACTTGACCGTTAATAACATCAACACTTATCCATTTCTCTTCAGATTCTAAGAACACTTCCGCCCAAACATCAGTCCCTTTCTTTTTCTTCTTGTCTGCAATCGGTTCATCACTATCCGTTGATAAAACACGATTGTCTATTTCTAATTGACTCCTTGGTTTAACCCGTCGCTTAACAGTAGTATTAATCTTGAATTTAAATTCATCTTCACTGGCCGATTTTTTTAAGGATCTCCGTTTTTTTACTGGTTCTGGCTCATACTCACTATCATAATCTGAATCCTCCTTTTTTCCTGATTTGCGTTTTTCTGTATGCCTTTGTTCGGTCATATTACCTTTAATTAAATTGATGATATCATTCCGAACATCAAATTTAATTTTAGCTCCAGAGTTACGTTTGTTATCGTTTATATCTTTTTGTTTGTTAGATTTTTTCGAAGTGGAACTGGGTTGAAAATCTGATTCTGAATCAACAAATGTATGTTTTTCCGATTTAGCTCTACGATATTTTGATATGCTAGTTAGACTATCCGATTTGGTTGATTTTGATGTAGATGGTCCATCGTCAGCACCGTCTAACTGGGAGATTTTTAATTCTTTTTTTATTATTCTTGCACTAGTTGATTCGTCAGTTTCATCATCTGCTCCATCTAGTTGGGTAATTTGTACATCTGTTTTTAATGATTTTGTACGTGATCTAGTACTTCTAGTTTTAGTTTCTGAGGATGGTTTCAGAGTACTAGCACTTGCTTTTCGAGATTTTTTATTTGTTTCTGTCCTTGCAGGACTTTTATCTACTATTTTAGCGTCTGAAGACACCTTTTTAGTATTATTACTGTGTTTCTGTGATGCTGTAAGTTCAGTGCTTCCCTTAATATGTTTTGATTTAATTTCTTTATTGTGTGTTTTCTTAGTACTTAAACTTGATGATTCATTTGTAGTATTAATACTATTCCCTTCCGCTTTTACTACAGATGTACTTTGCTCAGTTTTACTATTTGAAAGTACCATAGAAGTCACACTAGTATCGGTAATTATTTTACTACTCCTTGCCGTCCTTTTTACATTCATTTGAACTTCAGACGAACCTTGCTCTTTTTTATTATTTATTTTCCTAGAATTACTACTAGATTTTTTTGAACTATCTTCTTCAATTTTAATTTCGGAAGAACTTGCTTTCTTTTTTGTTATGTTAGTAGCATTATGAAATATTTTATTTTGTTGTGCTTGAAATTGACTCAAATCAATTTTGCTTGTTTCTAATTTTTGCACATTGGGTTTCGTTTCAACAGTTTTAGCATTTTTGCCCTTTTTATCGATTTTAATTTTAGAATTCGCTTTATTTTTTGTGGTACTAGATACATTTTTTAATGTTATATCTTTAATTAATTGTGATTGAAAGTCACTTAAAGCTGTATTATTTGTTTGTAATTCTTGAACCGTATTTCTTTGTTTAATAATTTTAGAATGATTACTTACTGATTTCTTCGATTTTGCCGATTTCGATTTAGTAAGTTTACTGTTAGTTTTATTCAATTTATTGCTAGATTTACTTGTGGTCGGACCAGCAGAATCTGCATCCTTTGTGCTCACGGAACATAATTCTGAATTAGGGGGTCTTAAAGGTACAGTTTGTAACGAAAATACTAATCTACATTGTAATCCAAGTGATCGTAAGACAATTATGAACATTAAAACAAAATCGCGATTAGATAAAGCAAGTTTGTTACTCATTTGTTGTTGTAATGATTTTAATACTGGAGTTAAAGTTTCATCGTCCATTTTAATTTTTAATTTCATTATATTACCGTACCATCTAACTATCTTTTCTAAATAACTTATATCCGCATGCTTTGGCGGGTAGCAATTTTCAGACGGAATTAAAGAAAGTGCTGACCCTAACAGATTTTCATGATTTAAAATTGTGTTTATATAATTGCCGTGCGCGATCCAACATAACAGATGGACTTTATGAACGTAGACTTGGTTTTCCTTTTTGATGCGGTTAATACGTCGTTTGATTACTGCCATGAGATCAACTCCTTTTTTCTTTTTGACGGCTACCGGCATAGACAATGTGATTTGAACGCCGTCTTTAGGAATTTTAATAGTTTCTGTTGGTTTCTCTTCCCCTTCAGCGATTTCTTGCCAATCCATTTCATCCTCAGAATCTTCAGATTTCATTGATTCTCGGGATTCATTGTTCTTCTCCCCGACAGATAACATTTGTGTGATATCTATTTTCTTTACGGTCACTCTGGTCGCTTTATTTTCATAGTTCTTAACACAGGCTTTCGCCTCTTCCAGTTTACGATTGTATTCATGTAATTGGCTAAAGTTAATTCGATCTTCCACTGCTTCTTCTTTCTCGATTTCTTCCTCATCCGAATCACTTAATGTATTTTGTATTCCTCCGAATATTTTCGTACGATCAGGCACTGACTCTGCTATTTCAATTCGTTGAAAAAAACTGGAGCTCAAATCGATATCATCAGCATTTTTTAAATAATCCCCAACGCTGCTATCAGATGAACTTGAATTTGCGGCACGTTTGCGATCGGGTTTCTTCAAAGGCTCATCATCGCTATCGGAACTTTCAGTATCGAATTTACTGGAAATACTTTCACGAATATTCGTTTCTTTTACTTCTTCTAACTTCTCTGATGTTTCATCTGCATTCGTTGGTTTATTTCGTAAAGATCGTCGTGTATTCATCTTTGTTTAT
This sequence comes from Leistus spinibarbis, assembly GCA_933228885.1. Classification (NCBI taxonomy): domain Eukaryota; kingdom Metazoa; phylum Arthropoda; class Insecta; order Coleoptera; family Carabidae; genus Leistus; species Leistus spinibarbis. The sequence goes on from OW121800.1 coordinate 431,342, forward strand.
GGTTATGCATTCGTTAATGTGACAAAATATTACTTATAAATAACGTGTATGAATGATTGGGTTTAATTAACACATGCGTATGAAGCGCGATTTAAGATTAGATTAATAACACAACACTTTTACACGATAAATAGAAGGAAAACACTCTATGTTTTTGTTCATAAAATAGCGCTAATTATCCCATGGCGCACATGTTGATGTTAATGAAGTTAGCTCAAGTCAAGTTTGCTGAATCAGTCGTATGCATTATAATTATTTTTCGTGCGAGTCATCGGAAAAATCAGATTTGATTTTAAAATTTGTAAAATTTAAAAGGTGTAATTTAAAATGTCACTAACTAAAACTGCATTCGGTTAATCAGACTGTGCAGCAAATTTGATTTAACTTGCACAGTAAGCGTTCGTTTATTCACTTTTGTGCAGCCTGTGCTAACAGCGAGCGTTCGGTAAATGATGTGCAGTGCAGTTTGTGCTGCACAATCAGCCCGAGCTGTGTGCAAACTGTTATGCAATAAACATAACATAACATATTGTGTCATATAATTGTATATTGAGAAGGTTCATTTGTGTTTCATGCAATAAAATGTCTAAAAAACAAGCTTAGGTACAACGCACCTATGCGTCCAGCTCGCCTTATAAGTAATATATGCGATGCGAGCAGTTTTTAATAATTATGGCCTTTTGGTTAACTAATTGAAAAAATGTTATAAATATAAAAAGTCTTACATTTAATTTAAGATTATATTAAAAAAAAAAAAATTCAAATTTTGAAATTCAAAATTATAATATTTAATAATTTTTTTCGGGCTTTGGGTTAACAAAATGAAAAAATCTTGTAGACAAAAAATATCTTAGAATTTTTAGTAGAATTTTTAAGTGTTTCAATTATTTTTATAAGGGCAGTATTAAGAGGGGCTCCAAATTTTGGGGCCCTATAACTCGGGAAGTATACGGGCGATTGGATTTAAACTGCGAACGGATTCAAATAATATGTGTACCAAATTTGGAGTGAATCGCTCAGGTACCTTCAGAGGAGTAGAGGGCACAAATTTGGTCTTACGAGCGACGACTAACATCCAAGTATATAAGTTATATACATTTTCGGAATCAGGGCGACGAGACGAACACTTTTTCTTAATGACATTTTTTGATCCGAGAATGCTACAGACACACGACCGATTGCTTTAGCCTCTTCGGTACTACGTACGGCGAGCTAACAAGATTCGGTACGTACAACGCACCGATACGTCCAGCTCGCCTTAGGTAAGATACGCAATGCGAACAGCGGTAGCGGCAGCGGCAGCGGACGTCTCCCACCTACTTCACGCTTGGCATTAAAATTGAAAAATAATTGTTTTTTATTATTATGGCCTATGGGTTCACAATTTGATATTGTCAAGAACAAGTAGCGAGCATAATAATATAGGGAACTGTTATGCCATCCATTGATGGCTAGATCAGTTAATCTATCCAACAATAGATAGCATTTAATTTTTTTAGGGTGTTTGTGCTTAAAATCAGAAAATATCCTATAGATATAAAAAGTCTTACAATTCTTTGTAGATTATATTGATAAAAGGAAATTTAAGTGCATATTTTAAAATTCAAAATTATAATATTTAATATTTTTTATGGCCTTTGGGTTAACAATATGAAAAAATCTTGTAGGTATAAAATATCTTAGAATTTTCAGTAGATTTTTTTTGTGTTTCAATTATTTTTATAAAGGCAGTATTAGGGGAGCTACACATTTTGGGGCTCTATAACTCGGGAATTATACGGGAGATTGGATTGGAAACTGCGAGCGGAGTCAAATGGGATGCCAAATAAAATGTGTACCAAATTTGGTGTAAATGTCTCCGGTACCTTCAGAGGAGTAGAGGGCACAAATTTGGTGTTACGAGCGAGCGATCGAGCGACGACTAACATCCAAGTATATAAGTTATATATATAATTAATAGAACTTGCTGTTGGCACTTGTTGAAACATTTTTAAATTTTAAATTTGTAATAAAAACACTCGTTAAGTTTCAAAGAATTTGTTTATTGTTAATACGTATTTGGCCTAAGAAGCCGAAATACGTATTAACAATAAACAAATTCTTTGAAACTTAACGAGTATTTTTATTACAAATAAGTTATATATATTTTTGGATTCAAGGCGACGAGACAAACTCTTTTTGGTAATGAAATGTTTTGATTCGAGAATGCTACAGACACACGACGGAATGCGTTAGCTTCTTCGGTACTTCGTACGGCTAGCTAAAAAATATTTGCGTGTGATACTTGCTCAATTACAAATAATGGAAGAAATGCAAATCTTTCACTTCTATACTTCGACAAAAAATTCGTTTTATACAAAACAGCTCAGTTTGCACAGTGGCCACGTGCATTGCACATGCACTGCACAGCACAGCACAGTACTTACATTGCACAGAATAACCGATCGCACCTTAAATTGAACAGTTATTCAGAATACGACTACATATAACATAACCTAACAAATGTTCTGCTGTTACATTCACATCAGAAAAGTGACAGTAGACAGCTGTCATATTAAAAATGGAATTGCACGATATTTATTACAATAAAGGCGAATACGTTGAAACGGTATGGTAAATTACGCTTCATTACAATGCAAGTGTTAATCTATAATCTAGTTAAAATCAGGCTTCAGGTAACCGTGTATGTCGTCAAACAATATTATGTGGCTCACAAAACATTGTCTTAAATGGTAAAGTTATCATTCAAGCCGATGCGATAATTCGCGGTGATTTAGCGAATGTTCGCGCTGGACGATACTGCATTATCAGCAAGAATTCTTGTATACGTCCACCATGCAAGAAATTCAGTAAAGGGTATGTTTGCACACGATTTGTAAGCTTCGTTTACAACTAATCGTTTCTAGAGTTGCGTTTTTCCCGTTGACAATGGGTGACCATGTATTTGTTGGTGAGAATTCTGTTGTAAACGCAGCGCAAGTGGGCTCTTATGTACATATCGGGAAAAATGTTGTGATTGTGAGTTGATTATATGATTTATGTTAATAAGAACTACACTACACTATTATTTTATATTACAGGGACGACGAAGTGTGTTGAAAGATTGTTGTGTGATTGAAGATAACACCATTTTGTCACCGGAAACAGTAGTGCCGCCATTTACAAGGTACGGTGGCTCCCCAGGACGGTGTGTCGGCGAAGCTCCCGAGTGCATGCAAGACCTTATGATCGACTACACGCGTAGTTATTACCAACATTTTGTACCTAATAAAATATAACACTATACCTTTTATTTAAAATATATCTCGTATTTATAATTATCTAATTTATGATTATATAATAAACAATTTTTCATTCACTTATTTCGATTTATTTTTACTTTTACGAATTAATAAGTAAAATTTCGATAGATATACACGTTTTGTCCTCCCCTGCTCTAGGGCCAAAACTGTCGAACTTAAAATTATGTACCTTCAAATTTAAGATTTGTATGTCTAGATGTACACCTATTTTTGAAAAGAATATTCAAACCGGATGTGCATGTTTACTCTATGCATTTTCTGTTTTATCACCAATATCACTTGAATGGCTGCACTTATGGCAAAAATAGTTATGTTCGTTATATTAATATTTCACACAGCTTTAGTTTGAAAAGTGTCTTTAAAATATGTACGAGTAACGAGAAAATCTTAAATATCTTATTTATATTGCTATATAGATATATATATACGTTTAACAAATCGTATGAACTATGCTCCCATAACCGGGACTTCCCCGTCCTACTTTACGGTTGGCAAAATAATATAATTTAAAAATGTTTTTAATTATTATGGCCTGCAATTTGAAAAAATGTTATAGATATTAAGTCTTTTTACTTTCTTTTACAGAGTAATAAGTAAGTATTGTAATCATGAAAAATTTCGAACTCGAGATTTCAACGCATATACACGTTTTGGCCTTCCCTGAATCGAATGTGACTATTTTCGGAATGACGTCTGTGTGTGTGTGTGTCTGTATGTGTGTGTGTGTGTGTGTGTGTGTGTGTGTCTGTGAACGCTCTAGAGCCAAAACTGTCGAACGAAAAATTATGAAACTTCAAACTTAAGACTTGTAAATGCCCTAGATGTGCACCTCCTATTTTTGAAAAGAATATTCAAACCGGTAGTGCATGTTTACTCTATACATTTTTTGTTCTATCTCCAATATCACTGGAACGGCTAAACTTACGGCAAAAATAGTTATGTTCATAATGAAAGATAATAATATTTCGCACAACTTTTGTTTGAAAAGTTTCTTCATAAATTGTACCAGTTACGAGATAACTGCTACGAAAAAACTCAAATATCTTATTTACGTTGCCATAGTTATACCTATACTTGTGACAAATATTATTATTTTTAAATCCACCAGGAAAACAAAATAGACATTTCAGAGTATTCCTGTAGAATATTGGTTAGTTTGACCGTTTGTTTGAGATAATATATATTTATATATATATATATATATATATATATATATATATATATATATATATATATATATATATATATATATATATATATATACATATATATATATGTGTAGACAGTTTGTTTGGGATATATATGTATATTAATATCTATCTTTTGAAAACTACGTAAAAGAAAGTTGAGTGCAGGCCACTCCAGATATTTTTTTGTAGATATACTAAATTCAAATTTAGTGCACATTTAGAAATTCAAAATTTTTTATAGCCTTTGGGTCACCACTATGAAGAAATTTTGTAGACATAAAATGTCTTAGAATAGGATATTTGTGTTTTTATTACTTTTCTAAGGGTAGTATTAAGGAGGGGCTACAAATTTTAAGGGCCGTATAACTCGGGAAGTATACGGGTAATTTGACTTTAACTGCGAGCGGATTCAAATGGAATGCCATATTATATATGTAGCAAATTTGTTTCAAATCGCTCTAGTAGAGGCACATATTTGGTTTTACGAGCGAGCGACGACTAACATCAAATTTGTTATATATATATTTTTGGATTCCGGGCAACGAAACAAACATTTTTTGTTATGGAAATTTTTGATCCGAGAATACTACAGGCACAAGACCGAATGCTTAAGCTCTTCTGTACTTCGTACGGTGAACTAATAATAATTCTAATTTAATTGATTTTTATGTTGCTATAGATCTCTCGGTTGGAGTATATATTTAAATTTTAAGTTTGCAATCGATAAATATGGCAATATAATGAAAATTAAGTAACTGCTATGTACTATTATTAAGTTTTTTTTATATTCATTTATTTTGTTTTATTTACATACAGTGAAAAATATTCACGCAAGAAATAAATAATGTAATAAGAAAAAACTACTTATTATTTTACTTAAAACTTACATTAAATTAAAAATATATACAACTTTGGTAAATTATACCTCCATTTTTCAGAAATAATCATCAGAAAAATTGTGGACTAGCTCACAGTTTTAACATTAGGACGTATTTGCGTATTTTGAAAATGAAAAAATGGTATCGCACGTCAAAATGTTAAAAAGAACAAAATGATTGTAGGTGATTGTAATATAAGATGTTTGTTACTACATATATAACGTGTATAAAGGGAGTTAATAAAAAATCACAGAATTAAATACAAAACTAACCAGTAAGTAATAAATATGGCGGCTGAACCATGGCAAATAAGTCGAGATCATTTACGCAGAGACATGCAAATTTTAAATATTATATTGGTCTTGCCTCTGATTTAAGTAACTTGACAGTCAAGTCCTTTACGAATAATATCAAAAGATAATTGTGTAATTTTAAACAAAAATTGAAAATAAAAGTGCATTCGCTTATTACATATTGAAAAATATACCTTTACACCTGCACATTTTGATATTATTCACGAAATTTACTAAATTTTAATTATATTTTAACCAACATAAATCTAAATATATATAGGCACTTTTGCTAAGGCACTTAACTAGAATAGTAATAATTTGAGATCAACAAAGGTAACTACCTTTTTTCATTCTTTTTTTTTTACTTTTCCTTTTATCTTTCTTGTTTATCTTATATAATAATACTCAGATCTAAATATTTAAAATAAATTATACAATCAACAATAAAACTATTGGCGTCAGAGCAACATCAAAAAACGAATTTTAAAATATTTCAGATCAGAACAAACGCAAAACACAAATTTTTCAAAAGTCACCATCTTTTTCTTTCTCATGGCGTGTACAAAAATAATAATAAATAACTAACAACATGTTATATAATTTGAACTTTTTCGAAACGAATTCTCGAAATAGTATCACCCTTGTATTTCAAACATTATTTTATTTTCACACATCGACGAAAAGTTTGGACACGATTATTACATTCACCAATTTTTTAAATAAACTGAACTCATTCGAGTAATGGAGCAAATTTAAGCAATACACTACTATATAAATTAGAGGCTGTTACTTTATACTACAAAGTAACGTAAATATGTATATCGTTTCCAAATTTTCCGACGGTGGTGTATGTTTGAAATATACAATCATGATTGTAATATGATTTATAATTTTGTAGATAAATTAAATAACTTCAATATAATATTATAAATATATTGAAAAAAAATGGTAGATATTTGGAAAATGTAAGATATAAATTGAAATAATTTTGTAGAAATTAAATTAACTTATGAACTAGATAACACAATTTCGAGAGTTCTAATTGAATTGTTTTGTATTTGAAAATTATTTTAAAATTCGATATCTTGAACGTCTGTTGGAGTTTCTGGTTGGCTGTCTAATAAATCGGTATTGTTATATTTGGTGTTGGTGTGTTCCGAAGAAGACGAAGCCTTTGGTGGCGTTTGCATAGCGGCTGTTTCTTTATCGACGATTTGCTCAATGTGTCTGGCGACCAATTCAAGTGAAATCGGATCGCAGTAGGTTAACTCGCATATGTCACGTGGTGCAAAATGGGCCGACGGCGATTTTAACCCTCTAATGGCGGCGCAGATACAAGCGGATGCGATCAAGGATGGTTGAGTACGAATGAATTCTGGTTCTGTAAAATAAAAAAGAGATAATGATAATGCGATTTCCGGTTAGACAAACATACACAAAGCGAACCATTCAAAAGATGAGACACGCAAAAACATCTTACAAGACACATACATACATATATATATATATTGAGTAGGTAAAAAAACGATGGAATATATTAACACCCCTTTAGGGTTTAACGGGATGGATGCCTCGGATAAAATTTCGTTAGGTTAGGGATTGGAGGTCAAGAATAAATTCATTTTAGAAATTAACATTCCTAAATTGTTCATATTTTTAAATTACTTCATTTTTGTTAATAAAATTAAATAAATATATTTTAAAACTTAATTTACCGGATAACGGGGTTATTTTATATAACAAACATTTTAAAATATGCACTTTTTTTTAAATCAAATAATCTACAAAAATGGTAAGACTTTTTATATTTATAACATTTTTTTAATGGTTAACCAAAACTCCATAATAATTAAAAATCGCTGCCCACAGTGCATATATTATTTATACGGTGAGATGGACGCATAGGTGCGTTGTACCTAAGCTTGTTTATATTTTAAACGCTCTGACATATATAAATAAAATTAATTTTAATATTTGATACAAGATATTTGAAAATATACGATCAGAATTTTGTTACTAAAATTATATAATAGTATTAATGAAATAATTTCTTATTGAATTAATAGTAATATTATTAATACTGTATGGATTTGTTCTCAATAATTATAGTGGACAATATTGTACCGTGACCAGCTTTACCACTGTAAATGCATGCATGTAATGCTGGTAACATAAAATACATGGGATTGGCTGATTGGCAGACCGCTAGAATCCAGGTGTACAGAAAAAATACACTGACACTTCAAAACACAGTAATGGTAACACTGCGGTAACAAAAACAGGCCAGCAGGTAAAATATGAAGCAAAAGAACACCTGGCACCTGTGCAAAAACTGTCAATGCAGTACTTTTAGCATTTCCTTTTCTCACACATTTGGTCCGTTTTGTGGTACATACATTGTCAATCAATGTACGAGTATATTCAGCACCCACAACATTGTTAGATCACACTAACAATAGAAACGAAATAATAGCAGCCAGCTACGAACAATATTTGGTTAAAATTCCTTTGGTTATCCTTGCTTTACAGAGAAATTATACAGATTTGTTCAAAATAAATCTCGCATTATTAAATAACCACAAGGCGCAGAACAACGAAATGTCGAATTTGAATCTAAGATATATTTGTAAAGAGTTGATTCAATTTTAGGCCATTACTCTTGTAGTTTTGGAATCATCAAAACGATATTAAAGATTTTTACAATTTTGGTATTCTCAAGTCGTGTACCAGTAGTAAAAAAAAACTGGAGCGACCTTCACTCGACTTTCTTATACTGTCACTCTCTATATACTAGGGTCACCCGTGGGCACCATGTGCCCATATGGTATACAGAACATAGGTCAGTTTTGACTGATGGCGAATTTTCATGTAATTTAATAATAATAACACGGTTTTTCTTCATTTTGTATCGTTTGACTATAATAGTAATACAAATTTCCATATCGCAAATAATAATAAAGAAAAAATTGAGTCTTTTTTTTTTAAACGCTATTTTGTTTCCATGATTGTATATAAAATACAGGATTATAAATTTACTTACGATTGCTGTTTATTATTTGAATCGATTATTCAAATAATATGTATTACAAATCCTTTTTACACAACATTTTTAATGATTTGACATTTGATTCATTATTGTTTTTGAATTAAATAATCAGGCTAGATTCTGAATTTTGCAGTATTAAACTGATGCAGTGTCACAACGGCAGATATAAAAGTGATGATAATTAGTTATATGCTAAAATACAATGGATTGTGCCATCAAAAATAAAGAATAAAATTGCCAACCAAACATGTTTCTAAATATGTTTGAATTATCTCTTCAAGATTTTATTTCTCTAATAATCAGAATTATAAATTTACTTACTTGCAGTTATTATAATTTGACGAACTATAAAATCTTACCGCAACTCATATTTTCAAAAATCACTGCTTCTTGGCCATTTTAAAGTGAATAATATTAACTATGAATTAAAATAAATGTACAGAAATACGTATTTGCTAAAAATATTTGCTAATTAGGCAATAATATGCACTTATTTCATATTATATACTTAAAAATTGAAATTATAACATGCTACTCCCCTTAAACTTAAGATTAAACTTTGAATTGAAGATTTATCACAAAAACTTTTTTGACATTTCATTCTGACGTTTGATTCGTTTTTGTCTATTTCAAAGCAGACTGAGCTACAGAAGAGTAGTGATTGTTTTATTTCAGTATAAACTATTTGATTATTTTTTATAACATTATTAACAGTCGCCATGGTGCAGTGGCTAAGTGTCATGCCTTTCACCCTGGAGGTCGTGAGTTCGATCCCCGTCTATGCCAATCTGCATTTTTACAAAAAAAGCGTTCCACACATACACACTCACATACAAACATTTCTGGGTTATTATATTAATGATATAGTATATATAATATTGCTTTATTTTATATTAAATTGTATATACGATTACTTTGAAACAATCTCAATATGGGAAACGTAAATGTAATAAATCTTTTCAAGTTCTTTTACGAAGTAATAAATAAATAAATAAATATAGGGATCACCGAAAAAAATTGACCTCGAGATTTTAATGGAAATATCCATTTTGACTATTTTCACTATAATGTGGGTGTGCCTGTAAACGCTCTACAGCTAATATCGTTGAACGTAAAATATGATGTTTTGAAAGTGCTCGTTTACTCTTGTCCAAAATATTACAATATTTACTTATTATAAGAAAGTGCATATTTTAAATTTCAAAATTATAATATTTGATATATTTTAATGGCCTTTGCGTTAACAATATGAAAAAATCTAGTAGACATAAAATATCTTAGAATTTTTTGGTGTTTTAATTATTTTTAAAAAAGCAGTATTTCGGGGGACTCCAAATGTTGGGGCCCTATAACTCGGGAAATATACGGGCGATTGGATTGGAAACTGCGAGCGGATTCAAATGAGATGTTAAATAATATGTGTAGCAAATTCGGCGTGAATCGCTCCGGTACTTTCAGAGGAGTAGCGGGCACATTTTTTTTACTTTCTTTTACAGAGTAATAAGTAAGTATAGGGATCACCAAAAAAATCGAACTCAAGATTTCAACGGATATACACGTTTTGAGCTTTTGTGCGTGTGTGAGTGTGTGTATGTGAACGCTCTAGAGCCGAAACGGTCCAACGTAAAATTATGAGATTTCAAACTTAAGACTTGTATATGGTCTAGTTGTGCACCTCCTATTTTTGAAAAGAATATTCAAACCGGCAGTGCATGTTTACTCTATGCATTTTTTGTTCTATCCCCAATATCACTAGAACGGCTGCACTTATGGCAAAAATAGTTATGTTCATAATGAAAGATATTAATATTTCGCACAACTTTTGTTTGAAAAGTTTCTTCAATAAATGTACCAGTTACGAGAAAACCGCTACCGAAAAATTTAAGAATCTTGTTTACGTTGTCATGGATTCGAATGTAGCTTATAAAATCGGATCATCTGCGCCTGTCAAAATTTCGACAAGAAAACAAAATAGTCTGAATTAGATAAATGACATTTCAGAATATTTCTGTAGAGAATTGGTTAGTTTTGATAGGCAGTACTTCAAAACCATTACAAATTGGTATTGGTATCTACGCATTCATTTATTTAAGGTACGCTTGGTTTTCATATTGTTTCTGTTGGATTATTATTTCCTAATAAAATATTTTTATAATCAATAAATGTTGATGAAAACTACGTAAAAGAAAGTCCCGCGTTGGCCACAACCCATTTTTTATATATGTTATATATATTTTTGGATTCAGGGCGACGCGACGTGACAAACACTTTTTATTAAGGAAATATTTTGATCCGAGAATACTACAGACATACGACTGAATAATTTAATTTAATTTCAAAGTCATAATTCTTAGAGTATTTAATAATACAAGTGATTGTATTTATTTGTATTATAAATATATCAATTGCAAAATATTTATTATACTTGCAACTGTCACTCAAGATGTAAATAAAAATAATAAACTGAATATGCAATGAGAACCAACAATTTTCGCAATAATGTATGACGCAGGTAGGTATGGTATATGTTCATGTCGTCAGGTATAGGAACGTCTGTCCCGTAATTATAAAGAAAATAAGTAGCAGCAGTGTATAGGGGCAGGTGTCCACGAGCTGATGAACCCAGGTAGAGATCTACTCGTGTCGGGTCGAGGGTGTATATAACGCTCTAGCTCTAGGCTCTCTAGGCTCTCTGAGCCACTGTACAAACCAAACAAAAATAAAAAATATTACTACTCCTTCTTTAACTACCCATTAAATGTTTTCACCAGGAACTTTATTTGCATTTTACATCGATTCAATTGTAGTGAAGCGTTAATCTTGATATCCTTGTTATCAGATCATAAATGTCGAGAAGTAATAAACTTGTTAACGAATCAATTATTTCTTTTAATATTTGATAACAAAAACAGGAGTTTTTTTTTTTTAAATACTCATTTATGTAACAAGTACTAAAAAAAATTCGTCTATTATGTATTTTCAAATATATATTTTTATTCGGAAACTGCACTATGAATGTATGGATAATGAACAAATAAAATTCAGTGCCCTTTTTAAACTCCACTCTACGCCTATACAACGGATACAGCAGGCATCATCTTTTTTTTTTTCTTCCATTGGGATTTAAAATCGGTGCTGATCGTCTACCACCTGTCTGTGTTTTGAAGAAAGAAACCTGACCTCAAGACGGTACCGTAACAGACACGTGGGTAGGTCTGCCCACGTGTACGAGAATTCCACGTGGAACTACTCTAGACACCACGTGGACCAGCACAATACACACGTGGATTTAAAGGGACGAGATGGCGCCAACATTTTTACCTGTTGCTCTACAAATGATTCTACTTTCGACAGACACGTGGACAGGCGATCGAGGTCACGTGAGAATTCCACGTGGACCATCATATTTACCTGTTTCATTACAGAAGATGCAACTTTCTCATATTTTTCTGACACTTGTATATCTGTCTCAATATTTAACTAGATTATGTATATATATATATATATAAATATATTACATAAACAACTTTTATAATACACATTTCAAAGTGTAATTCTTATTGACGCAAAGCAAAATTTAAATTTAGAACGAGGTACAACGCACCTATGCATCCAGCTCGCCTTATAAGTAATATATGCGATGCGAGCAGCGATTTTCAATTATCATGGCCTTTTGGTTAACAATTTGAAAAGAATTTAGATAGAAAAAGTCTTACAATTTTTTGTAGATTATAATAATCAATATTTTTTACGGCCTTTGGGTTAACAAAATGAAACAAGAACTGGCGCTAGCGCCAGTGCTATCAGCTCGCCGTTCCGGCGAGCGCGGTCACATCAATAAATACAAAACTAAAAGCGATAGCAATTATTATAGTACAAAATTTATTGTTGTTATGATATTTCATCGGCATTTAATATGAAATGAATAAATTTCTAAGTTTACGTATATAATTCTTAATCATTGACATTATACTCACATAGCCCATTGAACCAATCTAACCAATTATGATCCCGACACTTATTTATTCCTGTACCATAACAGTTTTAATTTCCAAAAACCCCACATTTAAAATTGCACACATCCACATGGGTAACGTTAATATCGTTCGTTTCGTGATTTGCCAAGGATATTGATAATTATTTGATGAACATTTCCTAATTTTATTCATTAAAACACAGAAGCAAATGGTTTATACATTGGAAAATATAACCAAACAAATTACTGTCACATAAATATAACTTCTTCATTTTACTAACAGATGGCGATCGATGTCTGATATACTTCAAAATATATTTATATTATTTTTTTTAAGCCTATTGGCTCACAATTTGAAAAAACTTTAATCACATAAAATATCTTAGAATGTTGAGTGAAAAATTCTAAAATTTTTAATAGTTGACTAAGGGCAGTATTTAGGAGGGTTCCAAATTTTGGGGGCCTATAACGCCGGTCCTGTACAGACGATTGGATTTAAAATGCGACGGGAACATCACGGGCATGGAAATTATATGTATACCAAATTTCATCAAAATCGGCCCGGTACCTTCAGACGAGTTGCGGTCACAAACTCAGGTCTTACGACGGACCGACCGAGCGAGCGAGCGAGCGAGATACATACATCCAAGTATATGAGTTATATATATTTTTGGATTCAGGGCGAAAATACAAGAACTTTTTGTTAATATTTTTTTTCGATCCGAGCATGTTACAGACACACGACCAATCACTATAGCTCTTTTGTACTTACTGTACGACGAGCTAAAAATCTTGTAGACATAAAATATCTTAGAATTTTTGAGTGTTTAAATTATTTTTATAAGGGCAGTTTAATACTAATAATAATAAAAATATTGGAGCCCTATAACTCGGGAAGTATACAGGCGATTGGATTTAAACTGCGAGCGAATTTAAATGGGATGCCAAATACTATGTGTAGCAAATTTGGTGTAAATCGCTCCGGTATCTTCAGAGGAGTAGAGGGCACAAATTTGGACTTAAGAGCGAGCGAGTATATAAGTTATATATATTTTTGGAATCAGGGCAACGAGACAAACACTTTGTGTTAAGGTTTATTTTTGATCTGAGAGTGCTACAGACACATTCGGTTCTTCGGCGACCTATATTTATAAGTGTAATATTGAATTTTTTAACATCCGTATATGCCCTTTTCCTGTATTAACGATAATCAAACCGTCTTCCACGGCAACAGTATGAAGAAACGTTAAAAACACGGGGACAATTACGAAGAACATTGACTACGAAGACCACGTGTTACACGGCACACCCCATATGTCGTTTTGATAATTCGGATAGTACAACAAGTAGTGTAGAGAATTCACCTGCTTCTGCTTCTGCTTTTGCTTCGGACGAATGGACTTGCTAGAGAGCAAGTAGTTTTTAAACCTTTATTACGATACACACACGACGCCAGATGGCGCATCAACACACATAACAAGATGCGAGCATTCTTTTTTATTCCGAGTCAAATGAAAACAAAAGATTTAACTGTGCACCTGCCAGTACCAGAGATGCTGGCGCATTAAAAAACTGACCACGGAATACTTATATTATTTACATTATAACCTTGAACATTTTTATAGGATATTAAAAGTGAACATTTTATTTACGATTTGCTTTGATTATTTTTATAAAATTAACGATCTATGTAAAATTTAACTCCTGCATAAATCATTTGAAAAACCGCCTTCAGCTCACCGTATTTTCTATTTGGTGGAATTTATTTTTTAGCTCGCCGTACGAAGTACCGAAGAAGCTAAAGCAATCAGTCGTGTGTCTGTAGCATTCTCGGATCAAAAATTTCCTTAACAAAAAGTGCCTCATTGCCCTGAATCCAAAAATATATATAACTCATATACTTGGATGATAGTCGTCGCTCTTACCGGAGCGATTCACTCCAAATTTGCTACACATATTATTTGGCATCCCATTTGTATCCGCTCGCAGTTTAAATCCAATCGCCCGTACACTTCCCGAGTTATAGGCAAAAATGGTCAAAGAGCAGCATATAGTTCGGAGAAAAACAAAATTTAAACTAGTAATAAATGTTAACTTTTGCTATTTTGTTACTATCTTGAAAACGGCACGAGAAAAGGTGACTCATACAAAACTTAAAGATGTATTGTTACACTTCTGTAAGTAATAAAATAATATAAATATATCACAACATAAAGATTTAAAGTATAAATCCTAATTATCTTATGACAGCGGAATTACCCTGTGGTCAATCGTAAAACAATGAATTGAGAGGAAGTCACAACAATGTAAAAATTGTCTTTATCTCAAAGGATGTTCCGCTTTTGACTCGTGCGTGTGTGCAGTGTGCGTATGTCAGTCCGGCTGTCGCGTGCCCCAACTTCCGCCATCATCTTATTGTTCATTTCTTGACTTCCGGTTACACTAGATCTAATGATAAAACCAAACTTTCTTTGAACACACGTCCTCTGAACACCCACCCCTATATCTGATTGTCGAGACGCATTTTCTTGTCTATACACTAATGACTAATGACTAATGACTATTTAAATATTTTACATTTACTATATTTGTTTGGCAAACACAAACGAAAGTACCATTTAAAATAAATTATTGAAATTTCACTTATTGTATCGACGGATACATTGAAAGCACTAATCTTCATAATGACTTGAAGATTTTTACTAAACTAAATATATAAATGTTGGAAGCATTATATGCCCTTATAAAAATAAACTCCCGGCAATCGAAGATATAAAAAAATAGCAAAATGTTGGTGTATAAATTAAAATAATAGCAACTGGCATATGTGTATTTTGACCCCATGACGCCCGTATAGTATAGGTGGTGGTTAGATCTTGTTATTTTCTGAGGTCTCTCAACTTACGGGGTAAAGCAACTTGTAGGTTGAACGTTGAACGAACGGAACGATCGATAAAGAAGCATATGCGATGAGTCCGGTAAACGTTACGTTGTTTAGAATCGAAGCAGGTGGTTCACTTAATTTTTCTTTTTTCGTAGCCCCTTTAACCCCACAACTTCTTTATACGAATGTACCCCCTTTCAAGCAGCTATTGTACGCATATCTAATCGTTTTTTTTTCTTTTTCGATTCTCTTATTGTTTTTAATATTCATAAAAACGTTTGACAGATGTTTGGATTTTTATTTGCTAATTTAATATTTTGCTCTAATTTACATATTAAATGTTAAATAAGAGCATAAGTTGCAATCGAGGGGTAAACCACTTGGTAAATTTTGTAGACATTAAAATAATTGACTAAAATTGAAACTTTAACAAGCTTAGGTCCAACGCACCTATACGTCCACCTCGCCGTTTGAAAAGAATCAGTAAAATAAGTAGCGAGCATAACAAAAACGAAGATTGTAATGCCATCTAGCCAGTAATACACTACAATATTTTAAACATGTTTTAGGCTTTTAGCGCTTATAATCTGAAAGAAATGTTATAGATATAAAAAGTCTTACAATTTTTGCAAATTTGAAAATACAAAAATTATCATTTTTTAAAGCCTATGTGTTACCAATATGAAGAAATCTTGTAGACATATAATATCTTAGAATTAGTAGTAGAATTTTCGGGTGTTTTAATTATTTTTACAAGGACAGTATTAAGTGGGGCGCCAAATTTTGGGGCCCTATAACTCGAGAAGTATACGGGCGATTGGATTTAAACTGCGAACGGATTCAAATGATAATATGTGTAGCAAATTTGGTGTAAATCATTCCGGTACCTTCAGAGGAGTAGAAAGCACAAATTTGGTCTTACGAGTGAGCGACGACTAATATCCAAGTATATAAGTTATATATATATATATATATATATATATATATATATATATATATATATATATATATATATATATATATATATATTTGGTTTCAGGGAGATGAGACAAACACTTTTTGTTAATGGTTTTTTAAACCGATAATGCTACAGACACACGACCGAATGCTTTAGCTTCTTCAGTACTTCGTACGGCGAGCTAAAAATTATATTACACAATTTATAATTAACAGGGTGTCAAAATTAGGGTAAAGTTGCTTATCTCAAACATAAATAAAAATTTGAAAGTCTACAAATATGAATAAATTATATATTACAAAATAGAAAAATGTGCAAACTCCAATCCTATCAATTTGTAGCCCAATAAATATTATCCGAATCACCTGAATATTAATTTTCAAGATAAAATCTACATCATTTTAACACTTATAAATTTATGATACAGTCATATGCCTTACGAAAAAAAAAAACGGTTTATTTGAATTATACTGTCATTAATTATATTTGTCCACAAAATTATTCATGAATATCGATTCCCCCAGTCAAATAAAAAGCGAGTACTTGATCAGGTCTATAATAAATAATATAGGTTCAGAAGAAAATGTATTTCAATAGATTTGTACAGGGTGGACGTGGACGCCAATGAAAAGAAACATTGTAAAAGGGGGGTACATTTGACGGGTAGACCCTTTTTGGGTAAGAAAGCGAACTTACAGAAGGTCAAACAAATATTCAATGTGGTTACTATCGATTACGATATCAAAAGGTTGTTTGGTCATGCAGCGTTAAGTCTTGATAACAACAATATACTTGGACAGATGCATAGAACTCTATTGTTACCGAAATACAGTGATTCGGTCTAGATTTTCTTTAAGAAACTGAAAACCTTGGCAATAAATCAGAGGACGAAAGTAAAATTTGACCAGGTGTGTTTTTGAAGAAGAGAATTCGGATATGATACCTGGATACAGTTTATTTTTTATATTTTTTTTATGAATGTATACAAATTTAATAATAAAAGAAGTTTGCTTTTCGTCATTACTATTTTGCTTGACTTTTTCTTCGAGATAATAACAACCTTAAAATAAATATGCTGAACTAATTGATGAATGAATACTTTTTTGCTTTTTATTGAGTATATTCTCGACTATTCCTGTATGATTCCAATTAGACATTTGCGTTAGCTGTTAAAAACGAACATGAATGAAATTCATAAATATAGATATGTATATAGACCGGTGTTTTCTCGCTCGTACAGTAACATGTGGTAAATTCGTTTCTGTAAGAAACGTACTCAACCATAAAAGTATTGTGGTCAATAATTAATTACACTGTACTTGAGGAAGAACTCTGGATAACGATTATTATTTGTAAAATATTTCTAATTTTTAATCATATACCAATTTTTGTTATTGTGCAAAGGTTTTATTTCACATTACGCACATTTTCGTAGTTTTTGGTGAATTTTTGATTTAATGAAAATTGTTATTTTATTATTTCCTGTGTTGTACACAATTATTAACCTTTCAGCACTGGTCATTTATTAAGTACAACGTATACATATTTATTTGAGCCCCCCTTAATACGGCACTTATAAAAATAATTAAAACACTAAAAGCTTCTAAGATATTTTATATCTAAAAGATTTTTTCATATTGTTAACTCAAAGGCCATATAAAAAATTATTTCAAATTTTTGTATTATCCAATTTTAAAATATGCACTAAAATGTTTTAATCAAAATATTCTACAAAAAATTATAAGAATTTTTATATCTATAACATATTTTCAAATTGTTAACCAAAAAGCCATAATAATTAAAAACCGCTGCTCGCATCGCATATATTACTCATAAGGCCATAAAAAAATATTGAATATTATAATTTTAAATTATGCACAATTTTTTTTTAAAACAAATTGTAAGACTTTTTTTATAACTATAACCTTTTTACAAATTGATAACCAAATAATTATAAACCGCTGCTCGCATCGCATATATGTATTACTTATTAGGCGATCTGGACGTTGTACCTAAGCTTGTTTATTTTTATATTCGTTGTAAATTTTCGTTAACATTATCGTAAATGGAGACTGTATAAAAATAACTAGTGGCGGCCGTTAAATGTTCACATATTTGAAAATATTACATTGTAAATATACAAAATGGATTTAATAACAAATATTACAAGTAAATACAATTGACATTGAACATCTTTAAAATTGTAGAGAATGTGCAAACTTTATTCAAAATAATAAAAGTGTAATTATAAAATTGGTAATTTGTATTTTATTAGTTCAACAAAATCATTAGATTGCTAAAATTTTATGGTCTGTTCACGAATTCCAAATTATCAATAGCATATTTTATGTAACAAATGGTGTAATTAACTAAATGTTTTTAAAAGAAAAAATGAGGAGACAACTAATTTTCTCGGACAATCAATTACAATATGATTGAAATACAAGTAATTGATGTTCATTATTTGAAACCAATCGACACCATATCAAAAAAATGCAAGGTTCTTCATAACAAATAGCCAACCTCCGGAACTAAGGAACGGTAATACGGGCACCATCGGAACCTTAATTGATAACGGCCAATCCCCAATTCCCCTATTTAGCCACAAAGACGGTTTTATCAGTTAACGAAACTGACACGTGCGACTGCGACCGAGCACTTACTTACTTCGCCATATGTCCATGTTTACTATGCTCCACAACAACACGTGGAGGAGAAGGAGGAGGAGGTTGATTGCGCGGTATAAGACGAATGTCCACGTGCCCCGCAAATTGTCAAGAAGCCAACAACAAAAGACGTTACGGATTATCGACACACGGAACTTTATCGAAGAAAAGGAAAATGGTATGCAGACGACGTGATAGTATCCATTGTAAGTTTATATAGTCGGATAGGGGAGAGTGAGGCTAGTGAGCTATTGTGTCCTGTGAAATCTCAGCAGACGGCTTTTCGGGCCAGCCCCCCTTTCGGTCTTTAGAAGCTGCATCTTGCAACTGGGTTCAGGGGAGATGCGAGCTTGAGGCGGCACGAGTCCGGCGAGCCAGGTGCTCAATGCTCAATACGTCTCGGATCAGGGTCGCTGTACCACATACGTATATGATTTATTTCGCAGGGACGGAGTCATCGCGATTTAAATATTTTTGCTCACCGTACGAAGTACCAAAGTGTTTGTCTCGTCGCCCAGAATCCAAAAATATATATTACTTTGCAAATTTTATCTCTACAAGATATTTTCATACTGTTAACTCAAAGGCCATAAAAAAATATTAAATATTATAATTTTGAATTTTAAAAAATGCACTCCATTTTTTTATTAATATATAAAAATAATCTACAAAAAATGTAAGACTTTTTATATCTATAATATTTTTTCAAATTGTTAACCAAAAGGCCATAGTTATTAATAACCGCTGCTCGCATCGCATAGGTGTGTTGTACCTAAGTTTGATTTTGTTCCAAATCAGGTGTTGTATTATGGTAAAATACGTGTCAGTATTTGACTAAGAATATTTCAAATAATATAGAAAATTTAGAGTTTTAGAAAAAGTACCAACGTTCTTCTCTATAAAATGTGGTATATATTATATATATTTACTTTCTTTTACAGAGTAATAAGTAAGTATTGTAATCATGAAAATTTTCGAACTCGAGATTTCAACGGATATACACGTTTTGACCTTTTCTGAATCGAATGTGACTATTTTCGGAATGACGTCTGTGTGTCTGTGTGTGTGTGTGTCTGTGTGTGTGTGTGTGTGTCTGTGAACGCTCTAGGGCCAAAACTGTCGAACGAAAAATTATGAAACTTCAAGCTTAAGACTTGTATATACCCTAGATGTGCACCTCCTATTTTTGAAAAGAATATTCAAACCGGTAGTTCATGTTTACTCTATGCATTTTTTGTTCTATCTCCAATATCACTAGAACGGCTACACTTACGGCAAAAATAGTCATGTTCATAATGAATGATAATAATATTTCGCACAACTTTTGTTTGAAAAGTTTCTTCATAAATTGTACCAGTTATGAGATAACTGCTACGAAAAAACTCAAATATCTTATTTACGTTGCCATAGTTATACCTACACTTGTGACAAATTTTATTTTCAAATCGGATCAACCATGAGTTACAGCATTTGTTTCTTGTTAATTGAAAACAAGCAAAGCATTACATTGACAGTTATCTTTTTGAATTAATATTTTAAATATTAATTTCTTATTAGAATACATTGTATAAGGTATATTATTATAGAATCAATTTATATTATATATTTGCTAACATAATTAAACAACTATTTTAGGGTTTTGCTAGGGAAAACTGCGTAAAAGAAAGTCGAGTGCAGGCCACTCCAGATATTTAATATCGCATTCTTGAAATTTTGATGAGGTAAAATGCTGAAAAAGCCCTGTAATTATAAACAAATACAAACCAAATTCCCCAATGATTAAACACGATCAAAATCACCGTATCATAACAAATATACGATCTATGTTATCTATGGCATCATCTTGCTCTTGAGAAATATGTCTTAATTGGCAATAATACCGTCCTGGCAACTTATACATCTAATGGCAATGACGCAAGTTTGCCACCCTACAGTCTGCAGACGTGCATTGTCATAGCACCCTGAATTGAACTTCACCCCGTTGGAGAAATAAGAGGGAGCAGAATAGGGAAAAAGAACGCCTTGGAGCAACGTACTCTCTTCGGTCGCGACGACCGTGGGACACTATTGTTATGCTTAGCTAATCGGAGGGTAAACCGAATTAAAAAAAAAAAACTAAACTAAACTTAGAGGGTTGCGATTCTGGTTGAACCTGAATTCAGTTGGGTCGCCGAATAATTTTAATGTGAATATAATAAAAACCGTCTCGACTATGACTAGATCAACTTCTTTCAACTTTTTGGTGCAGTCCTTGAACTAAATGTCTGTTGTCTACAAGGGAAATTCATGTGAAACTATAGTTTGAAATAATGAAACGAGTGCCAATGTTACAGATATATTGTGGAATAGACGAAGTGCTTCTAGGAATCTAAAAGTTGATCCCCTAATGTTTCGCTCTATTGTAGTACAAGATTCAAATAACTGTTTCGTGTAGTTATAATGTAAATTAAATTCGGTGTCTCTTAACTTGTATGAGCGTCTGAAGATCGCTAACACAACACTGTATAGAAGAAGGGTAATGCGCCATGAATATTTGATTGAAATTTATTCAATTCTAACGACCACAAAATATGGTTTTGTTATTGTTAACAAAATTAGGTACTACAGGTTTCGCAGTCTGCAAAACGCATTAGACTTTGCATAACAATGCAATTTTAATCATATTTTAAGTTCTTGAGGGCAGAAACGACTAAGTTTACTTTATAAGAAAATATATTGTTAAAATATCCGCCCCAGTTACACACAAAACAATCTGAACAACCTAAGCGTGACTCATCGTTTTCCCTCCAGTTTTCCAGTATAATAACGTCCACCGTCCAGATCTACTTCTACTCCAATTTCGACTCACAATTTTATACGTAACTACGCGTACAATTTCAGTATCATTAGCTCGCCGTACGATGCATTCGGTCGTGTGTCTGTAGCATTCTCGGATCAAAAAATGTCATTAACAAAAAGTATTTGTTTCGTCGCCCTGAATCCAAAAATATATATAACTTATATACTTGGATGTTAGTCGTCGCTCGCTCATACAACCAAATTTGTGCCCTCTACTCCTCTGAAGGTACCGGCGCAATTTACACCAAATTTGCTACACATATTATTTGGCATCCCATTTGAATCCGCTCGCAGTTTCCAATCCAATCACCTGTATACTTCCCGAGTTAAAGGGCTCCAACATTTGGAGCCCCATTTCATACTGCTCTTATAAAAATAATTAAAACACTCAAAAATTCTACTTATACACGATGTTTGCTTATTGTTAACCCAAAGGCCGTAGAAAAATATTAAATATTATAATTTTGAATTTTTAAATATGTACTAAAATATTATTTTTATCAAAGTATTATATATTATACCTAATTTTTTTTCAAATTGTTAACCTAAAGACCATAATTAAAAATTGCTGCTCGCATCGCATATATACTCATACGGCGAGCTGGACGCATAGGTGCATTGTACCTAAGCTTGTTAGCTCGCCGTACGTAGTACCGAAGAGGCTAAAGCATTCGGTCGTGTGTCTGTAGCATTCTCGGATCAAAAAATTTCATTAAGAAAAAGTGTTCGTCTCGTCGCCCTGATTCCGAAAATGTATATAACTTATATACTTGGATGTTAGTCGTCGCTCGCTCGCTCGCTCGGTCGCTCGTAAGACCAAATTTGTGCCCTCTACTCCTCTGAAGGTACCGGAGCGATTCACTCCAAATTTGGTACACATATTATTTGGCATCCCATTTGAATCCGTTCGCAGTTTAAATCCAATCGCCCGTATACTTCCCGAGTTATAGGGCCCCAAAATTTGGACCCCCCCTTAATACTGCCCTTATAAAAATAATTGAAACACTTAAAAATTCTACTAAAAATTCTAAGATATTTTTTGTTTACAAGATTTTTTCATTTTGTGAACCCAAAGCCCGAAAAAAATTATTAAATATTATAATTTTGAATTTCAAAATTTGAATTTTTTTTTTTTTTAATATAATCTTAAATTAAATGTAAGACTTTTTATATCTATAACATTTTTTCAATTAGTTAACCAAAAGGCCAAAATTATTAAAAACTGCTCGCATCGCATATATTACTTATAAGGCGAGCTGGACGCATAGGTGCGTTGTACCTAAGCTTGTTTTTATGTTGTATTGATTTATGCTATATTCACAACGTACCAAATATAAAGATTAAAAAGAAATTATAAATAAAAAAAAACTCAAAAATTCTACAATTAAATCGAAGATTCTGATAATTGTGAATGTAGTAAGTTGCTATGAAAACGGCTATGAATATCAAATGTCTTTTCTTACAAATGGTACATTTTCTGAGAATACTTTTGTAACATAGTCGACCGAATATTTAATATTTTTCTGTAAGTGCAGCTATTTTGGAAATACTTCTTATAAGAAAGTAAATATTGCTAAATAAATTAAACTCATTTAATTTCATTTACAAATGATTAATAATGCTAAAAGCTCGCACATAAGCAAATACAGATGCATGACATCCTAAACAACAGAATACAAACCTGAGCAATAAAAAATAAAATAAATCATGGCATAATGGCAGATGACAAACAAACAAACAAAACACAAGTCAAGATTCAAGAAAATGAAATCCCACCTGCTCTTATACATCTTAGAGGCACGCGTCTTGTTAGCCTAGCCCCCTTTCCCTCTGCACTGTACTCCACTCCTAGCTTTTGCTTTCTTATTCTTGTGGAGCAGCCGGCAGGCGCAACGCAACGCGTCTTTCAATAATGACCCTCATCTCAAGAAACTACCGTTCTCCGTTCTGTCTACGAGCAGAAATCAAGGTAACGCTAGCTATTTAAAAACCTTGACCTACGCCGACGATGTAAACAAAATTCTATTTGAATTTGACGCCAACAACAATAATTACGTATGGTAGAATATGCATTTCACATTATGAAATTCGAATGATAAATTACCAATTCTGTCTTCAAATATATTTAACTAGGGTCACCCGTGGGCACCATGTGCCCATATGGTATACAGAACATAGGTCAGTTTTGACTGATGGCGAATTTTCATGTAATTTAATAATAATAACACGGTTTTTCTTCAATTTGTATCGTTTGACTATAATAGTAATACAAATTTCCACATCGCAAATAATAAAGAAATAATCGAGTTCTTTCTTTGAACGCTATTTTGTTCTTAGATCACTATGCTGAGATTAACTAATCGATCGCTTATCATGCACTGTGTAACATCCGATAAATTCAAACAAAATTTTGTTTAACTTTGATTTTAATCTTATATGGTGCATATGTGTTGTATCATTTAGACAGTTTCTATGATTGTATATAAAAAACAGGATTATAAATTTATTTACGATTGCTGTTTATTATTTGAATCGATTATTCAAATAATATGTATTACAAATCCTTTTTACACAACATTTTTAATGATTTGACATTTGATTCATTATTGTTTTTGAATTAAATAATCAGGCTAGATTCTGAATTTTGCAGTATTAATCTGATGCAGTGTCACAACGGCAGTTTTAAAAGTAATGATAATTAGTTATATGCTAAAATACAATGGATTGTGCCATCAAAAATAAAAGAATAAAATTGCCAACCAAACATGTTTCTAAATATGTTTGAATTATCTCTTCAACATTTTATTACTCTAATAATCAGAATTATAAATTTACTTACTTGCAGTTATTATAATTTGACGAACTATAAAATCTTACCGCAACTCATATTTTCAAAAATCACTGCTTCTTGGCCATTTTGAAGTGAAAAATATTAACTATGAATTAAAATAAATGTACAGAAACACGTATTTGCTAAAAATATATGATAATTAGGCAATAATATGCACTTATTTCATATTATATACTTAAAAATTGAAATTATAGCATGCTACTGCCCTTAAACTTAAGATTAAACTTTGAATTGAAGATTTATCACACAAAAACCAATTTTGACTGATTTCATTCTGACGTTTGATTCGTTTTTGTCTATTTCAAAGCAGACTGAACTTCAGAATCGTAGTGATTGTTTTATTTCAGTATAAACTATTTGATTAATTTTTATAACATTATTAACAGTCGCCATGGTGCAGTGGCTAAGTGTCATGCTTTTCACCCTGGAGGTCGTGAGTTCGATCCCCGTCTATGCCAATCTGCATTTTTACAAAAAAGCGTTCCACACATACACACTCACATACACACTCACATACAAACATTTCTGGGTTATTATATATTTAATTTTATTCGAAGTGTTCTTTATATTATCTATACCAATCTATTGTACACCCAGTGTAATATAAAAAGCATAACCTACACATTTATATGAATTCCTAAAAGAACTGAAAACATCCCATTAGCGTGATAATACAAATATATTTTAAGTTTTCTATTCTGGTTTTTAATTGCAAGTGAAAACACTAGTACATTTTACATAACAAGTTTTTTAAATGCTTTTGTTTTGCAATCCAGACCTTTAAATTTTAAAGAGAAACTTTATTTGTAATTTTTATCCGAACGTCGTAAATTTTATTTTATTCCACTACATAAATATCGTATTAACACCAGATAGAAAGATATATTATCATAAATTGATTTATATATACAACATAAAATATATTGTCTATTTACATGAAGGTCTAAAGAACTAGGTAACTGTTAAACAAACAAAAAATTACCCATAGTTATCAACATTATACTAACAAGCTTAGGTACACCTATGCGTCCAGCTCGCCTTATAAGTAATATATGCGTTGCGAGCAGCGGTTTATAATTATTATGGCCTTTTGGTTAACAATTTGAAACAATGTTATGGATATAAAAAGTCCTACAATTTATTGTAGATTACTTTGATAAACCAGAGTTGGTACGCGTAAAACGCACCAATGCGTAGAGCTCGCCTTTAGGTAAGATATGCGTTGCGAGCAGTGCTTTTTAATAATTATGGCCTCTTGGTTAACAATTTGAAAAAATGTTATAGATATAAAAAGCCTTACAATTTTTTGTAGATTATTTTTATTATAAAAACAAGCTTAAATACAACGCACCTATGCGTCCAGCTCGCCTTAGAAGTAATATATACGATGCGAGCAGCGGTTTTTAATTATTTTGACTTTTTGATTAACAATTTGAAAAGTTGATATAGATATAAAAAAGTCTTACATTTTTTTGTAGATAATTTAGATTAAAAAAGTTTTTAGTGCATATTTTAAAATTCAAGATTATAATATTTAATAATTTTTTACGGCCTTTGGGTTTACAATATGAAGAAATCTTATAGATATAAAATATCTTAAAATTACTAGTAGAATTTATTAGTGATTTCATTATTTTTATAAGGGCAGTATTAACGGGAGCTTTAAATTTTGGGGCCCTATAACTCGGGAAATGTACGGGCGATTAGATTTAAACAGCAAACGAATTCAAATAGGATGCCAAATAATATGTGTAGCAAATTTGGTGTGAATCGCTCCGGTACCTTCAGAGGAGTAGAGTGCACAAATTTGGTGTGACGAGCGAGCGACGACTAACATTTTATTTGAGAAATTGCTTTGTTGTTTTCAATATATTTAACATATATTTTTTAGGTAAAGTCAATTTAAACACCTAAGCTATATACTCGTATTGTAGGTATGTGTCAAACATATTGAGACATGACAGCTGGGATACAGGTCATACCGCAGCTGGATCCGGGGTACTTCGCCCCCTCAAGTGTACCGGGACCCATTAACATATCACTACATCACCGATAACACCATAACAAATATCCTAGCCACGACGATCAATCGAAATATTTGAAATTGTTACACAAACAACTGCAAATACAGATAAGATATGTTTCTGTTTATAAAGAAATGTTTCCCGATTGGTAAAATTCCTGATTCATTCTTTAATTTAGAATTTAGATTAAACTGCATAGAAATAACTACATCGATATAAATATATTTTAAGTGTAATTAAAATTGCGTTCACTTATTACAAATGTGGCGAGCACAAAAAAAACTTTCTTGTTATAGGACAAGTCGAGTGAAGGCCACTCTAATACATATTTACTATTAAACCGTGCATATTTGGTGAAAAATAAAAAATCATTATATAAAATGTCCAAATCAACAGAAATTGAATATAGAAACTCTCAAATTTTAGGTTAGCTAATATATTAGGTACATTGACTCATATAACCTTGAAAGAAAAAGAAAATGCCATGATAAAATAATGTACAATTCGCAGCAGATGTCCTTGTTATAGTGAACCAGGTGCAAATTTTAGTTTGACCTCGCGATCCTCCATATTCGTCAGCGTAGCGCCATATTACCTCGTGCGTTGACCAATGTAACGCGTCATTGACCAGGCATTAATAAGGTTCACCCCCTAATAATTGTGATTTATTCTGACGCATTCGTGCACATGGTGCTACCAGCATTACTATACGGGGTGTTCGAAATATTACGCCTGACGTACGCATTAAACCAATAAAACACCGGTCGCACCTATATTACGCGGTTCCGCATGAGTTACATGCCTTTTCAGAGTCGATTTTCGGAACACGTGCTTCCGGGTTATATAATTTTGGCAATTAAATGTTACGTGTTCTGAGCTGGAGACTAGTTAATGCTTGTTTATTTCAGTCATAAACATATATTTGTATTTAAAGGAATTTTGACTGTGATTATATGGTTATATCGCAACAAAAGGGTTTCAAAAACAGCGTTTAGGACTGCCGTTGTGTCGTTTATATCTTTTATTTCGATAATGATTTAATTTTTAAATAATATCCCTATTTTTACCACCGATTTTGCAAAAGTCAAAGCAAAAGTTTATTCTAATAAGTTTCTGTAAAATTAATTATACTCTCATAGAATCTGCGTTATAACGAAATGTTTGCTTTGCTAATTAATGAAATTTATAGAAAATAATGTTGCTCAATATAGGGAAAAATATATAAAACTGAAGGATTTAAATAAAATTAGGTAAAAGACTTTATCATGGCATAGCTATTAACAGCTACGTAAAATACTGATAGTGTTGGGTGTAACGCAAGGCGCATGATTATCAACATAACCTCAACATAATAATAATATCGACCATATGGCATGCATACAAGGTGTTTCTCCTTCGCCTTCGCCCCCCTGTACATATGAAACAACGGGGTGCGCACGTGCCAGAACACAGTGTCCAACTGAATCAAATGCGAATCCTGTTGCATACTGCTTACATAACCTGAAATTCGCGTCGGCAGATGGTTATTCCGCTGACATGTGATGATGCTGTGTATACGTGCTAATTTTTGACGAGTGCCCGCTGCATTGTTATGTATATTCGGATATAGTTTACAACCCCCGGCGAAATATTATTTTTTAGCTAAAGCATTCGGTCGTGTGTCTGTAGCATTCTTGGATCAAACAATATCCTTAACAAAAAGTGTTTGTCTCGTCGCCCTAAATCCAAAAATATATATAACTTATATACTTGGATGTTAGTCGTCGCTCGCTTGTCACACCAAATTTGTGCCCTCTACTCCTCTGAAGGTACGGGACCGATTCATTCATACGAAATTTGGTACACATATTATTTGGCATCCATTTGAATCCGCTTGCAGTTTAAATCCAATCGCCCGTATACTTCCCGAGTTATAGGGCCACAAAATTTGAACCCCCCCCCTTAATAAAAATAATTAGAACATCCAAAAATTCTAACTAATAATTCTAAGATTTTTTCATATTGTTAACCCAAAGGCCATAAATTATTAAATATTATAATTTTGAATTTTAAAATATGCACTAAAATATTTTTTTTATGAAAAGACTTTTTATATTTATAACATTTTTTCAAATTGTTAACCAAAAGGTCATAATAATTCAAAACCGCTGTTCGCATCGCATATATTACTTACAAGGCGAGCTGGACGCATAGGTGCTTTAGACAGTAAGCTTGTTTGTTTTGTTTTCTACACCTTGTCAACTAAATCAGTTTTCGAACCAAATAATTTATATATTTAGTAAAAATAATATGATTATTTTCTTCATTTTGCACGAAAACTAAAGTCTCATATTTTTTATAGCAAAATTAAAACCGGTGGCTTAAGTTTACTACTTTTTCTCGAAAACGGCACTAGTTGAAGAAAATGTGATAAATATAAATATTAAAGATATTAAAATTTCCTATAAGTTTTGTTTGAAAAGATTACTAAAAAATCGTACCATTTGCCCGAAAACAATTAAGGCTGCTGCCACCATAAAACACTGCCATACAAATGTCCTATGGCACCTATCAATTTTTTAATCTACCGTGGTTATATGTGCACGAGTTCCATGCTTATAACCCCAGCTGTCGATGGTCTGTGTGCATGTAGGGGAATCCCCGAAGCATACACATAGTGCATGCCGCTGGTGCTACCCTGCACTGTATGATGGGGTGGCCGACAGCTGGGCACATTGGAACTACCTTACACAATGTATTTTTTTTTAATATTATTACTGATACGAAATTTAATTCACTAAAATTGAACACCCTTTACCTGTAGGAACCTACGTCAAATGTATTGCAATTTGACATTTTAATGATAGATTTCTCTAATGGTCATTTGCACCACTCCCACTTAAAATCTTAGGCCAAACTTAACCAATAATTTGTGAAGTATTGTAAATAGATGAAATTCAATATGATTCATACTGTGAAGTTCAATATTATTTTATTGGAGATATAATGGATATGTTATGGGGTTTACAAGTTGAATGAATTAGGTTTATATAGGGAAATAAACTTACCGGTGTAGCAGATAGACACTAGTGTATGAGCATGTCGTCGGATCAACGAATTCTCGAGGCACCACGACGTCCTTTCGATGATGTGATCGACGTAATCGAAGCCTGTGATACCGTATGTGTTCCACTGCAGCTTGGACAGCACCAGTATTTCAAAATTCTGCAATCGAACCAAATTAAAAGGACATTAGTTTGTGTGGGAATAAATTGTATTCAACTATATCGTTTTTATACGATCTATATTACCCCCTCACATGTGTTTACACCGTGTAAAAATGTCACTTGTAAAATTATTCTATATCACGCACATGTGGTTTACCACAATCATTAAATGCGATCTTCTTAAATTTGTCCCAATTTGATGACACTGTCATTTTTATTTATTTTTTATAATAGCGAAAACTGTGGGAATTTATTGGTCATTAGGGTATCATTGATGCGTAATATGGTTCATTGGAAATAATAAAGGGCATTTGTATGTATAGTTGCGCTTTTAGAAAACAATATAAATATGTATACAGGGATTCCTGCTAATGACGTAGGTTGTGTATGAATGTCTAATGACAAGATTAAATTTCTAAAAATAGTTCACAGAGTGAGAAAGGAAACAATGTACAGAAAAGGAATTCCGACAGTGTGAGAAAAGTTATAATAAGCAAGGGTTAAAGAATTTGCGACCCCTGGTTGGATGACGTCATTGTACACATTTACGATGCGATGCCAGACTCATATAGAGATGAATGAATCGAAATGGCAAAAGGACGCATTTCAGACTTTAATTGGACATAATAAATGAAGGTTGCGACCGAAAACAATCATATAAAACTACTCAATTCAGTTTAATAAGAATGTACGCTAATTAGATAATTCATTTGAAAATATTTAACTATCCAGTGAAAGCAATTGATGCATTTTTCACATATTTATACGAACAAGCACCTATGCGGCCAGCTCACCTTATAATAATATATGCGATGCGAGCAGAGCAGCAGTTTCTAATTATTATGGCTTTTTGGTTAACAAATTGGGTTACAAATTTTGGGGCCCTATAACTCGGGAAGTATCCAGATAAATGGATTTAAACTGCGAACGGACTCAAATGGGATGCCAAATAATATGTGTAGCATTTGGTGAGAATCGCTCCGGTACCTTCAGAGGAGTAGAGGGCACAAATTTGGTCTTACGAGTGCGACTATCATCCAAGTATATATATATATATATATATATATATATATATATATATTTGAATTTAGGGCGACGAGACAAACACTTTTTGTTAAGAAACTATTTTGATCCGAGTATGCTACAGACACATGACCTAATATATAAAGTAATATATAAAATGTGCGAAATGTGACAATGAAATGTCATAGAAAGAACATATTTAACAAAATTAGCGCATAATCTGAAACGTGACTAAAATTGGGAACACAATTATTTTTCTGGCATATGTCAACGGGGTTTTAAAACAATATAAATATTTATACCTAATTATTTATGCCCATAGATAATAAAGTCGAACCTTAAATATCAAGGTTACAGATGATAAGTTGACACTAACCATGGACAAAACAAAACTGTGCAAAATCTAATAATACATACATACATATTTTGTTTATCGTGTTTTCAAATATTTGTGTCTTCCATAATAGAACAATGAAACACTACCTGCATAAATAACTGTATGTGGATTATCCTTATGCTATCCAAATGATTGTATAAATTGTATAACACAAACAATTATTCACTATTCAGACGTCTAAATTCCTGATCACAAAATATTTTGTCATTTAAAACTTTCCCAACAATCAGTTAAGATAAAATCAATCACCAATGATTATCAAAAACCTAATCATTCATTATTTATAAAATAGTAAACGTCAGTTTTAGCTCGCTGAAGTACCGAAATATGATTTTTTAGCAAAAGCATTCGGTCGTGTGTCTGTAGCATTCTCGAATCAAAATAGTTCCTCAACAAAAAGTGTTTGTCTCGTCGCCCTGAATCCAAAAATATATATAACTCATATACTTGGATGTTAGTCGTCACTCGGTCGCTCGTAAGACCAAATTTGTGCGATGCACACCTAATATGGTACACATTATTTGGTATCCCATTTGCATCCAATCGCTCGTATACTTTTTTTTATCAAAATAATCTACAAAAAGTTGCAAGACATATTTTCAAATTGTTAGCCAAAAGGCCATAATAATTAAAAAGCGCTGCTCGCATCGCATAAAATACTTATAAGGCGAGCTGGACGCATAGGTGCGTTGTACCTAAGCTTGTTTTAAATACATTTAAATATTTCTAACCATATATATCGTGTTACAGTTTGTAACAACGAAAACTGAGTGTTGGTTGTATTAGATTCGTTCGGTGGAATTTGTTGTCAACTTATCCGGTATTGTTAACATATTTTAGCGGGAATGTTTTGTGGCAAGTGGCACGTGTTATAATCGTTGATAGATACGCTTGGCTGAATTCCCGCCATAGTTTTTCAGTCAGTTGTTGGTTCCAGAATATTTCTTACAAGTCAAATTACCGTATCCTAGGGTATGCTATGCTATGCTATGGTATAACATACGTTCTTGACTATTTTCCCGCCTTTCTTTTACATGTTAGCAGTTAGAGGAACATATGTGACAATACGATGGACATGCATCAACTCGTTCATACATAACATACTAAGTGAATTAAGCGTAGCGAAACCGTTTTCCTTCTTCTTCTTTAGAAATAAACAGGGTATTTTAAAGACAAGGAAGACACAAATTGGTAGTAGTATTATGATTTTAAAATTAATAAGTAAGTCGTTAATTTAGTTGTATTGTTCGACGTTTTGAGAACAATTTTATTATTGCAATCAATGTATTGTGATATCCATTCTGTCAGAATTAATCAGAATTTAAGAAATATGTTTATATATTTTAAGCTAAGAAAATATATCTTAAATTTGCTAATATTTAATGAATATGTATAGAAAGCGTTACAAAAAAAAAAAACACACACACACAGACGTCACTTTGAAAATAGTCACATTCGATTCAGGGAAGCTCAAAACGTGTATATCCGTTGAAATCTCGAGTTCGATTTTTTTGGTTTACTTACTATACTTACTTATTACTTTGTAAAAAGATTGTTGCAATCAATGTATTGTCGTATCCATACTGCCAATTAAGTTATTAGAGATGCTAAATTAATTAATTTAATTGACAATAAAAAAAAAACCTTTAACCCAGATGATGCCACTGTCCTTTTAAAAGAACAGTACATATATTCCTGTCAATGAAAAGTTTTGTGGCCAATGTCCTTTAAAATGGACGGCATTTTTTTTGCATTAAATATGAAGGAATATATTATATAACCTAAAAAATTTATTGTTTTCTTTACCAAAAGTGTTCTGGCGTTATTTGGGTTCATTAAGAACAAATTAATTATTTTGCATTTAAACAGTAAAAGTTAAATGGCAAAATTTTTTAGTTTTAGTTTGTCGTTTAGTATATACGAAAAAGCTATAATAATCGGTCGTGTGTCTGTAACATGCTCAGAACAAACGTATGTTCTAATAATTGAACATATGTCGATGTATATAATATTTTAATGAGCCCAATTCCATGTAAAAACAATTATTATTTTAGGTATAAAATTATTGATTGTTTCTTCACCAATTATTTTTGTGTAATAAATAACAAAATATCGGAAAACTTAAATACGATTTATAAAAAAGCTTTCGTTGAAAAATTAATATGGATTATAAAAAGGTTTATTAATTTAGCGGGATTAATGAAGACGCCGCACGACGAGCTGGAGTCGTTGGTGTCTACCTAGTATGCTTGTTTGTTGTTATTTGCCAATCAAGTTATAATGTTACAAGTAAGGGTAGCTATAATTATCTTGGCTAAATAACTGAAAAGGAGGGGTTCAGTTCCCCTTAAAAGTAAAATAAAAACCAGGAAATAATTCTCACGATTTTAAAAATGTTCTTGTACCTAATAATAATAGTAATAATGCAGAATGACTCTATTGTGTAAGTTGGTGGGCCTAACTGTGAGAAAATGGACGTAGACTATTGTGCAACAGATTCCGATACGGGGCAAATATCTGTAATCACCGGCTAAAGGGAAGCGTACCCCCTGAAAACCGGAATAAGACATATAGGGTTGTTCCGTAAGTACGGGTACCCCAATTCCCAGACCTAGATACCCGAAGATTACCATAATGGTGACTATTTTAGGGTGAACTATAAGATACAAACATATTTTCCCAAGGGTCAAAAAAAAGAGCCTTTTGCAAGAATAAATCGAACTAGTAAAATTATTATTTCGAAATTAGGAAAATAATAAAAAATTTCATTGAAACCATATGTATTTGATAATATCTCGTGTGTCCACCTGTTGCTTTACACGAAGTTCCGCAATTACAAGTGATTATGAACTTCCGCGAGAGAGTCCGACAAGAAAGCGAACGTCTTACCGCAAATTAGCGTGTTGATGGCCCACTAAGGGTGGCCAACCACCTTGAATCCTGTTGCCTAGTACCTATACTCCCACTCAACAACCGTGATAATTATTCCACAACAAACCCCATCAAATTTCAATACTAAATCATGTATCAGAATAACATACACGAAACTCCCATTTTAACATTTTATATACATATATATGCAAAATGTAGAACTAACCTTCATTTCTTCGGGTGTTACGCTGTAATCGGTGTAGGCGCACAGCAAGTCCACGCGTAGCGAGTGACATTGGCGAATTTTGGATGCTATTAGAAGTGTCGTCGCCCCTAGAAGCTGTAATTGTTGCCGTGATATCGCGCAACGGCATAAGAACCTATCAAGGAAGTTGACTGCCAGTGGGAACACTTGATCTTCGCACATTTGCTCCTCGCATACCTACATCATTACCACGTAATGTTTTAGTAATGAACAGATCACGAAACAATTTCTTTATTTTACTACCTTAAATTACCAATCATTCAAACAAAAAACCTACAAAAATTATATTTGTTCGTAGAATTATTAAAAAATATTTCAATTTTAAGCTAAAATTTGTTTATTGCAAGAAAACCCTATGTTGTCCTCAGGTAAGTAGAATAAAAAAAAAACATTTTAAATGAAACAAGTTCGAATGAATTGACAACAATTAATTAACATAGTGGCATAATCAACAACATGCAATGTAAAAATAAAAATTACCTCGAGCATCCAAGTCGTGACAACTTTCCGCATAAAAGGCTGAATGTCATGTTGCACCTCGTCGAAATAATTACAGCTAGGAATATAGCGATGTTCGCTTTCGAGTAAATTTTTCAAAACCCGTATATCTTTAAAGATAACACTATCCCTTTCGGCGAAATTATTATCAACCATTTTCTCCGAACAAATTAATTCCATAGTCTTTGAAAATGAAAGTCGAATTTACAATGCACTTTATTAAATAAAATAGTTCACACCAAACAAAAAATCACTATGATTGTAGCACTTTAGTAAAATCACGTGGAACAGAAGAAAAGAACAAAGAGTACACACACAACAACCTCTCAAGGCACTGAAAATGTGACAGAATAGAATTCATTTTGGCAAGTTATATGTATAAGGGTTTACCCCCACTACAAAGTAACGCATGGCGCATGCGCGACCGACCACATAAAAAGGTTCGTGTTATAAAAGGACGGACTGGGCGACTGGGACGGACACGGACACACGGACACCTGGAAAAAAGAACACCAGCTGCTACGTTTCTTAATTGCATTGGAAATATGCATTTGTACCCTTCATTTTCTTTTCAATCATTTTATTTTCTTAACGTATTGTTTCCACTAATATTTTTTCTAGATAAAACAAGATTCGGTACGTACAACGCACCGATGCATCCAGCTTGCCTTATAGGTTCACGCTTGGCATTAAAATTGAAAAATAATTATTTTTAATTATTATGGCCTATGGGTTCACAATTTGAAAAAAAAAGTCATTTTTTATATTGTCGTACGGCTAATAAAAAACAAGTAGCGAGTATAATAATATAGGGAATTGTAATGCCATCCATTGCCTGCTAGATTAGTTAATCTAGCCAGCAATAGATAGCACTTTTTTCATTTTTTAAGGTTTTTCTGCTTAAAATCTGAAAAAATGTTATATTTGTAGATTATATTGATAAGAAAACAAATTATTATAATATTTTTATGGCCTTTGGGTTAACAATATGAAAAAAAAAGTATTATGGGGAGCTCCAAATTTTAGGGCTCTATAACTCGGGAAGTATATAAGCGACACACGACCGATTGCTTTAGCTTCTTGGATACTTCGTACGGCGAGTTAAAATTTATATCAAGGAGTTATTTTCGAAATAGGAATTCAAACATTCTAATTTAGCTAATGAAGAATTTCACCCCAATTTATATATGTATTTCAAATGCGTTTTCTTACAAATGGTACACATTTTGAAAAAAGTTGTTCAAATTTTAAAAAATATTCATTTTGAATCGAAGTGCGGTTATTTTGGAAATGGTTTTAAATTCTTACGATGGGAATCATCCAAGAGAATCATGCAACGTAAATTATATTCAATAAAAAAATGTTTTTATTTATTATACAGCTTATCTAATACAGATTTAACTCGATTTTTACAATAAATAACTGAATCACATTCAAAAGAAAGTGATCAAAAAAACGTATTTTACATACCTATACAGCTTGATTCATTACAAACTAGAATAAACTATTAAACAATTCATGTCAAAAAGTGAGAATAACAAATAAAAAGAAACATACCTTCACATGATTTGGCTATGTTCATCAACTAGACCCTTAATTAAGTTGACATTGAAATTTTACACTGCGTTCATTGGTGATCAAAATAGTCTCAAAAATACTTGTTACTTACGTGTTTAATTTCTAAACTTATTATTAAAAAGTAAACTTATTACTTTATAATAGTTTATATAGTAATCATACGAATTCTATGATTAATTTAATCATGATTCATATGATTGCAGTGTGAAATGAAAAGTATATACGTAATAAATTTCAATGTCAACGAAAGGGGCTAATTGATTATATAGTTTAGCCAGAGCAACATACATATTTCACAGTCAACAGTTTCAATATTCTTAAACTGATTAATAATAAAAAATATATATATATATATAAAATGATCAAGGTACAAATTGTAATAATGTTTAATCGTCCGTTAGATCAACGATTTTCGATTTTTTCAATAAAGACGAAGATTTGTCAGTCGATGGCATACCGACCACCGTGACGGGTGATTGGAGCCCCGCAATTGGTACCAACATTTCGAATTGCTCCGGAGTTGCAGATTTTTTAACTAGTTTACTTGGCATCGGCGATTTCGTAATGGAAACTTCTGTATTAGGATTCCCCGTGTTTTTATCCATAACAATCATTTTTCCATCGATGATTTTACAGTATGTCCCCGATGGCAATGGATTGACTGGTTTATCTTCGAGTGATCCAGATCTAATAACCACTTTTCCGTCGACAAGTCTACAATATTTTTGCGGTGATGTTTTCAATGGTTTTTCAAGCAGTGTTTTAAGTGTTTCAGACTTATTTTCATTTGCATTTGCATTTGATCTTGCGCGCTTTTTAAATATTTGTAGAGTCTCTTTCTTCATTTTGATTCCGTAAGCTTCTGGGACATTTTTGAGCAAACTACTGAGGCTAGCCATTAATTCTTGTTGTCGTTCGATTAATTCACTTTTTTCGCATGCTAGCTTGTACTCTACTGATTGTAATTTTTTGATTTTGTCAGGAGCCTAAGTACCAGAAATACAAATTTTACTAGCATAATATAATTTCGTTCTTTTTTTATATATAAAGTTCCAAGCATTCATTGAATAATTTCAATTCATTATGACGAAATTTGTTATTATCTTTATTTGAATTTATTACATTTAACAAGCTTAGGTCCCACGCACCCATGTGTCCAGTTCACCTTATAAGTAATATATGCGATGCAAGCAGTGGTTTTTAATGATTTTGGCTTTTTGGTTAACAATTTGAAAAATTGTTATGGATATAAAAACTCTTACAATTATTTGTAGATTGTTTTGATAAAAAAATGTTAGTGAATTTTTAGTTGAATTTTTCGGTGTTTTAATTATTTTTATAAGGGCAGTATACGAGCGATTGGATTCAACGAATTCAAATAGGATATCAAGTAATATGCGGCGTACCAAATTTGGTGTAAATCGCTACGGTACCATCTGAGGAGTAGAGGGCACAAATTTGGTTTTACGAGCGAGACGACTAGAATCCAAATATATAATATATATATTTGGATTCAGGGCGACGAGACAAACACTTTTTGTTAAGGACATTTTTTTGATCCGAAAATGCTACAGACACACGATCGAATGCTTTAGCTACTTCGATACTTCGTACGGCAAGCTAAGAATTGAAGTGTGTATTCATTTCGCTTATTCACATTTCATACATTCTACACATTAATACGGTGACCTAAATTCACTTATAAACTCATCGTGTAAATTGGGTTTTAGCTTGATAAAATTGAAACAAGTTTTGTAAATATTTAGATAAACAATACGTTAATCTTGCCTTAATTTAATTTTTATCAAGTCTCATTAGAAAATTGGTTATTGTTAGTTAAATATTGTGTTTTTATATTTTTATGGCGCTTATCCAGAGTTTTAGAAATTTTGTTTCGACTAATCGCGAAATAAAGATTACCAAAAAATCTGACTTCTTTACTTACATTTTTTAATACTTCAGCATCCTCCTCAATGCTTGGAGTAACTTCAACAGAATTATTATCTGCCGTAGACTCTTTTCGTTTGTTAAGCAGATTGCATTTCCTAGTGATCAATGTATTTGTATCCGTTTCATTAAAACCAAGTCCATTAATTTCATCCATAGTCATTCGAAGCAAGTCAAAGATTCCCTTTTTACATATCACCTATGCAACAAAGAAAAAAAATGATGATTACAGTACTTCCTTTTAGACTTCGTCCAAGAAAGTAAAAATAAAAAAATACTTACATGAGTTCCATTCAAATACTTCGGATTGAACTTGGGCATATCAGGTACGTCATTGGTTTCCAAGATAGAGAACCGCACAGTTAAATTTTGCATGAAGAACATATGTTTGTAACAAGCCCTGTACATAGAAAATAATAATGATAAGTTAAATAATTTTAAAATATTATATTATTAACTTACATATATAACCATTTGACAGCCGCACTTATACTTTTAAATTCTTGTAAGGGTTTCTTTTTATATTCGAAATTTAAGAAATATGTATTAGATTTATAAAATATTTCAAAGTATCCTATTCCTGGAATGTTCGTAATTACATATGTAATTTGTTTTGTTAATCCATCAGCACCAAAATTCTTTAATCCAACGATTGGACATAACTTTGGCATTTGTCGTTTAGTTGAACTACTTGAAGAATCATTATGATTTGATTGATTATTCGATGAGTTGCTATTCCTATCTTCATCATCTACATCTAAAGTAATGTTATCAATAACAACAGGTTCTTTTTTATCTTTCGCCGGTGCCAATTCAACACTTGATTTTCGTTTACTCTCAGTAACTAATGAGAATGTTGAGTCTGGTAATTGGCTTGTTGATGGTACAGCGGGCATTGCATCGAATATCGGTTCGATTGTAAAATCTCCAACAACTTTCTTCGAA
Source organism: Leistus spinibarbis (assembly GCA_933228885.1). NCBI lineage: Eukaryota > Metazoa > Arthropoda > Insecta > Coleoptera > Carabidae > Leistus > Leistus spinibarbis. The sequence goes on from OW121800.1 coordinate 470,978, forward strand.
AAATCAGCCGATAATACATTAAACAATTGATCAACATGTGCTGGATTAGTTTTCGACTCGGTTTCACTGTCGCTATCATTTCCTGTTAAATCTACAAACTCTATTTGCGGTTTGACAGCATTCTCATGATTTGTCTCCATTGTCGCTATATCCGCCGGTTGGTCACAATCGTCGAATTGTGGTTCCAAATTTAAACTATTATTTAAAGTTGAATTATGCGTGAACCATATTCCTCTAGTTTTTCGATCGTTTGTCGCGCGCCATTTATTATAAATCCTTGTATTCACCAATTTACCATTAACAAATCTAAATGTTTCCAATCCGTGTCCTGCATCATTGGAATACGGTCCGAAAAATATCTTATCACTAAAAGCAGGTACAGCGTATATTCCGAAATTGCCTGCTGGTTCTCCGTTGCTCCTATCTTGTGATCGAATTCGAACGGTTTTCTTATTATTACGCGCCATTTGAATTGCTGTTGTTAAATGTGTATATTTAATGTGGAAATTTGAGAATGCAATTCGTAACACTGAGAAATCGTTCTCTAATATCAACATGAACCAACGATTCAGACCTAAGCCAGTTGGCAACGGCACTAAAATATTATCACTGCGTTTCGTTGGTTTTGCAGTTTTAGATTCGGGAGGTATTGGGTTCGTTCTCAATTCTGCTGCCACAGGAACTTTGGTGATTTCGACCGCTTTATTCGCAGGTGCTGCTGGCTTTGGAGCAATCTTAACAAATTGCTTAGAGATTATAAACGGAAATATTTTCCGTTCCACATTTGTAGATTCTACAGGTGCTTTGGTTGTATGAGCTGTATTTGTAGGTGCTGTATTTTTGATAGGTGCTATAGTTGTGGTGGATGCTGTTGTTGTAGGTGTTTTGGCTTTAGGTATTATTATTGAAGGGACTGCGTTTTTAGATGTTGCACCCGTAGATGTTATTTTCGGTAATTTTATATGCAATGGCGGTACTTTAGGTGTATCGTTTATGTTCTTTGTAACTTCTACTGGCATTGCTGGCGGTATATTGATTGGCATTAACGTTGCAATTGGTGCACCCTCTATTCCGACGGTAACATTTGGAGATTTTACTTTTACTTTATTCTCATACTCTTGTAAATTCGGAACGAGAATATACGGAGGTGTTGGTCGATTTGCAAGCCGTACCTTGCACATTTCACTCGTATTACTTAGAACAATTGTACCGCGTGCTTCCCAAAACGAGCCAGTCTTCACAATGATCACAAATGTTTCATTAGCACTCGTCGCTACACCCGGTAACTTATCTTTTAATAAACTTGATATAATTTCTGGAACTTGAAAATTCTCCATCGGAGTCTTCTCAAATAATCGCACATTCATATGCAACCGAGATGGCCGTCGTTTGTCTTCAGTTAAAACAATATTATAAAGTTTCTTGCTACTAAACCAAACTTGAAGTTTTCCTGACCGTTGTCGCGATACCAACGTTTCCCATTCTAATAATCGTATTTGGTGCACTACCGCATTACCGAGACTAACATGCAACATTTTTTGGAATTTGTCCAGCCACTGTCGTGCTGGCGTTAAAATTCCTTGGTATGATCGTTCATAGTCGATAAACGAAGCTGCCGACACAATATTTGCGCTGTCGTCAGCGTTTTCTTTCGATTTTTCTTTATGTTTTTCTTTAGGTTTTTCTTCAGGTTCTTCTTTAGGTATTTCTTCAGGTTTAGGCTTCTTAATTTGTGCCGTATCATCTTCGTTGCTACTAATTCTCCTCTTTAATGCATTCATATTTCGATGTTCATTTTGAGGTGGCTGCTGCTTTTTATTATTTTCATAGATCTTTAAACTTTCGTTCAGGTAATGCCTCAATTTAGTAGTATCATTATGCTTTTCTTTCTCTCTCATTTTAGCATAGCGAGTTTTAAAGGTTTGAGATTTATTTCGAGCTTGATAATAGTTGGTAGCTAATGCGCGACTTCTTGCACAGAAGCTATCGGTTATATCCATAACTGTTACTGTTGGTAAAACATTTGGTTGATAACGGCTTGATAAACGGGGTGCGTACGAAATAAAGTCTTCTGAAGGAGGAGACGACGCCGTAGTTTCATCAATTGTAATATTATTTTCTTCTACATCAGGTTTAGTCTTGATTATTATCTTATTCGAAGTTGCTTTTCCATTACAATGGCATTTGTACAAATTGTGTACCATACACCATGGGACAACATGCTCTAAGTTCAATTTCTGTAATTTGACGGTACAATCTTTCGCAACAAAATCGTCCGTTTCAAATGATTGATCGCTATCACTATCTTTAATCCAGATAGGTATTGGTTTTTTCAACTCAATTACCGGCTCCGGTATTTTAGGTTTTATCTTTGCCAAACCACCAGCATCGAAATCAGGATCTATATCGTCATCGAGTAAACTATTTGAAATCATATCGAGATAGGATGTTTCTTGTTGTGTTCGTATGTAGTTACTATACTTTTTAGGAACTTTACTAATTCTTCGTTGGCGTTCCCGCGCTCCATCGCCAATCACGATTGTTTGATTGTTTGCCTTGATGACAGTTTGTGAGAATTTTCGTTCTTCCTTCGCCAGGTTACGGTTCGCTTCATCTTGCAACCGAACTACTGTACTTGCGGAGAGAATATCTGTCCCTGCTGGTAGACTGATAGAGTGGTGAGCCCGTGGGTTTGATACAATAGCGCAAGAACATTCGAGCATGCATTGTACCCGGCCACAATGATCCGGAACACTGGTTAAACAGCGTAAACTCTTGCATATACAACCTAAATGACAATAATCATTTTTGCATTCGTCTATTTCTTTAAGTTCATCTTCTTTTAGATCGACTTCTATCACTTGTACATTTAATCTTCTTAGCTCCATTGAAGTTCGGCTGCGTCTCACATTCGGACGCTTTATAATTGCTTGTACCATTGAATCAATCGGTGATGGCGGAGGAAAACTACCATTCATTTCCGTTTTCTTAATTAAATCTTCTAAATCTGGGTCCATTTTTATAATTATCTTATCTAGTTCTTGGTTCTCAATACATGTCATCATATTAGTCATAATGTCTTTAATACTATTATCCACATCGATATGAGGAAATCTATCAACGTAAATAGGAGGAACTCTTTCTTCAGTAACTGGTCCCAATTTTCGGACAAGCAATTTATTTTGATGATTTGCGTACGATAATGGAAATTCTAACATTGTCTTCGTTTTATCTTTGCAACGAACTGCTGAAACTGCGAATTGAGCCCATTTTTCACTGATGAAAGCCGTTTCACTCCTGCACAGCTGAAGATATTTTTGAGCCACTAATGGCATTGGTTTACCCTCTTCAGGACAAACAATCAACTTGATTGTCGGCATTTTCAAAACATGGCACTCCCAGTTGTCTTTTGTCGGGATATTTTTCACCATAAGTTTCCGTTTTTTGGATAACGGTCCCGCTTTGTACTTAACAACAGGCCGTTTTAAAGATTCCTTTCTCTTTTCCGGTTGAATAAGGGATGGTCTAGATAATTTATTGTACAAACAATATTTGGAAAGAGGTGAATCATGAGCCATTCGTGATTTTTTGGGTATTGATTTAATGATCAATGTGTCTCCGCCACAACTCCCAGCCAATCGGATTTTGTGACCGTCCAAAACGGCAAATTGTCGTGATAGTTGGTCGAGATTCGTCGCCATTTTCCAACAATATCGACTGACTGGTGTTTGACTTGAGATTAAAGCCTCCTGAATGTCTTTGGCATCACCCGTTTTATTACGTTTCCCACAATATTCTAGACGTTTTATACAAATCTCCTCATTTATTTCCATATCACGAAGCAACACTTTTTTTCGATCCATCTCCAACATTCGACGTTTTTCGGCTAGTGTTTTCGGTTTCACCGCGTTCTTTTTATTGTATTTCGGTTTGGGAACTGGTTGAGTAGTTGCAATCGTTAAATATTCATGCTCTGCTGGCATTACACTCACTGGTTTTGTTATCGCTTCTTCCGCTACTAATTTTGGTACTTCGTAACTGATTTTCAGCTCGGCATGGTTGGTTAAGAATGTGTCGAGCATATCGCTTACGAACGCTGATTTAGTATTGATTTCCGTTGCGTGTTCACCCTGTTTCAAAATGTTGTCCAATTGAGATTGGCTTTTATACTCTACGAGAGAAATGGCGGCACTTGTGCTCGCTACTGGATCTTCTAAGCTACTGTTATTGCAAACTGGGTCATTCGTTGTTGCGTCCTCATCCACCGATTTCTCTTCACTTTCTGTGCTTGAAACTGTAAAATGTTTGCTGCGCCATCCTTTTATTTTTGTGATATCTCGGGTTTTAGTCGGCACTATCATATGTGAATTATCATCAACATATTCCTCTTCTTGCGACGTTAATTCTCTTCTCAGTAATATATCTGCGATTGAAGTACCTCGTTTAATATTATTTAGTTTCGGTAATTCTTCTTTGAATTCTTCATCTGAAATATAACCGCCTACGACACTAATAATAGATAATTCACTTTCGTTTGATATCAATACTTCACTTAAATTTGCAACGATTGGTTCTACTTTCTTCTCTTGGTAATTTTCTATATGTTCACATATTTTTACATTTGCAGTACTTTTTGTTTCTTTTCCATTTTCTTCATATTCTGTTTTTATTTCTTGAGTATTTTTCGTTTCTATTCCTTGGCAATTTTCGTCCTCGTTTATGATTTTAACATCTTGAGTATCTTGTTTTATATCTTCAGTGATTTTTGTTTCTTCTAAATTTTCTTCATTTTCAATAACTTCCTGTAAATTATCCCCATTTTTAATTGTTTTTATTTCCTGACTATTTGCAATGTTTGTGTCCTGGCCACATTCTTCATACTCAGTAGTTTTTGTTTCGGATTTATCATTACTTTCCTCATTATGTTCTGAACTGCTTCGACTAGTTGGTTTTCGAATTTTTCGTAGTAGTTCTAACTGTAATTTGATTTTATCGCGTATATCACCATCTGCTTCAAAATCTTCTATGGCTGTTTCATTATCAGATGGTTCAGTTACGCTGTTATTTTCCTCGCAAATGGCTAAATCGTTATTATCTTGACTATTTTTTCTAATTTCGTGTTCGCGTTTGTTATGTTTTCTAACTGGTTCTTGTTTCTCTCTTTTCTTTTTTGAAACACCGCGATCATACCATTTCGGTCGTGAAGATTTAAAATAAATTCTATATAATTTACATGCTAGTACGCGATTTGCTTTGTGTTTGTCTTTGGTAAAACGTTTCAAATGTCTAAATCTTTCTCTCGCTACACTTTCACTTATATTATACTTTTGAAATAGTTTTATTAATTTTTTTTCAATTTTAGGGCTTAATTGTTTACTTTTAGGAGGATTTTTTTTATTTATTATTAAATTGGTTTTTATTTGGGTTTCACTAGTTAATGTGTTTGGAATATCGAAATCTTTGTCGCTTTCCGATTCGGCTTGCTGTGATCGATTGGAAGGCACATAATCTAATCTGGTTAAGTTGTTGTTTGTTTTTTCTAACGAAGATCCGGGCATCATTTCTAACATTTCTGTTAATCTGTGAACATCAACACAGTTGCTTGATTTTTACAAAAAAAAAAAGTTAAATATAATTTACACATTAAGGCAGGGTTTTGAACCGAAACTGAACCAAAAACCGAAAAAAAACAAAACGTTATTTTTGTCGGAACGAAAACCGGAGTTGAACCGAGAAAAAATTGGTTAAATTCGGTAGCAACATGTAAATAAAAGGATTTTCTTTTAAAATACACTCTCAGAGCTGAACCGAAAACCGGTAAAAACCGTTATTTTTTCCGGAACGAAAACCGGAACCGAACTAATATACTGTTTTTGATTGAACCGGAACGAAAACCGAAACGAAAAAAAAATGGTTCAAAGCCCTGCATTAAGGGAATCAATTAGTAATTAAACTTAGAAATAACAATTAATAGATCCAGTTTGTTTTATGACAAACAATGCTAGCAACCACAGCAACAAAATTTATAACTAATTATGTTAATTTTGTTGTTGTGAATATTAGCATTGCTTGACATATTACAAACTGGATTATTATTTGTTATTTATAATCTAAAATTACTAATTCGCTGTTTTTTTTTATTTATTTTTTATTATTGCATAATTATTTGATAAATTCAATTATACATCATGTAAAAATTGCATTAACAAAAGAATGTTTATATACAAAATAATTAACAAGACAATTGAAAACTTAATTTTGACTATGAATATTTTGTTTATATTTATTTTAATAATTGCAGGAAATACATTAAAAAACAAAATTTAATATGATGCAGTTTAATACCGTCTTTCAACCTAAAAGATGCATAAAATAAAATATGTATACACACATAATTAATAAAAACTACGCCATTTTTAATATTTAAAATATTATTGCGTCTTAATTTTAATAAATTGACAATATTGCCACTATAATAAATATATATAAACATATTTTGGCCAATTATCGTACGAGTAATGATTAAATATGAATTATCAACAACTTAATGAATATAAACAACATACACATGTATCGAAAAACATCAATTCTAGGGAAATAATGAACAAATAGAAAAATATGTAATGAATATCACCTCCGTGTGACATCTACCGGCGACTTAACACACTAATCTTTGTTGTTGAAACATCCATATCATAAAATTAAATGATTTTTTAACACAAAATCCCAGTTAAACAGTAAATGTAACTCAATAAAATAAGGATATGTTATATTTCAATTGTTTTTACATACCAAATGTGACATGTACTACCGGCATGACATCACGTTTTGACAACACTTGTTATAAGAATGTATTAACACACGTGTTTTTTTAACATTACGATATTCGCTTTAGCACTATTTCATTATACAACTAACACGCTGTGTAGAATGCAATGTTTCAATGAAATATCACGTTTTATACTATAATGAATATTACAAGATACGCACTGAGCGCAGCAGATACTTTCTAACAAGGAAGAGACGCCATTACACTATTTGAAAAGCTGAAAATTGTGTCCTTCAAAAAACAAAATGGCGTACTACGTCTGTCATTTCGATTATGAAACAACATTTGTTTAATTTATATTACGTGGATAACGTAAAAATGTATTTACTAATACAATGAAACGATGGTACAAACGTATTAAAATACTCACTGAGAAGAACTAACGTTCTTTATGTGAAAATGATTGATTGTGTCCATTGTTGGCAACAATCGTGGTGCAACAATGTAATACTTGTAATAGATTGACGATTTAGTTGTCCTTGTGCACAAAGTACTTTACTAACATGTACATAGAAATTATAGTGTTGGTTCGCGTTTTTAACATGTGTATTGCGAATAATACGGAAACAAAAATTTGATGTTGGTTGACGAACGATATATGGCGGACATCTTGGAACGTGATTAAAAACAGGAAGTTCCGATTTATGTTTGCATGTGTTAAGCTCAGAGAGGGCGTTGAATTTAATAAAAATTAATCAAATTCATTGTATTATGATTGTATTTTATAAAATAAAAACATTGATTGATAATTAGAAAAAAATGATGTACAGATTAAATGTAAATAATACAAATAATTGTGATTTTATTTTCTTAACCTATAATATTAAAAATGTCTGGGTATCGATTGCAAACGGGTAAACCAGCATTGATTATAACAATAATATAATATGTTTAAAAATACTGTATTACCTTATAGAGTTTCGTTGTGCGGATTGCAATGAGCATTTCGAGAGCGCATCGTATTTGTTAGCGCATTTTGCTTTACATGCGATTGCGATTACAAATAACAACAATCCAATTATAAATAATGGTGTTTTGATTAAATCTGAGAAGAAGAATGTCCCTGATTTGTATCCAATCGAGATGATTCAAGTAAGGAAAAATTGTGGACATGTGATGAAAGAAGAAGTGAAAACGAACAACAAACAGTGTTTAAAGGATCAAGTGGAAGAAAATGATGGAGATATTGAGGAATTTAATCCGTTAAGGTACTGCACGATTAGTATGGGTGAAGTAAAGCCAAAAAAGAAATATCCGTGTACATTCTGCCCGAAAATATTCGGTTGGTCAACGGATTTAAAGCGGCACCTTCTTACACATACAGGCGAGCGTCCGTTTCACTGTAAATTATGCGATGCAAAATTTACACGGAACTTTCTTTTACAAAAACATGAACATAAAACTCATTCAACTACCAAAAATAAAATACCTAGTCTTAAGCCAATTTTTACAACAAAAGCCAAAGAATCGCGTAAACAAGATAAACAAAAGATTCGCCGAAAATGTTTTTATTCACCACAAAACGAAATAATAGATTTTAGTGTATTATTACGTACTTTTATCGATAAAGAAACGAAAGTGCAATAACAAAAGATACTATGTATTATTTTCAATTGTTCTCAGAACGAACACAAATTTTATATTGTGATATACTTAAGATAACAAAAGATCAAATTTTAATAAGCTAAATACATTTATATTTATTTCATGTACTTAATCATCAATTTTTTTGTAGATTAAGGTACGAATACACAAAATTGTGTTTTCTTACGTTACGTAAATATAACTATTGATAAATATTTTATGCGTAAATATTATGCGCTCTTTTGTGGATTCAGACCTTTATTATATTGTATACTAGTATTACTATATCATTTTATTTATTGTATTTATACTTACTTAACCAAAGATGTATTTCTTGTGTTTTACCATTTAATCACATGGTGCCTAATCTAGTCAAATAAGAAACGAGAGGCCAATATTTAATACATAAAACATTACTATTTATATATTTAGAAGCATTTTTTAAATTAAAGTTATTCAACGAATATTTCATATAATATTTAAGTATTTTGGTATTTCCATTACTTATAGAAACAGTATTTATATATAAATTGTATAATTGTAATAAAATATAAAAATTAAAAACGACTATTTTTTATTTTGAAATTATATTATATATATATATATATATATATATATATATACACTCCCGTCCATAAGTTTAATCGCACTTAAATAAATTAGATTTGTATTGTTTCAAAACTCAAAAACGAGACGATGTAGAATTTTTTTTTCAAGATAGGGTAGTTATGTTATAAATGAAGATATATAAATAAATTTAACGACGTTTGTTTTGAAAGACAGTGAAATTTTAGATCGGTGATAGTAAAAATATAAGTAATGTAAACAATGCCCTCCAAGAGGAAAATATGATCTTTGGTCATCTCTTAAAACTATTTGGAGTACTGTTGATGCAAAAGCTGTGTGATAGACTGCCTCGAATTTGCCAGGCTATCATTAAATCTAAAGGTGGTCATTTCGACGAAAGTGCGATATAATTTAAATTATTAGTTCGTGTTAATATGTAATAATAAATATGTTTTTTTTTATGGAAATTAAATTAGGTATGTTAAAATTATATATTCCTTTTATTGTTTACCTAAAAAAATCTTAGAAAACTGCCATTTCATTATAAAAACCACTATTACGCAAGGTGCGATTAAACTTATGGACGGTAGTGTATATATATATATATATATATATAAATATATATATATATATATATATATATATATATATATATATATATATATATATATATAGTTGAAGGGTAGTCACCACCGACTAGTTGAAATGTAAGAAGGATCACGGATGTGCGGTGTCTTGGGAGATAGTTATGGGAAAAGAAACTTTCAGAATTAATATTTCGCAAAAAAATTTTTGCTTCATCAGGATTCATAGTACTATGAAACAATTATTATTTAGTTTGTTTAAATTCAAGATGAAAGTGTTTATACCATATTTAAATTTAATTATTCATATTACGTTAAGTTTGTTTGTTATATTAGGAATTTGAGTTAATTTTTTTTAAATTTTAGTTGCATTTGCACATAAGTTGGAGATAATGTGTTAAACATTGTTGTTTTTAGAGAACTAGCACTTAAAAATAAAAATAAATTTAAGTGCTAATTCTCTAAAAACAACAATGTTTAACACATTATCTCCAACTTATGTGCAAATGCAACTAAAATTTAACAAAAATTTAACTTAAATTCCTAATATAACAAACAAACTTAACGTAATATGAATAATTAAATTTAAATATGGTTTTTATAATATGACAAATGTAACAAAATTTTGCTCAATTTTAAATATGAAACTCAAAATTGTAAGTATAAACACTTTCATCTTGAATTTAAACAAACTAAATAATAATTGTTTCATAGTATGAATCCTGATGAAGCAAAAAATTTTTTGCGAAATATTGATTCTGAAAATTAAAGTCATAAATAGTTTATGGAGTTTCTTTTCCCATAACTATCTCCCAAGATCCCATCCGTGATCCTTCTTACATATATATATATATATATATATATATATATATATATATATATATATATATATATATATATATATATATATATATTATATATATATATATCTATATATATATATATATATATATATATATATATATATATATATATATATATATATATAAATTTCAGGCCCCATCTATTCCCGAAAATAGGCCAATTTGAACCTATGTTTAAAAATTTAAATATCGACCAAATGAGACGCTCATAGGGTCATTTTTTTATCATATTCTCTAGAATATGCATATAATTTTTTAAGGCCTTAGGTTACAAAGGCTCGATTAGGCGTCAAATTAACTAAGACCTTTTTTTATGACTATATTTAAATGACTTTATTGCTGGATCCTGATAACCGATTTTTATTGATAGGCACTCGTTTTAAAGGGCAACAACTGTCAGAGAATAAGGACATACCGATCAAAATCGGCTTTAAGAAACCAGAGATATAGCTGTATAAAAATAGGGTATTTCGCAAAATAACGCGATTTTAGCCGACTTTGAACCTCTCGTAATCCCTTCTATCCCAATGTAAATTCACAAAAAATTTTAGGAAGATTCCTCTTTATATGTACAATCAACTCTCCAATGGATTTTTCTGAGAATCTCTCCTGTTCACCACTGTAAATCTCTAAAAATGGCAAAATTTTCAGAAAATAACAGAAATTGTTAATAACAAACGTAATAACATTATAATTTTTTGAAGATTATTTTGATATAATAATTTTTTTTTTTTTATAGCCCCTTGGGCTCACAACTTTGTCAACATAAAATATCTTAAAATTTTAAGAAAAAAAATCTAAAATTAAAAAAAAAAAACGATTCGAATTAAATTGCGATGGGAACTTCACAGGTGCAGAAATTATATCTATATCAAATTTTATTAAAATCGGCCCTGTACCTTCACAGATACGTCCACAAAGTTGGTCTTACGAACGAGCCAGCGACATAATCCAATGATATAAGTTATATACATTTTCGTAATTGTTAATAACAAACGTAATAACATTATAATTTTTTGAAGATTATTTTGATATAATTTTTTTTTATAGCCCCTTGGGCTCACAACTTTGTCAACATAAAATATCTTAGAATTTTAAGAAAAAAAATCTAAAATTAAAAAAAAAAACGATTCGAATTAAATTGCGATGGGAACTTCACACGTGCAGAAATTATATCTATATCAAATTTTATTAAAATCGGCCCGGTACCTTCACAGATACGTCCACAAAGTTTGTCTTACGAACGAGCGAGCGACATAATCCAATGATATAAGTTATATACATTTTCGTAATCAGGGCGACGAGCCAAATACTTTTTGTTAAGAACATTTTTTTATCCGAGAATGTTACAGACACATGACCAAACACTGTCTGGTAATAAAAACTATCTTACGACGAGTTAAACAGATAATTGACGTTCCAATACGGAAAAGAGACAATAGTTTATTATAAGGATAATTTATTTTTAGCTGCTTGTTACTAGATCATTAAATACAAGTAGCCCTCTGTTTGCGACGGTTCGCTTAAAGTCGATTCACACCTTGTTTATACATACAAAATTTAGTTTAATTTAATATATGCGAATATACATTAGTAATATAGTATATATGGTAAATTAAAAAAAAAATGAAACTATGAATGTGTCTGACATTTTTTAAGACACTTATTCTACTGAGGAAGACATGAATGTCGAAACGTCGATTGTAATTATTAAATTTTAAGTATGATTTACCATTTTCACCATTCAGTTTTTAACTCATCATTAAATTAATAATATTACATTACTTGTATCTTTTTGAGGACGCGGATCGTAACTTTAAATAGTAAAATTGGTTTCACTGAATGCGAATTCGTTCAGGAACGTTTGCTATTGAAATAATCAGATTTTTACTTGTAAAACACTTTATTCAAAGGACAAATTAAAATACAAGAGGATTTAAAAAATGGTATTAATAATGTATAAATCATATTTTTATTTGTCAATTCTTTCTGTATATCGTCTATTAACACACACATTTAATCTTATTAACCCAATATTAAAATTAAAATGAAAGTATAAAATACTATTAACATAACTATTTTTTGTGAGATCAGTCAAAACTGTAGTTATAAACATGATTTATTATTATAAGATAAAATATAGACATTATTCTATCAGTGGACACGTAATCAATTATTTTATTCTTGTAAAATGAGGTATGTAATTCATGTTTGTTAAAAATGAAACGCAAAAATATTCCTTTTCTTTTTGACTGATACTGGATAATCGCCATTTCACGTTATGCTCAATTTTATCATCTTCTTTTACCTTCACTGGATCGTCGAGTGCTTAGGAGTTAAAGATATTTTGTTAAATTTGTAATAAAAAAGAAAGAAAAAAACTATATATATAAAAAGGATATTGTTTGTCGCGCAGTTCTGCTCGATCATGGGATCGTTCTCGTTCTCTTGTATAGGGAGATTTATCCTAGAAATCGAGTATAAACAATCTAAAATTAGAAATATTTAAAAATAAATACCCTTGTATGGTGGTGCTTCTCTCGGGTATGCACTGTAGGTTCCATCATTTCTCCGTTGGAGTGGGACATCATTTTCATCGCTTAAAATAAATTCAAATTTGTAAAAAAAAAAACAAAAAAAAAACAATTTATCTCTCCAGCTCAATTCTGATTCAAATTAAAATTCCAAATCAAAACGAAATTGTATACGCAGCTGCTTCTTGCCTATCAAGAAAAGTTGTTTTTCATGTAAAAACCTGATAATTTGATTCAGAATAGAGTTCCAGTAGTAACGCATTTTACTGGGTCTGCCAGACCAATTAATTTGAACGCAAAATGGATTTTACATATTATTGTTAGGAAAGTTTTTTCGATTGTTGAATATAAGTAAAATATACATTTAGTAATATGTAAAATGCATTGAAGCTCTCCTGATGATGACACACGTGGTGTGAGAAGTATATATATATATATATATATATATATATATATATATATATATATATATATATATATATATATATATATATATATATATATATAAAATTATTTTAAATGACTGCATTTCTGAAATAGTATAAATGGGAGAGTAATATCTTTTCCTTAAACACTAGTGGTTCTAAACATAATTGTGTATACATATTTATAAGTTTACTAGACGCAAAGGTTATTCAGCTGGAAGCATTGGTGTTTTTACCAAATCTTCTTTATAATTAATGAATAATAATTACTGGTCTGGCACGTCGCGACTGAAAGGATAAATTAAATTACCTTTTTCTTCATCACGGCGACGCTTTTGCTCCTGGAGCAGTGCTTCCTCAGCTCGATCCTGGTTATTTTATAATAATAATTAATACATTTTTACACCTTAAAATACAATCATTTCAAAACCCAGCGTGAATTTAACGCCAGCTTGAACCTAAAGAAAAATATTTGCAGTATAATTCTTTAATAAAAATCAATTTTGAGACACAAAACATTGAACTATGTAAAATATCGGTGCATAAAACTAAAAATTAATTAACTTTAAATATTTTTTAACCATATTATTAAAATCAAACATGTTTATAGACATACAAAAATTTAATGAAATATATGTTTAAAAGCGTATCTGCATATTAAAAGTCGTATGTTACAATTTTAAGACGTACAAAACGCGAAAGGTCGAAACTATAAAATGCAGTTACGCCTTTTTAAGTATGGTAGTAAAGTATTTAAAAGCTGCATTCAGTAAATCGAAATAGTTTCCCAGTAAACATTTTGTTTGAAGACATTTCGGGGAAACCACATGAAATAAAATGTTTACTGGGTTGCGTTTCACTGTTCTGTGACCTTGTCGTTCGGATATTGCATTTGCTTACATGAAAACACCGTATGACAAGATCAAAAAGATTCGAAATTACTATTCCGATTTGAATTACCAAACATAGCTATAATACATATTACTTTGTTGTGTAGCAAACACGGAATACATAATTATAATTTAATTTTATAATAGTCTGTTTACATATAATGGATGGTTCGTATACACATATATCTTCTTTTATTTTACAACTAGTAGTAGAAAAGTAAGATAAAGGTATTAGAGATGTTCCCGTCTGCGATTTGTTGCTACCATTCATTTACTAAACATTCAAATGGAATGTATTACGTTATTTGGAGCGCGCGACTCATATTTATTATACTCTTCCAATTGCTAAATCCACTAAAAATGATTACACTCTGAATTTTTAGCTCACCGTACGATATACAGAAGAACTAAAGCATTCGCTCGTGTATCTGTAATACTATCGGATCAAAAATTGTCCTTAACAAAAACTTCTTATCTCGTCGCCCATAATTCAAAAATATATGCACCTGTCCCTCGATTTACACGGTAGATATGTTGCACACAAAATCGTGTAAAACGAGGACAAAGCTTTCATGTAAAAAAGGAGGATTGAAACTAAATATTAAAGGTCAAACGTCAAGCTCGGAAAAAAAAACTCCGACTCGACCTTTATAAAAAAAATAACAGTCGATTCGTAATTGCATGAATAATACCTGGTAAAAATGTACTTACAGTTTCGGAGATAAAAAATAAAAACTTTCAAAATAGGTCATTTATTATAGTTTTTATTTTTATCTCGAAAACTGTAAGTTCAAAAAATAAAACATTATTATAGTTGAACAAAGATAATTCGTTATGGCTTTGACTTTCTAATGAAGGGTTGCACTATTCACAGCACTACTTGATCCACATGCCCGGATTATCGAAATTTAAATATATAATTAGAAAATGGTTTAGATTCAAGCATCTTGAATTTGACTTAAAATCTCTTGTAGAATTATGAATTACATATGTTACTCCAATTAAAATCACAATAGCTTTACCGAATTGTGTGTAAATATGTAATAAACTCTTTATTTTCAAAATGAATAAAACTTAAACATAAAATATTTCTTGTTTATAATATATAAATAAATAATAAAAATATCAAAGTCATAAAAAATAGTTGCCAATAGAAATTAAAATTATTAAATAAGGGAAAAATGAAAAAAAAAACTAAAAATTTAAGAAAATTCAAACTGCGACCTTGTAAATTTTCCCCAAAACCACCGAATAGCCTTCATGCTGGGAGGGTCTAATAGGGGCCATAACGAATTATTTTTGAACAAACTATACCAGGCATTATTTGTGCAATTACGAATCGACTGATATTTTTTTTTTATAAAGATCGAGTCGGAGTTTTTTTCCGTTATTGTGGTTTGTTTCTTCGTGATAGATTTGAGTAGTTTTATGTAATTAAGAAATATAAATTTGACCAAAAGTGTAACAATGTGTCTGTAGTACCATAATATTCAATAAACAGTAATTCGATGAAATATCTTTGATAGTGTAAAAATAACTGATTTCTAATACTGTGTGTATGGTTGCTTGAACATTCGAAGTCGATGGTAGCGCCACCATCTGAATTAGTCCAGAGCGAAGCGTCATGACTTCGAACTAGATGTACCTGATGGTTGGTTCATTATAACCGTGTAAAATAAGATAATAAGGATTGTATGACGTATTCAAAGACGTAAAATTAATACATACGGAGAGTTTTTGTGCACTAGATTTAATTAGCAATTGAAAATGATAGAACCAATGGATAGACCGAATAAAACAAGCATTGATGCAAGCCATACCGGCGAACAACTTCTTTTACCAAACTATTTCATTTCGAGATGTATAGAGTATAGGTAAATAAAAGTCGCGTGCTCCATATAACGCAATGAATTTAGTTTAAATGTTTAGTAAATGAATGGCGACCGAGTTGTCCATTAGTATATATATATATATATATATATAATCACTGTAGGTTAGCTAAAATGAAACCTGACCCAATCCCGTGATAAAGCCGTTTGCAATAAAAGGGTAAAGTTTCAATAAAGAATTTTGTTGATTTTGGATGTGTCGTGTTAGCCAAATGGCAGCATGTGATGTGAGCGGCTACGTCAATCGGGCTTGCGGGTTAATGCGACGTTAAATTCACACCAAATTCTAGAATCACGTCATTATATATTCAACGTGTATGTGTCATCGTACCCTCTTGCGACCGAGTTTGCGTTCTTTGCGCAACTCCTTTTCCTCGTCCGTTGTTTTCTCTCGTTTGTCCTTGGTTTTTGAGCTGCGATCTTTTTTCTCAGCTTTTTCTAGCGGAAACGGTTCGATTTGGTGTGGCTGTATTTTGCGGTCTTCGTGCTTCGAACTCTGTAGACAGACATCATGGACACGTATGTTAGGCAGGGCGCGAAGCAGTGCAGGCTTCTGTGTACACTGCTGCACTGGGCTTGCACTCGCCACACTTTACACACTTCAGCCAACACCACTGACAATTATTATACAAAAAATCACACATAACATTGAAAATACGCTACACATCATAAAACACAGTCTATTTCTTCCTCTTACGAATTTAGAATATTACAATGTAATTGTTACAGATGTATCTATCACATATTATGATTTCGGTGTCTTTACAATTTGTCCCAGTAGAAACTGAAAAATATATACATTTTAAACTTGTTGGTTTGGTACAGCGAAAATAATCCACATAACATTTTAAATTGGCATACATCATACTCAATTTTTCGGATAAATACCAGAAAATAAACGTTAATTTACGAGCATTTGGAAACTATGTATGCAAATGTCATTTAATTGACGTCCAATGTCCCTTGAATTGTCAGGCTAATATTTAAATAAACAAATAATATTGCCCTAGTTTTAAGAAAATATATTTAAAATAATTATTCCAAACTAAAAAATAATCTGATCCAATGCGAGTATATATAAATGATCTAACAGTCAAATTTCCTCATCACTGTACACCTAATAATACAAATTTAAATATATAAACATAAAATTCTCAAAAAAATATAATTTCGAAAAAATGACTGTATATAAAATATTACAATTTTATACAATAAATAAACTATATTATATACAATATTATTTTTGTATTAACCACTATATTTGTCTTTGTGCTTGGTAATGAGTCACTGCAAACAGTATGAAATTTTAATGTGTGCATTTCATTGGGATCAAAAATTCGACGAAATTATTGACTAAAAATCACTTACCTCTCGCAAGTGGTACACCCACCATTTGTTGTCAAAGTGAAACGTAAGAATTTGGAAGATTGGGCTGAAGTCTTGACAACATTGTCCTGTTGCAAAGAGTTCACCGATTTTATTTTTATTTAGTTTCACTGTTTCCGCACATGTTGATCTTGTTGATCTTTTCATTTCGATTCTTCTCGGCTATTTGAGGATGACTGCTTCCGTGACATTATATTTCTATTTCTTCCAATTTCCTGAGTAATTTCTCTTCAATTTCCAAGCCAACTTCAACTTGAACTGGTTAATTTTGAGTTATATTTGACATCTTCAATTGGATCACATCTTATTTTCCAAATGTTTGATATCGCGTTCGATCCAATTTATTTCATTCAGAAAACTTCGTAATACATTTTGGATTCTATCAATCCAATTATTGTATATTTTAAAATATTTATATAGATTCAATTCAACGAAATGTATATTTAAAAATAATATGATAATTTTATAAACACATTTTGAATAATGTGGATATTATCAGATAATTATTATTTTTTGGGAAAAAACTTTTCTCCTGGCGAATAATCTGTGTTTGAATCCAATGATTGTTGATAAAATTGGCATTTTAGTGCGACCTTCTTCCTTTAACGAATAATCTGGGCGTTTCGGCAATATTTTCGGATAGATCTCTCAATATCGTTTAAAAGCATCCTTCTCTGATATTTATATTCTAATAATGGATTCGGTTCCACCGATTGTACATCTTGAAGTTCATTCACGGTAAATGGAATAATTTTATTACTATCTTAATATTAATATATGTACTATGCTTGTTTTATAAATATAAACTTATGTTTTATGAATTAATTTGTACATTCCACTTCTGCTCAGCGATATATGTTTCATACGGGATTCCATACTTCTCTTTGGTGTAGTTTCCAGATTCGAAAATATGATATCAAAAATAAGCATGAATTCATGGGCTTCATTTTTGATTTATAATTAGTTAACGATCTTGGTGATGAACTTACTTTAAATATATAGCGTTTGCAATGACTCTCTTTGTAAAAGATAATTATGTAAAATTAATATAAATGGCACGATTGCTTGTTCTTCTCAAAAGAGACTATTTTGAATTATAACGATTTTAGTATTCTTTGTTTTTCATTTGGGGGATCTATTTTCCTATTCCAAAACTTTTGGTATAACAGATTTAAACTGGTTTCCATTGTCTTCCAAAACGTTTGATTGAGCAGGTTGTCTTCCAAATCCAATGACTCCTATTTTCGACGATTTCCGTCCACCATTGACGGAAATAATAAATCCGCAACGTTGCATCATACAATACTTGCATTAAAATGAAAACCCGACAACAAATGTAAAACAAAATAAGATAGATTGACAATTGACATAGTTTTTCATTCGATTTGTACGTTGATGGCACTTATTATTTTATTATATATTAGCGAAAATACGACACTTTCTATTAACGGAGTTACATCACAGACACGATTCCGAAAGCGATTGGGGTGACGCGGTGTCGCACGCACGATTCCATAAGTCTTCTCAGCCCAATCTCCCAGAAGTGGTGGTGTATGAAGAGAGGTAGGACGGTAGGTGTGATGAGTGGACATTTTTTTTTTGTATTTTACGGAACCCATTTTTTAAATTTTGGTTCAACGACGCTAGCTCACTTCGATACTAACCTTGGAGTTGGGGCCTTCCAGTTTTCGTCTTTTCGCATCTGCAACAAACAGAACAACAAGCGTGATTAAACTTCGACAAAAACCTCAGCTATTTTTATGCTACAATCACAGATATTCTTTTGGAATATATAATATTCCTTAATTCCATACAAGTTACCTCTATCTGCTTCGGGCGGCTCCTGACTGCGTCGTAGAGCTGTACTATTATTACTTCCAGTAAGTGAGCCTATATCGCGATCATCGTAGTAATGACCTCGTTCTGAACTTCCATAATACCGATCGGTTTGTAATCGTTCATTTGGATATCGAGTTTCATCTTTCGATAGCACAATCTCGACATATCGTTCTTCCTAGAAATCATAAAATACGTAAGCGCACCGACATACAAATTATTATTTGCAACTTACTCTATATTGACGATCATCTTTCATCGCTAGTTTCTCCTCTTTACGCTCTTTCCGTTTCTCTCGCTCCCGATCACGGTCTTTCTCTGAATCCTCACGTTTATCGTCTTTTTCCTTCTTTATATGTTTGTCTTTGAGTTCCAGCGGTGTTTTTTCTTTGTCTGATGACCGCTCTTTGCCAAGTCTGGACAGAAAAACAATGTTGTAGATTCATATTTCAAATGCATTTAAATTCAGTTAACTTACGTTTCTCTGTAAGTTGGACTTGGCGGCGATGTTTTTATTTTTATATAACTGCTATCGCTCTGTTGACGACTAGATTTTTTCTCAGTTCGTTCTTTTACTTCTTTTGTTGATTCTTTTATACTTTCAATCTTTACTTCTTTATCTGCAAATTTAAATACAATAAATTGATATATGTACTTATTTTTATATATTTTACTATTTTATTACCTTTAATTTCACCATTAATATTTTTCCCTTGGTTATCAGTATCTGCGTCTGTTAGATTTTCGTGGTTTTTGGGCTGTAACGAATAACATTCATATAAAATTCGAATTTAAATTTACTATTCTATCAAAACAGATATTGTTCCTAATGTTTTGAAAATAAAAATGAAATCACTTACCCTATCGGTAAATTGGTGAAAATCGGCCTCCTTGATCATATGGCCTGCTCTCAACTTTAATTGGCCAGCGTAACTGATCGCCAGTGTATACAGATCCTGTCGCTGATTTTTCTCCTCGTCTCGCACTTTCTCGACGCGTCTCTCAATGATTTGCGCCAGTTTATTCAACACCGGAAAGTGGGGAATAATTTTTATCAATATAATAAGCGCGTTGCGTATTTGTACATAATCCTTAGAATCTAAACATATAATCATAGCTTTGGTGATTTTATAGTGCCATTTGTGGCAGACGTGGCGGTAGTTCTCGTAGCCAACGTGATCACAATTCTCTGAAAATTGATTGCTAACGCGATATTTGGTCACAAAACCCGGATAGTTGGCACATTCTTGGTCGTAGACCATTTTGTCCGCATGCCAGCGCATTACCGTTCCCAACATTGCACATAAGAATCTTCCATAGCGGTTTGCCTCGTTTTCTGTGCAAGATGTTACCGAATATGTAATGTCACAGAATAACTGTAACAATCGAATTCTCGAATAAAATAAGGAGTCACCAATACATACAGGTAGGGTAAATAAACGTACTCTATCATAGCATAAAAGCGTGGCGAAATTTGCAGTTTTTAACATATGTATTGTGTGGACAAATTTCGCACAGTACGCTGCATCTACAGCAGTATAGACACATCGTGGGAACAAGCACAATTGTAAGAATTGCGTGATTGTCTCATTCTTTGCAGATTTTACGGAACGCGATAAGAACCATGTGTCTTTCTCTTGTTTCAACCTAAAAAGTATTTTCTCGACGTGTTCATGTTGCTTCTTTTTCTCATCTTGTATTTTCTCCATTAACGTTATATATCGTTCTTGTTCTTTCTTTCCTTTGCTTACAGTCTATTCAAATTAAATTTGCAATCATTCATATTATTTTGTATAAAACAACGCACCTATGCGTCCAGCTAGCCTTATAAGTAATATATGCGATGCGAACAGTGCTTTTTCATTATTATGACCCTTTGGTTAACAATTTGAAAAATATCTTATAGATATAAACACTTACAATAGATTTTGTAGATTATTTTGATAATTTTTTTTAGTGCATATTTTACAATTCAAAATTATAATATTTATTTATGGCCTTTAGGTTAAAAATATAAATATATTAGAGCTTTTGGGTATTTTAATTATTTTTATAAGAGCAGTATTAAGGGGGGCTCCAAATTTTGGGACCCTATAACTCTATAAATAATATATGCGAACCGTGGTTCTTAAATATTATGGCCTTTTGGTTAACATTTAAAAAAAATTATAGTCTTACAAATTTTTGTAGAATATTTTAATAAAAAAATTATAATATTTGTTTATGGCCTTTAGGTTAATAATATGAAAAAAATTGTATATATAAAATATCTTAGAATTATTGGGTGTTTAAATTATTTTTATAAGAGCAGTATTAAGGGGGGCTCCAAATCTTGGTACCCTACAACTCGGGAAATATACGGGCGATTGGATTTAAATTGCAAGCAGATTCAAATGTGTAGCACATAGAGGGCCCAAATTTCGCTTACGAGCAACGACTAACATCCAAATATATGAGTAATATATATATTTGGATTCAGGGCGACAAGACAAACATTTTTTTGAAGATTTTTTTTTTTTTTGAAAAGAGAATGCTATAGACACACAACCGAATGCGTTAGTATTTTTGGTACTTCGTACGGCGAGCTAAAAAGGATTTTACTTACCACATCCTTAGAATCCATAGCTGTTAAAGACATCCCTCTCAATTTGTTAATTTCTCGTTGATAACTGTCGAGCGGCACATACAAGTCATACATAGTTAGCGACCAAAATGTGACTAGAAATTGAGGCGAAATATCCTCCCAAACTTTAATCGAATGTAATGGAATTACTGAATCAACTATAGGCGCCATCACATCTTTAGCGGCTTCGTAATATTTTTGTTGTTTCGCTGACGTAGACAATTTTTTACAATTCGGATCTAATTTTCGCAATTGATCATATTTAATCTACCAAAATACACCATTTTAAATCCCGTTCGATATACACAACATCTCTATACTGATAAACTTACGTTGATCGCATGATTAAACATAGGTCTAGCCAAAAAGAATGCAACATCTGTATGAATGTGGTAATCTTGAAGCATACTTTGTATTGTCGGTAATTTATTCACGTATTCATCCACGGATAAGGTGGAGCCCAAGAATGTGCCGAATTGTACAAGAGTATCTTGGCATTGGTCATATAATTTGCCAACGAGTTTTAAATGACTGTTTTCGGTTTCGCGGTAAACGACACAGAATTTTTGTTGCGCAATTAAAAGACATAGAGCAACAGCTAGATTTTGTTCTGCCATTGCCTCTTTTAGGCGTAACGATGATTTTTTGGTGTTGCGCACTTGACTGAAATAACCAGCCTAGAACCAAAACGTATGTTCAAGAGAGGTGTGAATTGGTGATAAATTGACTTCGTGTTAAGAGGGTGTCTTTTTTTTTTCTTTTACAATACAAAGCTAAATTGATAAATAAAAGTACAGCAAAAAATAAAAAATTAAACAGCGTTGTTCAAGAAGAAGAAACACTTGGAATAAATACCTGATCCATAGCCAACAGTAAGCATAAACAAATTAACACAATATTGATCGTAACTTATAAAAATAACTCATTATTTGAATAGTTTTACCTAAATGAAACTACTTAAAAACAATATGTACTTATATTTACCTCTCCTTTAAGCAGTTCGCCGCCAGCCATCGCGTCCAACTGTTCGTCTGTTAACTCTTCAGCAGCCTCAATTCCAGCCATTTTCTGTACGATTTCTTTCAAAATTAGAAGATCCAAACTAAAACAAAATATATATATATATAAATATATATGTGAACCTGACATATGAATTTAAATACACGAAAACATACCTTTTCTGTGCTTTTAACTGATTGGCAACATATTGTAATAAGCCGGTTAATTCAATATTATATTTCTTAAAAATAGCACCGCAAAATGAAGCAAGACTTTGCAACCACAATGAAATCGAGGTACCGTCATGTTTGAACCGGTTACGATCAGCTTGTGTTAAAGATTCAACCAGACAAAAACCGAGTACGTCGTATGATAGACTGGTTAGATATTTTAACGAATCGACCACTGGGTGAATTAGGTTGTCATAGATTTGAATTTGTAGTAAAACCTTTAAGAAAATGTTGGATATTTATGTTCATACAGTTTTATGCATTTGTAATTTTCTTGTTTAATAACATCAACAACAATAAGAATGAATAAATATGTACTTACATAATCGAATAAAAATCCAGGCGAGCAATGCGTCAATTTGCCAATTAACCTCCCCACCGGTTTAATCGTCTCCTTACTAACTCTCTTCATAATATTCTTTATCTGTTTTTGGGCTTCGCCACGTTTGAACATCAACTTCGGATGTTGCTGGTACGTATCATTTTTCCAGCGACTGTACAAATTATACCGGTACTGATACGGATACAATTTTAAGATATTCCACACTTCTTCAGCGATACAACAATTACAATCCATAAATGATAACGCCGGCAAAATTGTCGAATCCAATAGAGTTAAAACATCGTAATACAGCGTTTCGTCGCCTGTCGATTTACCAGCGACACTTAACGCTGATTTTGATATTCGAATGATTTTGTACATAAGTACAGGATCGTAACGTAAAGATGGCCCAAGTATAACGAGCATTGGTATCGCGATTTGGCGCAAATCGGTGAATTGTTCCGATTGTTTAGGCGCCAACGAGTTTGTGAGTGCTGGGATTATTTTCCCCTTGATTTTTGGCGCTAGCTCACAGTATCTATCGAGGAAAAAAGATTTGTTGCACTGCCTTTACTTTACATTATTTTATTTAAACTCTGTTGTTTATACTATTCGCAATCGCGAATAACGTGGCTATTGTATATAGACGTGCAAATCCGTTCACAACACATTTTCTTATGAAATCTTTTGTATGTTGATAGACAAGAATTGTCATCACAAACAAAACATGGCTTCTGTGACGGGTTATGCGAGAATTTAATTCCGATCGCGAATTACACCAAATATCGAAAGTCAACCGAATATGCACACCTTGATTTTGTATATAAAGAGCAGAAAACCAAACCAGAGTTTACTTAGGCCCAGTATTACAGTTGAGATTACGATATTTGTGTACCAAGGGCACTAAAAACAAAACTAGAGTAAACCATGTAATACCGGGCCTTAGTAATCTGTAATTTAACAATGTTAACACAATTCACGGACATGTGCTCAAACTTTTCACAATTTTCATGAAAAATATCAGACCAAGAATTAATTTTCAATCATATTTTTAATATTTATTAATTTACTTATTATTTTCTTAACATATTTCATAAACGTACATTTCAGTGGAGTCGAAATATAGTAAACACTGTCTAAGTAAACTACCTAATAGAGTGAGTCGCGCAAATCAAAAATGAAGTTGAATTTTCCAATTTGCTTGAGACAAAAATTGTTACATATTAAATTAACAAGCACCAGTGCTGCCAGCTCACCGTACCGGTGGGCCCAATCACAATAAATACTTTACTAAAAGCGATAGATGGTTGCAATCATCCAACAATCATTCAAAAACATTTAAAATTTCAATATCATTATTTTCAATAATTATATTTGACCATCAGGTTCACAATCTGTAAAAACATTATCAATATAAAGTGTCTTATAATTTTTTGTTTTTTTTTAAATAAAAAATTATTTTCTTATAGCCTCTGAGTTCACAATTTAGAAAAACATTATCGACATAAAATATCTTAGAGTTTTTGGTAAAAAAATCTACATTTTTTAAAAAGCGACCAAGGGCAGTATTTAGGAGGGCTCCAAATTTTGAGGCCCTATAACTCCGGACCTGTACAGACGATTGGATTTAAAATGCGATTGGAACTTCACGGGCGTGTAAATTATATGTATACAAAATTTCATTAAAATCGACCCGGTACCTTCAGACGAGATACGTCCCCAAAGTTGATCTTACGGACGAGCGAGCGATATAATCCAATGATATAAGTTATATATATTTTGGTAATCAGGGAGACGAGACCAACACTTTTTGTTAAGAAAATTTTTTGATCCGTGAATGTTACAGACAAATGACCAAACACTATCGACGAGCTAAAAACCAACACTAATTCTTTTACTAATATTTCCTAACTTCGAAATAGCGAAAATGCCTTGCCAACATGAATTCACTAAATCACGACTCCACTGTATATTTGCTACACTATCAAAATATGATCAAAGTGCTAAATTATATTTAAATGATTTGATTTGAAACAGAAACTGATATAAAATATATTTAAAACGTAACAACCGAATTTCGACATATCTCATTTAAAAGTGATAATTCGTTTGCAAAACAACAAAAATGGCCTTAAAAGTAATAAAATGAACTCACTTCCTGTAGACTGGTTCAATAATCGCATGTAATAATTTACACAGTGCCAACGCAATCGGATACTGTTCAACAGCAACATGTTCCGGTAACTTTTTGATGATTAATAACGCATTGTTCCAATCCCCAACGTCTAACAACGCTTCACAAAGTCCAAACTTTTGATTAGCCGAGTATTTCTCTTGTACATTCTCTCTTTCTTCAGCTACTTCCTCTTTTTCCTTGTCTTTAATCGAAATGATTTGTAGTTTACGCACAAATTCTTTCGCATCTCGCATTTCCTTATCCGCTTCCTTTTGTAACACTTTATCGTCCGGTTGCAACTAAAATTTATTTTCCGTAAGATTAGAGCTGTTTTCATTATGAATCAGGTAGGTCAGCGTTCACATCGGCAAATAACATACCCATGCATAAATATCGTCTAAAGAGATAATATTATGCTGCATTAACAGTGCTGTGACTGTATACAATGATTTTGGTGTACAATTATCGGTGTCTGATTGATAAAAACTGAATTTTGACCCTAATACTTCGCATATTATTTTTGGATCATTCATGTACGATCGAATTAAGGGAATAAAATAAGTTTCACGATCAGAACGGTTTTCAAATGACTCCAAAATGATGTCGAGGACTCGATTTGGATCCAAATTAAAACAACCTATACAAAATATGTTTATTAATTACATATTAATGGGCGGGCGGGCGTTGACGGACGAATGTGTACCTATTAATGATTTTATCACTTCTAATATATCGCTATCACTATCAGAAGCATCTTGGTTTAATTCAACTATTAGTTTTGAGTAACCTTCACTTTCCTCTCGAAACAGATTGAATTTACGTTGCTTGTAACTGGAATTATAATGTATTTATATCAAATATTTTGTTACGGTTCAATCATTCACGAAATCTTCGACGTATGTTTTTTGTCATCATTCCTTTACGAATTTTAAATTTGTTATTTTACACAAATATAAGCGAATTAAGACCCTCGTATAGTATAAACAAGCTTAGGTACCAATGCACCTATGCGTTCAGCTCGCAGCAACGGTTTTTAATTATAATGGTCTTTTAGTTAACAATTTGAAAAAATGTTATAGATATAAATATATAAACATATACATATATATATATATATATATATATATATATATATATATATATATATATATATATATAATATAGATATACGGATAGGTAAATATATATATATATATATATATATATATATATATATATATATATATATATAATATAGATATACGGATAGGTAAATATATATATATATATATATATATATATATATATATATATATATATATATATATATATATATATATATATATTTATTTATATTTAAGAGACTTTACTTCAAAAAATATATGGCGGAAGTAGAATATTTAAAAAAATACGTATACCGAAAATCAGCAACGTTGCATCTGTATATATCTTATATTTGAAATGTTTGCACTCCTCAAAACTATATTTGACACTTAAAAAAACGTAGTAGTCTAAATGCAACAAGTAATCTAGCACAATGTAGTATCATATATTTATATAATATATAAATAAAAGTTGTGCATAAAAGTAGGTGTAACAAAAAAGTTATACTTACTAAAGTTTCGTTTTTACTTTTATGAACTTAGTGTAGAAATTTTTATTCTTCAATATTCCAATTTCTTGCAAAGTGTCAATTTCTAGTCGTTCTTTTAAAACTTTATCCGACAAAAACTGAAACCAAACACAATTCCAGAAATAAATGTACCAATTTTCTTTTTTCAACTGTTTTCAATATACCTTTTCAGATTCTTTAATGATGTAAC
Source organism: Leistus spinibarbis (assembly GCA_933228885.1). Lineage (NCBI taxonomy): Eukaryota > Metazoa > Arthropoda > Insecta > Coleoptera > Carabidae > Leistus > Leistus spinibarbis. The sequence goes on from OW121800.1 coordinate 498,517, forward strand.
AAAAATTAGTCCGTTCTTCTGATGGTATTTCACTGGTTGTTTCAGCGTCTAATATATTTAGTACATCACAAATCAGACCACTGACATCACTGTGATGTACCACTATTTCCGACAGTGTCGCAACGACAACTTCCTTTTTAAATGGTCCACGGATTCCCCGGACGATTAAGTTATATAAATAGTTGTTAAATAAAGTTGGTTTGCCGCTTTTATTATACATAGGACTTTTGCTGTCATCTTTCATAAGATGTTTGCAAGCTTTCAAACTAAAATGAGTTATTAATTTGTAAAATTCAGACAAATTGTTATAAAAAAATCGTAATAAAAGTAAAAATGTAATTATATATATGTATATATACACACAGATGTATATGTCTGTATGTGAGTGTGAAAAATGCTTTTTTGTAAAAATGCAAATTGGCATAAACGGGAAACGAACTCACGACCTCCAGGGTGAAGGAGAGTCTTAACCATTATGCCATGGCGACAGATAAGAATATTACATATATAATAATCAAATAGCCCATATTGAAATAAAACACTACACTACTCTTTTGAAGTTGTTAGGTTGGCAAAACAAATCGCTTCAACTTTTTTTTAAATAATTGTGTGTTACTATTAAGCTTTTGTTTAAATGACCAACAAAAAAAAGTGCTACCACGTGAGCAAGAAAAACGTCAAAAACAGTATTTTAAAGTGAATTAGTAACGTACGAGTTACGGAAACATTGTTGGAATGTTTTTATAGGCATTTGTGTTAGAGTAGAATACAATAATTATTCATTTTCGCTGTTCAAGTATAAGTTAGGGATCTGTAAATCTTAAGTTTAAGGGGAATTATATGTTATAATTCAATTTTGAAGATTTAAATATGAAAAAAGTGCATTTTTTTGCTTAATTTGCATTATTATTTAGCAAATACGTGTTTCCGTTTATTTATTTTAATAGCAAAGTTAATATTTTTACCAAAAAGGCAAAAAAAAAAACAGTGTATTTTGAAAATATGAGTTGCGGTAAGTAAGGAAAACCGTGTAAGGGAAATGCCTTATTTATATATTGGAACTATGATTTACAAAAAAATTTGCTACTCCTCAAAAGTGAACTATATTCTGTACACAATATGGGCACCTGGTGCCTACGGGTGACCCTAGTAATTATATAAAAAATTATTTCAGAATATTTCAGAATTTTAATTTGAAAGCCATTTGTAGCTTGTTTTATTATATATATATATAAAATAAAATGTGTATATATGTTTTATGATTATGTATTTTAAAAGCTTATTTGTTCTCAGTTAATTTTAATGTAATATTTGAAATGAAAACATAATATATGTATTTTCAAATGTAGCGTTCTTTAGCGATATCGGAAGCCAGTAAAATGTAATTATCAATTTTGTATTGTACGAAAAAACTTATTTTAAATGTACATGTACATGAATTCAAAATAAAAACAAATGACAATTACGGCTTCTCAGCTAAAATGAACCCAACCTAACTTGACAATAACCTGTAGTTTCTATAATCAAATTAACGTTAAAAAAAACCTAGTACAACTGTAACTACTTAAAAATATAACGGAACAAAACTAACCTAACGTTACACACAGTTATACAACCCCACCTTGTCTTACATAACCTACATTCAAACAAATGACATCTGCATATAACCTAGAAGATCTTTGTAATTATGAAATAAAATACAAATACGCGTTATTTCTAACGAATATTATAAAGCAAGAGAAAATAAAAGATAAATCAAGTCGACAGGAAAATTGTTCCGCAAAATACAGTAAATAAAACGACATCTGTAGTAGTACAGTAAAGTTGCATAGATATTCATACAATACAAGTAAACAGAACGTACAAAACACGTATACTTTAGCAACACGGATTAATAAAATAATTGTACAAGATCGTGTATCCATTACAACATTTTGGTGCATGCAAATAATAAAGCGCACTATACAATGGAACGCGATTGAAATAGAACTTATGTAAACGTAAAAATAACAACTTACAATTCAGTTTTGCCGGTTTTTTCCCAATTTTTCCATACTTCATCACTCAAAACAGTCCCTGCCATTTTTGATACACAACCACAACTCACAACACAGTTGTTCTCTTCTTTGTCTTACTAATGTAACTTTACTTTACTTTACTTTACATGGCAGTGTTTATAAAAGTGTAATAAAATGGATAACGTGGCCAGTAATAACTTGTTAAAGAAGGTAGCACGTAAACAGAAACGATGTCAACGTGTAGTTGAAAAAGAAATTGGAATTTTCACTTGTTTAACGTCAACGAAGGTAAAAAATTGCACACACACGAGGAAAAATGGCAACACATATGAAATGTGTGTTTTCTATCTTTATCACCCGTTGGCTGCACTGTAACTGTAATCTAACCAACCGTGTAACCGCGCGTATTTTTGAATGTTTTCTAGAACATCGTCATTGCAAACGCTGGCCTTGCGAATGGACTTACAGAAGAAAGTGTCTTAGAATCGTTTATACCGTATGGACATATTGAGAAAATTATTTTATTACCAGGGAAATCATGCGGGCTTGTTTGTTTTAAAGAACTTAATTCGGCTGAAAATGCTTATAAAAACATTAATGGCAAATTAAATATAGCTCAAGATAATAAACCCCTGTATTTATTATTTACTGAAAAAGGTATATATTGCTAATTAGTTCGCCGTACGAAGTACCAGCATTCAGTCGTGTCTCGGATCAAAATAATTCCCATAATAAAACAAAAAGTGTTTATGTACTTGAATGTTAGTCTTCGCTCGTAAGACCAAATTTGTGCCGGAGCGATTCACACCAAATTTGCATCCCATTTGAATTTGTTCGTTTGGAACCCCCTTAATACTGCCCTTATAAAAATAATTTAAACACTCAAAAATACTAATATATTTTATGTCTACAAGATTTTTTCATATTATGAACACAATGGCCGTAAAAAAATGATTAAATATTATAATTATGAATTTTAATATATGCACTAAATTTTTTTTTATCAAAATAATTTACAAAGACTTGTTATATCTATAACAAATGCTCTGTTAACAAAAATGCCATTATAATTAACAAGATTTGGTACGCGTATAACGCACCAACGCGTAGAGCTCGCCTTTAGGTAAGATATGCGTTGCGAGCAGTGCTTTTTAATTATTATGGCCTTTTGGTTAACAATTTGAAAATATGTTACAGATATAAAAAAATTTACAATCTTTTGTAGATTGTATTTATAAAAAAATTCAAAATTATAATATTTAATTTTTTTTTTTTGGGCTTTGGGTTAACAATATAAAAAAATCTTGTATATATAAAATATCTTAGTAGAATTTTTTGGGTGTTTTAATTATTTTTTATTATTTATACGGGCAGTATTAAGGGACGCACCAAATTTTGGGGCCTTATAACTCAGGAAGTATACGGGCGATTGGATTTAAACTGCGAGCGGATTCAAATGGGATGCCAAATAATATATGTACCAAATTTGGTGTTAATTGCTACGGTACCTTCAGAGGAGTAGAGGTCACAAATTTGGTTTTACGAGCAAGCGATGACTAACATCCAAGTATATGAGATATATATAAAATATATATATATATATATATATATATATATATATATATATATATATATATATTTGGAATCAAGGCGACGAGACAAATACTTGTTATAATCTTTTGTAAATATTGTAGTAATGCATTTGTAATACGAAATATGTGTACCAAATTTGGTGTGAATCGCTCCGATACCTTCAGAGAAGTAGAGCGCACAAATTTGGTCTTACGAGCGAGCGAGCGACGACTAACGTCCAAGTATATAAGTTATATATATATATATATATATATATATATATATATATATATATTTGGATTCAGGGCGACGAGACTAACACTTTTTGTTAATGAAGTATTTTGATCCGAGAATACTACAGACACATGACAGAATGCTTTAGCTTTTTCTTCGGTGAGCTAAAAACCGCTTTAGCATAAGGCCAACTGGTGCCACCGCAAAGGTACTTGTTATTATAAACATATAGTGTAATAATGATTTTAGTCCCAGAAACTGAAGAAATACAACAAACTTTACCGCCGGGTTTAATCGTTCTTAAAGATTTTGTAACTGAAGCAGAAGAATTAATATTATTAAATTGTATACATTGGGATGGCGGTACTTTAAAACATAGAAAAGTAAAACACTATGGATATGAGTTTCGTTATGATATAAATAACGTTGATAAAAATGAGCCGTTAAATCATGGGATTCCCCGAGAATGTGACGCCATTTTGGAAAGATTTCGCGGCAACAATGCACAATTTAATTGTTTTACACCGGACCAATTGACAATTAATGAATATCAGCCAGGACAAGGCATTCCTGCACATGTGGACACGCATAGTGCCTTTGAAAATCCTTTATTATCGTTATCTTTAGGATCTTCTGTAAATATGGAATTTCGAAATAATAACGGGGATCACATTTCGGTTTTATTGCCACGGAGATCTTTATTAATCATTGCGGATGAATCAAGGTAAATAATTTCACTCTCTCTATCTCTGAATGATATTAAAATAACTGTTTTCGCAAATCATTATTCAACTACATTTCGCCCAAAACTGTTTAGATACGCATGGAGTCACGCAATAACACCCCGCAAACTAGACATAATGCCGACTGAACAAGGACTTACTGTTCAAGAACGAGGCGTCAGAACATCATTTACATTTCGGAAAGTATTGAAAGGCGAATGCAATTGTAAGTATGTGGATAATTGCGATTCGTATTTGAAACGAAAGACCCACATTGAGTCCGCTTTGGCTGAACAATTAGAATCGACACATGTCCATAAAGTTTACGAAGACATCGCGGCACATTTTAGCAACACAAGGCATACGCCATGGCCCAATGTTCTTGAATTTATTCATTCTTTTACTATTGGCTCGATTCTAGTTGATGTTGGATGTGGAAATGGTAAATACTTGGGATGTAACAACGATATTTTCGAAGTTAGTAATATCTTATTTATTGGATACATTTATATTTGCATTACTGAAAAATTTACTACTAACTTAAAAGTAAATTTTGTACATTTGGTACGTACATAGAGAACGCATATATTCGCCTAGTGTCGGTCAAGTTCGATTTTTAGCTTGCCGTACGAAGTACCGAGTGTCTGTAGCATTCTCGGATGAAAAAATTCTTGTTGCTCTGAATCCAAAAATATATATAACTTATATACTTGGATCTTAGTCGTCGCTCGCTCGTTAGACCAAATTTATGCTCTCTACTCCTTTGAAGGTACCGGAGTGATTTACACCAAATTTGCTACACATATTATTTGGTATCCCATTTAAATCCGCTCGCAGTTTAATTGCAATCGCCCGTATACTATCCGAGCTATAGGGCCCCAAAATTTGAAGCCTTCCTTAATACTGCCCTTAAAAAAATAATTAAAATACCCAAAAAATTTACTAAAAATTATAAGATATTTAATATTTTTCATATTGTTAACCCAATAGCCATAAAAATATTAAATATTTTGAATTTCAAAATATGCACTAAAATTTTTCTTTTTTTTTGAAAGTAATCTACAATTGTAAGGCTTTTTATATCTATAACATTTTTTCAAATTGTTAACCAAGAGGCCATAATTATTAAAAAGCACTGCTCGCAACGCATATCTTACCTAAAGGCGAGCTCTACGCATTGGTGCGTTTTACGCGTACCAACCCTGGTTTATCAAAGTAATCTACAGAAAATTGCAAGACATTTTATATTTATAACATAATTTCAAATTGTTAACCAATAGGCCATAATAATTATAAACCGCTGTTCGCATCGCATATATTACTCATTAGGTGAGCTGGACGCATCGGTGCGTTGTACGTACCGAATCTTGTTAATTATTTTGTTAAGAATTTTTTTGATCCGTGATTGCTACATACACACGACCGAATGCTTTAGCTTCTTCGGTACTTTGTACGGCGAGCTAAAAACTGCTGCTCGCATCGCATATTGTTTTTGGTTGAAGTGTTTGTTTGTATTATTTATATTTTTAGATTGGTTGTGATCGAAGTGTAAATTTATCAGAAATATGTTTTAAACGAGGATTTCAAGTGTTTACCTGTAACTGTTTAAATATTCCAATAAAGAATAATATTGCAGATGGTGCTATAAGTATAGCAGTCATCCACCATTTAGCAAATGAGGTACGATATATATTATTTATAATGAAAACTACGTATAAGGCGAGTGGAGTGAAGAGTACTTCAGCTTTTTCTTGATTGTAGAGTCGCCGTTTACAAGCGATCGAAGAAATAGTGCGCGTATTAAAAGTTGGTGGTAAAGCGTTAATATACGTATGGGCCAAAGATCAGAAAAAAGAAAAGAAATCCACTTATTTAAAACAAGATAGAAAAAATCGCAAAGAAAGTAGTTCAGCAGAAGACACGTCGGGAAAAGTGGTAAATATTGGTGAGATGTCCCTTCCTGTTCATAAAAATCGAACACAATTCCAATCGAAAGACGTTCTTGTTCCATGGAAATTAAAACAAAATCAAGTTATTGAGGATTCAGGAAAAAATACATTTTTAAGGTATTACCACGTATTTGATGAGGGTGAATTACCCAATTTATGTAAAAAGTTAACAAATGTCTCTGTAATTAAAAGTTTTTACGATGAAGGAAATTGGTGTATAATTATAGAAAAGATTTAGTTTATAATATTTAATTATTTGGATTAAATATAAATAACAATTCATCAAAATCACTTTTTTCAATTACGGTTAACAAGTGAGGTATTTTTGATTTTACGTTTATACCTTTGAATTTATTGTAATCTACATATAAATCAGTGATGACTCCTGAAATAAATACATTAATAAACACTACAAATTTTTATTCACTTATTTACCATATATTCGGTCCAAATAAGACGGTTTTGCATTAAAACTCTCTTTAATATTTTTCTCATCTGCCAATAATTTCTTATACTTTGGTGTTAAATAATTTATATTTTCATCTTCACTTATTTCTAATTCGTGCAGAGCTTCCAATAAAATTAACTTCTTCGACATTTCCTGATATTCTATAAGTTTTGGTTGTAATAATTTTAAAATATGTTCTATCGAATCTTCGTTTACCGCTAAAAATATAAAAACTTTGAATGATTCATTTTTTATTAGTTATTAAGAACGTACAATTACTGATTTCTAATTTAATTTTCTTTTTTGTGGCTTCCTTTGTCAGGAACTCTTTTAGTATTGAAATACTTGATATATTGTCAGATTTGAATTCTGCTTCGCCTTTCCTAAAATATATAAGTATACATATTTTTATTTCCATTTGCATTGTTTTCGATATATTAGTGTATTAAGCGTTTTATTACTTTCTATTACGAAGTATTACGCATTGTAACAAGCTTAGCTTTAACTCACTTTATAAGTAATATATGCGATTCGAGCAGAGGTTTTTAATTATTATGGCCTTTTGGCTATCAATTTGAAAAAATATAAAAAGTCTTACAATTTTTTGTAGAAAGATAAAGAATTATTAAATATTATAATTTTTAATTTTAAAATATGCATTAAGAATTTTTTTTTTATTAATATAATCTACAAAAAATTTTAACTTTTTTTTATATCTAAAAAATTATTCTATTAAAATTATTAAATATTATAATTTTGAATTTTAAAGTATGAACTAAATTTTTTTTATCAATATAAGACTTTTTACACCTATAACATATTTTGAAATTGTTAACCAAAAGGCCATAATAATTTAAAAACGCTGCTCACAACGCATATATTACTTATAAGGCGAACTGGACGCATAGGTGCGTTGTACTTAAGCTTGTTTAATTTAATTTAATGTTCACTTTCTATCCTAAATATTTACAATTATAATGTTTATTATTTTAAACTATACTTTTTTTGTGCTCAAAATATACATGAAAATTAGATAATAATTTTTAAAAAATCATTTGCCTGAAAAGAACACAATATACAACATCATACTGATAGATGAACTGCAAATGTCATTTGCAATTATCTATAATATTTAAAAAATCTTATTACCTATAATTGCATTGTACAATAGTGTCAGTAAACACGGATTGAAACACCAAAATATTTTGCTCTGCAATTTGCGGCTTCTCAGGTACTTCTGGAAAACACTTTGTAATCCAGTTATGCATTTCTGCTAAACTGAACATTCCTTTTAATGTTAACGTGTTGAACGGTCTTTAAAAAATATATATATTAATATACTTATTTATGAGTTTTAAGAAAATAAAAAATGGAAACACCTGTTTTCTTCAATATTGTTATTTCTCATGTGTAGAGATAATGGTTTGATATCAAACTGTCGTAACTGACAACATTTCGGTTGAACCATTGGTGTCACATACGCTTGAATCTTCCCATATTGTCCTTCAACTGTTCGGATTTTAATCTCCAACCGATTTGTATTTATTTGACAACGGTATGCGACAAGTAGATAATTTCCACACTGGTAAATGTTTTTAAGTAAAGATATTTCGATTATAAATCATTGTTATACCTGTGGATCACTATCACTATGGCTGACTACAGCTGAATTCTTTTCTACATCTAAAAGATCAACTGGTACATCACTTTGTAGTAAAACATTATCAATTGCTGTAGGAACTTCTAGTGTTAGAGTATATGAAGCATCGTTTTTATTTAAAGATATCTACAATTTAAATATTGTTTTCTATGGATGTTAAAAATATTTTAAGAGACATGTACCGATTCTTTGAGGGGGAGCATAGGTATCGCAGATACACCAAGAGATAATGGTTGAGTTGTCAGTTGATAACGTTCTCTTTCTTTACCAACTTTTGCGTCAAGATCAAATATTTCTGATCTAAAATAAATAAGAACTTAGTAGTAGGTCAACATTTCTTTTAGTACAGTCATTTGGTCATTTCACTTCGGACTAAATCTATACTTGATTTTTTTTTTTTGATAATTTGTTACAAAATGGGTCAAATATGATTTTTTTAAAAGGAATAAGTGTACTTTTTCGTTTGGGGTGAGTAACACCCTAACTCGGAGGGTTCAAAAAATAAAATAATGTGAGTATTGGAACGTGTAGATAGTCCAATTCTACTCCAACGTTAATTTTGCTTTAATACCCGCCGAGTTACAGGGAGTTGAATACATTGATTTTTAAGCAAAAAATACTGATTTCTCATTTTAAGAAAAACCATTAGGTCCATCTAGTTCGAAGTAATGCCGCTTCGCTCTCGGCTGTTTTAGATGGTGGCGCTACCATCGCCTTTGAATGTTCAAGCAACCAGTGATAGAAATCATGCGCACAGTATTAGAAATTAGCTATTTTTACGCTATAATCAAAGATATTCCATCGAATAATGACTGTTTATTGAATATAAAGGCATTACGGACACATTGTTACACTTTTGGTCAAAGTTATATTTCTTAATTACATAAAACTACTGAAAACCTATCATCATTAAACAAACCTCGATTACGCAAAAACCTACCTACTTTTTAAAGAAAAAAAAATATCAGTAAATTCATAATTGCATAAATAATGCTTGATAAAAATGATATTCTTTTTGTATTTACAGTTTCGGAGATAAAAAATTAAAACTATAATAAATGACCTATTTTGGAGGTTTTTATTTTTTATCTCTGAAACTGTAAATACAAAAAGAATATCATTTTTACCAGGCATTATTTATGCAATTACGAATTCACTGATATTTTTTTTTTCTTTAAAAAGTAGGTAGGTTTTTTTTTTCGAGCTTGATGTTTGACCTTAAGCAAATTACTTAAAGTGGATCACATTTTCGAAAAAGTTTGTCATAACAAAAAAGTTAACTTATGAAATTACAAATACTTCAAATAGTCATAACTCTAGTTTAATAAAACTTTTAAACATGTACCTTGAACCAAATTAAAGCTAATTACAGTAGCTTTAAATTATTTTTTGGAAAATTTTTATATCTACAAAATCAAAAATGATACAAAAATTTATTTTTTTTACACATAAATGTACCTGTATTATGGTTTCAGTAAATTACAAATAGAAAAAAAAATCTAGTCCTGTTTTTTGTTAGTTTTAACAATTATGTACACACTCAAATTTTTTGGACCGTTATGGATGCATTATCTAAAATATTTTACACCTAATGTATTTTGAAATTTTTTGAATAAATGAAGTTTTGGCTTTAAGGTTAAATTACTTAGCAGGGAAGCTTCTTAGGTGAATGTTATTATTTTATTATATCAGGATTATTAAGGGTGGAATCGTTAATTTTAAAATTCTGACTTCAGATTCGTAATTAGCGACTTTAAAAACATATGCATACATGCATTTTTTCAATACTAACTTTCTAATACTTGAGTCAGAATTAAATGATGAAATTCAGGGGTAAAAGCATACATGTATATTTTACAAATATGAAGTTGATACCCTACTACTGTACTATTTATAATAACTATACAATTATAATAAATCAATTTATAAATGAACAAAGCGCGTGATGTGTAATGATAGAATTGAATGGAGAAAATGCTTGAAAAAATTGTCTGCCACTGAATGAACTAAATAAAAATACATATTTACTTGAGTTTTAATATTTTTTGACTGGTGTCCGTAGAAAACACAATGCTTCCTGATACAGTATCGCCCCCAACGTTTTTGTCGATTATCTCAGTTGTAAGGCCGAAAATGCGACCAGTGTAAGTTGAAACTAATATCTCATCGTAACCATGGCTGCCTATTACTCCACCCTGAACTGCAGTTACACTTTCGGAACAATTCTATAAATGAACACAACACAACATAAAATACCATAATAGAAAAAATATATAGAGAAATCTAACATGCGAAAATATTAATTTCGGTGGATCTACTTCGTCCAAAATATTAAGCGCATAAACTTCAATTGAACCATCTTGTCGTCCAACAATTAAATTCGGAATGCCGTCACCGGTCATATCATAACTATCCATGCAAGAAATAGCACTTGGTGAAGTCTCGTTCTTTAGTAACCATCGGTAAGAAGTTTGTAATCTGCCATTTGGGAGAAAACAGTTTTTTTAAAGTAATATTTAAGGACCCATACAATATTAATGTATTTTAAGGCAATTTTATGTTGATCATGTTATACATTTTATACGAATTTTTTTTAAATATGATATTATGGAATCAGTAGGTTAATAAAACATTATTTTTATGAGAAATATAATTAATTTCTCATATAAACATGCTTATGTACAACGCACCTATGCGTTCAGTTCGTCTTATTAGTAGAGGGGACTTATTAAAAAAAAGTTATATAACCGGGAAGTTGGATTTCTTGTGTTTGAAAATGAGTTGAAAATCGAATAAATGAGTAAAATCGGACTGAAACTTCCCGAGAAAAGTGCATAATAGTGCTATTTTGAAGCATTTGGAGTGCATCCCTACACTATTTTTGAAATATCTCCGGTTCTAATGGTCGTATAAAATAAAAATAAAAAAATAGCAAAATACTCTTAAGTTAATAGACTATCGAACTGTATAGGTTTTGTTACATTAAAAAAATGCATCCTAACATCAGAAAACGAAAAACTACATTTAAAAAAATTGTTTTTACTAATAATGCAATAACTAACGCAAAAAATAATCGGATCTTTACGAAAATTGGAAGAAATATGTAGAATTACGTATACTTCCCGAATGATAGGGCCCAAAATTTGGAGCTCCCTTAATACTGCTCTTATAAAAATAATTAAAAACCCCAAAATTGTACTAAAAATTCTAAGATATTTTATATCTACAAGATTTTTTCCTATTGTGAACCCAAAGCCCGAAAAAAACTTAAATATTATAATTTTGATTTTTAAAATATGCACTAAAATTTTTCTTTATCAAAAAAATTGTAAGACTTTTTATATCTATAACATTGTTTCAAATTGTTAACCAAAAGGCCATACTAATATAAACAGATGCTCGCATCGCATATATTACTTATAAGGCGAGCTGGACGCATAGGTGCGTTGGACCTAAGCTTGTTTTGATCCGAGAATGCTACAGACGCACAACTGAATGTATTAACTCTTTTGTACTTCGTACGGCGATCTAAAAATAATACATATTATAATTATGAATTTTAAAATATATATATATATATATATATATATATATATATATATATATATATATATATATATATATATATATATATATTTGATTCCTTTAAAATAAATTTACGAATAATGCTTCCAGTATCTAATGGACAACGATAGATGAATAGATGTTATTGATAAAACAACAAACCTCTCAATCTCCACTAAACCAATTTGACCATCAGCGGTACCAAACAGTACGTAATTATTATCAGCATTGGTTACATACAAATGCAGCACTACAGGTGCACTAGCAACTTCGATGCTATGTATCACTCGCGAATGCTCTAATATTCGTAACATTCGACCTTCACATGCGATCACAGATGTTAACCGTCGGTTCTACAAAATGAACATGTTTGTGAACATGTCTTGTTTTAAAGCGAAAAGTGCTCAGTTCATTACCTTATCCGCTGGCAAGGCAATCACATCAACAATACAATCGCCACAGAGGTACGAACCAACATCTTTACACTCACGATAATGGTTATATACATGTTTACCACATAATAGCAAATCACTTTCGTGGACGTACCTGCAAAATTAAAACAAACAATTTTGCGGATTCATCCATTTTCCATTAATTCCTATGGTGATTATAGTTTCGGTTTACGAACGACCGTCAGGAATGCATTAAGTTCGTGAGCCGAGGTTTAACTGGAAAATCAATCGTCCATTTGAAAACGAATCATTCAAGCATATTAAACAAAACAAGCTTAGGTTCAACCTATGCGTTCAGCTCGCCTTATAAGTAATATATGCGAAAAAAGAAATGTTTATAATTGTTATAGCCTTTTCGTTAACAATTTGAAAAAAGTTATAGATATAAAAAGTCTTACAATTGCTTGTAGATTATTTTGATATAATAAAAAATGTGCATATTTTAAAATTATAATTTATTTTTATAAGGGCAGTATTAAGGGGGACACCAAATTTTAAAGGCTCTAATTCAAGTGACCAAAAAATAGGCAAAGTTCGACAATTTTTTTTTGAGGCAATGAAAAGACATATGAAGGATCTGTTGGAGTATTATGATTGAGTGTGATTTGAATTTTATTTCCATTTTTTTTTCCTTACAAAAAAAAAAACAAAATGGCGCTCGTACACTGTAGCACCTCAAGAGTGATTTGAAATCAAAAATCGACCGCATCAGCCAAAACTATATTAAATTTGTGGGAGTTTATACTTAACCACAATGAAATAACTTTAAATTTGACGATACTCATACTTTGAGTGCGATTTTTTTGGGGTCTTTTTACTTTCTTTTACGAAGTAATAAGTAAGTATAGGGATCACCAAAAAAAAAACGAACTCGAGATTTCAACGGATACATACGTTTTGAGCTTCCCTAAATTGAATGTGACTATTTTCGGAATGTGTGTGTGTTTGTCGGTGGGTGAACGCTCTAGAGCCGAAACTGTTCAACGTAAAATTATGAAACTTCAAACTTAAGACTTGTATATGGTCTAGTTGTGCACTTCCTATTTTTGAAAAGAATTTTCAAACCGGAAGTGCATGTTTACTCTATGCATTTTTTGTTCTATCTCCAATATCACTAGAACGGTTGCTCTTATGGCAAAAATAGTTAACAAAACCCATTTTGTTCAAGAAATAATACAAATACAACCAAATATCTTAGTTCTACAAAAATCACACAATTTCAAATATGCTTACATTGACATAATGGGTTCGGTCATATTTGTGTCAAAACTCAAAAATAATTTTCCTTTCTTCGTGTACCCCCGAACTTCATTGTCTGCGGCAACAAATACTTTATCCCAAATAGTTCCTAAAATAAACGGAACTAAATAAAATCTTATTTCCGAATGAATCGATCTAATTTACCAGATGCACCACCCGTTTGAACGGCAGATATTTGCGATCCTGGTAATGTTTTAAAATGTAATTGAATTTCTTCTTTTTTAACGGAGAACACTTGTAAAACGCCATCTTGATCAGCAACAGCAACCTAAATATTTTTACATATATTTTATGTTATTGTTAGAAATAATGAAATATTACTTTTTGTTGATGTTTTGGACCAGTACTTGGTAATAGTTTTAAACAATTTGGTGATGTTAAACCAACAATTGTGTAGTCAACTCGTGATAATTCTAATTCCATGTTGTTATCCAACTATTTGAGATCAATATTTCTATGGTTACAGTTATACACACAAATATTTATTATCTTTGATAGCAAATTCTTTTACGAATACATATAAGTATTGTATGATAAAACAAGCTTAGGTACAACGCACCTATGCGCAGGGCCGCCGAGAGGACTTCTGGGGCCCCGGGGATATACTGGGGGCCCATGCCAAGAGCGTGAAAAAAAATATTTTCCCCTCGGACTTTTTTTCTCCGGGGCCCCTAGAACCCAGAGCCCCCGGGTATTTTCCCCGTCAACCCCCCCCTCTTGTCGGGCCTGCCTATGCGTCCAGCTCGCCTTATAATATACGCGATGCAAGCAGTGGTTTTTAGCTCGCCGTACGTAGTACCGAAGAGGCTAAAGCATTCGGTCGTGTGTCTGTAGCATTCTCGGATCAAAAAATTTCATTAAGAAAAAGTGTTCGTCTCGTCGCCCTGATTCCGAAAATGTATATAACTTATATACTTGGATGTTAGTCGTCGCTCGCTCGTAAGACCAAATTTGTGCCCTCTACTCCTCTGAAGGTACCGGAGCGATTCACTCCAAATTTGGTACACATATTATTTGGCATCCCATTTGAATCCGTTCGCAGTTTAAATCTAATCGCCCGTATACTTCCCGAGTTATAGGGCCCCAAAATTTGGACCCCCCCTTAATACTGCCCTTATAAAAATAATTGAAACACTTAAAAATTCTACTAAAAATTCTAAGATATTTTTTGTTTACAAGATTTTTTCATTTTGTTAACCCAAAGCCCGAAAAAAATTATTAAATATTATAATTTTGAATTTCAAAATTTGAATTTTTTTTTTTTTTTAATATAATCTTAAATTAAATGTAAGACTTTTTATATCTATAACATTTTTTCAATTAGTTAACCAAAAGGCCAAAATTATTAAAAACTGTTCGCATCGCATATATTACTTATAAGGCGAGCTGGACGCATAGGTGCGTTGTACCTAAGCTTGTTATTATAGCCTATTGGTTAACAATTTGAAAAAATGTTAGATATAAAATGTAGATTATTTTGATTAAAAAAAAAAAATTCGTTCATATTTTAATATTCAAAATTATGTTTAATAATTTTTTATGGCCTTTGGGCTAACATGAAAAAATCTTGTATATATAAAATATCTTAGAATTATAATTTTTGGGTGTTTCAATTATATTTATAAGGGTAGTATTAAGGGGGCTCCAAAAAAAATTTTTAGGGCTATATATCTCGGGAAGTTTACTGGCGATTGGATTTAAACTGCAAACGGATTCAAATGTGATGCCAAATAATGTGTAGCAAATTTGGTGTGAATCGCTTCGGGACCTTCAAATGAGTAAAGGGCACAAATTTGGTGTTACGAGCGAGCGACGACTAACATCCAAGTATAGGAGTTACATATATATTTGGAATCAGGGCGACGAGACAAACACTTTTTGTTAAGGGAATATTTGATCCGAGAATGCTACAGACACACATCCGAATGCTTTAGCTTCTCCGGTACTTCGTACGGCAAGCTAAATATTCGAACTCGAAATTTTAATGGAAATATACGTTTTAGCTCTGTACGTTCTGTACTTTGTACGATGAGCTAAAGAGATTCTCATAAAAATGATATTGTGCATTACCGTGAATTATTCTTCACTATTGGTCAAATAATAAATAAACAATCTTTTTCTTAAAAATTATGTATTAATATTAAATATATATTATAGTACAAAAACTAACTTAAAAAAACTTTAAAATAAATCAAATTAAGAATATATATGTTTTATTTTCTATTTTAAATCCGTCCTCTTGAAAAATCAGCATGTTCCAAACTAAAATCGGTATTTTCGATACTTGCATTAGCATTACCTGCAAAATAAGAATAAATATTTAATTAATGAACTTCTACCTGCAAAATAATTTCTTTCTGGATTGAAAATAAATGCTTACGGTCAAGACTTAATTTCAAGAAATCATCGGTCATTTCATTGACATTATTATTCATCCATTGTTGGTTCAGGTTAAATGGTGCACCAGTGCACGCATTATTTTCTTTGCAAAATTGGATGAATTGGCCCCAATGCTGGTCACATTGCAAAATATCGGGGTTACCAATTATGATAACTAACGCTTTTGCCCGTGTTACAGCTACGTTGAAGCGCTAGAATAATCACAAATATTATTTAATTGTGGATACTGAAAATGTGATAAATTTTAAAACCTTCGGATTTTTAAGAAAACCTAAATGATATCTATAATCATGTTCTACTAATTTCTGGGCGGATCTAACTGTTGAAATAATAATAATCAAACGCTCTTGTCCTTGGAACTGTTCAACAGACCCAATTGTGACATTATTCCAATTTTTCTTTTTACAAGCTAGCGTCAATTTTTGCACCTAAAACAGTGAAACATTAATAAAAATGATATATTTCTTTTATTACCAATTTACTTGTTTTCTGTAAGGAGAAACAATTCCAATATCAGCTTCATCAATTTTTCTCCCTTTCAAGCGTTTGCCAATAAGGTGACCAAGATATTTAATTGCAATGTCGATTTCTTGGACGTTAAAGTAACTAAAATAAAACAGATTCAACAATATTCTTTAATTGTTTTTAGAACGGTAAAACCTTGGTGAATTTTCTTCACGTTCATCCTTCCCTTTCACACTGTGAAAGACTATTGGCATCTTTTTGTTTGGCAAATGCTCCCAATTTAGTGCAATATTGACTAATTCGTTACCTTTCGGGATTAATTCGTCATCGTAAAACATACGATCGGGTAGTTTTAAAATATCTGGATGAGAACGGAAGTTTTGTAACAATTTTGTAACCATATTTGGGTTGAATTGTTTGGTGGTTACATCTTTTTTGTATACGTCATAGTTTGTCATTAATCTCTCCAACATAGATGTCCCTATTTAAATGTATAAACATTATTTATTCTTATAAACATAAGTATATATATATATATATATATATATATATATATATATATATATATATATATATATATATATATATATATATATATATATAAAACGAACCAAAGCCATAAGCTTCAGCTAGTTTGGAATGGATAATAGGTCCAAGTTGTTTTGGATCGCCAGCCAAGACAATCTGGCCCTTCAACGTTCCCATATTATTCTTCGATGTTAAAATACCAGCAATTGGTATTAACACTTCGGTTTCGGTAGCATGTCCACTTTCATCAATAAAAACATACGAATAATGATCAGAAGGTATTTCGGCATTGACCAATCTAAATTATAGTCAAATTCAAAATGGTTTTATTTCTTCCTAGTATGAATGGTTGTACTTAGCAGCAGAAGTCAGCGTAACAATAACAATACGATATCCCATAATTGTCTCAATTGGAGGGAAGTAGCATGAGTCGTCTAGATAATTGCAATATGGGAAAAGAATTTTCGGTATTTTATCATACGCGAAACTTGACGATATCAATCGAAACAAATCGGTTTTTGGAATAAATTGTATGAGACGTAACGCCACTTCGTTGGCTGCCGAATTTGATGGAGTTGCTACTAAAATGTTGCATTTCGGGTTGTTTTTCCATAGCTTAAAATAATGTTTGCTTAGTTTTGTGTTTTTCGTTTTAAATAATACGTATGTACTTGTAAAATCGTTTCAACTACAGTCATAGTTTTTCCTGTTCCAGGAGGACCAAACAGTAGATATGGATAAGGGTATGATGACCGTGAAATTATTTGACGTACTGCTTGTTTTTGCTCTTCATTATCCTCAATTTTTCTGTTGTACCATACTATCCTATTTACAAATAATAATAAAAAGAGAAAGAAATATAACTTAAAAAAAAAAAAAAATTAGAACTTACTTTCCGTTATAAAGTTTTGGTGAATTCGGAACAGTAGTAGGAAAAAAATGTTTTGCAATTCTATGCTCATTGATCAATTCAATTGCTTGATGTTCAGTTTTCAATGGATACCGATTGAAACTAAACATAACTTCATATAACTGTGTATCGCAGTGTATCTTATTTATAAATCTGAGAACAAATCACATATTTATTGGGAAACAATGATGAATTGGTTTTGCTCAAACTCAAACCTATTGTGAAATCCAAGTTCAACCGTGGTTTCTTTAACATAATGTACGTAACCCTTATAGCGCACTTGATCTCCAGGAATTTTTATTAGCAAATTGTCACCTCTTATCAACGATGGACGATTCTCAGCTAAACCGGGCACCTTACATAAAATATTACACATTATTTTATTGCCCTGGCAAAAAGGGGGAAATCAATTATGATACTAATTCGTTTCTAATCGATGTCGTTAAGAAGTAAAACAAATTATTATTTTTTACTTTCATTTACAGAGTAATAAGTAAGTATTGTAATAATGAAAAATTTCGAACTCGAGATTTCAACGGATATACACGTTTTGATGTTTTCTGAATCGAATGTGACTATTTTCGGAATGACGTCTGTCTGTCTGTGTGTCTGTGAACGCTCTAGAGCCAAAACTGTCCAACCAAAAATTATGAAACTTCAAACTTAAGACTTATATATGCCCTAGATGTGCACCTCCTATTTTGAAAAGATTATTCAAACCGGTAGTGCATGTTTACTCTATGCATTTTTTGTTCTATCTCCAGTAACACTTGAACGGCTGCACTTATGGCAAAAATAGTAATGTTTATAATGAAAGATATTAATATTTCACACAACTTTTGTTTGAAAAGTTTCTTCATAATTTGTACCAGTTATGAGATAACTGCTACGAAAAAACTCAAATATCTTATTTACGTTGCCATAGTTATACCTACACTTGTGACAAATTTTATTATTTTTAAATTGGATCAACCATGAGTTAAATCATTTGTTTCTTGTTTATTGAAAACAAACAAGCTTTACATTGACAGTTATCTGTATGAATTAATATTTAAAATATTGATTTCTTATTAGAATAAATTGTATCAGGTAAATTATTATAGAATCAATTTATATTATATATTTGCTAATATAATTAAATAACAATTTCAGAATTTTACAGTGGAGTTTGACAGTTTAAGAGTGAATACGATAAGTACTTCAAATACAGATCCATTATAAATTGGTATAATTATCCAGTTATTATTAAGTTATAGTAATTTAATTTGCATTTTCATTTTATATTGGTTAGCAAAGATTTTGTTATCACTTAATAATAATAATTATTATCTGCGTCCGTTTTTGCCAGGAAAACAAAATAGACATTTCATAGTATTCCTGTAGAGTATTGGTTAGTTTGACCCTTTTTTTGAGATTATATATATATATATATATATATATATATATATATATATATATATATATATATATATATATATGTAGACAGTTTGGGATATATATGTATATTAATATCTATCTATTGAAAACTACGTAAAAGAAAGTTGAGTGCAGGCCACTCCAGATATTTTTTATTAAAAATTATGAACACACATTCATAAATAAATCAAATATTTTACCTTTAAACTAAGTAAGTGTGCTTTTCCTTTTATTTTTCCTAATCTCTGATTGGTGCAGTCATAATCATGTATGTCTTTTTGCATTTGATGTTCTTCCACAAACAATAATGTTTCAAGCATTTTACAGTAGTTTGATGCTGTTAAACAATTCCGACGATCTTTAGTAACCAGCAGTTGTCTACAATTATACCAATACATGTATTAAAACTACAAAATTATATAAAAGCATGTACATATCTCCGTCAGAGCACAATTTTTACTAACTTAAGGGGAGGTTTGCGTAACTCTGCCCAAAGAAAAAGCATGGCATTCTTTTCTCGGATTGTGTAAATGATATCAACATCGGGTTTTTTGCATGTTGTTTATTCATATTTCGACTAAATATTTTTAATTATTGAATTATATGAACTCAAAACTTTTAAGGCGCTTTTCACGAAAGCACCTATTTTATCGGGCGAAAAGATAACTCAAAAAGTTATCGTCCGATTTTCGTTTTCTTTGTTTTAAATTAAACTACACTAAATTTACTGGAGCTTTGGCCACTTTCACGCATTTCCCTGAATAATAGATATCTTTTGCAGCCCGCCAAAGCCAAGAAAATCTAAGTAGAAACATTACTTTTTTACGAACAACCACAATTTTGTGAATTATCGACCAATTGACCTCAACGTGGCTAAAGCTCTAACTAATCTTGTCTAGTTAAAGATTTTTAAACCAGATTGTATTAGGAAGATCCGGGCGACCTAGAGATTTCCGCCCTTGAAGAGGTGCTCGGAAATGATATCATTTACCCAATTCGAGAAAAAAATTCACATGCTCTTTCTTTGGTCAGTAAACGTAAACCTCCCCTTAATATAAATATATTTGTCGGTGTATAAAATGTAGACGATAAAATGATCTAAAATTTAATAACATGTATTTTTAATTTAATTATTTAATTTGTTACTGTGTTTTTCGTCGCATAAAGGAAACTGGCGCAGATTCTAACTGGTCTAAAATCTGTCTGAAACGAAAGCCCACAGCAAAGTATCCGTTTCCTTTTGCTAGTTATATTGTTACTTTATTCGTTTTCCTTTTTGCTAACCAATGACGTCATCTTTATAAAAGATGCGCGCCAAAGCAACCAAAAGCAAATCGGTGTAGATTTGCCGTGGTATCATATAGCTCTATATTTATTTCATTTAAAATTAAATAATATTTACATTATTTCAACAACAAAGATAAAGAAATTATTAAACAAAACATCCTGTTTAACGTTTATGTAATTCAATATAGTATAAATTTAAAGCAAATTACAACGTTTTTCTTTTCTAAATACTTATTGATTCAATATTTGAATATTTGTTCCAGGGCTTCGAACCGAATCTGAACCAAAAACCGTAAAACATCGTCATTTTAGTCTGAACGAAAAAGTACGATATCTATACATTAAAATGTTCTAAAATACATTTTTAATACCAATAAAAACATTTAAAAAATTAATAATTAATCACTGACAATGAACTGAAAACCGAAAAAAAAAACGATTTTTACTTTCCTGAACTAATATATATATATATATATATATATATATATATATATATATATATATATATATATATATATACATATATATATATATATATATATATACATATATATATATATATATATATATATATATATGTATATATATATATATATATATATATATATATGTATATATATATATATATATATATATATATATATATATATATATATATTATATTAATGATATATATATATATATATATATATATATATATATATATATATATATATATATATATATGTTCGATCCCCGTCTATGCCTATCTGCATTTTTACAAAAAAAGCGTTCCACACATACACACTCACTCACATACAAACATTTCTGGGTTATTATATTAATGATATATATATATATATATATATATATATATATATATATATATATATATATATATATATATATATATATCATTAATATAATATATATATATATATATATATATATATATATATATATATATATATATATACATATATATATATATATATATATATCATTAATATAATAACCCAGAAATGTTTGTATGTGAGTGTGTATGTGAGTGAGTGTGTATGTGTGGAACGCTTTTTTTGTAAAAATGCAGATAGGCATAGACGGGGATCGAACTCACGACCTCCAGGGTGAAAGGCATGACACTTAGCCACTGCGCCATGGCGACTGTTAATAAAGTTATAAAAAATAATCAAATAGTTTATACTGAAATAAAACAATCACTACGATTCTGAAGTTCAGTCTGCTTTGAAATAGACAAAAACGAATCTTCAATTCAAAGTTTAATCTTAAGTTTAAGGGGAGTAGCATGCTATAATTTCAATTTTTAAGTATATAATATGAAATAAGTGCATATTATTGCCTAATTAGCATATATTTTTAGCAAATACGTGTTTCTGTACATTTATTTTAATTCATAGTTAATATTTTTCACTTCAAAATGGCCAAGAAGCAGTGATTTTTGAAAATATGAGTTGCGGTAAGATTTTATAGTTCGTCAAATTATAATAACTGCAAGTAAGTAAATTTATAATTCTGATTATTAGAGAAAAAAAAAAGAGATAATTCAAACATATTTAGAAACATGTTTGGTTGGCAATTTTATTCTTTTATTTTTGATGGCACAATCCATTGTATTTTAGCATATAACTAATTATTATCACTTTTAAAACTGCAGTTTAATACTGCAAAATTCAGAATCTAGCCTGATTATTTAATTCAAAAACAATAATGAATCAAATGTCAAATCATTAAAAATGTTGTGTAAAAAGGATTTGTAATACATATTATTTGAATAATCGATTCAAATAATAAACAGCAATCGTAAGTAAATGTATAATCCTGTTTTTTATATACAATCATAGAAACTGTCTAAATGATACAACACATATGCACCATACAAGGTTTAAATCAAAGTTAAACAAAATTTTGTTTAAATTTATCGCATGTTACACAGTGCATGATAAGCGATCGATTAGTTAATCTGAGCATTGTGATCTAAGAACAAAATAGCGTTCAAAGAAAGAACTCGATTTTTTCTTTATTATTATTTGCGATGTGGAAATTTGTATTACTATTATAGTCAAACGATACAAAATGAAGAAAAACCGTGTTATTATTATTAAATTACATGAAAATTCGCCATCAGTCAAAACTGACCTATGTTCTGTATACCATATGGGCACATGGTGCCCACGGGTGACCCTAGTATATATATTTTAATTGGACCGGAACGAAAATCGAAATGAAAAAAAAATACGGTTCGAAGCCCATCTTTACAATTCTTCCTTTTATACTTCGTCCAAGAAAAGAAATGGGAAAAATATTTGTTATTAAAAACTTACTGTATTTCATGAACTTTTTGGACATCAGTTGGTGACGTTCGACTTGAAATTTTTAAGCCGGAATTTAAAAAATGACGTAAGTACGCGGGTAGATGATGGCCCTTAAGATCCTTTGTGTATGTAATATTCGAATTTTTACTGAAAATAATCAAATGTATTGTAGGAAAAATGAAAAAAATTCGACACATTAATTTACCTTCCTTCAGGCCGAGTTCCTTCGATTATAGGAATTTCTTCAATATAAACAGAAGCACGATCAATTCGTTTATATGGAGATGTTGGGTTCAGGTCTCCTATGAATTCAGATTGAATAAAAATATACTAAAACAAACCTAATCGTCAAATTTCTTTTCTTTTTGTGCAATGATGGAATTGTTATTACCAACTCTTTTAAAATATCAACACTTTTGGCCCCATTTTTAGCTTGAAAAATAAGTGGTAAAATATATGCGCCCACATTCTTAAATGAAAATTTAATTTCAATGGATTCCTCAGATTTTCCTTTTAGAACAATCGGCAATTTATAAGTAAGTTTAAATTCACTTAATTTTGTATAAAGCAAAATAATATCATTTATGTTGTAGACATCATTAGTGAGATTTTTCAATTTTAGCGAAAGTACATTTTGTAAATTAGGAGTAGAATGAAATTCTGCGCTATTGTTGCCTTCATTATTTATTTCAATAATTATAGCATTGCTTTTCGATATAAGATCTTTTCTGTAAATCATAATTATAAATAACTTGTGTGTATAAACGATTGATTTAAATACTTGTTTGTTCGATAAATCTCTCGTAATTTGTGCGAATTATCGTTGATGTGACTGTCTAAATTAATATTATTGTTGAATTTAAAATTGCACAAATCGCATTTATTATTTACGATGAAATTTGATTGCTGGTTTCTTGATGGCAAAGCGACTCGTTGATCAACCAACGTTATCTTTTTCGGCGAATTCCGATAATTGTTATTCTGTACTCCATCTAAAATGTGATTCTTTTATAATTTTAACTTTAATTTAAATTACGTGACAACCCTTTTCAAACATTCACTATTTATTCTTATTCTTATTGTAGATTGAAATACATACCAATATTTTGTTGGCTAACTTTTTTCGGGGAACGATTCTTTTTGGAGGAATTTTGCAAAGTGTTTTCTTCATTATTCTTTTCCAAATTAACCATTTCTAAAATAATATTACTTAGAATTTCTGTTATTAATATCTCATTAAAAAAGATGACCACACTACATTTCAGTAGAAAAACATAATTTGGTGTAATTTTATTTCCTATTTATTAAACTAAATTTGAATAGTGGATAACCGTTCAAATAAATATCATGCAAATGATTCAACAAGAGCTTAAGCGTTATCCTAAGTCATTTAATACTATACTAAAAAAATATACAAAATATATTTAAAGAAATGTTATCAGCTGTTAATAAAATATCCCTGCCAGCAATTAAAGCACATATCACCTTATGTGTGGCTTAAAACAACCAACCATATGAGTAATATATGCGATACGATGCGATGCGAACAGCGCTTTTTAATTATTATGGTCTTTTGGTTGTCAATTTGAAAATATGTTAGATATAAAAGTCTTACAATTCTTTGTAGATTATTTAGATAAAAAAGAAAAATTTTGTCCATATTTTAAAATATATATTTAATATTTTTTTATGGCCTTTGGGTTAACTATATGAAAAAATCTTGTATGTATTCTTTGGTGTATTAATTATTTTCATAAGGTCAGTCTGATTTTAAGGTGGGCTTCAAATTTTGGGGGCGTATAACTCGGAAAATATACGAGCGATTGAATTTAAACTGCGAGTGGATTCAAATGGGATGCCAAATAATGTGTAGGAAATTTGGTGTGAATCGCTCCGGTACCTTCAGAGGAGTAAAGCGCACAAATTAGGTCTTACGAACGAGCGACGACTAACATCCAAGTTTATATATATATACAGTAAAACTTCCCTAACTCGAACTTCTATAACTCGAAGTATTCTCTAAGTCGAACTTTTTTCTTGAACACTAATGTTTCGTTCTTTTTTACATGTTATTTTATCTCCCTAATTCGAATTTCTATAACTCGAATATTTCTCTAATTCGAAGTGATATTTTCTCTCGTTGTATCTATCTCTAAGTATTCTCTAACTCGAATTTTTTTCTTGAACACTATTGTTTCGTTCTTTTTTGCATCTTATTTTATCTTTCTAATTCGAATTTCTATAACTCGAATATTTCTCTAGTTCGAAGTGATATTTTCTCTCGTTGCTGGGGTATTCCCTACGTACGAATAGCCGCATAGCACTGACAATCAAATTTGTACGTGTGAGGTGCAGGACATATATTTATTATTTCAGTGTGTTTTTCAGTCATTGTATATAATTTAGTGATCGATTTAGTTTGAAGATTAGGTGATACAGTGCTGTAATTACTAGTTAACAAAACTTTATTTTGAAGTGCATATGTATGTATCTCGAATATGAAGCGAAATTTAAAGTGTTTATCATTAGAAGAAAAACTTTCTTTAATTGCTGAGGTAGAAAAGGGCACAAAGAAGAAAAAGGGTATTGCTATACAATTCGGTATGCCCCCTAACACCTTATCGACCATTTTAAAAACACGGATAGACTTTTAGGAAAAGTTAATAACTACAGTGGTACTAGTAAACGCAAAAGGCTTATTACACCTTGTGTTTATACTGATATTGATGAATGTATGTTCCTGATTATATATACAATTCTTTAAATTTAGTGGAATATTTTGTAGAAAATGAAAGGTGGTCTTGTAAAATACAAAAGAAAATTACTGAATGCTTTAAAATAAACAACTAATTTTTTCACATATTTTTATTGTGTATTTTCTATAACTCGAAGTTTCCCTTACTCGAATCTTTTATCCTGTACCTCGAGATTCGAGTTAGGGAAGTTTTACTGTATGTATATATATATATATATATATATATATATATATATATATATATATATATATTTTGGATTTAGGGCGACGAGACAAACACTTTTTGTTAAGGAAATTTTTTGATCCGAGAATACTTCGTACGGCGAGCTAAAAAAATCTATGGTTGAAGGTCTTTCCCGTTCTGTATTCCTGATATCTTAATATCTATCAGAAATAAAATTCATATTTTGCTCTTGTATTTTGAATTATTGAGCGATTTGACGATTTTTATTCATCAAAATAATTATTAATTATGAAAGTTAGTATATGCGATTGGACAATTTTAATTGGTAGTGATTATGTATGTATGTATGTATGTAGTTAATAAAATACAAATACGACGAGTTACATGCAATGATTGAACTATATATATATATATATACATATTATATACATACCAACTTCATTGTTTACGAGTGCATTTAAATGTTTGGGCGCAAACCAAAGGAAAGAATTATCTCGATTTTTCTTAAATTTTATAAGTCTCGCAAAACATAATGCTTGTTTTAGCACATAAAAACTTAATTTAATTTTCATCAAGTTACAAAATTGTAATAAAACTTTAGAGCATTCGTTTCGTTCAATTCGATTATCTTTTATATATCCATTTTTCGCTAAATATTGTACGAACAATTTAGCGTTCCCTGCAAAAATGATTAAATCATATAATCATTAATGATGTATTATCATTTGATTACAAAAGTAAAAAATATATATATATAATATACTATTGTGTTGTTATTTATCATCTAATGTATGCGCAAATATTTTATCCATTTTGTAGCTATATAAATGTATATACATTGTATACAAATACATATAAGTATTGGTACGTGCATAATATATTACTTTGTATATTTGTGCATAATTATATTAATATATGAACCATTCCATTTCATGTACAAATTAACCAATTTAGCAACGCATTTCACAAACTTAGATAAGGAAATAGTCGACATTAAACAACAACGAATAGAAATACCGCGCACAGCTGCACAGCTAAATTGGTTGAACCGGCAAATCAAACTAAGCATTCTAAATAAAATATATTTTGTTCATTTATTTTTTAAATTACTAAAATATACATATTTAGGTTCCTCAATTCATATTTTTGCAGTACAGATTAATTTATATTATAAACATTTTCAATTATTTTTTTGTGTATATATCTACGAAAAAAATTTCCTACAATAATAAAATGTATGTTTATATTATATGTAAATACAATAATATTAAGAGGTCCTTGAAAAACTTTTAACAAATTAGAAGGTACGAAAAAAGGTGGAGAACCACTGTCTAATTATATTTAATAAAATGTGTTAAAAAGATTTTTTATATAAAATAAATATTTAATTCAATATATTATAACTAGTTTACTTACTGATAACATACTGTTGAGGGCGAACCCACGCCATCGTAACAATTTGATTTTAAATGATGGAAAATCACAACTAAACGCTCCTGGCTGCTCACGAGCAGCGTATCAAGAAAACTGACGATTGACGAATGAATCACAAAACTAATGAAAAATGATAGCGAGTCTGCGTAAGCGTAAGCCTAAGCACTATACTGCATACTACAACGTAAATTATACTTGCAAGGTCAAGACGAATGTTGATAATACAAAGTAATTTTGTATGGACTTGTTAATAATAGCATTAAATTTCGTGATAAATAGTTTAAAGTGAAGAAATATTAGTGAAAAAACAATATTTCAAATACTTGTACTTGTTCTGAAGAATGATAAGATTCAGTGTCGGCGACAGCGGGCCGTCTGGAGACCCCCCCCCAACTTATCACAGTAACCGGTTAACATTATATCGATAGTATTAACGTTTATAATAAATTTTACTGTCTATTTATTCTCAAAATACTTTTCAAATACGAGAAATTCAATATTTTATACGTTACCGGTTACAATGGTCTAATTACGGAATACAGTAAAAGTATATAATAATATATATATTATATTACATTTTTTCCTGGCCCTCCAAAATGAAAGATCTAGCGCCGCCACTGTTGAGATTCTATAAATAGATATGTCTCGCAGCGAAACGGGGGAATCCCCCTATTTAGTAAAACTTATATAATCTTTTTTTTTTTTAATTTATCATATAACAAAATACGAAGAATCACGTATCTTATTTTAAATTTTAAGTTTACGTTTGCACAATATATTTAACTGAACGCAGTGGCGTAGCTAGAATATATGGTGCCGGGTTGTATTTTTGGCGTCTAATATATTTTAGATTATATTTAAAATTATTTATCAAAAAAATTGAAACGCAAAAAATATATTTTTCCAGAATTCTCAATAAATCGAAAATTAACAAATACACAGTATTTTTAGCTCGCCGTACGTAGTACCGAAGAGGCTAAAGCATTCGGTCGTGTGTCGGTAGCATTATCTGATCAAAAAATTTCATTAAGAAAAAGTGTTCGTCTCGTCGCCCTGATTCCGAAAATGTATATAACTTATATACTTGGATGTTAGTCGTCGCTCGTAAGACCAAATTTGTGCCCTCTACTCCTCTGAAGGTACCGGAGCGATTCACTCCAAATTTGGTACACATATTATTTGGCATCCCATTTGAATCCGCTCGCAGTTTAAATCCAATCGCCCGTATACTTCCCGAGTTATAGGGCCCCAAAATTTGGAGCCCCCCTTAATACTGCCCTTATAAAAATAATTGAAACACTTAAAAATTCTACTAAAAATTTTAAGATATTTTTTGTCTACAAGATTTTTTCATTTTGTTAACCCAAAGCCCGAAAAAAATTATTAAATATTATAATTTTGAATTTTAAAATATGCAGTAAATTATTTTTACTTTCTTTTACAGAGTAATAAGTAAGTATTGTAATCATGAAAAATTTCGAACTCGAGATTTCAACGGATATACACGTTTTGACCTTTTCTGAATCGAATGTGACTATTTTCGGAATGACGTCTGTGTGTCTGTGTGTGTGTGTGTGTGTGTGTCTGTGAACGCTCTAGGGCCAAAACTGTCGAACGAAAAATTATGAAACTTCAAACTTAAGACTTGTATATACCCTAGATGTGCACCTCCTATTTTTGAAAAGAATATTCAAACCGGTAGTTCATGTTTACTCTATACATTTTTTGTTCTATCTCCGATATCACTAGAACGGCTACACTTACGGCAAAAATAGCAATATTCATAATGAAAGATATTAATATTTCGCACAACTTTTGTTTGAAAAGTTTCTTCATAAATTGTACCAGTTATGAGAAAACTGCTACGAAAAAACTCAAATATCTTATTTACGTTGCCATGGTGATACCTACAATTGTGACTAATTTTATTATTTTTAAAACGAATCAACCATGAGTTACATCATTTGTTTCTTGTTTATTGAGAACAAACAAGCATTCCTTTGACAGTTATCTGTATGAATTAATATTTAAAATATTGATTTCTTATTAGAATAAATTGTATCAGGTAAATTATTATAGAATCAATTTATATTATATATTTGCTGACATAATTAATTAACAATTTCAGAGTTTTACTGTGAAATTTGACTGTTTAAGAGTGAATACGATAAGTACTTCAAATTCAGATCCATTATAAATTGGTATAATTATCCAGTTATTTTCATTATATATTAATATCTATCTATTGAAAACTACGTAAAAGAAAGTTGAGTGCAGGCCACTCCAGATATTTTACTTTCTTTTACAGAGTAATAAGTAAGTATTGTAATCATGAAAAATTTCGAACTCGAGATTTCAACGGATATACATGTTTTGACCTTCCCTGAATCGAATGTGACTATTTTCGGCATGACGTCTGTGTGTGTGTGTGTGTGTGTGTGTGTGTCTGTGAACGCTCTAGGGCCAAAACTGTCGAACGAAAAATTATGAAACTTCAAACTTAAGACTTGTATATACCCTAGATGTGCACCTCCTATTTTTGAAAAGAATATTCAAACCGGTAGTTCATGTTTACTCTATACATTTTTTGTTCTATCTCCAATATCACTAGAACGGCTACACTTACGGCAAAAATAGCAATATTCATAATGAAAGATATTAATATTTCGCACAACTTTTGTTTGAAAAGTTTCTTCATAAATTGTACCAGTTATGAGAAAACTGCTACGAAAAAACTCAAATATCTTATTTACGTTGCCATGGTGATACCTACAATTGTGACTAATTTTATTATTTTTAAAACGAATCAACCATGAGTTACATCATTTGTTTCTTGTTTATTGAGAACAAACAAGCATTCCTTTGACAGTTATCTGTATGAATTAATATTTAAAATATTGATTTCTTATTAGAATACATTGTATCAGGTAAATTATTATAGAATCAATTTATATTATATATTTGCTGACATAATTAATTAACAATTTCAGAGTTTAACTGTGAAATTTGACTGTTTAAGAGTGAATACGATAAGTACTTCAAATTCAGATCCATTATAAATTGGTATAATTATCCAGTTATTTTCATTATATATTAATATCTATCTATTGAAAACTACGTAAAAGAAAGTTGAGTGCAGGCCACTCCAGATATTTTATCAATATAATCTAAATTTGGTACACATATTACTTGGCATCCCATTTGAATCCGCTCGCAGTATAAATCCAATCGCCCGTATACTTTCCGAGTTATAGGGCCCCAAAATTTAGACCCCATCTTAATACTGCCCTTATAAAAATAATTAATACACTTAAAAATTCTACTAAAAATTCTAAGATATTTTATATCTACAAGATTTTTTCATTTTGTTAATCCAAAGCCCGAAAAAAATTATTAAATATTATAATTTTGAATTTTAAAGTATAAACTAAAACATTTTTTTATCAATATAATCTAAAATTAAATGTAAGACTTTTTACACCTATAACATATTTTCAAATTGTTAACCAAAAGGCCATAATAATTAAAAATCACTGCTCGCAACGCATATTTTACCTAAGGGCGAGCTCTGCGCGTTGGTGCGTTTTACGCGTACCAAATCTTGTTATCACTGCATATTGAGGTCTTAGATATTGCAGAAAATTATTAAAAATAAGACAGGGCTACGTAATTTAAATACAGGAATCAAAAAGCAATTATATTTATTGCCATATTATTTTATCGGTCAAACGTATCATCTGTTCTAGTGACTTTAATGTTATTGCAAGTTTAAATACATGAATCTATAGTTGAAAATTCAATCTATTACAAAAAAAAATGAGGAGTGGCCTGCACTCGATTCTCTTTTACATAGTTTACACTAATATATATATATATATATATATATATATATATATATATATATATATATATATATATATATGTATATATTACATTATATTTTTAGTTTCAAAAAAAAGATATGCTTTGTATATTTTTTATAGCTATCAGATTCTCAATTTAAAGAAAATTGCTGGACAAAAAATATCCTAGAATATTTCGCAGTATTTTCCAAAATTTAAAATTTTTCCCTAATTTACCATACCATACCAAATTTCAGTAAAATCAGCCTGGTACCTTCAGTTGCGGTCAAAAAGTCATATACAAGTATATGCGTTTTATATATATATATATATATATATATATATATATATATATATATATATATATATATATATGTATATATATATATATATATATATATATATATATATATATACTTGGATTCAAGGCGAAACGACAAGAACTTTTTGCTAAGAACATTTTTTGATCGGTGCATGTTACAGACACACAACCAAACACTCTATACGTTCTATTAGCGATGACGTAGGTGATGTAGGTGGCTTATTTAGTAATACCCCAGTAAATAGTTTACCTGCAGGAAATACATAGGCAGCATATATTTTTTGTGTTTTGTAAAATAATATTCTAGGAATGTGTGAGTATGAATTAATAATTAAATAAACATATTGTACTAGTCATTGTTGGGCTAATCAAAATACCCGCAGAGAATGAGTGTTTTGTTTTAAAACATGCAACATACCATGTAGTTGACGTACAAAGAAATACAGGAATGCACTTATGTAACGTTGGTTGCAGTATTTGTAGGTGTGTAATGACAATAATTCGTGATAATTTGGTTAAATACAGCATCGCTTAGGGTAAATACTGTTGTTATAGCTGAATTTAGTAAAGGGGAAATTAGCTACGTGATATTTATTCATGAATTATTTATAATTATCTGGTTTAAATTATCTATAAAATAAACTAGTATTGTAATTAGAAATACACATGTATAAAGTTTGTCTAAATATTGCATATAGCAGTACATCGAGACCTACTAGGTATGTGACGCGCTTAAGAGGAATCCCCATACCCGCTGCAAACATAGCAAAACATAGCTAAACAAGGTTTCGTCGAACCCTTAAAACTCCTTTATTACAATATTAAAATGAATGAAATTTTTATTTTTCAAATAGCCAATACTTCGCTCTAGGCTTCTCTAGTTTTCGATTTTCAATATTTTGCTTAGATTTTTTTTTATATTGTTCTATATTTACCCTATTTTCAAATGTCCATAGTTTTTATTGTGATGACAAATTTAAAAATTCAAAACTAGGCAAGCGTACATGGACTATTTTTCTACCGGAATATTCTAAAAGCTTTATTCAAAAAAATGTATTAGCAAGTATTTTAAGGGTCAAACGAACGCTTCAACTAGAACGCTTCAAGTAGTAAATAGCATTGGCTCTTATGGCGCTACGATATTCGTGCGCTTCCCCCTTTACACCGACCTGTAAGGACGGCCAACCATGGGGATTCCTCTTAAGGAAAACCATCAGGTCCATCTAGTTCGAAGTAATGCCGCTCCGCTCTCGGCTATTTTTGATGGTGGCGCTACTATCGACTTTGAATGTTCAAGTAACCAGTGATAGAAATCATGCGCACAGTATTAGAAATTAGCTATTTAAACGCTATAATCAAAGATATTCCATCGAATAATGACTGTTTATTGAATATAAAGGCATTACAGACACATTGTTACACTTTTGGTCAAAGTTATATTTCTTAATTACATAAAACTACTCAAAACCTATCATGATTAAACAAACCTCGATTACGCAAAAAAAAACTGACTCACCCTTATAAAAAAAAAATATCAGTGAATTTGTAATTGCATAAATAAGGCCTGGTAAAAATATTTATTTTTTGAAACGCACAGTTTCGAAGATAAAAAATAAAAATCCCAAAGTTAGGTCATTTTTTATAGTTTTTATTTTTTATCTTCGAAACTGTACGATCAAAAAAATTAATATTTTTACCAGGCATTATTTATGCAATTACGAATTCACTGATATTTTTTTTTATAAGGGTGTGTTGGTTTTTTTTTTTTTAGAGCTTGATGTTTGATCTTAAGGTGCAGTTATAGATGGGCATTTATAATAGATTTTTTCCACGTCACTACACGCCGTTTTACGGCAAGTAAAATGGCTCTTTATCTAGCGCACACAAATGACAACCATCCTGCTTGCACACTAAACTTGGTGGGAGTAGGGTAGGTCGTCCATTTTGTTGCGTTAGATAGAGATAGCCAATTTTTACACGGAAACATCATGTAAAAAGTGTGGTGAAACAAGGCAGTCGTCCATAGCTGCGTCTTGTACTTTCGTACGACGGCCACCTATAAATTATTTGACGATGTGCATAATGGACTACAAAAGTGATGACGCGTAATTGTGCGGCAAATTTAGATGCGGTCGCCGCCATTTTCGTTTCTTATGGGATTTAACATAGAGGTGAAGTTTGCATGTTTGTACCGTTCTTATTGTAAAGCTGGTGGGTATGAGTTATTTATTTTAAAATAGGCTCAAGCTTCAACTCCAGATTCATGTATTTAAACTAGGGCGACCATAACTAATTAGTTTGTAATTAAAGAATAGCGACATTATGGGAAAATAGCATTTAGTGTTGCCGAAAAGTGCTAGCATATTCACGATAGATGGCACGCGTGAAACCCTTATCCGGCCTTGTGATTGGCTGGCTCTAATTGACAGTTCATTTTAATTTACAAAATTAATTAAAACACGGTCATCAGGGAAAATCAGGGAAATTATGTTAAAAATTATGTCAATAATCATAATTTTTGACATAATTTCCCTGATTTCAATAAAATATCTTAAATAACCTTTTGGGTATTTACATATTATATTATATTAAGATATATATTGAATAATGTTGATAGATATGGCTAAAAACCGTGTTTTAATTAATTTTGTAAATTAAAATGAACTGTCAATTAGAGCCAGCCAATCACAAGGCCGGATAAGGGTTTCACGCGTGCCATCTATCGTGAATATGCTAGCACTTTTCGGCAACACTAAATGCTATTTTCCCATAATGTCGCTATTCTTTAATTACAAACTAATTAGTTATGGTCGCCCTAGTTTAAATACATGAATCTGGAGTTGAAACTTGAGCCTATTTTAAAAAAAATAACTCATACCCACCAGCTTTACAATAAGAACGGTACAAACATGCAAACTTCACCTCTATGTTAAATCCCATAAGAAACGAAAATGGCGGCGACCGCATCTAAATTTGCCGCACAATTACGCGTCATCACTTTTGTAGTCCATTGCATAAAAATGTAAATGTTCAAACTGATTAGATTTGGTTTCCACCTATCTAGAAGTTATAATTATAGGGTAACAGCTCCCTCTGCACTTATTCTAGCGCCGCCGCTGTCAGGTGTCAGCCGCTGTTGAGAAATGTGATATGTGAAACAGGTTATGAGTGAAATATAAACAACATTAAAATGAGTACAAAATCAGGTGTAGATGTAGATCCAGTGAAAAATGAACGATCTGGGAATGTCCGGGAGGTGGGATCGCAAGCGATTTGGAGTTTATCATCTTGTAAACCAGGTAAAATACTTGTTATATTTTATTTTGTGGTTATGTACATGTCTAATATATAAGCTTTGTAGCTTCGTAATTTCGGTTAAAATCAGTTGATTAGTAATGTGAGTAATTTTTCGTGAATATGTTACATGTATTGTAATTTGATTAGGTTTTGGGGTAGATCAACTTAGGGATGATCGTGTCGATACTTATTGGCAATCGGATGGGCAGCTGCCGCACCTAGTAAATATACAATTTCAACGAAAAACAACAGTTAGTGATATCTACATTTATACGGATTATAAATTAGATGAGAGTTATACACCTAGTAGGATATCTATTAGGGCTGGGACGCATTTCAACGATTTACAAGAAGTTGAAGTTATCATGTTGAATGAGCCAACAGGTAAATGAGAGAGGAGAGAAGTTCAGTTCAGTTGAGTTGAGTTGAGTTGAGACGTGGTACATGCACGTTTTTAGCTTGCCGTACGAACTACCCAAAACATTCGGTCGTGTGTCTGTAGCATTGTCGGATCAAAAAAATCCCTTAACAAAAAATGTTTGTCTCGTCGCCCTGATTTCAAATATATATATAACTTGGATGTTAGTCGTCGCTCGCTCGTCACACAAAATTTGTGCCCTCTACTCCTCTGAAGGTACCTAAGCGATTTAAACCAAATTTGTGTGGATGTTTAAATCCAATCGCACGTATACTTCCCGAGTTATAGGCCGCCAAAATTTGGAGCCCCCGATAATACTGCCTTATAAAAATAATTTAAACATCCTAAAACTCTACTAATAATTCTAAGATATTTTTTGTCCACAAGATTTTTACTTTCTTTTACAGAGTAATAAGTAAGTATTGTAATCATGAAAAATTTCGAACTCGAGATTTCAACGGATATACATGTTTTGACCTTCCCTGAATCGAATGTGACTATTTTCGGAATGTATGTGTGTGTGTGTGTGTGTGTCTGTGAACGCTCTAGAGCCATAACTGTCGAACGAAAAATTATGAAACTTCAAACTTAAGACTTGTATATACTCTAAATGTGCACCTCCTATTTTTGAAAAGAATATTCAAACCGGTAGTGCATGTTTACTCTATGCATTTTTTGTTCTATCTCCAGTAACACTTGAACGGCTGCACTTATGGCAAAAATAGTAATGTTCATAATGAAAGATATTAATATTTCGCACAACTTTTGTTTGAAAAGTTTCTTCATAATTTGTACCAGTTATGAGATAACTGCTACGAAAAAACTCAAATATCTTATTTACGTTGCCATAGTTATACCTACACTTGTGACAAATTTTATTATTTTTAAATTGGATCAACCATGAGTTACATCATTTGTTTCTTGTTTATTGAAAACAAAAAGTAAAAAGCATTACATTGACAGTTATCTGTATGAATTAATATTTAAAATATTGATTTCTTATTAGAATAAATTGTATCAGGTAAATTATTATAGAATCAATTTATATTATATATTTGCTAATATAATTAAATAACAATTTCAGAATTTTACAGTGGAGTTTGACAGTTTAAGAGTGAATACGATAAGTACTTCAAATACAGATCCATTATAAATTGGTATAATTATCCAGTTATTATTAAGTTATAGTAATTTAATTTGCATTTTCATATTATATTGGTCAGCAAAAGATTTTGTTATCACTTAATAATAATAATTATCGGCGCCCGTTTTTGCCAGGAAAACAAAATAGACATTTCAGAGTATTCCTGTAAAGTATTGGTTAGTTTGACCCTTTGTTTGAGATTATATATATATATATATATATATATATATATATATATATATATATATTATATATATATATATATATATATATATATATATATATATATATATATATATATATATATATATATATATATATATATATATATGTAGACAGTTTGTTTGGGATATATATGTATATTAATATCTATCTATTGAAAACTACGTAAAAGAAAGTTGAGTGCAGGCCACTCCAGATATTTTCATAGTGTTAA
The DNA here is from genome assembly GCA_933228885.1 of Leistus spinibarbis. Lineage (NCBI taxonomy): Eukaryota > Metazoa > Arthropoda > Insecta > Coleoptera > Carabidae > Leistus > Leistus spinibarbis. Next base: position 535,546 of record OW121800.1, read on the forward strand.
CCAAAAAATTATTAAATATTATTATTTTGAATTAAAAATTATGCATTACAACATTTTTGTTTTATCAAAATAATCTACAAAAAATTGTAAGACTTATTATACCTATAACATGTTTTCAAATTGTTAACCAAAAAGCCATTATAATTAACAAGATTCGGTACGTACTACGCACCGATGCGTCCAGTTCGCTTTTTGGATAGGGTCAGCAAAAACCAATTAGCGAGTATAACAAAAATCAAGATTGTACTGCTATCTATTGCTGGCTAGATTAACTAATCTAGCCAGCAATAGATGGCATCACACTATATAGTTTGTACTTTTTTTTAGGATTTATACCCATAAATCTGAAAAAATAATATAGATTACAATTATTTGTAGATTTTTTTGGGAAACAAAAAAAAAATTGTGCTATGAAAATACAAAAATTATAATTTTTAATAATTTAATGAAGAAATCTTGTAGACATAAAATATCTTAGAGTATTGTGTAAATTTTTTTGATGTTTTAATTGTTTTTATAAGGGCAGTATTAAGGGGGCTTCAAATTTTGGGGCCCTATAACTCGGAAAGTATACGGGCGATTGGATTTAAACTGCAAACGGATTCAAATGGGATACCAAATTTGGTGTGAATCGCTCCGGTACCTTCACAGGAGTTGAAGGCGCAAATTTGGTCTTACGAGCGAGCTACGACTAACATCCAAGTTATATATATATTTGGATTCCGGGCGACGAGACAAACACTTTTTGTTAAGGAACACACGACCGAATGCTTTAGCTTCTTCAGTACTTCGTACGGCGAGCTTAAAACCGCTGCTCGCATCGCATATATTACTCAAGGCGAGCTGGACGCATAGGTGCGTTGTACAAATAGAAGATATTTATTTAATTTTTGTTTTGCAGGCTGGGTACACATTCCAATAAAAGATATTCGAGAAAAGCCTGTTCGTATGTTTATGATACAAATAGCCGTTATAAGTAATCATCAGAATGGCAGAGACACTCATATGCGACAAATTAAAATTCATAGTCCAACTGAGGGGCGAGGCATTGCAATGGATAATTTTGCAAATTATTCCTCGGTTAAATTTCAACAATATAGTACTATAAGATAATTTTGTAAAACATGTATTTATTTTGTTTTCATCCTTTTGTATATATTATTAATAATAAGAATAATTAGTTAAATCATGCCTATTCGTTTGTTATTTCCTCTGAAGTATTTTTACTCGCGTTAAAAACGTATTCGATACTGGGAATATGACGTCATTAAATTTATAAGGCTCCGCCTACTTTGTATATTGTAGGCGGAGCCAAATTTAAAACCAGTTCAGTGGTGTAGCCACATTATTTAAGGTGAAATTTACGTTACGCTGCCCAAAAAAAGCATGTTTTACGTGCATTTTTTTCTCGGATTGTGTGTGTTCAAAATACTGCCCTTAGACAACTTTTAAATTTTTTAGAATTTTCTACTAACAATTCTAAGATATTTTATATCATTAAAGTTTTTTCAAATTGGAAGCCCATTTTGAAGTAAATCAAACATTGAACGCCATCTATAAGTGAAACGAAGAAGTCATGTGACAGTTATTTCTTTGGTTACAAACTTTATATTTACCAATATATAAACTATTTGCTGCTGTGATTTAATTAATAAAATTAGGAAATGTTCATCAAATAATTTTCAATTTTGCTCAAATTTTTATGGTATGTTCAGTACATCTATAGTTCTCACCTGAACTAGAATAATTGTGTATAATAATATAATAAATGTGTAATATTTTTACTTGATTCTAGTTCAGACTATAGCCACAGATTCAAATGCCGTTAGAAATGTTTATTTCAGATGAGCAGCATTCAACTTTTTAGCTCGCCGTACGAAATACCGAAGAAGCTAAAGCATTCGGCCGTGTCTGTAGTATTCTCGGATCAAAAAATTTCCTAAACAAAAACTGTACAACGCATCTATGCGTACAGCTCGCCTTATAAGTAATATATACGAACCGTACAAAGAACCGAAGAAACATTCTCTGCTCAAAAAGTGTCATAAACAAAAAGTGTTTGTCTCGTCGCCCTGAATCCAAATATATATATATATATATATATATATATATATATATATATATATATATACTTACGAGCCAGCGACAATTAATATCCAAGTATATATATATATATATAAGTATATATATATATATATATATATATATATATATATATATATATATATATATATAGGTACCGGAGCAATTCACACCAAATTTGGTACATATATTATTTGGCATCTCATTTGAATCTGCTCGCAGTTTAAATCCAATCGCCCATATACTTCACGAGTTATAGGGCCCCAAAATGTGGAGCCCCCCTTAATACTGCCCTTATAAAAATAATTAAAATACCCAAAAAAAATTCTGAAAATATTTTATATTTAAAAGATTTTTTGCCCGAAAAAAATTATTAAGTATAATTTTGAATTTTAAAATATGCACTAAATTTTTTTTTTATCAATATAATTTGCAAAAAAGTGTAAATTTTTTATATCAATAACAGTTTTTCTAATTGTTAACCAAAAGGCCATAATAATTAAAAACCACTGCTCGCAATGCATATCTTACCTAAAGGCTAGCTCTACGCATTGGTTCCTTTTACGCGTACCAAATCTTGTTTTTATAGTTATTTTGGCTCCAAAAAATTTGAATGTATTTTTAAATATCAATAAACAAGTTGCAATAATTTAAAAAATTAAATTCTATGGATCGTCAAAAAAAAAAAATGGTACGTCCAAAATCCAAAAATAATGGACCATACAAATACTTAATATAGCCCCCGAACCGAATGCTACGGCAATGCTTCTTTTGTGCAAACCTTGGATAATAAAATCTTGTACCTACCAATCATTTCAGAAAAATTAGTTATATTTCGTTAATACATGTATGACTATGTAAAAATGGCCATCCACAATTTTTTAATAATTTCTGCATTTTTATTTTCTATTTTTACGATATGTTCATCAGAGATTCAATTAAATAATGTACTTGATCTCACCGATAATTTTTTTATGAATTTAAATGTGTTTGTTAAAGATAAAGGTGAGAAATTTGCAATTTTATTATTATTTTTGGGAAAATTTTACAATTATTTTGTTGTAAGGCGAACCTCTGGATGATGAATTTAGAATATTAATTGATAAACAAATCAATGATTATTTAAAATTGGTTAAAATTACTCATGGGTTCAGTGCAAGTTCAAAGAGTAAAAGGAGTGTTTTCTCTGGGGGAACAGACATATTTTCAATGGATTTTATTGGTAAGAATATATTTTAAGTTAGTATATGATTAAACATTTATTTACAAATTATTACAAATATTGCGGCGATTAATTATCCAGTTTGTCTTTCAAATAAATATCTAAACATAAATAATGTTATTGAATATGTATAAAAGAAATCAATATAAAATACATGCTGAAAAAGACTTAAGTGCATATAGAAAACAATAAATTGGTGTTGAAATAGGTTAATAAATTGTTAGTTGTGCAGAATGGTGATAAATATACTTCGATAAATTACAATAATTAAAGTTAAAGGGGTTTACGTAACTCTGCCCAAAAAAATACATGTTTTTCGTGAATTTTTTTCTGGGATTGGGTAACAACTTCGGGTTTTTTTCCATGTGGTTTATTCATATTTCGACTACATTTTTTGTTTTTATTGAATTTTTGAATTATATGAAGTCAAAACTTTAAAGGCGTTTTTCACGAAACCACCTTTTTTTTATCGGGCGGAAAGATAACTCAAAAAGTTATCGTCCGATTTTCGTTTTCTTTGTTATAAATTAAAGTACACTAAATTTCGTGGAGTTCTGTCCACTTTTACGCATTTTCATCAATAATAAATATTTTTTGCAGCCCGCCAAAGCCAAGAAAATCTAAGTAAAAACATGACTTTTTTTCGAACAGCCACCATTTTGTCAATTATCGACCAATTGACCTCAACGTGGCCAAAGCTCTAATTAATCTTGTCTAGTTTAAGATTTTCAAACCAGATTTCATTAAAGCTGACCCGGACGACCTAAAGGCATCCGCCCGTGAGGAAGTGCACGCAGATGTTGGGGTCGCCATTTCTCGGCACAATATACAATAAAATCAAATAATTTAGTCGAAATATGAATAAACATGCAAAAACCCGGAGTTGATATCGTTTATCTAATCCGAGAAAAATATGCTCTTTCTTTGGGCAGAGTTACGTAAATCTCCCCTTAAAATCAATTTCATAATATTTTACAAGCTTAAATTCTTGCCTTGTTGACGAATATTTTTTCTTTTTATCACATATATACATTTAGCTAAAATCAGCTTTACAAAAAAAAAAAAAAAATGGACGTTATACATCTATCCAGTTTTCCCTTCCAGCCCAAACAACTCCTTAAACATACTTCCACATCCATGCCCTTCCATAAATTTTAACAAATGTCCTAAACTCATATGATTCCCGCGATTTCCTTCACAATGGAAAGACAACTCTTGGAATGTTTTAAACTTTCGAAACAGTGTTATATCACCATATATTTCTGTCTCTATAAATTTACAAACAATTCGCTTCCAAGTCATAGAACGAATATTCATCCACCAGATGATGCAATCCGATTCCAAACCTTCAATGCATATAACTCCAGGTTTACCCGGCAAACAAAATCCAGACAACCCATATTCATCCGCTAATTTTAAAATCTCCCTGCGCTTAGTTTTACTGTAGATATGATGCGAATAAATCCAATATCTAGCACAATTTTCGCTGTTATTTTCAATTGTAACAATTGGTGTTTCTGGTTCAGCGTTTATGTACGAACTAGCGTTTTCTTGCAACCATGTTATAACAGAATATATGCAAATATCACCTCTTTCAATTGCTTGTATATAATCTGATAAGTTGTTGTTCAATTTTTGTTGTTGTTGCCGAGTTTGTTTATTGCTACGCACGTAAATATCTGGCTCGGTTTGTGGGTAATCGTGCGGTAAAGTAACACAAAGTTCGAAGTTTATTGAATCAATTGATAGATTTACATTGAAATCTAAATATGGAGGTAACACTGTAGTTTTGTCGTTTACAAATTCTGTCATTTCTGCAATTACGCTATGATCGTCGAAATGTATTTCACCGGGTTTGTAGAACATAGATTGTAACATTTCTACTTCTGATAATTGGGTTTCCAGGCATTCTTTTATTTTTTTTACATCGAACTCCTCCATGGCTGTATCTGCAAATACAAATGTATGATTAAGATATAAATGTGGCATTCACCTTTTGAGCACAAAAAAAAGCTGTTTTTTAACATATTTTTTCTCAGGGTACGTTCAAGATATTTGCATGCGGTTTTTTGTTTCGTATTTATTCAACTTTTCTCTTTCATAAGGTATTTTTTAAAGTCGGGTACGTTCAGCCCCGGCGAAGATGTCCAGGTCTAACGTGGGCAGCTCAATTTAGGCGCGCGGTAGCATAACTCTGGTCCCAGTTGTTTGAAAAAAAATAAGAAATAAGGGTTTTAAAGTATATTAAATTGTCTAGAAATTGATCCTCGCGTGGTCCATTTGGACCATAATTAGCAAAATGGCGACCATCGTACGAAAAAAGTTATATTTTTCCACTTTTTTTCTCCTTTGGCGGGCCTTAAAAAATATTAACAATTTTCGGACACACTTCGTCGAGGATCAACTCCTAGAGAATTTTATTACCTTTAAGATGCGCTTATCGAAAGTTAAATCGGTTAATTTGTTGTCGAGATATTCTACCGCGCGACTTAAAAAATATGGTTTCGAGAAAATCGCGTTTAAAGTTTCAACTTCAGACTGACGCGCGCGAAAACGCCGTGTTTGAGCAAAAACATTGTTTTGTTTAAATCGTAATTTCACATATTTCCAACTCGAATTTCAAAAAACGGCTTCAGAGACCTATAGTCAACACTTCAAAGTGTCATATTCTGCAAAAAAAAAAAAAATCGATTTTTTGAATTTTTTTAAGCAAACTCGAATTTGAATATATGTGGCCCATAATTAAAGGATTTTTTTTAGGAGTATATGTTTTGAATGGCTTTGTACCACAATTAAGAATTCCTGTTCAACACCCCAAAGATATAGTACTGTTCAAACATGAATATGGAATTGTTGAAGTATGGTATGCAGCAACATTACAGAGAAGCATGAAAAATATTCAAGGAGCAGATGATTTGGTTATATACAAATATGAAGTAATTATTATGGTGAATCAAAAATCGACAAAGATAATTATTTAATATTATTTAGGCTGAACATTACGTAGAAGTTAGCAAGGAGCGCATTACAAATGGAATGGAACTAAGCACGCATACTGCCCACGGAGTAACATACATAGCAGTTGCAGAAACTTACAATTCTGTAGAAGAGATTGCAACAAAAGGAACTGCTGTGTATTTATTTGATACGGAAGATAATGCTTTATATAAAATTCAAACATTTGATATTGCTTACCCTACTGATATTGTTTTATGGTATTTATATAAATAATTTTTTAAAACAGCACACAATATGGCGAAATTTTATGATTGTAACTGTAAATTGGTATATACCAATTTACAGCTACATTTTAACCACTACTAGTTGGATAATAGGCATCAATAAATGTTTTATTTTAGGGAAGATATGGAAGATATCTTTATAGCTATACCCAGCCAAAGAATTCAAAACCAACATTTAGATGTTGAAATAAAAACTCCAATTTTCAAGTGGAATGGCGAACAATTTGATGTCGTACAATTTATTGATGCATCTTGTACTAAAACAGTAGTTCCATTTAAAATTGGAAATATTCAATTCTTAGCGGTTGCAAACTATAAAAATAATAAAGGTATTCATTATTTCATATGTCGCATATTTGTAAATCATTTAACCCTTTAAAAAACCTTACCCAAAATCAAGTTGATTTTAATATTTTTTGATTACTTAACACTCAAACATGAAAAAATTTATCAATATAATGTTATCCAATTTTCTTTACGTTCTTAGTTCGCCGTACGAAGTACCGAAGAAGCTAAATCATTCGGTCATGTATCTGTAGCATTCTCGGATTAAAAAATTTCCTTAACAAAAAGTATTTGTCTCGTCGCTTTGAAACCAAACATATATATATATATATATATATATATATATATATATATATATATATATATATATATATATATATATATATATATATATATATATAACTTATATTTGGTTGTAAGTCGTCGCTCGCTCTTTAGACCAAATTTGTGCCCGCTACTCCTCTGAAGTTACCGGAGCGATTTACACCAAATTTGCTACACATATTATTTGGCATCCCATTTGAATCAGCTCGCAGTTTAAATCCAATTACCCGTATACTTCCCAAGTTATAGGACCCCAAATTTTGGAGCCCCCCTTAATACAGCCTTTATAAAAGTAATAAAAACACACAAAAATTCTACTTAAAATTATATAATATTTTATGTCTACAAGATTTTTTCATATTGTTTAAATTATTAAATATTATAATTTAGAATATTAAAATATGCTCTAATTTTCTTTTTTATCAAAATTATCTTAAATAACTTTTTTCCAAACCGTTAACCAAAAGGCCATAATAATTAAAAACCTCTACTCGCATCGTATATATTACGTATAAGGCGAGTTGGACGCATAGTTGCGTTGTTCCTAAGCTTGTTTTCTTATTAAAATAATCTACAAAAATTGTAAGACTTTTTAAATCCATAACATTTCTTCAAATTATGAACCAAATGGCCATAATAATTAAAAACCGCTGTTCGCATCGCATATATTACAAGGCGAGCTGGACGCATGGGTGCGTTGTATCTACGTTGTTGCTGCATCAATTTAATTCGCTTGTTGAATAAAGGCGTTTATTATATTCAATGAAGTCAATTTTGGGCTGTACGAGATTTTACATAATGTAATCTATCCCAAATAATCATCCAAACTATATACATACATATACACTACATAAATTGTTTTGAAATCATTTTTTTCAATTTTAGGCGAAACTGACGTATATTCAGAAATATTTAAATACGATATCCATGATGAGCAATTTATATCATATCAGAAAATCTTCACCCATGCTGCAGTTGATATAAAATATTTTTGTTTTAAACAAAAAAATTATAAAGAAAGCTTTATTGTTGTAGCTAATTCATATGAACTGGGCAAGTTAAATAGCTTTGCGTTAACAATATATTAAAATTATATTTTGATAATGAATTTCAGACTATGGTGGTAAAAAGAATTATAGAACAAATTCAATCATTTATAAATTTGTTGATGATTATTTTATGCCATTTCAAAGCATTCCATTAAACGGTGCCGAAGAGTGGCTTCCAGTTGTGGTAAATAGCATTGCGAAGCTTAAATACTAAATAGCGAATAGCGAATATATAATAAGTAATTTTAGGGACCAAATGGAGAATTTGTACTTTTGGTGTCCAGTAAAGATGGTGTTAAAATGTTTCAATATGATGGTTGGAGGTTTATTGAAAGTTGTCTGCAATTCTCAGCAGATGCTTTTAACAATGGTATCACATCAATGTCATCTTATATTTTTAACAAACAACCAATAATAGGTATAAAATTGTGTATTCATTGTTGCATTGTTATGATTTATATTATAATTTTAAATATAGTAATCGCAAATTCAAATGATCGTGGCGATTTCGAAAATGTATTCACACCTATTTTCAATTATCAAGATGTAATGAATGAATTCCAAAATGATATGTATGTTTGGTGCGAAGGCATTTTAAACGAATTAAACAATGGTGAACTGGAGGAATTAATTGATTTCGTTGATTATGCTCCGAAAACAACTGATCCAGTAATACACTTAACGGGAAATATTACATTTCATAACGTTACAATAGACAATTTGATAACAGACGATGTAAATAGAACGAATCCCAGAATTGAACACATTATTAAAACTTTGTTTCCAGAATACAATCCCAGTTCAAAACACCGAAAATTTGGCTAATTTACGAAAAGAAATCAGCAAAAGATCTGCCCAATTAAAAGAATTAGAAGCTAATATAGAACCGATTGTGTTAAACGGAGATGTTATAGTTAAAAATTTAAATTTAGCACCAACAGATGAAACAGACTTCGATAATCTACATGTAGAGAATATAAATACGGAAAAAATGGATAGATTTTTCAATGAAATTATCTATATAGATGAACCGTTTTCAGCAGAAAATTTTGTATTTGAAAAGGTCGATATGGATGGTCCAGTCACTGTCAATTATATAAATAATATTCCAATAGAAGATTTAATATTAAAATCATCTGATTTGTATCTTGATGATTTAATTGTTGATGGAAATATCGTTGTAGAAGATTTGATTGTAGGAGGATTGGTAAATGGATTAAAAATCGACGAAGAAAATGTATTATTGGTTGAAGGGGACCAATATTTAGAAGGCAAATTATCTATTGTTAATCTGGAATTTGAAGAATTAGATGTTAAATATATCAATTATATTGATGCTAAAAATTTGTACGAGGATTATATGAATTTTAATATTTACGGGAAAAATATTGCAACGCTAAACATTGGAAATCTATCAATTGGAATGATTAATAAAATCGATATTAATACTGTAGAACGATTAGCTTTACGTAATACTGGCAATCAAGATATTTTCGGAAATTACACTTTTGACAATTTATTAGTGGATGATTTTGAAATTGATGGGTTGCTATCAAATCTAAATGTTTCTACAGATTTGGTTCAAATTGCAAATACAACCCATTTTATCGCGCAAGATCTAATATTTACCGAACCAATAATCGCTACGAATCTACATGTTATACACTGGTTAAACCAAATCCCAGTATTTAACGGAAAATTAGATGTTTTATTGAACAATGCAATGGAAACTCAGTATATCACTGGTACTAAAACATTTGATACGTTACACTTACTAGGCCCAATCAATTTACGAGGTCGTATTCATTTGGAAGGGCTTGACCGAATAAGTCCGTTTATTGAGAAAAATCTGACTTTACACGGAGATTATACTGTTAGTGGCGATATTCGAGTTGAGGATTTGTTTAGGTTTAGTGATATCTCGGAGCCTAGTAAAACTTACTCGCTAAAGCGAATGGCAGCACAAGGATTGAAGTTGACTGATACTGAAATACCTATGCGACTAGATTTTCAACAGGAGTTACATGTAATTTTGATTCTATAACTATTCAACAATATTTACGATAATGTATTTTTAACCGTACGAAGTACCGAACCAGCTAAAGCATTCGGTCGTGTGTCTGTAGCATTCTCGGATCAAAACATTTCCTTAACAAAAAATGTTTGTCTTGTCGCCCTGATTCCAAATATATATATATATATATATATATATATATATATATATATATATATATATATATATATATATGTGTAGCAAATTTGGTTCAAACCGCTCTGGTACCTTAAGAGGAGTAGAGGTCACAAATTTGGTCTTACGAGCGCGCGACGACTATCATCCAAGTATTTAAGTTATATATATATATATATATATATATATATATATATATATATATATATATATATATTTGGATTCAGGGACAATGACATTTTTTGATCCGAGAATGCTACTTTGGTACTTTGTACGGTGAGCTAGAATCCGTTAGCATCACATATATTACTTATAAAGCGAGCTGGACGCTTAGGTGCGTTGTACCTAAGCTTATTAAATATTATAATGTTATTGTAGGTAAAAAATGTCGAAGTGGAAACCATAAATAATATAAAAGTTGATTCCTGGATTCAAATTGATAATACTCCAAAATTTATAACAGGTCGTAAAATCTTCCAAAATGATTTGGATATTATTGGAGATTCTTGTATCACATCCATAAACAGTGATAATTTGAGTCAATTATACCTAAATATGTTGAATATTGAAGGAGATCAATTTATATCCGGAAGACATCATTATAATAAAGTTTCAACTATAAGGTAAGCGCAAGACATATTTCTAAGTACAGAAAATTCATATAATTGTTGGTGTAGAGCGGTGAGCGATAAGACAGAAGTTGATAGTATACCGTGGGATACCGTAATGACATTGGATAAACGACAGTACATAAATGGAACCACAACTATAACTAAAATCACAAATATATCAAATTTCGAAGCAGTTTCAATCGAACTACTTGGACATTTGCAAAACATCGATTTCAATTCCATGGTGGCAGATACCGTTTTCATAGACACACAATCCGAAATTACTGGGCTGAAACATTTTCTGGAAGAAGTTACGTTTGATACATTAAATATTACAACAATTAACAATGTTCATATGGATACATTTTTATTCGATATCGAAAAATGGTCTACGAATGTAAATGTTACTGGGCCTATAAAAATTAAGAAACCTATACGAATTGATAACGTGTTATTCAATGATTTAAACGGAATACCTCGAGAGACATTTGGAAAAGTTTGGTTGTTGACTGAGGGTGATCAAACTGTTGAAGCAGACATCAATTTTAAACGTGTTGAATTTCATTCTGAATTGTTGACGAAAGATGATTTAATAAATAATATAAATATTCTGGAATTAAGCAAGCAAGTTGTTCGGATTGATCGAGAACATACGTTTGATAGCATCTATTTTGGTACTGACTTTCAGCAGAATGTTTTTATTGTTTCACTAATGAATGCCGTTTTTAGAAAATGGAATTGAATCTAAAGATTCTCTAATAATATCAGGAAAAATAAACGAAATAGATGTAGAAGATATGGTATTATCAATTGGTTTAACTAATCAAACAATCTTAGGAAGGAATACAATATTTAATAATTTTACTGTTAATGGATATTTGTATGTTAATGGTCTACTTTCTGGACTAAATCTAACTGTTATGGACCACTTTGTTTTTCCTAGCAATAAAGAACATAATTTGATAGTTCAAGGTACGTTCATATTGCAAGAATTGTTATAAATAAATAATATTGTGTATTTCAATAGGAAATTTAATATTACAAGGCGAAGCTAATGTACAATTTGTGAATAACTACAGCATAGAGGCTCTATCACAAAATGCATGGTTTTCTAACAGAAAAACAAATTACAAAGGTTTCATAAGCTTTAAAAAAGCAATATTCGAAGATGAAGTTTATGTTATGGTAAGTTGAAATGAACTCATGAAATTCACTAAGACATTTTTGTTCAACATAATTACAGGGTCATGTTGATGATGTGAATATAGACTGGTTATCTAAGAATTATCTCAGCCTAACAAAAAATCAAACGATTTCTGCGAAACTCGAGTTTACAGATGGTATTATATGTGAACAAGGTGTAATTGCTGAAAATGCACAAGTTTACGGTTTACTGAGTGGTATCAAATTTTCAGATTTTGAATCAGAAATCTTACAAAATAAAAATCAACGATTTGATTTTGATATGAACCTTGAAGATATTGAAATAACTGGTAAGAATTGAAAAAAAAAAAACACTCACACACATTCTGTTCGGAAATGCAATGCAATCTTCTTTCCGAATACACAAAAAAATGTGATTATTTCTTTGTAATATCGAATGCAAGAGTGTATTTTGAACTCAAAAGTGTTTTAAAATACGAAAGGATAAGAATATAAACTATTAATCTCAAGTGTTTTCTCTGAAATCTGTAAATGAATGGAAGGTGTATTTTAAAATAGAGAATGATGTAGTACTTGAATCACTTGATTCTAAGTGCACTATTGAGTTTGAAAATAGGCTGTGTGTACATATTTTAGTTTTTAAAATGCTTCTAGATCATTTTGATAGTGGTAGAATAAATAACTTAAATCTAAATACTGATGTTGTACGACACGATGTGTTTAAAAATATTATAACCGCTGCCAAAGAAATTGACACGTTAAATGTAGATTATCTGGAAATGCCAAAAGGTCGTAATATACAAAATATCAATATTGAAGATTGGTTTGACAACGCTGTATTTTTGAATCAGTCTTTATATGTAACAGGACAAAAAACTTTCAAAAATGCTACATTTTTACAAAATATCGAGTAAGTGATACTTAGTTGCACCTTTAACGCTTAACTTAAGGGGCAACACCACTTTGGCCTCTTCAAAAATTCGTTTTTTTTCTATCTGAAAGCACTCTTTATATATTAACCCTTTCAACCTGCAAGTAGATGACGTGTATGTTGTTTACTGTTGAAATAATTCGAAGGAAGAGTCCTAACGGCTATAACCGACGCTTGAGTTTAAACACTGTAGCTGTGAATTCGAGCGTTTTTCTCGAAACCGCGTTTCCGAAGTCGGTAGGTACACTAACTTCGCCAATTTTCGATTAATCTCCTAGATTTTTTTTTAATATTCTCTCGAAATACGTAGGATATTTTTTAAATATTGACATCTCGATTTTTTATGCAACGAAATTATTGGCTAAAAATGTATGTTTTACGATGCCATTTCATTAAAAATGCATATTTTTTGAAACGGCTACGTATTTCGATAGGTTTTCTTAATATATCGAAAAAAAAAAATCTACTTTAATGTACATATAATAAATTAGTGTACTTAAATTTTCATAAAATCTTTTTGTCTTTAATAAAAATTCTCGAAAAGCCTTAAATTTCAAAGTGGGTCAAAGTGGTGTTACCCCTTAACTTAACTGGATATAAAAACAAAAAATTGACCAATGAACAGAAAATATAAATTATCATTATTTACAGATTGGAAGGCCCATTAAATGAACATCTTTTCACAGAAGAACACGTTTTAACAAAAAATTCAAAACAAAATATAATAGGTAAAAAAACATTTTCGGAGCCAGTATCAATGAACGTTCTCAAACTAAAAGGACAATTAAACAATATCGACATTGATAATTTCATGGAAAATCAAGTATGTATTATTTAAACATTCTTTATAGAAATATAATATTTACGAAAATTAATAATATTTCAGATTGATATCACGAAAGATGTACTTATCGACACAAATATATCATTCCAAAATAAACTTAACGCATCCAACGTTAATTTCGAGCAATTGTACCAAGGAATAGAAATGCCTGAATTGATTGATAATATCGAAAATTTGAACAAAATCAATAGTTATTACGATCAGTATAAAGATTTGTTACAATTTTCAGAACGAATGCTTACTAGTTTACAGTGTAATACTTAAACATATATATATATATATATATATATATATATATATATATATATATATATATATATATATATATATATATTTATATAATTAATTTATTAATAATTCAAATTATTTCAGTTCGAGCGTATTTTGTAACAGCGTATAAAGAAATTCAAATAATTCCAAGAAAAATTCTAGCTGTGCTTGCATTAGATAATAATATTATTGCTTTTATAAGTTATGCTAATTTTAAAGCAGTAATTTCGCTATATACATGGAAATTGGCAAATGATACATTTATTACTGATAAAGGTATATTTTATAATGACAAAAACGTACAATATTTTATTAATATTTTCTTTTTAGAATTAATAATTACAACAAATACAGAAATCGTATACATTCAACCTGTGTTTTTAAAAAATAAATGGTATTTGTATATTGAAGAAAATAATGAACCATTCCTTGGTAAATTTTGATTTTAAAATAAATTGACTTTTATATAATTTGTTTTTAATTAAATTTTGGGTAGAATTCACTCATACTGGCACATTTTATGAAATTACTAACGACGGCTCAGAAATGGAAACGATTAATATTTTAACAAACGGAACTAATTCTATTGCAACAATTCCTAAAAAATCTTGCGTAATAACAGTAAATACCGAACATAATACAATTAATATTAACTGCGCCGAACCGGATAACACGCTACAATTATTCCAACAATTAAAAATTAAAAACGCGCAAAAAGTATAAATGCTATAATAAAACTAGACCGACAACTAAATTAATTTAATTTTAGGTTACATCCTCATTAATAAACAACCAATTCTACTTATTTATAATAAGTAAAAGCAAAGTTGTACTAGAATCTTACGTAGATATTTGGAAATTCGATGAAACGATAAATATTTTTGTGCAACACGAAAAATTACAAATAATAAATCCGAATAGCTTCGATGTTATTAATCATGGAAAAGAAGTTTATTTAGTTGTAGCGTCAAGTCATGCTACAAATGTTATAAATTTAACTCCTGTTGTTATATTTAAGTAAGTATAATTTATACTATTTACTCATTCAGATAAGATAAATATTAACGAAAAGAGGCGGAGCGCTGACGTCACATGCTAAGTATTCGAAAATTGTAGTTGCTCTAGTGGAAATTCTAGAAATGTAAATTAAATAACTTTGGTTTTACATTTTAAATGAATGCATGTAGAAAGTGCGCACTTGAATATGGCCAAATATATTAATTTAAGAGGATTTAACAAGCTTAGTTACAACGCATCTATACGTCCAACTCGTTTTATAAGTAATATATGCGATGCGAGCATTGATTTTTAATTATTAAGGCTTAAATTTGCAAAAATGTTATTGATATAAAAAGTCTACAATTTTTTTCTAATTATTTTGATATAATTAAAAACAAGCTTAGGTACAACGCACCTATGCGTCCAGCTCGCCTTATAAGTAATATATGCGATGCGAGCAGTTTTTAATAATTATGGCCTTTTGGTTAACTAATTGAAAAAATGTTATAGAAATAAAAAGTCTTACATTTAATTTTAGATTATATTAAAAAAAAAAAAAATTGAAATTCAAAATTATAATATTTAATAATTTTTTTCGGGCTTTGGGTTAACAAAATGAAAAAATCTTGTAGACAAAAAATATCTTAGAATTTTTAGTAGAATTTTTAAATGTTTCAATTATTTTTATAAGGGCAGTATTAAGGGGGGCTCCAAATTTTGGGGCCCTATAACTCGGGAAGTATACGGGCGATTGGATTTAAACTGCGAGCGGATTCAAATGGGATGCCAAATAATATGTGTAGCAAATTTGGAGTGAATCGCTCCGGTACCTTCAGAGGAGTAGAGGGCACAAATTTGGTCTTACGAGCGAGCGACGACTAACATCCAAGTATATAAGTTATATACATTTTCGGAATCAGGGCGACGAGACGAACACTTTTTCTTAATGACATTTTTTGATCCGAGAATGCTACAGACACACGACCGAATGCTTTAGCCTCTTCGGTACTACGTACGGCGAGATAAAAAATGTTTAGTTCATATTTAAAAATTATAATTATTTTTTGGCCCTTGAGTTACAAATATGCAAATATCTTAGAATTTCTTGAAGAATTTTTAGGAGTTTTAATTATTTTTATAAGAGTAGTATTAAGGGAGGCTCCAAATTTGTGGATGTTTAAATTATTTTTATAAGGGCTCTAAACTTTGGGGCCCTATAACTCGGGAAGTATACGGGCGATTGGATTTAAATTGCGAACGGATTCAAATGGGATGCCAAATAATATGTGTACCAAATTTGGTGTGAATCGCTCCGGTACCTTTAGAGGAGTAGAGGGCACAAATTTGGCCTTATAGAAATTATTATTATAAAAATAATATAATTTCCCAAAAATTCTACTAAATATTCTAAGATAATTTATATTTACAAGATTTCTTCATATTATTAATCAATATGCCAAAAAAAAAATATATATATATATTATAATTTTTAATTTTAAAGTATGCACTAAAAGATTTTTTATCAAAGTAATCTAGAAAAAATTGTATGAATTTTTATATCCATAACATTTGTTAACCAAAAGGCAATAACAATTAAAAACCACTGCTCGCATTGCATAAATTACTTATAAGGCGAACTGGACGCATTGGTGCGTTGTACGTACCGAATCTTGTTTATAGTATACTTTACCCTGAATTTGCAATAACTGTGCGTTTATTTACGTAACAGAATGATTAAGAAATGCGGATGTAAATTTTAATGTTCAAGGTTAAACCAAAACGTGGAAAAATTCGAAGAATTGGAGCAACTAAAAGTAACAGCTCCGGTGGAAGTGAAATTCAATATATTAACAACAAATGAATTAGTATTATATGTAGTAACAGATTGCCCTAGTGAACCATTGTTAATTTATAAATATGAGGGTTTATCAGGATTCATACGGAAAATCAACGCATTAACTCTGCCAAAAGTGACATCAATCGCTCACTTCACAACATCTAACACTAATTTCATTGTTGTCGCAAATGAAGATGAGAATGAGACTAGGGTTATTAAAGCTCTGTATACAGGCAAGCGTAAAGTAACGTAAACAAAATGTGAGATAGCACTTAGGTTAAGGAATTGAATTATAAGAAATTTGATAATAACCTTATGTTTGTATGAACTGCAGTTGCAACTTGTTAACTGATATTAATAAATGTAGCATTGGAATATATGATTGAGCATTTCGAATAGAATGATGAAAGTTAACCTGTTATAACAACAGCATATGTTTGACATTTCACTTTAGCAACCTGTTTCGCGCGCATGTATCGTGTTTCGTGTAGTATCTTAGATTAGTATCTTAGGCGTTATATTTATATTATATTTATACTGTTATATAATAATTTATATATTTTAATATGTATAATAAATGTTATTTTCTAAAAATTAACAAAACCTTTTTTTTTTCCTTTGTACCTAATTTAATTTGCGATATGAATATTGAAAAAAAAAAACAACGCAGGGAAAACAAGAACTGGCGCTAGCGCCAGTGCTATCAGCTCGCCGTTCCGGCGAGCGCGGTCACATCAATAAATACAAAACTAAAAGCGATAGCAATTATTAAAGTACAAAATTTA
The DNA here is from genome assembly GCA_933228885.1 of Leistus spinibarbis. NCBI lineage: Eukaryota > Metazoa > Arthropoda > Insecta > Coleoptera > Carabidae > Leistus > Leistus spinibarbis. Next base: position 553,379 of record OW121800.1, read on the forward strand.
TCGTTATGATATTTCATCGGCATTTAATATGAAATGAATAAATTTCTAAGTTTACGTATATAATTCTTAATCATCGACATTATACTCACATAGCCCATTGAACCAATCTAACCAATTATGATCCCGACATTTATTTATTCCTGTACCATAACAGTTTTAATTTCCAAAAACCCCACATTTAAAATTGCACACATCCACATGGGTTACGTTAATATCGTTCGTTTCGTGATTTGCCAAGGATATTGATAATTATTTCATGAACATTTCCTAATTTTATTAATTAAAACACAGAAGCAAATGGTTTATACATTGGAAAATATAACCAAACAAATTACTGTCACATAAATATAACTTCTTCATTTTACTAACAGATGGCGATCGATGTCTGATATACTTCAAAATATATTTATATTATTTTTTTTAAGCCTATGGGCTCACAATTTGAAAAAACTTTAATCACATAAAATATCTTAGAATGTTGAGTAGAAAATTCTAAAAATTTTAAATGTTGGCTAAGGGCAGTATTTAGGAGGGTTCCAAATTTTGGGGGCCTATAACGCCGGCCCTGTACTGACGATTGGATTTAAAATGCGACGGGAACATCACGGGCATGGAAATTATATGCATACCAAATTTCATCAAAATCGGCCCGGTACCTTCAGGCGAGTTGCGGTCACAAACTCAGGTCTTACGACGGACCGACCGAGCGAGCGAGATACATACATCCAAGTATATGAGTTATATATATTTTTGGATTCAGGGCGAAATTACAAGAACTTTTTGTTAATATTTTTTTTCGATCCGAGCATGTTACAGACACACGACCAATCACTATAGCTCTTTTGTACTTACTGTACGACGAGCTAATAAAAACATATGTTAACCATATTTTTATTAGCTTGCCGTACGTAGTACCGAAGAGGCTAAAGCATCCGGTCGTGTCTCTGATCAAAAAATTTCATTAAGAAAAAGTGTTCGTCTCGTCGCCCTGATTCCGAAAATGTATATAACTTATATACTTGGATGTTAGTCGTCGCTCGCTCGTAAGACCAAATTTGTGCCCTGTACTCCTCTGAAGGTATTAAAGCGATTCACTCCAAATTTGGTGCACATATTATTTGGCATCCCATTTGAATCCGCTCGCAGTTTAAATCCAATCGCCCGTATACTTCCCGAGTTATAGGGCCCTAAAATTTAAAGCCCCCCTTAATACTGCCCTTATAAAAATAATTGAAACACTTAAAAATTCTAATAAAAATTCTAAGATATTTATTATCTACAAGATTTTTTCATTTTGTTAACCCAAAGCCCGAAAAAAATTATTAAATATTATAATTTTGAATTTTAAAATATGCACTAAATTATTTTTAGCTCGCCGTACGTAGTACCGAAGAGGCTAAAGCATTCGGTCGTGTGTCTGTAGCATTCTCGGATCAAAAAATTTCATTAAGAAAAAGTGTTCGTCTCGTCGCCCTGATTCCGAAAATGTATATAACTTATATACTTGGATGTTAGTCGTCGCTCGCTCGCTCGCTCGCTCGCTCGCTCGCTCGCTCGGTCGCTCGTAAGACCAAATTTGTGCCCTCTACTCCTCTGAAGGTACCGGAGCGATTCACTCCAAATTTGGTACACATATTATTTGGCATCCCATTTGAATCCGTTCGCAGTTTAAATCCAATCGCCCGTATACTTCCCGAGTTATAGGGCCCCAAAATTTGGACCCCCCCTTAATACTGCCCTTATAAAAATAATTGAAACACTTAAAAATTCTACTAAAAATTCTAAGATATTTTTTGTTTACAAGATTTTTTCATTTTGTTAACCCAAAGCCCGAAAAAAAATTATTAAATATTATAATTTTGAATTTCAAAATTTGAATTTTTTTTTTTTTTAATATAATCTTAAATTAAATGTAAGACTTTTTATATCTATAACATTTTTTCAATTAGTTAACCAAAAGGCCAAAATTATTAAAAACTGCTCGCATCGCATATATTACTTATAAGGCGAGCTGGACGCATAGGTGCGTTGTACCTAAGCTTGTTTTATCAATATAATCTAAATTTGGTACACATATTATTTGGCATCCCATTTGAATCTGCTCGCAGTATAAATCCAAGCGCCCGTATACTTCCCGAGTTATAGGGCCCCAAAATTTGGAGCCCCCCTTAATACTGCCCTTATAAAAATAATTAATACACTTAAAAATTCTACTAAAAATTCTAAGATATTTTATGTCTACAAGATTTTTGCATTTTGTTAATCCAAAGCCCGAAAAAAATTATTAAATATAATTTTGAATTTTAAAGTATAAACTAAAACATTTTTTTATCAATATAATCTAAAATTAAATGTAAGACTTTTTACACCTATAACATATTTTCAAATTGTTAACCAAAAGGCCATAATAATTAAAAAGCACTGCTCGCAACGCATATTTTAGTGTATATTTTAAAACTCAAAATTATAATATTTAATAATTATTTATAGCCTTTGGGTTGACAATATGAAAAAATCTTGTAGATATAAAATATTTTAGAATTTGTAGTACAATTTTTGTGTGCTTTAATTATTTTTATAAGAGGGGTTACAAATTTTGGGGCCCTATAACTCGGGAAATATACGAGCGATTGGATTTAAACTGCGAACGGATTCAAATAATATGTATAGCAAATTTGGTGTGAAACGCTCTGGTACCTTCAGAGGAGTAGAGGGCATAAATTTGGTCTTACGAGCGATTGACGACTAACATCCAAGTGTATAAGTTATGCATATTTTTGGAATCAGAGCGACGCGATAAACACATTTGTTAAGGATTTTTTTTGATCCGCGAATGCTACAGGCGCACGAACGATTGCTTTAACTTCACCGGTATTTCGTACGTCGAGCAAAAATCGATTGGGGTGAACATAGAACTTTCTATACATAGTTTTCATTAGAAATTTCCAAACAAACTGCCAACATATACCAATACATCATCAAATTGAACAGTAGTACTTTGTAATTGTACCAATTAGCTTATTATTTAATTATGTTATCATATATAGATATATAGATTGATTTCATAATAATTTCATTAAGTATTCAAATATTCTATCAATTTTTTAAATATTTCAATCAGAAAATTATCTATTTAAACGTTTCTTTTCTTTCATGTCACTCAAAAGTTATACGATTTCTCACAAATGTATTTCCATGACAATATAAATAAGAAATTTAAGATTATCTATAGCGGTTTTCTCGTAACTGGTACATTTTTTAAAGAAATTTTCAAACAAAAGTTGTTTGTAATATTAATATCTTTCATTATGAACTTAACTATTTTTGTCATAAGTGCAGTCGTTCCAATGATATTGGAGATAGAACAAAAAATGCATAGAGTAACCATGCACGGTTTGAATACTCTTTTCAATAATAGCAGGTCCAGATCCATAGACCATATACAAGTCTTAAGTTTGTAGTTTCACAATTTTACAATCGACAGTTTCGGCTCTAGAGTGTAGTTTTTTCGTAATTTTGTTATTTGTATATAACATTTTTGTATAAAGCTGTACGAAATGTACGATGTTACGAAATGAAAGTCGATCTTATATTTGCATTGTCTAGGTATGCATTTCTATTCTCACGTCGTAATATCCGAATTAATTCGTGAAAATGTGTACATTTAGAAAAATGTAAATGTCTCATTAATTAAATAACATGTTTGACAGTATAGCGATAGCAATATATGTGCTCTTGCTATAAGGTCAATTTTCAGTATTATTGGATAATTATAAATTATAAAATAATTTAGTTATTGATAAAGTTGAAACTTACTTCGTAATAGTAGACCGTTGTCTAAAATATAGGATGCATTATTAGAAAATGCACATACAGTAAATTGGTCTAAAGCAATTTTGCATTGCATTGAGAAACAAGTAATTATATTTTAATACCGATATTTTAATTTGTTGATTAGGCTCTTATTTTAAATCAGCTAGCGCACTTATCTGTTAAGTCTTTTATTTATCTTTAGAGTAGTATTCTTTCATGTATGTATTGTATATTCCATTTAATAGTAATATAAATATAACCGAACTAAGTTAATAAAACAAAGTACCTATAATTATATCAAATAATGTATATATTATCAGATCTATTTCGAATAAATTCAATTTTAAGTGTAGATATGAGAATTTTTTTGTAAAGTAAAGCTCGATTAATCTGTGTAGATATGGACTTTAAATACAATGAATAACTTTACTAATGTTCGCCGTACGAGAAGTTGCGAGGGACTTTGGTAAAAGACAGGGTAAGCGGAACTGGTGCAGATTCCGAAGTGGTAGAGCGCGCGCGGGGCAGACAGGCCGGCGTCCTGGTGCGTCGCGGCGACCAGAGGGGAGGAAGCCGGCGTAGAAACGACGACGCAACAATGCGCACAGGAAATAAAGCGAACAAGCCGGACCAGAGTGGGACGGGCCGTGGTACAGAGCGGACGTGACGACATCTTGCGCTCCAGTTAACGGCGACCGACGTCGCAAACGCATCGTAGACTGCGTGCACAGTCGCTCGCGATCATACATACGGAGCCGGAGAGAGATGACCATATAGAGACTCTATGCGCGCATGGCTTTCCGCGCACTTACATACATACATACATACTCATATGTGAGTGCGAGGATGAGTTGAGCGTTGAGGGACTATATTGTGGAACAGTGTGTTTCGTACGATATGTTGTGCGGTAGTTACAAGAGCGCGTTTTAAATTTATCCCGAGTGAAGTAAAAAGGAAAAAAAGTTCCGCGTTTATTTTAGTAGTGTGTTAGTTGTTGCAGGTGGTTTAGTCTGGATTTTTGCCCGGTTAATGGTGACATGTCGGTGTGAAGTGCATGAGTGAGGGTGTGCGTCCGATGAGGACGAGTGCGGTGTGTACACCATGAGGACACATGGCGAAGCGGCCGTGGCTGCTTGTGCTGCTGGCGGCCGTGCTGGGGGCGGCGGCTGCCCCCGACTGGACGGACTGTCCGTCGGCGTGCCGTTGCAGGTGGACTTCCGGCAAAAAGACCGCCGTATGCAAAGACGCCGGCCTAAGCGCGCTGCCGGCAACCCTCAACTCGGACATGCAAGTGGTCGACCTGTCCGGTAACTCTATCCCATACCTCGGTAAAGATGCATTTCGAACCATTGGTCTGCTCAACCTGCAGCGGATCTTCATGCGCGGCACCCATCTGCGAGACGTGCACCGAGATGCTTTCCGCGACCTCATCATTCTCATCGAAGTGGACCTGTCGGACAACGAGGTCAGCGGTTTGCACCCTGACACCTTCTCTGGCAACGACCGTCTTCGCATCCTCTGCCTCAATGGTAATCCACTGGGCGAGTTACGTGAAGCTCAGTTTCCTTCATTGCCTCATCTGCGTACCATAGAGTTGGAACGGTGTCGGTTAACCCATGTACACAGAGACGCATTTGTACATGTTGTCGCCTTGGAATCGCTAAACCTACGCAATAATCAGTTGCGGCAACTATCTGAGGCTGTGTTCATGTCCACGGGTCGATTAAACACACTCGCCCTTGATGGAAACCCGTGGCGGTGCGACTGCCAGTTACGCGGTTTCCGCAATTGGTATCTGTCGAGTAACTTGCGAACCGGGGTGCCGTTAAAATGTAGCGAGCCGGAATTGCTTGGTGGACGTGCATGGGACACGGTGCCCGCTGTGGAATTCGCGTGTGCTCCCACGGTCACAATTACGGGTGGACCGATACGTGCCGATCAGGGTGGGAATGTGAGTTTTGGTTGCCATGTTCGTGGTGATCCGGAACCAGAAGTAACGTGGCTGTATAACGGGCGGGTGATCGGTAGTGGAAATGTAACGGACCAGGTGCTGGTGATCGAGGTGGAAGAGGGACTGTTGGAGAAATGGACGAACATAAGTGTGTTCAATGTGAGTGAATCGGATGCGGGCGAGTACTCGTGTGTGGCGCGGAACACTGTGGGTGCAGTCGCACGTAATGTGACCCTCGTGCTACCCGAGGTAGTGACGGCGACGACCGTGAGTAAAGCAGACCCGTGGGTGTTGTGGCTTGGAGTGGCCGGTGGTGGTGCGGCGGCCGGACTCGCTGTGCTCGGTGGTGCGATTGCCGCTTGCTGCGCGTGTGGACACAGTCGTCGGCGGCGTAAACGACACCGACGGAAAGGACAAATGAAAGGCAGTGTCAGCTTTTCTGACCAAGAGAAAAAACTCCTAGACGTGAGCATCACCACGACAGACAGAGAGACAATGTGTGGCGGTGGCGGAGGAAGCAGCACTGCAGGACACGGTAGCTGCGAAATGCTTCAAGCTGATATGGAAATGATGGAACAGTCGCCTAGCATTGAATTGTGCGATCCTCCCGTGCACATTACAATTGAAAGCCATCAGACGAGCGGTGTGTGTACGGGTGGAGGTGGTTCTTCGGATCAAGCTGGAGCGTTACCGGTGGCCGTATTCCCGCCGCCTCCACCCGAATTCAGTACGAGCGTCTTACCAGCCGGGGCATTCGGTAACATCTTCATCTCAGTATCAGTAAGCCAGGATCCCACTGGGCTGGATGTGGCAGCGCGATATCCTGATCTACTAGATGTGGCACGCAGCAGGGAACAACCACCTGGTCACCATCAGTCGCAGTGTGCACATCTGGCGACGTTGCCTCGCAGGCAATGCCGCCAGGTATCAATACCTGTGGTGCCCGTACAGTACGACAACATGGGCCCCCGGGTGACGGCTGGCGGCAGCTCCACACTGTCGCTGCCGGACGCTGTTTCCTTGCCCGACGAAGACTTACCTCCGCCGCCGCCGCCACCCGCCTGTACATCGCACACCGGCGAGTACGTGTCCCTTTAATAATCAACAACACCCATCACATGATTACACTACCACCCCAAACCCTTCTTATCTTTAAAGAGTGCCTTGGCGCATCAATTAATTTTTCACTTTGTAGTTTAAATGTGTATAATACTAAAGGTAAACGGGCGCGAGCGCGAACGTTTACTTGCCCAGTCTATCGAATGCTGACACTTTATGCTCTACCGATCTCTAATTCGTATATTCATTATGAAATACACACAAATAAATTACTATACTTCTACCCTAAATGAGAGTGTACCAAATACAGGACTTGCTAATTTATAAATTCCTTTGTTCAATCTACGACTGCTAGCATGAACAGTGCTCTAAATAAGGTATACACTAATCTGGTACAAAATTGATAATGTTGTATTGGAAACGTTTGTGTGTTCCTCTACGGACAAATCTATTTTATACCACTTTGTCAAAGAGACCACCTAATACATACGTAGCCGATGCCTTCGATCGAGGCTCAAAGAACCGTATTGTCCAATCTCTTATTGAACCCGAATACTCGATTGAATAGAAGGGATTCGGCTATTTTAATATTCAGGGCATGCTTAAGATCCATGACTAGACTTGCTATAGCTTTGATGAAAAAATTACTGCCAATGTGTGAAATATACGAACATCCAAAGCAAGATATGAAAAGTGATTTTATGAAAATGTTTATTACGAAATCTTACAAGAGCAAGAGTCGTTTCATAGAAATTTTTAATATCTCCCAAATATAAAAAAAAGTTTTGCTATATATATAGCATAAAACTGGCGCTATAAAATAAAACATCCTACGTCTGAGAATATCTTATATTCGAGCCTATTGAAATATCTGTTATTTATTCGAGTTTCGTTTCATATGAAAATAAAATAAAGCAATTAAAATAATTGCTATACAATTTTAATTAAATTTGAAAATGTAGAATGAAAACCGAAGCAGTTATTCACTAATTTGTCTACTTCGTAATTAACAAGAATCTAAATGAAACACATTCACATCTTGTACAAAAATAGAAACAAATAATATACTGTTGAATGTTCTATGTATAATGTTCTGTTAACATACACACGTTCAGTAACATATCACCATATCAGCGACCTAAACATTTCAAGTTTCTGTAAATGTAAAAGCAGGTCGTGGTTGTATAGACACGTGACGGTGGTTTCGGGATAAAATTAGACGAGTTCATCGAAGTTGACTAGTAGTGCTAGTTAGTTGTAATCGACGAAGCTGACCGCTCCATAATCCAAACTACACGTAGCCACGTACAAAATTATCTAAAATGAGTGTGGCACAGCCTGTACAGAATCTAACGGCTGCTGCTGGCGCTGGTGCGTTCATTTCGGTGGATAATCGCGAGTTTTACGCAACTTCCATAATAACTACGCAACGTTTTATAGCAAAATTTTCATTTCAAAAGTCGTTTCGCAACATCGCTACTCTGAGGCATTTTGCAAATGGTTGAAATAGGAGTATTTGTTTATTTTCAAATAATTAATATTTCTACACATAAAAAATCGGTTGTGGCCAACACACGTTTTGTGATTTCTTTTTACCCATCCTAAAATAAATCATATTGAATAAAAACCGATTCAAAAACATATAATTTTCGAGATTTAACGAAATTTCTCGAGTATTGATATACGGAATGTGTTTTCGTTCCATTATTCGAATTTAGTATCATGAAATTTCAAAACTATTCATATATAAGTATTCGTTATAGTGTTATACGACAAATGAACCTTTATATTACTTACATGTAATTTGAGGAGTAACACCACTTGCACCCACCGAAATATACGGCTTCTTCGAGAATTTTTATTAAAGTCATAAAAAGGTTTTATGAAAATCTAAGTACACTATTTTCTTATATATACATTAAATTCGATTTATTTCATTATTTTTTCTATATATTAAGAAATGGCGGCTTGACAGCTGATTATCGGGAGCGCTGCGAAAATAGATGGTTAAACGGTGGACGCGATAGGTCAGTTTATATGTGATCTAGAACAGTGAAAAAAAAAGTTCTCTTAGCCCAAAAGCTATCGAAATACGTAGCCGTTTAAAAAACTATGCATTTATAATGAAATGACATCGATTCAAAATAAAACATACATTTTTAGTCAGTAATTTCGTTACTTAAAGTTGCATCGAAAATCGAGATTTCAATATTTTCAAAAAATTCTGCGTATTTCATTAGAAAAATATATGACGATTATATATATAAAAAATAAACAAAGGGGTTAATTGAAAATTGGCAAAGCTAGAGTGCCCACCGACTTCGAAAATGAAAATTTGAAATAAAAGTTATTCTAAATTAGATTATCGTTAGTTATTATATTTAAATGTTTTTCTGTAAATGCAGCCATTTTCAAAATTACACACAATAATAAAAATCATATACCTATAAATACGTTTGATTGAATAGAATCGTGGATGCCAATAAGTTTGAGGAAGTTCAGCAAAATATAAGAAAACAAAAAATTGTTCTGCCAAGACATTTGACCTATAAAATGCCCTACTGCAGAGTAGTGTCAAAACTATGTTTCAAATATCAATTGAAAAGAAATACTTGTCAAAACTGAAATTTAAACTTTTGACAGATATATCACAACTGATTTTTTTCGCCATTTAGTGGTGACGTGCGCACCGGCAGTTTATTGTGTCTGTACAATTGGTTTATTTTATCTGTTAGTATACATGTTGCAAACAATAAAACTGTTAACTTGTAATCGTTCAATTTTCTTCCAAATATTTAAAATCGATTGGTATGCTTTGAAAGAAACCTTAAACGTGTTTGTAATTATGAAAATTGTCTTCAGTTTTATAAAAACATTATTTTCGCATTTTCAATTACAATTTAATAATGCAACTATTGGAAGATAAATTCCTTAAAAAGACGCTTACAAAGAGGTGAAATTGATTTTTCGCCTTTGTCTTTGATCATATTTAATTCATGATCGAATTTATGGAACACAAACAAAATATATGTAAATTCATGGAAAATTAGATTTCAATTCGTTAGTGTACACTTTGAAATATGTTTTTGTTGGAAACACAAAAAAAAAAAACGTTAGCGCTAGGATAAATAAATAAACAACCCGTTTTAAATCGTTTTGAAACTTTTTGTTTCACCTGTTGAGACACCAGTCCGGTAACTTGATCACTTGCGTGTCGGAGATCGGAAGTTGACCGCTAAACTTTACAAACGATCCACTACGACAGTTTCGATATGGGAATAAAATTCACATTACTCTAAAAGAAACACGATATACACGTTGTAATAAAGACATCCTTCGTATTTTGTAGTAGAATTTTTGGCAAAATTGCGACAGTTTTCGTTATTAATTTATAATAAATAAAACTTTGAGAAATTGTAACCTAAATGTGAGAATGAAAGAACCCGTTAGTATTAAAAAAATATTAATATTTGTGGGACATAAAAGCGAATTACATAAGATAAAAATGGGTTGTGGCCAACGCGGGACTTTCTTTTACGTAGTTTTCATCAATATTCATTGATTATAAAAATATAATATTAAGAAATAATAATCCAACAGAAACAATATAAAAAACTTAGCTTACCTTATATAAATGAATGGGTTGAAAATTATACCAATACCAATTTGTAATGGTTTCGAAGTACTAACTATCAAAACTAAACAATTCTCTACAGAATTATTCTGAAATATCATTTATCTAATTCAGACCATTTTGTTTTCTTGTCGAAATATTGACAGGCGCAGATGATCCGATTTATTAAGCTACATTCGAATCCATGACAACGTAAACAAGATTCTCATAATTTTCGGTAGCGGTTTTCTCGTAACTGGTACATTTATTGAAGAAACTTTTCAAACAAAAGTTGTGCGAAATATTAATATCTTTCATTATGAACATAACTATTTTTGCCGTAAGTGCAGCCGTTCTAGTGATATTGGAGATAGAACAAAAAATGCATAGAGTAAACATGCACTGCCGGTAAGAATATTCTTTTCAAAAATAGGAGGTGCACAACTAGACCATATACAAGTCTTAAGTTTGAAGTCTCATAATTTTACGTTGGACAGTTTCGCCTCTAGAGCGTTCACACACACACACACACGCACACACACACACACACACACACAGACGTCACTCCGAAAATAGTCACATTCGATTCAGGGAAGCTCAAAACGTGTATATCCGTTGAAATCTCGAGTTCGATTTTTTTGGTGATCCCTATACTTACTTATTACTTCGTAAAAGAAAGTAAAAAACTGAAGTGGTACTCAACTTTCTTTTACGTAGTTTTCACTAGATATACAAACTGTCAAGCCAACCAATACTCCACAGGAATATTTTGAAATTTATCTAATCGATTCTATTTTGTTTTCCTGTCAAAATAATGATTGAATTATATGAAAATCCATGGTAACATAAATAAGATATTTATGATTTTTCGTAGCAGTTTTCGCGTAACTGGTATATTTTTTAAAGAAACTTATCAAACAAAAATGTTAATATCTTTTATTATGAACATAACTATTTTTGTCATAAGTGATATTGGACATAGAACAAAAAATGCATAGAGTAAACATGCATGGTTTGAATATTCTTTTTAAAAATAAGAAGTGCACACCTAGACCATATACAAGTCTTAAGTTTTAAGCTTCACAATTTTACGTTCGACAGTTTTGGTTCCAGATCGTTCACAGACACACAAACGTCATTCCGAAAGGGAAGGTCAAAACGTGTATATCCGTTGAAATCTCGAGGTCGAATTTTTTCATGATTACAAGACTTACTTATTACTTCGTAAATGTATATAATTTGGTACGCGAGTTGTTAATTTCTTTGGGAATGCTACGTTTTTATAATTTTAAAAATATACCAGACGTATATAACAAAAGCCACAAATAAATGTAACTTTGTCATTAAAAAAAAAATAAAAAACCAGTATATATTTTGATAAATAAGTACTAAAGAAGTCACCGTAATTTTTTCGAATGTGACTTGCGAACAAAATGAGAACGAAATCTAAATTAGTTTTTTGTTCCGGTTTTGCGTTTTACATAGTATGTACCTATACACAGGCAACCAATTCATCTTACGAAAATTACGCTCGCGGTATCTTGAGACACATTGTGGTAATGTAAAAACAGAATATACGATAAAAAAAATAATGAAAAAAGCGCAAGGTACCGAGTATTCCGATTTTGTATGCAAAAATAATAACAACAGTTTCGAGTTTCAAGCTGTCACCACAAATATGTAAGAAGCACGTGAGGGGCGATGTCACAAATAGTTATTATTATGAGTACTGTCAGCTTTATATTCCGTGAATGTTTGTTGGCGCAGTCTAGTTCGCTTGACTACCGCGCTATATTTATATCTTTCGCGTTGCATTCTGCACCAACGATTTACCATTCCCGCGAACCATACATATTTATTATAGCATAGCGTCTTGTGTTTTGTTTGCTAATGTTTACCATTCCAAAACAAATGAAATGTTGTTTACGCTTAAAGAATCTATAGATTTATGAGTCTGAGTTATGGCATCTACGATTCTAAGCTACTTTGTAAATGATTAACATCACAATTTGCGAATTTACCATTACTTATGTATATTTGGCTCACTGCACATTTATGACGCCGCGTAAAAATTAAAGGTTACGCTATAAAAAACAAGCACCTATGCGTCCAGCTCGTCTTATAACTAATATATGCGATGCGACCACCAGTTTTTAATTATTATGGCCTTTTGGTTAACAATCTGAAAAATTGTTATAATTATAAAAAATATATTTTAGGGCATATTTTGAAATTCAAAATTATAATATATATATTTTTTTTGGCTTTTAGGGGTGTTTTAATTATTTTTATAAGAGCAGTATTAATGTCTTCATATTTTGGGGCCCTATAACTCGGGGAGTATATGGGGAATTGGATTTAAACTACGAGCGGATTCAAATGGGATGTTAAATAATATGTGTAGCAAATTTGGTGTAATTCGCTCCGGTACCTTCAGAGGAGTAGAGGCACAAATTTGGTCTTACGAGCGAGCGACAACTAACATCCAAGTATATAAGTTATATATATTTTTGGATTCGGGGTGACGCGACAAACACTTTTTGTTAAAGAATTTGATCCGGAAATACTACACACGACCGAATATTTTAGCTTTTTCGGTACTTCGTACTGCGAGCTAAAAAGGCAAATTTAATTGTTATAACTCAATATTTTCAAACGACACCACAATGAAAATTTAGTTTAGAACTAAACTAGATTACTTTGAAAACAATCATAAATCAGAAGCAATTTATTTTAAAGATATGTTATTTATATTTGATAAAAATGCAAATTTAAGTGTTAAACCTTAAATTTGTAAACGTCGTTACATTGAAAAGTGGTTTTAGGACTAAGTGGACTATAATTATCACAAAAAAAAATCTAATATCAAAATGATTAATCAAAAATTAGTTTTAGATGTACATAATTACCATTGGATTTAAGTGTATATTTATAAACGTCATCACAGTGAAATGTGTATGAAAGATTTATTATTCAAAAGCAACTTTTTTTAAATACATCAAATTTTAATTTAATCAAAAAAATAAATGATATTTTCATTAAAATCTTGAGGCCGATTTTTTTGGTGGTCTCTATACTTACTTATTACTTTGTAAAAGAAAATAACAAGTTAAATTGTTATAATTACAAGCATCATCACTCTATGAAATGTGATTTTAAGACTAAACGGACTATATCTCTAAATTACTTGAAATCAAAATTAATATATTGTAAGTTGTAGATATGTTAAATACGAAAATTTAATTTAATTAATTGGGCGTTATAGGAAAAGACAAATGATCTATCCTGATTACCTTCGAAAGTGTTTTGTTTAAAAGCATGTTTATTTTATTTGATAGGATGTGTATCCGGGTTATGTAGTGGTCAGCAATTCGACACCCGAACTTAATTTTAGTAATTTTGTTTGTGGATCGTTTAGTGGTCAGCATCTGATAGACTGGAATGAAGCCTGATATCAGTTACAACGTTGTAACATATAAAAGTTGACAGAAGTTAAGTGTGTAAATATACTTGTAAAACTTCCGTGACAAACTGCATCAGTTTTCTATCATCATGTCTAAAAATTCTATAGTGAAACGAATGGCATCAGTTCGGAACACTACGTCAACACAAAATAATGTGTTTGTCATGATGGAAAAGCGTTCTGAACTAATGCCCCTGTACTTTTGACGTGTATAAGTGTAAACTATCTTCCCACCTAACTTTATTATAGATAATTAAGTATGTGACTGATGATAAACCGGATATTTTTACACTCACAATTTGTATCTTTGTTGTACCAAATTATCTCGCTGCTCTAATTCAATTCTGAGATATTTTTAAGAATCGTGGATTTGAGATCAATTTATATTTAATTTCTAAGGGGAGGTTTACGTAACGCTGCCCAAAAAGGGCATGTTTTTCGTGAACATTTTTCTCGGATTGCGTTCAATTGATGTCAACTCCGGTTTTTTTTGCATGTTTATTCATATTTCGACTAAATATTTTGATTTTATTGAACTGTTCTTCGCATATTGTGCCGAGTAATGGCGTCCCCAACATCTGCGTGCACGGCGTGCACCTCCCCACGGGCGGAAATAATCTTTCATGAAATCTGGTTTGAAAATCTTAAACTAGACAAGATTAGTTGGAGCTTTGACCACGTTGAGGTCAATTGATCAATATTTGACAAAATGGCGGCTGTTCGAAAAAGAAAGTTAGGCTTTTTACTTAAATTTTCTTAGCTGCAAAACATATTTATTATTGATAGAAATGCGTGAAAGTGGTCAAAGCTTCAATAAATTTAGTGTACATAAATTTAAAACAAAGAAAACGAAAATCGGACGATAACTTTTTGAGTCTTTCTGTCCGGTTAAAAAATATGGTTTCGAGAAAAAGTTAAGTTTTAAGTTTTGAGTTAATATAATTCAAGAGATTGATTAACCTGGTTCAAATATAAATATACTATTTATCTCAAATTGTATATGAATCTAACAAATTCTGACCGCTGCAGCTGTATATATTCATACAATACAAGAAATATTTTAAATTTAGATATCTAAAAAAGGAAGTTGTATATGTACTATTTTGTTTCAAAACAAATTATATAATATATTTGTAATTTTCCGACCAATGCAGTTCGAGCAATTTCCGAAACAAAAACCTGAATTTGCATTAATTTGGTACAACAAAGTAAATTTTGAATATAAATATATCCGAAATTATTTCGGTCACATTAATTAAGTCTAGAAGGAGGCTAAACATCGTCACAATCACATATTCCATTTATGCGTTACACTCCAAGGTTCAGTGCAATGTTTTACTACCAATCAATAGCATATGTATATATATATATATATATATATATATATATATATATATATATATATATATATATATATATATATATAAAGTACCTATTACCATAAATCCAAAAATGGCTAATTTCTAAGTATCGCTAAATCTAGTGATTTTTCTGTTTGTTATGTTGGAGAGCGTGTGTAAATGGAATATGTGGGAACGTGTCAAACAATTTATAGTTGTGTTTAACTGTTGATTTGTTAGTTATGGAAAACAATAAAATCAAAACTTTGCCATTTAAAAGTCGGAGCGTGATTCTATTAAAATCCCCATTTCATATCCCCCCCATTCCGCTCGCCCCTTAAAAGCAGACTAACAAAAGTTTTCTATATCTTTGGTTTGCGGCAAGGAAAGGATTCGTATTGAATTGCACGTAAACAAAATGGTGACAGAATGATAACTGTTTTTAAATTAATTTCCCTGACAGTTGTTTATTCTCATCCAATTTATAAATAAACCGAATAAATCTTACGTTTAAAATTGAATTAATAGTGTATATTGATCCATAAATTCAGCGCTGAGATATCATAAATTTGCAGCCGTTGAATATTTAAATTCAAAGTAAATATTTCTTTAAAAGAATCGAAGCGAACATAAATCAATATAACTGTGATAAATATATACGATTTATAGAATATTTAGGCCGATTCTGTACTGTTTTTGAATGAAATTTAAATATTTGCTCATTTATATTTGAAAGATATAGTAAATAACATACCTATACAGAATTTGGCCTGATTTTTAAACACGTTGATTTGAAAATGTAGTTTGTATTGGATATTTAAAAAAATATATAATGAAATGTATTAATAAACAAATTATTTAAATATATTAGAATTTTGTTTCTCCATAAATTATATATTTATTATTATGAATTGTACAATTATTTTCATGATACTAATAAACTGCTTTTAAACTGATGGGAAGAACCATGTTTTTGCCAATTAATATTACTATATACATTGCTTCATTAGATACAGTCACAACATTAATTATTTTCAAGGAAAAGTTAATAAAACAGTTTAATTGAAAGCGACAATAAATCAATTACGAAATTGTGACAAAGTAATCAGTAATTGATAAAAATAAACAGAAATATGAGCTAATAGGATCTAGAACTTTTTTTGGTTTCAAGAGAAGCGCTAAAAACTTCAGTCAATATCAGTTTTTTTTAGTAAATAAGCATTTATGGCGACCTATTTAAAATGTTTTATAGTCTGTTGTTAATGCAAATAATATTTTTATAATTTTTTTGTTTTTTTTTTGGAAGAATTATTATTTATGCTTTCGAACTGAGTTAAAATATTCGTTTTAATTGTTAATACAAAGAGATTTGGTAAGGTTTCTGGTGATAATGAGTTGAAAATCAAAGGAACAAAGCAAGTTTGTACAGCTCCAAAATTAATATCATGTGAAAGTGGATATATGTGTGATTTTCTTAAATATGTGTAATGTATATTTAAATCAATGGAATAAGGTAAGTCGCAACGAAATATTATGATTACTGTGTTGTGTGTTTGCAAAAGAAGCATAGGTACTACGCACTTACGAATCCTGCTCGCCTTATAAGTAATATATGTGAGGCGAGCAGTGGTTTTTAATTATTATGGCCTTTTGGTTACCAATTTGAAAATAATTTTATAGATATAAAAAGCCTTACAATTTTTTGTAGATTATTTTGATAAAAAGACAAGCTTAGGTACAACGCACCTATGCGTCCAGCTCACCTAATAAGTAATATATGTGATACAAGCAGCGGTTTTTAATAATTATGGCCTTTCGGTTAACAATTTGAAGAAATGTTATAGATATAAATTGCTTTTGGTTAATAATGTTATAGATATTAGAAGCCTTACAATTATTGTAAATTATTCTTGTATAAACAAAATTTACTGCATATTATAAACTTCAAAATTATAATATTTAATAATTTCTTATAGCCTTTGGGTTAGCAATAGGAAAAAATCTTATAGAAATAAAATATCTTAGAATTTGTAGTTGGATATTTTGGTTTTTTGTTTTTCTAAGGGCATCATTAAGGGGGGCTCCTAATTTTGGGGAACTCGGAAAGTATGGGGGCGGTTGTTTTTTAATTGCCCAGAATCCTACGACCGAATGCTTTAGCTTCTTCGATATTACGTACGGTGAACAAATTTAGTACCTAATATAAAATTCAAAATTATAATATTTAATATTTTTTTTATGGCCTTTAGGTTAACAATATGAAAAAATCTTGTAGACATAAAATATTTTAGAATACTGTGTAAAATTTTTCAGTGTTATAATTATTTCTCTAAGCGCAGCATTAAGGGGGGCTCCAAATTTTGGGGCCCTATAATTCGGGAAGTATACGGGCGATTGGATTTAAACTGCGAATGGATTCAAATGGGATGCCAAATAATATGTGTAGCAAATTTGGTGTAAATCGTTTTGGAATCTTCAGAGGAGTAGAGGGAATGACGACCGAGTGCTTTAACTCTTCTGTACTTCGTACAGTGAACTAAAAAATAAGATTATTTATGGCCTAATTACTCCGGATGCATAATGGCTATCAATTTTTAATTTCGTAAGGCACTAAATAGCCACTTAGATTGTATTTATATTAAATTTAGTTAAAATTGGATTAGTATCTTCAGAGGCAATTCGTGTACAAAGTTGATCGATTGATCGAGCAGTTTACCAAGTATATAAACTAAAAACGTGGATATTATTCATAGCATAGATTGACAAATATCCTAACTCAACTCCCGACCACAATTAATTTCAAAATGTCAAGTTAGACAAACAAAAATGATCTGTTTGAAATTGACACTTTAAAATCGGTATTAGATGAGTGTGGGAACGTTATTTTAAGAGTAATAGCGGTTCAAATTACGGCGGTGGTTATATTACATATAGCGTTAAAACGATGCACGAAATACCGGATGTCGTGTTTCGAATTACATTGGCGTGAAGGTTCAAGGTCGCGTCCATGTTTCTCCCATCGTCACACTAGGCGAATACCAGGATGACAGTTTCGGCGTCGACGGGAGCCTGTCCAGCGCTAATGCGATCACACGACCGTTGCTCGAGCAGAGAATTAATTGGTCACCAACGGGCACAGGCACAAGCCACAAGCCCATAGCCCAAGCACAGAACAGAACAGGACAGAACAGAACAGGACAACGGACAACGGGCAACGTTTGGCCTCCGGATGTGTCAGATCAATTCGCGGTGTTTATCTCCTGCTGCCACCGCGGCGCAGCGCTCTTGTTTGTGATGACATCACTCTATACAGTTCACCTATGTATATTGCAGCGCCGCAATTTCATGTGTTTGCTGACGGTGCTTTGTTCTCTGTGTCAAAAACTTTTGTTTCATAACTATCGTTATAGAAGTTCCGTTATATGATGATAGTTGTCCCTGTTTTTATATAGTTGCCAGCTTTTTATATGGCTATTTTAGACAGTGATAAATCAGAGATTAACTATGCTTTTCATCATAATTATTTTTGTAGCAGTTATGTTAAGTTGAATCATTCGTATTCAACTTTTTGGCGAACAGTTCATTGTTTATAATTCCTATACACATAAATATATTTAACAAGCTTAGGTACAACCTACCTATGCGTTCACGTCGCCGTATAAGTAATATATGCGATGCGAGCAACGGACTTTTAAAATGAAATAAATCATAGTTTTTAATTATTATGGTCTTTTGGTTAACAATTTGAAAAAGATGTTAAAAGTCTTAGATTATTTTGATATAATAGTTTTTAGCTCACCGTACGAAGTACCAAAGAAGCTAAGGTATTCGGTTGTGTTGTCTCGTCACCCTGAATCCAAAAAACAAACACCATGTTTGTGCCCTCTACTTCTCTGAAGGTACTGGAGTGATTTACACCAAATTTGCTACACAAATTATTTGGCATCCAATTTGATTCCGTTTGCAATTTAAATCTAATCGCCCGCATACTTCCCGAGTTATAGAGCCTTAAAATTTGAAGCCCCCCGTAATGCTGTCCCTAGAAAAATAATAAAACACCCAAAAATTCTACACAATATTCTAAGATATTTTTTGTCAGCAAGATTTCTTCACATTGGTAACACAAAGCCTTAAAAATTACAATTTTTGTATTTTCAAATTTACACTTTCTTTTAATACTTAATACTTTAATTCTACAAAAAATTTTAAGACTTTTTATATCTATAATATTTTTTCATATAAGCGCTTAAACCCTAAAAATTTTGTGATGCCATCTACTGCTGGCTAGATTAACTAATCTAGCCAGTAATAGATGGTGTTACAATCTTCGTTTTTGTTACGCTTGCTACTTGCTTTTTGCTGATTCTATCCAAAAGGCGAGCTTTGGGCGTGCGTACCGAATCTTGTTTTTTGTGCATATTTTGCAATTCATAATTATAATTCTTAATAATTATTTTTGGTCTGTAGGTTATCAAAATGTAAAAATCTTGTAGATATAATTTTTTTTTTAGAATTTCTGAGTGTCTTATTAATTCTTTTAAGGGTAGTATTAAAGGGGGCTCCAAATTTTGGAGCCCTAAAACTCGAGGAGTATACGACCGATTGGATTTAAACTGCGAGCGTATTCAAATGGGATGCCAAATAATATGTGCAGCAAATTTGGTGTGAATCGTTCCGGTACCTTGAGAGGAGTAGTGCTTTTACTTTTCTATACTTCATGCAGTGAGCTAAAAAATAAGGTCCTTTATGGCCTAATAATTCCGGATGTATAATAAGAAGCGTACGGCACAAATTTGGTCTTACGAGCGAGCGACGACTAACATCTAAGTATATAAGTTATATATATATATATATATATATATATATATATATATATATATATATATATATATATATATATATATATATACCGGAGCGATTCACACCAAATTTGATACACGCAGTTCAAATTCAGTCGCCCATATACTTCCCGAGTTATAGGGCTCCAACATTTAGAGCTGGCCTTATAAAAATAATTTAAGCATCAATTCTACTAAAAATTCTAAGATATTTTATGCTTATAATTTTTTTCGTAATGCTAACCCAAAGGCTGTAAACAATTATTAAATATTATAATTTTAAAATATGCACTAAGAAATATTTTTTACTAAAGTAATTTACAAAATATTGTAAGACTTTATATATCTATAACATTTTTTCACATTGTATTCTCATAAGGCGAGCTGGACGTATAGGTTCGTTGTATCTAAGCTTATTTTATACATTCTGTACTACGAGTAAAAAAACAAGAAATGAAATATGTCACCTAAAATTACAATAAATATGGTTCAAATCCATATAAATGAAAATATCATCTCGTTCTAAAAATAGAAATAATAAAAATAGCGTGTCTTTATTTCCAATTGATATAAAGCGGAAACAATTCTATTAGGGGCGGATTTTCCTTGTTCCTTGTAACAAGCTGGTAAACATACGTTTGATGACGACATCCGAGCCGGGGCCAGCCGTGAAGCAACGGCTCCGGGAATGTCTTGGCTCCTTCGGGCGACACGCTGCGCCGAGCCGAACAGATCTGTATCAATTTGATGGCGGACGTAACGCGAACACAAAGACAATTGTTAACAAATCTCTAATATAAACGGTTGATCGTGTATATACCAACTTCTATTCACTATTAAACTTTCTAAATGACAGATTATCACACGGAATATGTTAGATTCAGTTATCAACATTTGAACGATTAATTTGATTGTAAGAAACATAAAATAGTTTGCGTGCACTGTCAGAAAGAATATTCCTAGCATGCTGTAACTGTGATTGGATCAACTAGTTTAATATAACTTGCTCTGTAACGGATTTCCGCTTCATTTTAATATGTCAAAAGGCAGAAATTAATTCATGTGAAAATAGATTGGTTTGATAGAAAATATAACGTGTGTCGTATAAATTACAAAAGTAAAATACAGTGGCTGTCAAACATTGGGTTGCGGCTCAAATGTGGGTTGCATGGATCTTTTTAAGTGTCACATGAAAGACTAGAAAAAAAAAAAGAAAACTGCTTCATGTTATTTTAGATTTAAATTAATATGTTACTATCCATTATGTCGTCGAATTAAGGATCTTAGGATTGTGATCAATAGAACTGATATAATACACATAGAAATAATATGATACATAAAGGCAGGAGTGGCATTCATTCGACTTTCTTGTACTTTCAATATCATTATTTATGATAATGGTTTATTTTGTTTTTAAATCACCATACGTTAACTGTGAAACCAAATCAATTTGTATTGTAAACGAAAATAAAATATCTAGACTGACCTGCACTCGACTTTCCTTTACGTAATTTTCACTAGATTTGTAGCAGTTTTCTCGTAACTGGTACATTCTTTGAAGAAACATTTCAAACAAAAGTTGTGCAAAATATTAACATCTTTCATTATGAACATAACTATTTTTATATAGGAGAAACGACAAAAAATGCACAGAGTAAACATGTACTTCCGGTTTGAATATTCTTTTCAAAAATAGGAGGTGCACATCCAGACCATATACAAGGCTTAAGTCTCACAATTTATATATATATATATATATATATATATATATATATATATATATATATATCATTAATATAATAACCCAGAAATGTTTGTATGTGAGTGTGTATGTGTAGAACGCTTTGTTTTGTAAAAATGCAGATTGGCATAGACGGGGATTGAACTCACGACCTCCAGGGTGAAAGGCATGACACTTAGCCACTGCACCATGGCGACTGTTAATAATGTTATAAAAAATAATCAAATAGTTTATACTGAAATAAAACAATCACTACGATTCTGAAGTTCAATCTGCTTTGAAATAGACAAAAACGAATCAAACGTCAGAATGAAAT
Source organism: Leistus spinibarbis (assembly GCA_933228885.1). NCBI lineage: Eukaryota > Metazoa > Arthropoda > Insecta > Coleoptera > Carabidae > Leistus > Leistus spinibarbis. Next base: position 575,513 of record OW121800.1, read on the forward strand.
GTCAAAAAAGTTTTTGTGATAAATCTTCAATTCAAAGTTTAATCTTAAGTTTAAGGGGAGTAGCATGCTATAATTTCAATTTGTAAGTATATAATATGAAATAAGTGCATATTATTGCCTAATTAGCATATATTTTTAGCAAATACGTGTTTCTGTACATTTATTTTAATTCATAGTTAATATTTTTCACTTCAAAATGGCCGAGAAGCAGTGATTTTTGAAAATATGAGTTGCGGTAAGATTTTATAGTTGGTCAAATTATAATAACTGCAAGTAAGTAAATTTATAATTCTGATTATTAGAGAAATAAAATGTTGAAGAGATAATTCAAACATATTTAGAAACATGTTTGGTTGGCAATTTTTAATCCTGTTTTTTATATACAATCATAGAAACTGTCTAAATGATACAACACATATGCACCATACAAGGTTAAAATCAAAGTTAAACAAAATTTAGTTTAAATTTATCGGATGTTACACAGTGCATGATAAGCGATCGATTAGTTAATCGCAGCATAGTGATCTAAGAACAAAATAGCGTTCAAAGAAAGAACTCGATTTTTTCTTTATAATTATTTGCGATGTGGAAATTTGTATTACTATTATAGTCAAACGATACAAAATGAAGAAAAACCGTGTTATTATTATTAAATAACATGAAAATTCGCCATCAGTCAAAACTGACCTATGTTCTGTATACCATATGGGCACATGGTGCCCACGGGTGACCCTAGTATATATATATATATATATATATATATATATATATATATATATATATATATATATATATAGATATATATATATTTGCGAATAGTTTAAATATTATTTAATCTAAATTCAATTGTACTGCAAAAGCTAAATATTACATTGGCTTTAAAAACAAAATGTCATTTTAAATATTCATTCAAATACAATTGTAATTAAATTTCCGGCGGTTAGTCGTTCTTGGATAGCTGTCACTTTGTCAGCCACTTTCTGCGTTTAATTATTGCATTTGAAAGTAATATGAATCATTTTGTGGATAACAGGCGCTACAAGAACGTTCGAGTGAACAAAATTGTTCAGATGCGAAGCATAAAACGGAAACGAAGAAAAGAAATAACAAAGCGAAAGAAAAATGCTCGCAAAAGTGTCAGTTCAAGAACAAAAATCAAGTTCGCAAGAAGACACCGAGATTGCCATTGACTATGATATATGATACCACAAATATAATGTGGTTCGGCTTCGGCCTTTGGTGAGAACGTGCGTAGCGGCCACTTATCTTCGCGGACCCCGAGCCGCCGAGCCCAATGGTCCACGCGCGATTGAAACATGTACATTTGTTTCAGATGACGTGTTCAACTATCTTGACTATAGCACTCTGAAAGAAAAAAGACACAAGCTTTATCCAAGAGTCCACCTCATCAATTGTACATTCCTTTTCTTGAATAACAAATTCTTAATTTGGGGGTTATTAAAATAATTAAATAAACGTGTGCGTGTAAACTTTCAATGTCAGACTGGTTCATGAACATAAATTGATTTGACGTTTACATATATGAGAAAACAACAAGATTCGGTACGTACAACGCACCGATGCGTCCAGCTCGCCTTATAAGTAATATATGCGATGCGAGCAACGATTTTTAATTATTACGGCCTTTTGGGTATGTTATAGATATAAAAAGTCTTACAATTCTATGTAGATTATTTTGATACAAAAAAAATTAGTGCATATGTTAAAATTCAAAATTATAATATTTAATAATTTTTATTGCCTTTGGGTTAACAATATGAAAAAATCTTGTAGATATGAAATATCTTAGAATTATTGTTAAAATATTTGAGTGTTTTAATTATTTTTATAAGGGCAGTATTAAGGGGGGCTCTAAATTTTGGGGCCCTATAACTCAGGAAGTATACGGGCGATTAGATTTTAACTGCGAGCAGATTCAAATGGGACGCCAAATTAAATGTGTAGCAAATGTGGTTCAAATCGCTTTGGTACCTTTCGAGGAGTAGAGGGCACAAATTTGGTTCTACGAGCGAGCGACGACTAACTTCCAAGTATATATATATTTTTAGATTCAGGGCGACCGACGAGACAAACATTTTTTGTCAATGAAAATTTTTGATCCGAGAATGATACAGACACACGGTTGTATGCTTTAGCTTCTTTAATAATAAACATATTTCATTGAATAATTATTAAACTGTAAAATAATTAACTATGTTAAAGTAATTACTTGATTTTTTGTTATCAGACATCTTAGAAATATTCACATGAATAGGATATATTCTATTTCAAAAATATTCATGTTATAGTGATTGGCACTATACAACTTCTACTAGCACATGCCATAAATTGTGTAAAAACTGGAAAAACTTTACATCGAATAAAATATATCTGAAGATGCGGCTTTGGTAGAAGGAAGTAAGTCTTAAAAAGAATAAGAAATAAATAAAAAACGAGGCAAACGTATTGTGAAAAGGAAATTCGATAATCGCTTTATTATTCGTTTCTTTTCAAGAAGAAGAAGAAGAAGAACCGTTTGCGCGGGTGTTTGTGAAAAATCCAAAATTAGTTTCGCTACATATTTTACGATTTTTTCTGCGGTGCATTAATTCGCCAGCTATAAAAAGTCTATTAAGCAGGAGACCTCTGTGTAGTTATAAATTGCCTCCTTCACGGAGAACGCCATTTGGCGTAGTTGTTTATTTATTTCGCAATTAACGCTGACGACTGTTTACCCCTATTTCGGCCAAACCGAAGCGCTTTTAGAAAAAGTCAATAACAACACTCGAAATAAGCACTGGCCGTTTTTTATTAGCACTTCCAATATAAATACAAATCAACACCAAAGGATTAGCACTCTCGATTGATTCGAAAACGATTCTTTTCTTACCCGACGAAGTACTCGGGCGCTGCGCCCCTCTCTCAAGAAGAAGACTGCATCTGTATTTCACAGTATGGACATTTTAACTAAAAAAACAAACTCACACACTTGTCTTATAGTAGATAAAAGAGTACATTTTATTTTTAGATACGATACGAGATACTCTATTTTGTTTTTCAATTCGAGATGTAACACCTACATAGACGTGAGAACAAATTTATCAGAAACAATAAATGTGTATGTGCTATAGTTATAGTACCGTCACTTGGTATCAAAAAGTAGCCAAATGATGAACTAATTCTATACCTATTTCCGTATTTTATTTTTTTGTATATTCTTAAACTTTAGGGTATCAACTTCATATTTTTAAAATATAGATGTATGCTTTTACGACAAATAGAGGGCGAATACGATTCCTGAATTTCATAATTTAATACTGACTCAAGTATTTAGAGTTAGTTATTGAAAAAATGCATGTACATGTTTTTAAGGTCGCTAATTACGAATCAGCAGTCAACATTTTCAATTTATAGTGTGCACTTTTAATAATCCTGATATAATAGGGGTAGAATGGAAAATTTGCATTGTATATTAACACAATTAAATACATGCATACAGTATCCAATGACTTAAGATATGTGCGTGAATACCAAAAAAGTATAAAAATGTAGATTATTTCTTGATAATTAAAAATATTATGAGATTTTACCACCAAACGAGCAATATTTATTATTTCGGTCAAATCTCTTTTGCAATAAACGCTAAAAATCATCCAAATACATCATTTAGAAGGTCTTTTAATTTTCTTTAAGGTCAGGCAGGGGAGGGAACAACACTGACGGTTTCAAAAAAATCGATTTTTCTTCTATACATAATTTTAAAGAATGTATCTTTTAGAATATTTCTCTAAAATATTATGTTGAAATTCGTAGAAATAACCGAATTTTTCTTTTACGCGCACATTGCTGAAAACAGTTGTTCGGAATATTTTTAGTGTGATTAGTTGAAAGGTGAAATTTTGAAGTGAAAATGGATCGAAAAGGAAGTAGATTATCCCCTAAACGACAAAGACAGGACAAAAGAAAACGACATCGTCCTTTAATTTTTTTTTTTGAAATCGAACTGGACAAATCGCGTTTGAATCGAAACCTTGTTATTTGTTATGGGGCTTGACGCCCACGCTACAATGTTGATCTGATATTCTTTTCTTTTGATTTAACTTAAATCTTATAAAATTGACTTCAGTTGTAGGTAGGTTTTTCTTTATGATATTTAGTTTCTTTTTCGGTCAGAAAAGTGGTGTAATTTTTTTCAAATATCAACCATTTTGTGAAAACCATTTTTTTTTGCAAAATCATACGTACAACTGAAATTACAGCAAAATAGATCAAGAAAAATCTTATTTTTTGTATCAGATGATTACAACCTGCGCTTCATCCATAACCATGAAGCTACCTTCTCTTTGAGCTGCCTCTGGAGAACGCAAAGAAAGGCATCAAGCTATTATTATATTTCAATAAATAAAAAAGAAAATCCTGAAAAAACTTCGATGTGTACCTTATTTAATGCAGCAAACCCCATCAATCTACTATAGGGAAAAAATTCGAGATAATGAATTTTTTCGGCCGTCACCGTGTTGTTCCCCCTTAATTTCATGAACTATTAAATTTATCTAAAAACAAGAAGAGCTACATTTCTTTAGTTTATTACCATCATTTTTATTTTCTTCTACGAGGTAATTAGTAAGTCTTGTAATCATGAAAAATTTCAAACTCGAGATTCCGAAAATAGTCACATTCGTTTCAGAGAAGATCAAAATATCCGTTGAAATCTCGAGTCCGAAATTTTTCATGATTACAAGACTTACTTAGAAAGTAAAAATATAATGTTAATCAGTTATAGATTTAGTCCGAAATGAAACGACCAAATGATTGTACTATTATAAGCTAGTGCTTTATTTTTATAATGATTAAAATACTTCCTATTGTACAGCATCGAACAAAGAAAAATTATATTTAAACCGTAAATTAAACAAAAATATTTCGATAATATTTTAACGAGGGCGGCACACAGCAAAACAATAAAAAAATAAATTTAATTAAGGTAAAATATTTATAAAAATGCTTCGTGTAAAAGGAATTTTTACATAACAAAAGCACAGAGTGAAATTTCAAATATTTTTGAAATAAAATACTTAGCGTTAAACTACCTTTTATATAAAGGTAACAATTAATGTACCAGCATTTTTTTTTGACATATTTAGTTATATTAAACATGAAATTCGTAAATGGTTATTTTAATTATAAAGGAACTTGTTGCAAAGAGAATTATCATAAGCTCATGTAAAAACAAAACAAGAATTCATGTCAGCTCCAATAATAGTATACTTGAGTTTAATATTTTATAATTTTATCAACAGACGCACAGACACACACACACAGACATAATTTCTAAAATAGTCACAATTGATTCAGGGGGAATCAAAATTCATATTTCCGTTAATATCTTCAGTTCGAAATTATTCGTGATTACCATATTTCTTTATATACATTCGCACAGTAGGAAAGCCTTGCACAATCTTTGAAACGGCACGAAATAGAGATAAAGTGATAACTATAAAACTTGAAAAGTTATTTCAAATACTATAACATTTACAGGGAAATAACTTAAGGAATTAGTTGAATTATTGTTTGTTTCATGTATTATTTTATATCCTATATAACACGAAAAGTATTGAATATAATATTACTATGGTGAATATAATGGGCCAATAAATTTATATTAAAGATATAAAATTCAATGTTACCATTCGAAGGTATGCGGTACTAGCATACAGAAACCTCTAAAAACGTAATGACGTAGAATGTAGGTAGCCCCAATACTTTATGGAAATAATAAATATAAAAATCAGCAATAAAATGCAACTGAATATGTCACTCATGGTTAAGAGAGGTTCGTTTTATTTACTTTATATTTCTTACTTTATATGTAGTACAACAAACACATGAAAGATCTAAAGAAACATGGATACCCGGATAACATATCCATGCATTTAAAACTCACTCACTCACTCGAAAATACACGTTTTAAGCTTACTGATTTGGTAATAATTATTATATGAAATGACGTCTGTGTATGTGCATATGTGTGTATGTCTGTTTTTTCGATATCTTGTTCCGTCACCGGTTAATTATTAAAATGCCAAAAATTCAATCAACAACATTTTAAATTTCAATATTATTATTAATATTTTTTTTGCCTTCTCGTTCACAACCTGTAAAAAAAAATGTCATAATTTTTTGAAGGATTTTTTAATATAATATAAAATTATGATATTAAATATTTTTTTATAGCCCCTGGGCTCACAATTTTAAAGAACTCTGTTGACATAAAATATCTTTGAATTTTTAGTAGAAATTTATAAAAAAATTAACAATTGACCAAAGGCAGTATTTAGGAGGGCTCCAAATATTGGTGTCCTGTAATTCCGGACCTGTACAGACGATTGGATATAAAATGCGACGGGAACTTCACGGGTGAAAAAATTATATGTATATCAAATTTCACGACGAAAGTTTTTGTCTCGTCTTCCTGATTACGAAAATGTATATAACATATATCATTGAATTATGTCGCTCTCTTCTCCGTAAGACCAACTTTGTGGACGTATATCCTCTGAAGGTACCGGGCCGATTTTAAAGAAATTTGATATACATATAATAACCACGCCCGTAAAGTTCCCGTCACATTTTAAATCCAATCGTCTGCTCTTAGTAAACTTTTAATATTTTTTTTCACCTTCAAAAAATTATAAGACATTTTATATTTATAATGTATTTACAAATTGTGAACCTGGAGGTTAAAAAAAATTATTAATAATAATAATAATAATGAAATTTAAAATGTTAGAAATAAATCGCTTTTAGTATTATATTTATTGTGATTGGACTCGCAGGTACGGCGAGCTGGAAGCACCAGTGCTTATTATACATCAATTTGTATGAAAAGAGTCCTAGATTTTACGAAACACTAAAATTAATTTTACTTTTATAAGGTAAAATTGAACGTTTTTGGTATCTAAAATCACGGAAAATAGCAAAAAACTGCTTACGAGATAAGGGAGTGAGAGTGAGAAAGGGAGAGAGCTGTACAGAGGTCTATATAATACGTCCATCATGATGTTGGACGTCATGTAGGGATTTCGGTGGTGCTCACGGATGGACCCCACCTTAGGGATTTCATAGCGGAAGACGAAGGGACGGTTTGACTTGAGTCGAGTCGTGATACTGATGCGAATGTTCAAAGCGACCGCGAGGAATCTAAACAGCCTACTTAGTGAACCAGTTTGCAGCATGTGTGTGTGTTTGTGTGTGTGTGTGTGATTCCTAATCTTAACACACATATATTACAAACCCACACGCACACTTCTCACATCATTTTCTTGAACAATATTTTACAAAAGTAAAACCAAACGTTTATTCTTAATAAGTTCATAAATATTTCTTATACATTATTTATTAATTCTCGATGTTGCAACACCTCTATACTACTTCAGGAGTTACAACAAATAAGATTTTAAACATTTTTTAAGATTATAAAAATTATCACTGCAATCAACAAGTAACTTATTTTACATTCAAAATTGTACAAAATGGTGTCAATTTATTACAAATTAGTATTTGAGTATATAATAATAATATAACTAGCTTAGGTATGCGTTCAGCTCGCCGTTTGGATAGAATCAGTAAAAAACAAGTAGCGAGCATAAAAATCTATTGCTGTCTAGATTAGTTACTCTAGCCAGCAATAGATGGCCTTTGGGTTACAAACTTGAAGAAATTTAGTAGACATCAAATATTTTAGAATATTGTGTAGAATTTTTGCGTGTTTTAATTATGATTCTTAAGGCAGCATTAAGGGGGACTCGAAATTTTGGGGCTCTATAACTCGGAAAGTATACAGACGATTTGTTTTAAATTGCGAACGGATTCAAATGGAATGCTAAATAATATGTGTAGCAAATTTGGTTCAAATCGCTTCGGTACCTTCAGAGGTGTATATGTTTTGCTGTAGTGGACATACCATGTATAACTAATATATATTCGATATAAACATATGTTTTTGAAAAAATGTATTTCTCCATGCTACAACTTAATACTGTATAATACAATTAATACACTGATTAAACTTATTATTCTACGTTCTATATATAACTTCGTAGCCTGCTGAATCGGCTCTTTAGAGAATTAATGGTGGAATTCTGAGCTAATCTGTAAGTCTATAAGGATATTTTATAAATAATTAACCGCTTATAGTTTAAAAATGATTATATTTTGCAGATAATTTACTAGATAAATCAGATAATATTGTTCAGTTTATTAAGTAAAGTCAACAATAAAATTATTTTTTAAATTCCTAAAACTGTTATAACGTTGTCAATTATTTATAGAATTCTTTATAGATTTATAGATTGATTCAGAATTACACTATAAGGAATGATGTCTATTTAATATATGATTTACATAACTTATATATGTATTATTGGTTATAGCACCTCCACCCAAAGACTCTAGTAAAAATAAAAATGAATTCTACCATGGCGATTAGGATATATATAGGGGACAGTTTTTACATATTGTGAACTAAAATTTTTTTGGGTCGAGTTATTAAAGAAATAATAGTACGATAGGAAAGAATATGCTTTTGTTAGTATACATTATTTTTATTGTGAAGTTATTTCAAAGTAAAGACCACTGCTCGCTACGAATATCTTACCTAAAGGCGAGCTCTGCGCGGTGGTGCTGGTGCGTTTTACGCGTACCAAATCTTGTTTTATAAACAAGATTTGGTACGCGTAAAACGCACCGGCACCACCGCGCACAGCTCGCCTTTAGGTGAGATATTCGTAGCGAGCAGTGGTCTTTAATTATTATGGCCTTAACGGTTAACAAATAGAAAAAAAAATGTTATAGATATATAAAGTCTTACAATTTTTTTGTATTTAGGTTTATAATTATTTAAAAATTAGTACACATTTTGAAATTCAATATTATAATATTTTATAATAATTCTACAAAACAGTAAATAGTAAATCATGTTGATGTAAATGACAATCGGGATTCGAAGCTTCAATTTCACATCATCCTCTGACAATCATAAGCATTTCTCGGAACTATAATAGATTGAATTGACAGTAGCGGCGCTAAACTTTTAAATTTGGATGAGCCAGCAAGTACCAGGAAAAAATGTAGGGGGCAAAAATCTATATTTATATGTAATACTCGTATATACGTAATGTAATTCTATAATATCAGAGATTATTTTGGGTGGCACCTCTCGGCCCGCCACTGCAACTGATATATTTTTTATGGCCTTTGGGTTACCAATATGAAGAAATTCTTAAGAAAAAAAATTTGAATTTTTTGTAGAAATTTTGGGTGTATTAATTATTTTCCTAAGGGCAGTATTAAGGGGGGCTCCAAACTTTTTGGCCCTATAACTCAGGAAGTATACAGGCGATTAGATTTAAACTGCGAGCGGATTCAAATGGGATGACAAATAATATGTGTACCAAATTTGGTGTGAATCGCTCCGGTATCTTCAGAGGAGTAGAGGGTACAAATTTGGTCTTACGTGATATAAGTTATGTATATTTTTGGATTCAGGGCAAAAATACAAGAACTTATTGTTAAGGTAATTTTTTGATCCGAGAATGCTACACGATCTATTGCTGTAGCTTCTTCGGTACTTCGTACGGCGAACTTAGAATTAGACAGCAAGGAAAAATGGGAAAGTGTCCCAAGGTACAAGATATCGTGTACTTTGGGATACTTCGGGACGAATAAAGTATACGAAAAAATCAAGAACTCAATGAACAAATATATATATATATACATATATATATATATATATATATATATATATATATATATATATATATATATATATATATATATATATATATATATATATATTAACTTCAGAGTAGTTCTTACATAAACTTTGTCTTAAAAGAATAATTAAATAAATATTCAATAAATATATGAATATTCAAAAAAATATTATCCCTAGATTTTTCATTAGAGTATTGATGTCACAAGGTACATGCGTCCCAACGTACGACATCTTTCCCTAAATCCCACAATCTTGCATACCAGAAAAAGGGAGTACCTATCAGGATTACATAAACACACGCATACGTTGCAAATACATGGGCAGTTACGCTTTTATATAATATAATATGCATCACACAGACATGTTGGAGACCAGAAAGAGGATGTGGATATAAGGATAACGCATACAGAGGCAAAAACGTATATAAACACAGAGGCGCAGACGTAAGTAACAAATACATGGGCAGTCTTCTTCGTTTTTCATCCGCGTATAAAGAATCTTTAGATGTTCAGATTTTCTCTTTCCACAAGATGTCCTTCGGCAATGACGGTATGTGTTATGCGTGGAACGTAAGCTATCCAACTTTGTACCCTCCACTAACACTAAGTTTCATCAACGGCCACCAGAGGGTCAAACGTACACATATACAAACACATGTATGCGTACACGTGCTGAACATTCTCATAAGATTTACCGCCACTTCTGATGTCTTGAACACGCAATATTGTCATTATGTGGTAGGGCGTATATGGGTTTTAGTAAGTCAAATGAGGTGATTATGATTCTTTTTACAAAATTAGCGTTATATTATATGATTTAGCTTCATATTTATTACGGAGAGTTATATTTTGAATAACACATGAGTTATATGAGGTATATGGTAACATTATTTCGAAGTGAATAATTTATTTTAGATTAAATATATTATTTATTTTCCTAATGGCTTATTTGTACTTTCTTTTACGAAGTAATCATTCGAATATTCCTCGAATCGGTAATTTGAAATACTATAACTAGAATAACAACGTAATAATAATAATAAAATAATGTATGAATATATTATAAGTATATACTTATACCTTGTGAATGTTGAAGGCCTTTCTTAAATAATATACTTCTATTTTTATTTGTTTGTTGGTTTGTTTTAAGATAAAGCTCGCTCGTGTCTTGAAGCGATCTAAAGAGGATTCGTCTTTTCGTTTGTATTTTGAAAATATGCTCCGTTTGCTCAGCTGTTTGTTATTCGAGGATCGTAGTGGGCTTGCTGGTACGTGTTTACAACGCAGCTAGGATAAATAAACATTTCCAGCCTGGTTGCCGAATTGTTTCGTTTATTAAAGTTCCAGTTTCTCGCCGAAGATAGCGAACGAATTCTTTCCTTTTCGAACGAGAACAGAGAAAATACAGAATTGTTCTTCACTACTCACCCACCCTCTTCTTCCAGCCAATTGGTTATCAATCGCATGTGATCCTCCCCAGACCCAGAACACTTTTGTGTTGCACGACTTTATTGTTTTGTCAAGTTTGGTTTACGCCAGCTTTGTTTATTCATGGAAAAAACGAATGAAATCATTTTATTTCGGTCTTTTATCATATTTCAAGCTTCAATTCTAATTCAATTTAGTGCCAGGTTTTTATTGAACTTTCTGAGTATTATTCAAATAAAATAATATTCGTTGCATGTGAATGTGTGCGCGTAAACATACCATGTCATGAATACAAATGAATATATAACGATTTGACGTTTACAATGTGAAAATCAAAAGGAAACAAATATTTACTTTCTTAACGAAATTACACATTTTGACCATCTTTGAACTGAGGAACGCCTTAGATTCAAATCTGTTGAAGGTGAATGTATGAAATCAATATCTTAACCAGAAATAACGGTTTATTCGTGCTAGTTATACAATATCTCAATATTAGAGAAAAAGTGATTATTATAAAAGTTGAAGATATTAAAGTTGATACCAACTTTTCTTTAAAACGTTTTTAGACAACAAGCTTATGTACAATGCACCTATGCGTCCAGGTCGCGTTATAAGTAATATATGAGATGCGAGCAGCGGTTTTTAATTATTATAGCCTTTTGGTTAACACAGAAATAATGTTATAGACATAAAAAGTCCTACAATTTATTGTAGATTACTTTGATAAACAAATTTTAGTGCATATTTTAAAATTAAAAGTTATAATAATTAATATTTTTTTACGGTCTTTGAGTTAACAATATAAAAAAATATCTGGAGTGGTCTGCACTCAACTTTCTTTTACGCAGTTTTCAATAGATATAAATATATGTATATATATATATATATATATATATATATATATATATATATATATATATATATATATATATATATCCAAAACCTGCTGTCAAACTAACCAATACTCTACTGAAATATTCTGAAATGTCATTTATCTAATAGAGTCTTTTGTTTTCCTGACAAAAAAGCAGATGATCCGATTTTATAAGCTACATGCGAATCCATTGCAACGTAAACAAGATATTTATAATGTTTCGTAGCATTTTTCTCGCAACTGGTACATTTTTTGAAGAAATGTTTCAAACAAAAGTTGTGCTAATTATTAATATCTTTCATTATAAATATGACTATATTTGTCGTAAGTGTAGCCGTTCTAGTGATATTGAAGATAGAACAAAAAATGCATAGAGTAAACATGCACTTCCGGTTCGAAATTTTTCATGATTACAATACTTACTTATTACTCTGTAAAAGAAAGTAATATTATAAACATAAAATATCTTAGAATTATTATTAAAAAATGGGTTGTGGCCAACGCGGGACTTTCTTTTACGTAGTTTTCATCAATATTTATTGATTATAAAAATATAATATTAAGAAATAATAATCCAACAGAAGAAATATAAAAAACCAAGCTTACCTTATATAAATGAATGAGTTGAAAATTATACCAATACCAATTTGTAATGATTTTGAAGTACAAACTATCAAAACTAAACAATTCTATACAGAAATATTCTGAAATGTCATTTATCTAATTCAGACCATTTTGTTTTCTTGTCGAAATATTGACAGGCGCAGATGATCCTATTAATTAAGCTACATTCGAATCCATGACAACGTAAACAAGATTCTTAAAATTTTCGGTAGCGATATTCTCGTAACTGGTACATTTATTGAAGAAACTTTTCAAACAAAAGTTGTGCGAAATATTAATATCTTTCATTATAAACATAACTATTTTTGCCGTAAGTGCAGCCTTTCTAGTGATATTAGAGATAGAACAAAAAATGCAAAGAGTAAACATGCACTGCTGGTTTGAATATTCTTTTCAAAAATAGGAGGTGCACAACTAGACCATATACAAGTCTTAAGTTTGAAGCCTCATAATTTTACGTTGGACAGTTTCGGCTCTAGAGCGTTCACATACACACACACACACAGACGTCACTCCGAAAATAGTCACATTCGATTCAGGGAAGCTCAAAAGGTGTATATCCGTTGAAATCTTGAGTTCGATTTTTTTGGTGATCCCTATACTTACTTATTACTTTGTAAAAGAAAGTAAAAATTTGGACGTTTTAATTATTTTTATAAGGGAAATATTAAGGTGGGCTTCAAATTTTGGGGCCCTATAACTCGGGAAATATACGAGCAATTGGAGTTAAACTGCAACCGGATCCAAATAGGATGCCAAATAGAATGTGTACCAAATTTGGTGTGAATCGTACGGGTACCCTCAGAGGAGTAGAGGGCTCAAATTTGGTCTTACGAGCGAGCGACGACTAACATCCAAGTATATAAGTTATATATATATATATATATATATATATATATATATATATATATATATATATATATATGTTATATATATATGGTGATGAGACAAACACTTTCTATTAATGAAATTTTTTGATCTGAGAAAGCTACAGACAGTCGACCGAATGCTTTAGCTTCTTTAGTACTTCGTAGTTAAGTGAAATCCACTCTAGCTTTTTTATTAATATAAATTTAATAATTAATTGAAAATAAGTAATTTTATATAATAAAGAATTTAAGAATGCAAATCTTACACAAATAAAATTATAAGTCCATTGGACACACATGGTATGTAGAGGAATATTTTGATGGATGCAAAAATGCACGCGAATGAAATAGTTCGAAAGAAGTGTAGTGTGTGCAGTAGCAGCTAACAGTCACATTAGGTTAAAGCAGGAAACGTGAAAAGCCGAACAGGATTTATATATTCCCGAAGGATCCCCCGATAGCACGGGTATCGATCCTTCGGGCCACGGGAGCGACACTGTTGCGTTCGAAGGTAATTATGGTAATCTCATCGGTCTACGTGCCCCCTCCACTCACGTACGGCTTGCTTTACACACGCACCGATGGACACACACACACACACAGACGGACACACATACAGTCGTTATCTTTTATGATGTGAGAGCGACAGGTAGGCAACAGTGTTTTTAATGGAATCACCGCCCGTTATTATCTCCACGTTTTTTCACCCTCGTTTAAGGATCATTCTTTGTTGTGTGTTTTGCTTAAGGTGAAATGGCCTGCTTTTACTTTCAAATGCTGTGAAACGCCATTATGAAGGTAGACATCATTTTGTTTAAATCAGAATGGATCATCAACGTCTCCCGCTTTTATTATGTTAAATGTTTGGTTTTAATGCAGATTTATGGTCGATGAAATACATTTTCATCTAATTTAAGGAGACCTTTATGGTAATTCTTCTTTCAAATATCGTCAAATATATTATTTTCATAACATGATTCTTTAAGATCTCAATAATGTATCCAAGATATTATTCTCAAAACTCGATGTTTTAGTATTAGTTTTACACTCTTTTGTCCGCGCCGGCATGCACCATTAAGTAAATAACGGGAAAAAAATAACGTGCAAGTAGATCTCGAACTTTTAGAAGGGATAGAAAATGAATGCTATATATCGATTTATTTTCTTATTTTATTATTTAAAAGAAATCTATTACTTGAAAATCGCATTTGTTGAAAATCTCGGTTTCTATACATCTGATCGTGATTAGTTGAAAACTACTAAGCCGATTTTAAAAATTCTCTTTTTCCTATATTTCTATGATGTAATATTTATAAAAGAAATTATTAATTTAATGTACTTTCTCATCCCTAAAATCAATTTCAAAACTTTAAACGCGTTTATCTCGAAACACGATTTTTGAAACTCTGGAACACGATTGACAAAAAAACTACGTTAACGATTTGCAAAATAATATATGAGCATATTTATTAACTAATTCTTGGTGCAATGACGTAGGGATTCTTCTTTTAAAAATATTTTAAATATTTACTAATATTCTACAGAAGCTATGACTTATTACTACAAGGGGCCGTATTTGTTATTGAAATATTGCTTTTAAATTATTGAAATTTTAAACTGTTAATTATTACAAATTACATTGTTTCGTGTACTATTATTCTAATATATATATATATATATATATATATATATATATATATATATATATATATATATATATATATATATATATATATATATATATATATATATATATATATATATATATATATATATATATATATATATATATATATATATATATATATATATATATATATATATATATATATATATATATATATATATATATATATATATATATATATATATATATATATATATATATATATATATATATATATATATATATATATATATATATATATATATATATATATATATATATATATATATATATATATATATATATATATATATATATATATATATATTTCTGTTCATACGTCGCCGTGTAGATTACTTCCATTTATGATAATATTCGAGTTAAAAATCCCTAATTTGGACAAAATGAGGAGATAATCCAGGATATTACAACAGCATTTTTAGCTCGTCGTACGAAATACCACGGCCGTGTGTCTGTAGCGTTCTCGGATCAAAAAATTTCCTTAACAAAAAATGTTTGTCTCGTCGTCCAGAATCCAAATATATATAACTTATATACTTGGATGATAGTCGTCGCTCGCTCGTAAGACCAAATTTGTATCCTCTACTCCTCTGAAGGTACTAGAGCGATTCACACCAAATTTGCTACACATATTATTTGGCATCCCATTTGAATCCGTTCGCAGTTTAAATTGCTCGTATACTTCTCGAGTTATAGGGCGTCTAAATCTGGAGCCCCACTTAATGCTGCCCTTATAAAAATAATTAAAACACCTAAATATTTTACTAAAAATTCTACAAGTTTTTTTCACATTGTTAACCTAAAGGCGGTAAAAAATTATATAATAATATAATTTTGAATTTTACAATATGTACTAAAACTTGTTTTTTATAAAAATAATCTACAAACAATTGTAATATTCTTTATATCTATAACATTTTTTTCAAATAGTTAACCAAAAGGGCATAATAATTAAAAACCGCTGCTCGCTTCGCATATATTACTTATAAGCTTGATCTCATAACCGACGTAACTTACACAATCTAATTTATTCGTTTCTATGGCAACAGCGTTAAATTTGATGATTTTAGGTAGTACGGGCTTTAGCCGTTTAACGTGAAAACAGTATTAAATATGTTAAAAATCACAAATCACACGAAATGACTGTTTCATTACTTGATTGAGGTGATATGAAGAAGGTTTTGTGAGAGATAATGGGCTATAAAATATGTAAACCAGAGAAGCCATGGCTGGCGACAGTGTCGAGTTGCGCCTGTCTGCCACATCGCTATTTAATTCATTGCTAAGTTATTCGTAATGAATGATGCAAATTGAGTGGGGAAAACCGTTGATTTAAAAGAGCAGCGCATTGAGAGTAGAGTCGTCGTATAACAAATTGCGGGCACCAATTCGGCTGTAATTTACGCGGATTTCATTAGTGAAAAAGACTGGATTACTTTGCATTGATTGCACAAACAATTTACCATTTCGCCAAATTGATTTTGCATTTATTTTTACTTGCGGTTTTTAATTACTGCTGCGGCTAATGACTTATTTTTCCTCGTATAAGATGCCAATCTGAATGTTAACGAAGAAATTTGAATAAGGCTCGAAACCGAACAAAATGCATGAATATGAATAATATTATAAGCCAATTATTTGTAACTCTACGATTTACGTAGGGTGGATTCGAAAAACTGAACCACTTAAGGGTAACACCTCTTTGGCCTTTTCAAAAATTCGTTTCTTTTTCTATCTCGAAGTATTGTTTATATATATATATATATATATATATATATATATATATATATATATATATATATATGAAAATTAAATTCTATTGATATCAAAATGATATCGAAAGTGAATGGACAATTTTCGAGCTATAGAAGTAGAGCGTTCATCGGCGCGCTAATACATTCTCGCACGGCGTTTTCAACAAAAACGGAGTTTAAGGTCTGCTTAAAATCATTTACCTTATGAGTAATTACACTTTCAACCTGCTAGTAGATGACGTGTATGCTGTTTACTGTTGAAATCATTTGCAGGAAGAGTCCTAACAACTATCACCGACGCTTGAGTATAATCGCTGTAGATGTGTATTCCAGCGTTTTTCTCGAAACATCATTTCCGAAGTCGGTGGGCACTCTAGCTTCGCCAATTTTCAATTGATCGCCTTGATTTTTTTTTTATATAATCGTCACATATTTTTCTATCGAAATACCTAGGATTCTTCGAAAATTATGAAATCTCGATTTTCTATGCAACTTTAAGTAACAAATTTATTGGCTAAAAATGTATGCTTTACTTTGAATCGATGTAATTTTATTAAATATACATATTTTTTGAAACGACTACGTATATACGTAGCCGTTTCAAAATTTAAAGAAATTACTTCGATTCAACATGTAATCTAGATCAGTGAAACAAAATAAAATAGTTTTCTTAGTCCAAATGCTATCGATATCGATAGCATTTGGACTAAGAAAACTATTTTATTTTGTTTCACTGTTCTAGATTACATGTAAACTGACTTATCATGCCTACTGTTTAACCATCTATTTTCTGAGCGATCCCGATTATCAGCTGTCAAGCCGCCATTTCTTAATATATTGAAAATATAAAAAGAACTACTTTAATGTAACTATAATAAATTAGTTTACTTAGATTTTCATAAAACCTTTGCATGTCTTCATTGAGAATTCTCGAAAAAGTCTTATATTTTAGTGGCTCAAACTGGTGTTACCTTTTAATAATTCCCTAATCTTACAGATACCTCCTTATTTATCGTTCCAGATGCCATATAGTTGAACCAATAAAGATATCAGATCGAACGACTATATACGACGATATATATCCGAGAACTTCAATTTCACCTTCAATCGAATTTAATTGCGTTCAACTACGTAAACTGTGTAGTTGATCAATGTTTACGGTTCTCTGATTTGTAATATGATAACATTGAAACAATCTAGTTACCATAATTTAGAACAATTACGTATTACCCCTCGAGCGACTGATTTACTTACACACACACACACACACACACACACACGCATACATACAATATACAAAGTCAAATATTCGCTCTATAAGAATTAAATATAAATTCGGTATCCAGATGATAAAAATAGCTCTCTACATATAAAATCGAATAACAAGAAAAAAGAAATCAGACCTTGGAGATTAGAGAATACTTGTTTTGTGTATCTGTTGGTGTGCCAAGTTGGAAAAGAATAAACAAAAATCAATATATATGTATAGAAGGAACCGGCATGGCCTCCTAGGACCGTGGAACTTTCTTTTTTACAGAGTTGTATACAAACCAGAAAAACATCAGACGAGTTGGAAAAAACGAAAACAAATAAATGAAGGTGTTCGTTGCGACGTGACCGCCGATAAATATTATTGTTCACCGCTGATTTTTTTTCCTTCTGCCGGTTCCCGCAAAAGGAAATACGCGTTGCGGTGTGCGCAATGAAACGAGTTATTTGACAAAAAAACAAAAAACCCGACAATTGCACAAGAAATATTATCGAAGGGAATTTGAGACAAGTATCTTGTGGGAGAATTATTTGTTACGCTGCGTAAATGATTCAGAATTTTGTTTCGTTACGGAAAGATAATATGAATGCATTCCAGTTGCTTGATAGAGCAAAAAACATAGTACTTACGATTCTGCGAATGTTACAGACAAACACGACAGAAAACTATAGTTCTTTTTACATACTGATAGGAGAACGAATGAAAATTATTATATACTTTGTGACCTCATTTCTTAATGTAACAACTTCATGTTGTATGTAATATGATATCGATTCATGTTATATAAATCTTGAATCAGTAACAAAGCTTACAAAGAGTTCAATCGGTAAGAAGATACGTAAGATTAGCTAACCAAGCTCTCAATCAAATGGAAAATATAAGTAAACATTTGAATTGTGAGAAAATTTGTTATGAAAACGTGAATACATTCTAGAATTTATATTAGGATGCGTGTGGGTTGTTTATGTCTCCGAGTGTACATTTCTACCACTCATATGTATGCAACATTGCACAAATGTAATTTCCGTAAGTATGCAATCAAATAAGTGATTTTAGCCAGTCTAGTTCATTTATTTTATTAGTGCTGCCATTATTGTTTGATTATCCGTCGAATTAACTACGCTGAACAATCCCAATTAGTTCTACACGCCCATCAAAAAAATTGTTGTTTTTTCAACAGTTTATGAGACATGCTTTAATTAAAATGTTAGTTAATCTTTTCATAACTTTTACTACGGTAAATTAATATTATGAAACTGTTTTTGTGTAAGCTAATTTTCTGTTTACCTTTTTTGAGTCCAAATTGTGTGTAGAATAAAGCCCTACAACGGTTAATCGTTATTGGAAGTATTGGAAAAGTTACAGTCAATTTAATGCGAGTGCGCACCGATTGAAATACAGGTATACGACGGGACTCGGCTGGATAACTAAATGCGTTTTCCTTGAAACTACATTTTTCGGCGCGCCGACTAAAGTAGCGTTTTAACGGAATAACTAATCATCTTCGAACTTTTGAACCCGATAGTTTATTCATTTTGTGGGACTATGAACCTATAATATGTGGAAAATATTAATTTTAAAGATATTTTAAGGCACATTGAAGAGAAAATACATGGGTAATAATGACACATTTCTTCAAGCGACTACCATGTTAACAAATTATGTTCAATTATAATAAAAATAGTTCATTGCTGCACAAATTTAATATATTATGCTAAAATACTTGTTTCGTTTTTATTATTATTATTATTAGGAGATGCGCAGGGTCTGCACGCGCTCTATACCCTTACTCAGCCTGCCATAACTCGATTAAATTTTATGATAACAATGTGATAAAAATGATGTCTTGAATCAATAACAATATACAATACGTGGATGAACTCTATTTGGTGTTACTTTCCTAGTTCATCCAAAAATAATTCGATGTTGAGCTATATTTCGAGTTGATGAATTGTAACCTTCCTTTAAATACCAAATTTGAATTCGATCAAACGAAAATTCCGATGTGATCAATACTTATAATTGAGGCCGCAGGCCGGACATGTCATGTATTTCGAGAGTTCATAGTTTTTACACAAATTAATAAATTCGACAGTAAATAATTACATCAAACGGGTAACAATATGTATTAAATTAGCAACCACCCAAAATGACACTCCTGTGTTTGGACAGGGTTATATACACTGTAAAAAATTGATGTAAATTTACAACTATAACTAAAAATAATTTAATTTTACCAATTTTAATTTACTAGAATATTAATGTAATTTTACTATAATTACATGATTTATAACTGCATGTTTACAAAGAAGTCTTGTAAATTTACCAATAATTCTTAAATTGACTTATTTTCCAATATACTTTATTGAATAATGGCGGTAAAAAAAATTGAAATGCTTGGGAAAAGCAGTCGTATTTTAATAATTAATTTTATTTAACCCAATGTTTTGGCATCCAATATGCCCGAAATGCCAGAAGCGAACGTGCGCCACTGTGTTTATAACGGATTAGCCTAGATGAGTAACTTGTCCGAAACGACACAGGGTTTGTATATCAATGAAAGCCAAAGCAGGGAGGGAAATAATGAATAAAACCATTTGCGGACTACGGATCTTTGCACGGAAAACGTAATTACCGGCCGAGCCAGGGCTGGAGACAGGGGGGTGGAATAAATGCAATCTTGGCAACGCAGTCGTCGTAACGTAACGACAACCGGCAGTTTCATTTTTTACCCCGCAGCGATGTCGACGGCGAATTGGATAATCCACTTAGGTTCAATTACAACCAAATGACCGCTGCATTCCGGGAAATTGAACTACCGCCAGTTCAAGTTGAACCGGCCGCTACCACCGTGATGTCATCGTATTAACGGGTGCTGCGTCGCCTCATTCCACATAACCTTGTTTTAATATGCCTCGAGCAGGAATAGCGGTGAGGCAGTCGAACGCACTCTTCGTTTATATCGCTTTTTGAGTTCGGAGCAAATTCAATTACGGCTCGTTGATTGGCACATAGGATACATACATCATAAACCTAACTTATGTTTATCTCGTTGTACAGTATTTACAAAGAATTATGTGTTCGGTCGTACGTCTGTAAAATTTTAGAATAGCCATTGTTTGCACGTTTTCTATTTCCGAAAATGTATATAACTTATAAGCTTTGAATATGTCGTTCGCTCATTCGTAAGGCCAAATTTGTGGACACTACACTGTTAAAAAAATACATGCAATATTACACAGACCACACTTGGTCATAATGTAACCTACTGTGCACTATGTAATATTACTTATGAGTGTAATATTTGCTTTGAGAGAAAAGGACTTGCAGAATTTATCTGTAATTTTACGATTCACTTTGAAAATATACATTTTTTGGAAAATTGTACTTGACTTAATGCAATATTACATCGTTTTGTGTAAAAATTACATTTTTATCGGTAAATTTTACTTACTAAATTGTTATGTAACATTTTTAATGAATAAAATAATCTAATTAGGTAATTAATTACATGATGTATTGTAATAATAATTATATTGAAATATATTCGGCACCAAATTAATGATACCATTTTCATAACACCAATAGTCTAATTAGCATTGCATATATTTGAGAGAATTAAAAAAGAAATTATACGCAGTATTGCAGGTTCTTATGTAAATCAAGCTTAGGTACAACGCACCTTTGCGTCCAGCTCGCCTTATTAGCAGTAATATATGCGATGCGAGCAGCGGTTTTTAATTATAATGGCCTTTTGGTTAACAATTTGAAAAAAAATTATAGATATCAAAGGTCTTACATTATTTTGATGAAAAAAAAAATGAAGTACATATTTTAAAATTCAAAATTATATACAATAATTTTTTATGGTCTTTCGGCTAACAATATGGACAAATCTTGTAGATATAAAATATCTTAGAATTTTATAGTAAAATTTATAGGTTTTAATTATTTTTAAAGGGGCATTATTAAGGGGGACTCCAAGTTTTGGATCCTTATAACTGGGGAAGTTTACGGGCGATTGGATATAAACTGCGAGTGAATTCAAATGAGATGTCAAATAATATGTGTACCAAATTTGGTGTGAATCGCTCCGATACTTTCAGTGGAGTAGAGGGCACAAATTTGGTCTTACGAGCGAACGACGACTAACATCCAAGTATATAAGTTATATATATATATATATATATATATATATATATATATATATATATATATATATATATATATATATATATATATATTTGGATTCAGGACGAAGAGACGGGACAATCACTTTTTGTTAAAGTAATTTTTTGACCTGAGAATGTTACAGACACATGATTAAACACTATAGCTGTCTTGTACTTACGTACGACGAGTTACAAAATAGCATTGTGTACTTTTGCAAAAATCATTATAATGTATTTACATATTGTGTATATATTTAAAAAATCTCTGTAATTTTAACTTAAAAAATGTTAAATTTCATGTTTAACGTAAGCGGTCTAGCATTTTGAAACATTACACAAATGAATGTAATATATTTAGTATTGTGTATATTTGGGAAAAAACTGTAACATTCATTTAAACAAGATTTGGTACGCGTAAAACGCACCAAAATGCAAAGCTCGTCTGTAGGTAAAATATGCGTTGCGATCAGTGGTTTTTAATTATTATGGCCTTTTGGTTAACAATTTGAAAAAAATATTATAGATATAAAAAACTTACTATTTTTTGTAGATTATATTGATAAAAAAAATTTCGAGTGCTCATTTTAAAATTCAAAATTATAATATTTAATAGATTTTTTCGGGCTTTGGGTTAACAATATGAAAAAATCATGTAAACATGAAATATCTTAGAATTTTTGAGTATTATAATTATTTTTATAAGGGCAGTATTAAGAGGGGCTTCAAATTTTGGGGCCTTATAACTCGGGAAGTATACGGACGATTGGATTTAAACTGCGGATTCAAATGGGATGCCAAATAATATGTGTACCTAATTGAAGTGAATCACTCCGGTACCTTCAGAGGAGTAGACGACTAACATCCAAGTATATAAGTTATATGCATTTTTGGATTCAGGGCGACGAGACTAACACTTTTTTGTAATGAAATTTTTTGATCCTTCGGTACTACGTACGGCGAGCTAAAAAATGTAAGAACACATAGCACTGTGTAAATTTACATTTTCCTAGCAATCATTCATAATTTTATGCAAAGAATTGAAAATTTATGCTAGTCAGTATAAATTTACAAAAAGAAAAAACCTACTTTAAAGTATATGTCATATTACATGGATTTTTAACAGTGTACCCTTATTGCAATAAAATTGGGTATATGCGTATTTGTTTACTTTTAATTCCAATACACTATTTTAAAAATGGGACCCTTCTAATTTATTTTTCTTTTTTGAATCCAACAATTTTTCTGGAAGTGCAGCCATTTGATGTAAATATAATCATAATCTAAGTAGTTTTTCGCAATTACAGCATAAGTAAAAAAAAAACCGTTGTTTTTACGTAAAGCGACTTACACATCTAGACATCCAGTTGACTTTTTCGTGATCCCTATAGTTTTTAGCTCGCCGTAAGTAGTACCGAAGAAGCTTAAGCATTCGGTCGTGTGTCTGTAGCATTCTCGGATCAAAAAATTTCATTAAGAAAAAGTGTTAGTCTCGTCGCCCTGAATCCAAAAATGTATATAACTTATATACTTGGATGTTAGTCGTCGCTCGTAAGACCAAATTTGTGCCCTCTACTCAAAGCGATTCACTCCATATTATTTGGCATCCCATTTGAATTCGCTCGCAGTTTAAATCCAATCGCCCGTGTACTTCCCGAGTTATAGGGCCCCAAAATTTGGAGCCCCCCTTAATATTGCCCTTATAAAAATAATTGAAACATAATTTTTTTTTACATAAAATTCTAAGATATTTTATATCTACAAGATTTTTTTATATTGTTAACTCAAAGCCCGAAAAAATTTATTAAATATTATAATTTTGAATTTTGAAATAAGCACAATTTTTTTTTATATCTATATATTTTTTTAAAAAATTTAAGACTTTTTATATCTATAACATTTTTTCAAATTGTTAACCAAAAGGCCATTATAATTAAAAACCACTGCTCGCAACGCATATTTTACCTAAAGGCGAGCTCTGCGCGTTGGTGCGTTCTACGCGCACGAAATCTTGTTATAAAATAAAATAATTTTCATAGTTACTACAGCTCCACATCCTAAGGAAATTACAATTTTAAAATAAAAAATCACAAATTTATTGTTATAATTAACTAGATATTATCTGTATCTCAAAATAAATAATATTGACTGTGTATGCACCAATGTTAGTGTTATAAAAATCCAACTGTATGATTGATTCATGTTTTCTTAATCCCGAAGGACTAGATTATGAGAATACAAATTCTAAAGAACCCAGATCCCCTTTAATACGGCTCTGATCTAAGTTATCATCATTCATTCTTTGACAGTTATACATTTCTCTGAATATATTCACTTCCACATAAACATATATAAATATATGTTTTTCGCGGTTCACATTTCAACGAAACGAAATTAATAATGTTCTTAACAACACAAGGAAAAGTTTGATGAATATATAATACGAGTTAACGCATAATTAGAATGATCATTTTTTGCAAGTTGATGAAATAAAAGCGCATGTGTTAACATTAATTTTATAACAGTGGGCCGACTGGCAGCAGCTTTCAGCAAATTTCATTACGGAATTGTGTTTTTCGGTGAGCAGTTCTTTTTACAGAAAATTGTGAGGTTTTCTTGCTCACTGTAAGAGTGACCACAAAACTCATAAATTATGCTGTTGGCCGACGAAAACTTCAGTACTGAAGCTATAAAAACAACGGGAAAAAATTGTTGAAAACACCAACGTCCGGTCTGCTATTTTAAATAGATTCTTTGTCGTTTTTTTCATGTGTCGCGGACGGCACATTGTTATAAATTAATAATTTTTTACATGCATTAATTACACGTTGACATGTTATTTAATTAATTTGTTATTTATAAGATTTGATGATTTGATGTTGATAATCGTATTATAATTGCTTGACATGCCGAAATGAAATATTATAAAAATGATTGATTTTATTATTTGTTCCTAATGAATTTACATAACATTTTATAAATGTTTAAATAGTATTTGGATTTGGTGTTCGCATTGTGTTTTACATATTAAATTTTACGATTATTAAATAATTATTATGCATTGAATTTCGATTTTAATATTTCATTATTATTATTATTATTATTATTTATTTAAGCTCCAAACATTTACATGGTATTGTTTTCAGATATTATATTTTGTATGACAAATTTGAGGTGGCCCTTAATTGACTTTCATATACATAGATTTCACTTTATATGTATAATATTGTTTAGTCATTCCACCATTGCCATGAAAAAATATCAATATGTGACTAGGGAAACGTAAATGAAACATAGCTAATTTTAAAGGCGATTTTTCAGTAAATTATACATTTTTAGATAAAACTTAAAAACAATATAGATTCGAATATGTGACTATTTTTGTAATAACGTCTGAATTCTGTGTGACTGTGAATGCGCTAGAGCCAAAACGGTAGAACACACAATTGTGAAGCTACTCTATGCATCCTTATCTCTAGAATGGCTGCACTTATGCCAAAAATAGTTATAAGATATAAATATTTAACACAATTGTTTTTCGAAAAGTTTCTTTAAAACATGTTCCACTTACGAGAAAACTGCTACAGAAAATCTTAAATTTCTAATTTATGTTCCCGTCGCATTTCAAATCCAATCGTCAGTACAGGTCCGGAGTTATAGGGCCCCAAAATTTAGAACCCTGCTAAATACTACCCTTAGTCAACTTATATTATTTTATGTCATTAAAGTTTTTTCAAATTGTGAGTCCATAGGCTTAAAAAAAAATTTTTTTTGAAGTAAATCAGACATTGAACGCCATCTATAAGTGAATCGAATTAGTTACGTAACAGTAATTTTTTTGGTTATATTTTCCATTATATAAACTATTTGCTTCTGAGATTTGATTAATAAAATTAGAAAATGTTCATCAAATAATTTTCAATATCCTTGGTTAATCACGAAACGAACGATATGAATGTTTCTATGTGTGAATTTTCAAATGTGGGGTTATGGAAATTAATACTGTTATGGTACTGGAATAAATAAATCTCGGAATCATAATTGGTTGGATTGATTCAGCCGGCTCTGAGTGTAATGTCGATGATTTAGAATTATTTACGTAAACTCAGAAATTCATTTATTTCATATTAAAAGCAGAAGAAATGTCATCAAACATTCAAGACAACATAAACCAAATTTTTAAGACTCGTCGTATATTGTATATTGTATAAAAACAATAGTTTGAATATTAGAGAAACTTGAATGAAAAAGATGAAAATATGCTCGTTAAATATATATCCCAATAATGAATTGCAATCGCCTATAGTATTGTATTTATTGCGATTGGGCTCACCGGAACGGCGAGCTGGTAGCACTGGCGCTTGCACCAGTTCTTGTTTGTATTTAATTATTTCCAAAGTAATCTACAAAATATTGTATGACTCTTGTATCTATAACATTTTTTCAATGCATCGCATATATTACATTCATAAGGCCAGCTGGACGCATAGGTGCGTTGTACTTAAGCGTGTTTATATATATATATATATATATATATATATATATATATATATATTTACATATATACTTAATGTAAATTTACATATATATATATATATATATATATATATATATATATATATATATATATATATATATATATATTTACATATATACTTAATGTAAATTTACATATATATATATATATATATATATATATATATATATATATATATATATATGTAAATTTACATTAAGAAAAAACGTCTGTTTAAGTGAATTTATATTTTAACCAGAATTTTCGGAAAGTAACACACTGTGCGTCACTGAGTAAATGCATTTTCAATACTTTCTTTTATACATTACGTATACGAAAGTAATAAGGCTAACATTATAACCAAATTATTCTGTTGATATTGGGTTTATATAAATATGATGCACTGAAAAAAAAAAAACGTTGCTAATTTATATAAAATTATACTTAAAAATGTTACTAGAATTCACAATATTTACATAATTTTCAAATATCATTTTACAGAAAACTGTAACATGTTACTTTTAGATTGTAACACCATTATAGGGGGAAAAACATGATGATATTTATTAACTTTATTTATGTGGGGAATATAAAATATTTATGTAGTAGTACTCGGATAATCTTTTTCAAACAAGAAATATTCATGATTAAAATCTTCACTTTTAGCAACGTATAAGTAGTAGAATTAGCAATAAAATAACTTTAAGTAGGTACTTGCAGATGTGGTATTTGTTAAACAGGTATAACAGTAAATAAAAACAGAGTATTCAGGGCGCGATTCGGCTCGACGCGACACGACACGGTAATAACATGAAGGTAAAAACCACAAAATTGAGGGACGTTCGCTGGTTACAGAAACGAGTAATTTCCCCGATAGTGTTCAGTTTAGCGTGCTTAATACGCAATTGCGTTTCGATAGCCGACGCTTTCATATCGCTTTCCATTGCTAAAATTACAGTTTTTCTAGTAATCCTATTACGGTTGTGGTTCTTTCTTTGTTTTTTCGTAACGTGGCCTAAATCGACAATGATTTTCTATTCCTCGATTTCAGCACATGAACACGCTTTGTTGCAATACGAAATATTTGCTTTTGTTTTATGTCAACGTACACTTCTATTACCAATGCAGTAATTAAATTGCATTTTTATCTGTTTTTACTTTTAATCCACTTATAATACCAGTGTAAATATTGGTAATATTTAATGTTTAACATATTTATCTCGTTTCTGTATTTATTTTGTATTTAGAGTATGCTGAAGATTTATATTATTATTTCTTTTTTAGGTATTCAGAGGTTTAACCTGTGTATATCACGTTCTCTGTCTAGCAACGGTATATATCTATTAATCTCTGACATATTAATCTTTATATAAATAGTTTCGTAAAGCGTGCCGTGTAGAGCCATATAATATCTACAATATGACATATTTTTTACAACAAATTATTATTATTTTAGCTATAAATACATATATTTTGGGAATTTCATATTTAACAGGTACTATAGTAAAATGTCGATGTGAAAAAGTATGACATATTTTAAATATTGTACGGTTCTACACGGCACGTTTTAACTCGGGAAGTATACGAGCGATTGCATTTAAAATGAGAGCCAAATAATATGTGTAGCAAATTTGGTGTGAATCGCTTTGGTACCTTCAGAGGAGTAGAGAGCACAAATTTGGTTTTACGAGCGAGCGACGACTAACATCCAAGTATATAAGTTATGTAGCGTTTAAATTGTGTAACTTAAACAACTGTTATATATTATAATAAAAGAGGAGGGGGGGGAGCACGTAGCCAATCTAGCAGTAGAGCAATGTATGTGAAGTAGAACGTACGCTTGAGATGTCATGTATCTAGATTAATTAAGTAAATAAAACCGTTAACCTGTGTTGTTAATTAAACGTATTTTGGCCACGTTACAGTTATATATATTTTTGGATTCAGCGCGATGAGACAAACAATTTTTGTTAAGGACATTTTTTGATCCGATAATGCTACAGACACGACCGAATGCTTTAGTTTCTTCGGTACGGCGAGCTAATAAAATATCGTGAAAAAGTATGCCATATTGTAGATATTGTACGGTTCTACACGGCACGTTTTATGAAATTATTTCTATAAAGCTAAATATGTCAGAAATTAATAGATTATTTACTGTTGCATATAAACAGGTTTACTCTTTTTAATTTAATACATTTATTTACTATTGTGAAATGGGAACAAAAATATAGCTTCGGTAAATTATGGTAGGCGACGTTAAATTACCAAATAATCTATCATCAAATGAGACCGCTTATAAAATATCTCACTTTAAACAAGCATTCGGGCAGGCATCAATGCCTTCAGCTCACCATAAAGCAAGCATTTAATTAGTGAAAAGAACAAGAACAAATTATCAAGCATTGGTATAGGTACCAATGCTTTTAGCTCACCTTTGAATGTTTTTGGCTTTGAAGTTAAATAGCTTAGCAGATAAGCATCTTAGGTGAATGCTAATAGAGACATATGATAAACTAATATTTATTTTTTTATTTTTTAGATAATAGCTTAGGAAATATAAGTGTTTCAAGATTTTTCTTAAAAGAATAACGCATTTAAGATGAATATAGAATAACTGACAAGCTCTGTATGGTTTTGACCTTATAGATGATTAAAAGACCTTCAAAATGCTGTTTTAGGAAAAAAATTAGTGTTAATTGCATAGGAGATATGACCGAAATAAGAGCGCACCTGTTATAGCAAATTACAATATTGCTTGTTTGGTGTTAGAATCTCATTATATTTTCAATAATAAAGGAATAAATACATGAATTTTTTCAATATTTGAATCAGTATTAAATTATGAAATTCAGGGGTCGTTTTCACCCTATTAGGGGTAAAAGCACACCTCTATATTTTAAAAATATGAAGTTGATAACCTCAAGCTTAAAAATCTGCACAAATTAAAATTCCGACGCAGGTATAGAATTAGTTCGTAATTTGGCCTCTTTTTGATACCAAGTGACTATACTCTATTTTGTGAATTTGTTGATCTGAGAATGTTACAGACTCGCAACCAAAAACTATTGTACTACTGTACGACGAGCTAAAATCATACAAGCGCAAACATATACATTTATATATATATATATATATATATATATATATATATATATATATATATATATATATATATATATATATATATATATGGTATATATATATATATATATATATATATATATATATATATAAATATATATATATATATATATATATATATATATATATATATATAAATATATATATATATATATATATATATATATATATATATATATATACAATTTAAATCTATTGATTTTTGAAGAAGTAAACCAAACATGTAAATTAAATAACTTGATTGGTGAACATTATACAACACAATACACAAAAAATATAATTGTTTATTGAATATATTAAATTTCAAAATCATAATTCTTAATGGCCAATTGGGTTAAATATGGATGGAATTTATAAATCCTTTTTTTTTTTTGATTTCCTGTATGTATGTTTGATATAATCAAAAATTATTTGTATATATATATATATATATATATATATATATATATATATATATATATATATATATATATTGACAAACCGTGAAACAGTATAATTTAACATAATTAAATGGCACGCAATGTTTGTCATGTCGACGTGGTAACACTCAAATGTATGAAATTCGTCGCAAAATTGAAATGCAAGGCGATAAACATATTTAATGGCGTGGCCAGCAAGGATATTGCATGTGAACTGTGTATTTGATAGCAGACCACTGTTTTGTCTGACATATGACCTGCAAAATACATTTTTTAACACGCTCTGTGAGTATAATTCAAATAGGTCAGAATTATCTACTCTATCCAGTTTTGTTTTAATAAATATTATTTATTGAACTGGAACATGCCATGAATTATTTATGACAATAACACAAATAATGCTTATCGCAAAGTAATGTTGACATTTTTGAAATATTAATTACATGGAAAGAAAATATACATTTCAAATTAATGGCGCCCTGCTGATAGTAATATATCACGGTGATTTTATAAATAATTGCCAACAAATTTATGGTAAGCAAAAAATATCAATTAATTTGACGGTGTGGCCTTCACACGTCTTTCTAGTCCTATTCATATATTGTTTTAACTTCAGCTATAGCAAAAAAGAAAGAAATCAGCGAAATTGATCATATTAAAACGGCACAATGCACAAGTGAATAGGAAAACATAGTAATAATATCCACAGGCGCCACGTTACACAGATAAATAGAAGTTAA
The DNA here is from genome assembly GCA_933228885.1 of Leistus spinibarbis. Lineage (NCBI taxonomy): Eukaryota > Metazoa > Arthropoda > Insecta > Coleoptera > Carabidae > Leistus > Leistus spinibarbis. The sequence goes on from OW121800.1 coordinate 606,784, forward strand.
TAGGTGGTGGGGGTTTGCTATAAATATAGCTTTTAAAATGCGACAAGTTATCTCGTTAAGAAATACAACTTTGTAGTTACCGCGAAACAAGAGCGCATAGCATTAAACTCGTTTCCCCTTAATAGAAACTGGAACTCAAATAACTAAAATTTACCGTTTAAAATGGAGCGAGCGCGACTCTTACACAACCATTATTGGAACGTTCGCACCGACTTCTTTTCTTCACTTGATTCCACTTCAAATTTTGAAGAAATCAGCTCTGAAACATTTAAAAAAATCTGGAGTGGTCTGCACTCGACTTTCTTTTACGCAGTTTTCACTATATATATACCAGCTATCAAACTAACCAATACTCTACAGAAATATCCTGAAATGTTATTTATCTAATTGAGTCTATTTTGTTTTCCTGTCAAAATAACTGATGATCCGATTTCATAAGCTACATGCGAATCCATGGCAACGTAAACAAGATATTTATAATGTTTCGTAGCATTTTTTTTTTCGCAACTAGGGAAATTCTTTGAAGAAATGTTTTAAACAAAAGTTGTGCGAAATATTAATCTCTTTCATCATGAACATTACTATTTTGGTTTGAAGTTTTATATTTTTTCGTTCGACAGTTTTGGCCCTAGAGCGTTCACAGACACACACACAGACACACACACACGCACACAGACACAGAAAAATAATAGTCACATACGATTCAGGGAAAGTCAAAACATGTATATCCGTTGAAATCTCGAGTTCGAAAGTTTTCATGATTACAATACTTACTTATTACTTCGTAAAAGAAAGTAAAAATTATGATTTTTCTATTGGTTCTATTGGTTACGGAATTACTAGTCATATTTATATATTTTATTTTTAACTAATATTCTACAGAAATTTTGACTTATAACTACAATGGGCCGTATCTGTTGTTTCTTTTAAATTATTGATATTTTAAACTGTAAGTTATTACAAATTGCAATATTTTCAAGTATTGTTTTGTGTATTCATATTCAAATATTTATTTCTTTTCATACGTTGCCGATTACCTCCATTTAAGACTCTATTCGAGTTATAAACCCCTAATTTGGACAAAAAGTAGAGATTCCATTTTTCCCATTACCGACGTGACTTACACAATCTAATTTATTCTGGAGCATATAAAATATGTTGTATAACATATATGTCGGAGAGTTTATCGGCTGCACACAAGTACCGCCGCTTAAGAGTTCTTTAAGTGCTCGTCTTGTTTATATCTAGCAATGGTTAATACCTATAGATTTCAGACTTATTAAGATTTATATAAATAATTTTGTAAAGCAGAAATCTAGAATCATACAATATCTACAATATAGCGTATTTTTTATTGCGAAATTTTATTATTGTAGCTGTTAATTGGTAGAATTCAAAAAAGAAATGTGTATACCAATTTGCAGCTACAATAATAAAATTGCGATGCTAAATATTGTATGGTTGTAGGTTTCTACTTCACAAGATTATTTATATAAATCTTAATAAGACTAAAATTAATAGATATTAACCGTTGCTAAATAGAGAATGAGATAATCTAGCGCCTTATATACTTTGAAAATGCATTCTCATCAACATACATTTCAGTGACCGCAATGAATCATAACATTTACAAGTCTAGGAACAACGCACCTATGCGTCCAGTTCGCCTTATAAATAATATATGCGATGCGAGCAGAGAATCTTTTAAATTAGATATTATTGTTTTTAATTATTATGGCCTTTAGCTTAACAATTTGAAAAAAAAAGTTAAATGATATAAAAAGTCTTGCAATTTTTTGCAGATTATTTTTTTAATAATAAAAAATAAATATCTTTTTAGTGCACATTTTAAAATTCAAAATTATAATTTTTAATATTTTTTTACGGCATTTGGATTATCAATATGCAAAAATCTTGTAGATATAATATATCCTTGAATTTTTTATCGAAATTTTGGATATTTTGATTATTTTTCTAAGAGGAGGTTCAAATTTTGGAGCCCTATAACTCGGGAAGTATACGGGTGATTGGATTTAAACTGCGAACGGAATCAAATGGAAAACCAAAAAATATGTGTAGCAAATTTGGTGTGAATAGCTTCGGTACCTACAAAGGTTCAGAGGAGTAGAGTGCACAAATTTGGTCTTACGAGTGAGCGACGACTAACATTCAGGGCGACGCACAGTGGGGCCAAATCGCAAAAAGCTGGTCAAAAGTCGAAATATAAAGTATCAATTTAGGGATTTCTAATAATACAGTTGGGTAAGTTGAAAATCATTGCGTCCATAATTGGATAAGATCATTTACTTATACCTGCGCCTGCGCATTGTTTTAAATGTGGCGTTGCATGAGCAACAACTATACTCCAAAGTTAGTGTGAAATTTAAGTTCAATTAAAATGCGTGCTATATCGGTGTTAACTGTGTTGATAGTTTTCCTTATTGGTTGTTTAATATATCACACTTTGTGTGTTGATATATACAACACAGAAACTTTTTAATATGTAACTTAAATAAAAGATCGAATTTTTAGAAAAACAACTCATTTAATTGTCAGATGACACACATAACATTCTTTTCTTTTTTTTTATATAATGTTGTTTTTTCATAGCAAGCTTTAAATTAAAAAATGTATTGGTGCGAAACATCCCGCCCGCCTTGAAAGGTTTATCTTTCTATCATTTAAAAAAAAAATACGTACACTTGATAACAAAACTATACTAGAAAGTAGAAATTTTAAGTTGAGCATAACACTGCACTAAGCACTGAAATTGTTAATGGGCAATGGACACAATTTTATTACGGGTCTTTTGAAAAGGCCTGCTGATGTGCGTATTGTAGCTGCTCGTACAACGCCGTCTTGTCCAGGATGAATCGTATCGATACGACCCATTGGCCATTGAAGGGGGGAAGTGTTGTCTTCACGTATTAGGACCAGCTGTCCTGGTTTGATGCTGCTGGGTTCTTGAGATTTCCATTTGCGGCGTTCTTGCAGTTGAGTAAGATATTCTTTCGACCAACGTTTCCAAAAGTGCTGTCGAAGAAACTCAACATGTTGCCATCTCGATAGGCGGTTAATAGAAATATGCATTATATGTGGTTCTAAATTGCTATTTAATGAGTCTCCAATCAGAAAATGCCCGGGGGTTAAACATGACATGTCATTAGGATCATTAGATAGCGGGGTTAGAGGTCTAGAATTTAGTATTGATTCGATTTGCGAAAGAAATGTATATAATTCCTCATAAGTGAGAGATGCGTTACCGACGACTCTTTTTATATGAAACTTTGTGGACTTCACTGCCGCTTCCCAAATTCCACCAAAGTGAGGTGCAAGTGGCGGTATGAAGTGCCAATTAACATTATTTTCTGTCATGTATTGCAATATTTTATCTTTGCTTGTTGCATACGTCAGTATCTCATGCAATTTCTGAAGCTCTTTGTTTGCTCCAATAAAATTTGTGCCGTTATCTGAGTAGATATTCAGCGGCTTGCCTCTACGTGCCATAAAACGTTTCATGGCTCCGAGAAAAACTTCTGTGGACAAATCAGTAGCAAGCTCAATGTGGACTGCCTTTGTAGAAAGACAGATAAATATAGCGCCATATGCCTTTGTGGTTTTACTGTTGCGTCTTCTTCCTTCACGAATATATAGAGGTCCAAAATAATCGACACCGCAGTTCGTGAAAGGTCGAGATACATTTATTCTATATTCGAGCAAGTTGCCCATGATATGCTTTTGGGTTACAGGTTTTACCTTAAAACATATTATACATTTTCGTATGACGTTACGTATCAAACTGCGTGCTCCCAGTGGCCAATATAATTTTCTAACTGAAGCAAGAGTTGCTTGATTCCCAGCATGAAGATTTAGCTTGTGCTCATATTCAATAATAAGTTTGGTTAACATATGACCCTTTGGTGAACAATTTGATGTTTGTGTGCATATGGAAGCGCTGCATTGCGCAATCTACCGCCAACTCTTATCAGGCCATGTTCGTCCAAGAAAGGGTTTAAACAAAGTAATTGACTCTTAGCATGGACCGAATTTTGCATTTTTAAATCATACAACTCCCTTGCAAAGGTGGTTTGTTGCACAATTTTGGCTAAACATATTTTAGATTTACTAAGTTCCATCGTAGTCAGAGGACCTGTTACATAAGTATTGTGTGTCTTGTCTATTTTATTCTTCGCATTTTCAATAAAACGTAGACAATAGGCTGTAATACGCAACAATTTTGTGAAGTCTGAATATTTTGAAAAAATATCATAACTACTAATTGTTGTATATGTAGTTGCGATAGTAGTACGACGTTCTGGAATAACGGAGTTAGACGGGTTTACTTTTGATGAGAGGCGATGTGTGATGTCGCTTGAGATCCAGGTTGGTCCAAACCACCATTTTTGACAGTTTATTAGCGATTCAATTGTTTCTCCTCTCGAGATAATATCAGCAGGATTATCAGCAGTCGGTACGTGAAACCAATGGGAGGAATCAGACAGATCTTGAATTTCTCCCACCCGATTTGCGACGAATGTTTTCCATGTTCTCGCAGATGATTTGATCCATGATAGTGTTATTGTGGAATCGGACCAATAATAAATCTTATTAAATTTCATATCGATAGACTTAAGTACTTTGTTCATCAAACGTGCCAATAATAAAGCGCCACATAGCTCTAGTTTTGGTAATGATATGTTTTTCAGTGGAGCTATTCTTGATTTTGAGCATAATAAGTTAGACGAACGTTCACCGATATTGTTGGTAACACAGATATATATACAACTTCCATACGCTCTTTCACTGGCATCCGAGAAACCATGAAGTTCTATATATATTGGTTGTTCACAATTAATAATCCATCGTGGTACTGACAGATGATTGAGGTGATACAATTGGTTTTCAAATTGAATCCAATTTGTATGAACCGTAAATGGTACCGATTCATCCCATGATATTTTTAGTTGCCACAATTGTTGCATAATTAACTTGGCTTTTACGATAGTTGGACCAATTAATCCAAGAGGATCAAATATTTGAGCGATGTTCGATAAAATTTTTCTTTTCGTTAAACGTGTAGAATCTTCGTATTTTGGTTGCGAAAACTTTAGAACATCATAATGCGCATTCCATTGCAGGCCTAGTGTTTTTATGCTCTCATCTTTTTCCAAACTAACGGTTGCAAGGTCAATATTTGTTGAAATCCCATGCACGATTTCCGGACAATTTGATATCCATTTACGCAATTCAAAACCGCCATTTGATAACATGGTGCTGATTTCGGATTGAATCTTTTTTGCTGCGTTAATAGTGTTTGCACCCGTCAGCAAGTCGTCGACATAAAAATCACGCAATGCTATCTTGGACGCAATTGGGTAGTTCGAATTCTCTTCAATAGCAAGTTGAGAGAGGGATCGAATTGCTAAAAATGATGCTGAAGCTGTGCCATACGTAACCGTAGACAGTTCATATGTTTGCAAGTTTTCGGATGGATTTTCACGCCACAGTATGCGCTGTAAACACACTTGTGTTTTGTCGACTAGCACCTGCCGATACATCTTTGCGATATCAGCAGTCATAACAAATTTGTGCGTGCGAAATCGGATGATGATAGAAATAAGATCTTGCTGAATAACTGGGCCCACTAGCTGGATGTCATTAATTGAGACACCTGTTGTTGATCGAGCTGAACCATCAAATACAACACGTAATTTTGTTGTGAGATTGGTAGCTTTTACAACGGCATGATGTGGAAGATAATATGAAGGAACTGGGTTTGATTTGATATTTGCAGATGGTACGAGCTTCATGTGACCAAGGGATAAATATTCTTGCATGAAAGCAGAGTATTCTGCTTTTAGATTAGCATTGGTTGCCAATTTTTGTTCAAGCGAATAAAAACGTTTAGTTGCTTGTGCTTTGGTATCCCCAAGCAACTTTAACGAATTTTGTTTTAGTGGTAATTGCACTATGAAACGACCATCGTCATTTCTTCGGAATGTTTGTTTGAAGTGATCTTCGCAATACTGTTCCGATGGAGAAAAACGTGGTTTTTCAGCGTATTCTTCAATTTGCCAGAATTGGGTTAGTTTATTGTTCAATTGATTGCTGGTTGAGAGATTGCATGAAATTTTATTTGCATTCGCATGAGGCATTACAAGTGAACATTGACCGGAAACGATCCAGCCTAAATTGGTTTTTTGCAATATTGGTTGATTTTTATTTAACTTAATTTGTCCTATGCATAGCAAGTCCCAAAATAATTCTGTACCAATCAGTATATCAATCTTGCCAGAGATATGAAACTGCGGGTCAGCTAGCTTGATGTTTTTTGGAATAATTACATTCGATTGACGAAAAGAATGCAATGGTAGATATTCAGTAATATTTTTCAAAATCAGACAATATACATTGTTTTTATACGCATTGTACCTCGATTTAATTGTTACATTAACACGAGAAGAAATTTGAGTTTGCGTTTGATTGATGCCTCCCACCGGGACATTTACTGGTTCTACCTTCAATTTCAATTTATGAGAGAGAGATTCAGTTATAAAACATGATTGCGAGCCTGAATCAAGTAATGCGCGACATTGTTGATATTGTCCTGTGTTGTCGCAAACATCGATGATTGCTGTGGCAAGTAAAATTTGAGATTCAGTTTGAGTTGTGTATGTGTGATTAGAAATTGATGGAGAAGTAACCGGTTTTTGTGTATTTTCTAAATGAAGTAGGGTATTATGAGCTTTGTTGCATTTTCGACATGCTCCTGAATTGCATTTATTTGCAGCATGGCCCTTTCGCAAACAGTTTATACAAAGACCTTTATTTCTGGCTTCTTTTATACGGTCACTTATTGAAAGTGCTAAAAAGGCATTGCAATGATAAATTGCGTGTTCGTCTGAACAAAATGTGCAGGTATGCTTAGTTGCGGACACATGCGCTGTTGTATATTGCTTATTTTGATTCTTGTTAACATTTGAAGCTTGAGATTTGTTGTTTATTGATGGATTGTATTGATATCTTCTAGTTACCGCCTCTAAAATACCGCATTTATGTGATAGAAAATCGGTTAATTGTTTTAGATTAGGTATATCGTTGCGTTGAAGAGTTGATTCCCATTCTTTTGTGGTAATGGAATCGAGTTTGTTGGTGATTACATGGATTAGTATATCATCCCACTGATCAACTGGACGATCAAGTGATTTTAATATACGAACGTGCTTAATTATTCCGTCTAGAACTACACGCAAATCTGGACCATTTTCTTTTTGCATATTAGGTAGATCGAGTATAGAGTGAATATGTTTATTTATGATGAGACGTTTATTATCGTACCTATCCTTTAGCATATCCCATGCGCAATCATAATTAAGGGCAGAAATTTCTAGTGAGGATAAAATTTCAGCGGCGTCTCCATGCAATGATGTTTTTAGATATTGCATCTTTTGGATTTTTGATAAATTTTCATTAGCATGGATTAACGAATGAAATGTATTATAGAAGTTATACCAATCCTCATATGAACCAGAGAATTTAGGTAAATTTATTTCTGGTAAACGAATAGAGTTTTGAGTTGCAGTTGAGAATCCATTTGAATTTGAATGCATAGATTCTACCTGAGCTAGAGAGTTTTCACGCATGTTTTGCTGGATTAATGCTTCTGCTTTACTACTGATTTTAAAATATTGACATTCGAAGTTTTCGCGCTCTTTTGCTGAGATTGCGGAATCTTCTGTTTCAGTATGTGACTCAATTTCCAGTTGAATTTCATTAAATTGCGATAATATTGGCTCGAATTTAGACTGTCGGCATTTAAGCTCAAGAATATTGATATTATGTGTATCCACTGAGTCTAAATAGAGATCAAATCGCGTAGCAGCTCCTTTGTATGCACCTCTCTTTATGTTAAGTGTTTTCAAATCACACGCCATTGTGATTAATGAAAATTTAAAGAAACGATATGCAGTAGAAACGCAGAAAATGAACAATGATTGGAGACTCACCTTGTATTCGATGACTGTTGAATTATTGGATTTTGGTTGTTGCTGGTGTACCAAATATCCGGCTCGAAGGACCAAATGTTAACTGTGTTGATAGTTTTCCTTATTGGTTGTTTAATATATCACACTTTGTGTGTTGATATATACAACACAGAAACTTTTTAATATGTAACTTAAATAAAAGATCGAATTTTTAGAAAAACAACTCATTTAATTGTCAGATGACACACATAACATTCTTTTCTTTTTTTTTATATAATGTTGTTTTTTCATAGCAAGCTTTAAATTAAAAAATGTATTGGTGCGAAACAATCGGTAATAAACAGTCGATTTTAAAATTGTAAAATGGATCTTCATTATGATGGTATGTAGAATATGTATATGTTTTAGAAAAATCATATTTAATATATATAAATCAACAAATTAACAAATAATTTTGTTCAAAAATCAGAGTATTGAGCATAACTTTTTACTTTCTTTTATAGAGTAATAAGTAAGTATTGTAATCATGAAAAATTTCGAACTCGAGATTTCAGCGGATATACATGTTTTGACCTTCACTGAATCGAATGTGACTATTTTCGGAATGACGTCTGTCTGTCTGTCTGTCTGTCTGCCTGTCTGTGTGTCGGTGTGTCTGCGTGTGTGTGTGTCTGCGTGTGTGTGTGTATGTGTCTGTGAACGCTCTAGGGCCAAAACTGTCGAACGAAAAATTATGAAACTTCATACTTAAGACTTGTATATACCCTAGATGTGCACCTTTTATTTTTGAAAGGAATATTCAAACCGGTAGTGCATGTTTACTCTATACATTTTTTGTTCTATCTCCAATATCACTAGAACGGCTACACTTACGGCAAAAACAGTAATATTCATAATGAAAGATAATAATAATTCGCACAACTTTTGTTTGAAAAGTTTCTTCATAAATTGTACCAGTTATGAGAAAACTGCTACGAAAAAACTCAAATATCTTATTTACGTTGCCATGGTGATACCTACACTTGTGACAATTTTTATTATTTTTAAATCGGATCAACCATGAGTTACATCATTTGTTTCTAGTTTATTGAAAACAAACATATTTAAAATATTAATTTCTTATTAGAATAAATTGTATCAGGTAAATTATTATAGTAAATTGTATGGAATTAGCTGTAGGCTACAGTGCCATCATCAGGTACCTGATGATGGCACTGTAGCCGAAATACGTATAGTACATTAAAAAAAAAATATTTTGAAACTAACCGAGTGTGTTTTATTTTATATTAAATTATTATAGAATCAATTTATATTATATATTTGCTAACATAATTAAATAACAATTTCAAAGTTTTCTGTGGAGTTTGACAGTTTAAGAGTGAATACGATAAGTACTTCAAATTCAGATCAATTATAAATTGGTTTGTTTGGGATATATATATGTATATTAATATCTATCTATTGAAAACTACGTAAAAGAAAGTTGAGTGCAGGCCACTCCAGATATTTTTTATTAAATATCGACGAAGTTATCAAATCCAGCATAATTCCGCAACAAAATTTATAAAGGTTGTAGCCTACACTATTATCTAATAAATAATAAAAAAGTAGCTGCTTCTAACTGCGTTTTTGTTCTTTTGCAAATTTTTGCAACAATAAGTACAAATATAAATAAACTTACAGCCATGATTACTCAAAACTAAATACCGTATGAATAGCATAATTGAAACAACATTACATTTTTCTAGTTTTAATTTCAATTGTTTAAACTAATATTGTATAGCTAAAACTGTTTAATTAATTGAAAATTTTAAAAATAACTGCTTTCGGTTAAAAATAATAAATTTAATTTCACATATTTTTTCCGCACAATGTTTATTTGTATAATTGTATTAACAATATTATTTCATTTCTTTTTCTTTTTTTACTTTGTTTAATTATGGTTATTGACTCAGAAAATAATTAAGATTTTTATACATTTAGATATCAAATTTTAGCTTGATTTAACGACTTTTGATCTCCATAATGGGTCCGCCATTTTGTTTTTAGAAATCTTAACTTCAAAATCGTAATCAATGGCATTAAATACACCTAGATACCAAATTTTAGCTTGATTTAAGGGGGAACAACACGGTGACGGCCGAAAAAATTGCTTATTTTCTCGATTTTTTTTCTCTGAACTTAGAAATAGTAGAATGATGGGATTAGTTGCATTAAATAAGGTATATATCAAAGTTATTTCAGGATTTATTTAGCTTGATGCCTTATTTTGCGTTCTCCAGAGGCAGCTCAAATAGGAGGTAGCGTCATGGTTATGGATGAAGCGCAGGTTGTAATCATCTGATACAATGTTTTTTCTTATTCTATATAAATGTAATTTCAGTTATATGAACGATTTTCGAAAATATTTTTTTTTCGCGAAATAGTGGACATTTGAAAAAAAAAGGCTATTTTTTGGTTCAATTTTTTTGACCGAAAAGGAAACTAAATATCAAAAAAAGAATCCCTACGTACAACTGAAGTCAATTTTATTAAGCTTCAAGTAAAATCAAAAGAACAAAATATCCGATGTAAATTGTAGCGTGGGCGTCCAGCTCCATAAAAAAAAAACAAGGTTTCGAGAGAAACGCGTTTAAAGCGCCGCAGCGTTTAGTGTCGTGTAGTCCTGTTCAATTTCAAAACGATTTGGAGGACAATGTCGTTTTCTTTTGTCCTGTCTATGTTGTTTAGGGGTTAATCTACTACCCTTTCGATGAATTTTCACTTCAAAATTTCAACTTATCACACTAAAAATATTATGTACGATCATTGTCAGAAATGTGTGCGTCAAAGGAAAATGCGGTGTACCTTCGTTATTTGTACGAATTTCAGCATAATATTTTAGGGAAATATTCTAAAAGATACATTCTTTAAAATTATATAAAAAAGAAAAATCGATTCTTTTTAAACCGTCACAGTGTTGTTCCCCCATAACGTCTTTTGCTTTTTGATCCATCATATTGGATCCGCCAGTTTGGTTGTTTGAGATTTTAATACTAGAATCGTAACCAGCAACCTCAAAAACCCCAGTGTAAGAAGTTTCATATAAATAGAAGAACGTCTTCGATTTTTGACCAGTTTTTTGCGATTTTGCCCCATTGTGCAACGAGACAAACATTTTTTGTTAATAAAAATTTTTAATCCGAGAATGCTACAGACACAGCACCTAATGCTTTAGCTTCTTCGGTATTTCGTACTTTCACCAAACATCTTTTGACACATCTGAAATAGCCCATAATATTTTGAGTTGTTAAACATTGTTTTAGGGATATAATGAAATTGTTGGAAGATGCTAAAAGTTAAATTAGAATCAACTCTACCTGCCAACTTATAAAGTTTAAATTGTTACGAATTTTGGTGTAATGACATTATTAACGCTAAAATTAATTTCCTAGATGACAATTGCGAGTGATAGCTTAGACTATACTGCACCTTGACTTCTGAATAGCCGATGAAACATCAATAATTTGGTCAGATTAGCAAAATATTTAGCACAGGTGAATTTGTACACTAAATAAACGTGGATTTAAGTGTAGCGCTGCTGTAGTGTTTGTATCCAGTTAACTTTAAGGCTAAACACCGCACAAGGACCTTGGCAATTATCTATGTAATTACGTAATAGTGGGCGCTTATACGACGGAGAAACACCTTGACGTTATCGTTATCAGTACACTACTAAGGGAGTTGTATAATTCCCCTGGTATCCACAGGTGGTAACATTGATTGGGTAGCAAACACGACTTGCTATTTGCGACGAGCGACGATTCTTCTCCATATTTTGTGACACCATTGCTTTGTGACGTCGCGTCGCGTCGCCGAGATGTGTCTGCCGATGTTGTCAATATTTGCCAGCACCAACGATTATTCTGGCTGAGGACTGTTACTGTCCGTGACGTACGACTCTGAACGTCCGAAAGTCTGCTGCAATGGACAGCGTTTCTTCCATTTAATCTACTTCTGTCGAACCTCTGACATACTAGCGCACACGAATATCTCTTCTGATCCAAATCCATTAGATCGTACCATTCATAGACCATTACGGGTTGCACTCTTATAAACCTACTTTCAATCAATACGCCACCTGTTTTGATATATATATATATATATATATATATATATATATATATATATATATATATATATATATATATATATATATATATATATATATATATATTATAATAATAATAATAGGTTAATACATTGTTTACGGAATACGATAGAATAGTTATTTACAATTAAATTCGTACTTTCTTTTTATAAGCAAGGATCTTGGTATTACAGATAATAATTGATTTGGACGTATAGAGAAATACTTTCTATAATATTTACAATAGTATGATTTACTGTATGATTTGTAGTTTCATACTTACAGTAAAGTGAGCTTAAATTGAAGTCGCTATTATTTTGAAAACGTTGGAGCTTTTCGATAACAAATTAAATTTGTTTTTGTTTTGCGATATTTTTTATGGGAATCATTTGTAAAAGAACAAGCATTGGTGCAAGCACCAGTCCTTCCAGCTCGCCGCACCGGCGAGCCCAATGACAATAAATACAATACTAAAAGCGCTAGCAATTGTTAGAGTACAAAATTTATTGTTGCAATCATTCAACAATCAGTCAACAACATTTTAAATTTCAATATTATTATTATTATTAATTATTTTTTTGACATTCAGGTTCCATATCTGTAAAATGATTATAAACCTAAGGCAATTGTAATATCTTTATATGATCAGATCCCATGAGTTGAGTAAACGTTTTCGTAAACCCTCAATGTATATTGAACAAGTTTATGAGAAGGCGGCATCGGCAGCGGATGAGATGCCCGGGTGAAAATGATCATATCCATGCGTATTTAAGAACGATACCGAATGGAGCAGAGAAAGGCAATTTACAGTTTCCTACTTCACCGTTGGCGAAAGGATGGCACCTTTATAACGGGCGATATGTCCTATTCTCCTTATACTGCATATACATATCTTTTGCCTCCGCATCCAGTGTATCGCCACACACACACACACACACTCACATCGCAGGAAGACATGAAGATAAGAACTAAAATGGTACACGAACAGCGTCCGTTGTGCAAGCAGGATGGAAGATGGGACTTCAATTTGAAATCGATGTTCGGGAATATTGCGCTCGCTAGGGATACATGCGTAAAACATAAATGCAGACAATTTACCGCCTACATAAGAATAAGTTCCTTCAGAAATTATATTTCGTACTAGGTATCTGTGTGTAGCAATATCACATAAAGATTCCCCGTTATCGCTTACATTTTCAACGGAAATAAACCTAGATGTGTATATTCGCACAGTTATTTAACACCGAAGGTCGCTTTGGCATCACCAGAATTAAACCAGCAACTAAAATTATCTTGTCGATGTTGTAATTGCATGTACATGTTTATAGACGGTTTTAGGTGTAATATTTTAGCCTTTTTTAAGATAAAATACATCCACTAATTGATCACTGGATTTTGAAGATTAATTATAGAATTAATGAAAACACTGGGCTTGCTTCAAGAATATTAATAGATATTTTATGTTATATACAATTAGAGACAATTGTTGTCTTAAAAGAATGTCTTTCTTGCGTTTTTAATGAAAATATGTAAACCTAGTAACCATGAATAGAACATATAAATTTCCCCTATTTTCATCTCCGTTTTTCTAGTAAATGAAACACTGTTTGAAACAAAACTTATAGGAAATTTCATTGTCATCAACATCTTTTGTCTAATCCAAGAGTAAACCCTTGCAATGTGTGTACATTTTACTTTAAAGAAGCCTTTAAAGTTACATATTGTAATCTTTAATTTAATTTTATTGAATCACACCAACTAAAACAAGATTTTGTACGCGTAAAACGCACCAACGCGCAACCCATAGGTAAAATATGCGTTGCGAGCAGTGGTTTTTAATTATTATGGCCTTTTGGTTAACAATTTGAAAATATGTTATAGATATAAAAAGTCTTACATTTAATTTTAGATTATATTGATAAAAAAAAATTTAGTTAATATTTTAAAATTCAAAATTATAATATTTAATAATTTTTTTCGGGCTTTGGATTAACAAAATGAAAAAATCTTGTAGACATAAAATATCTTAGAATTTCTAGTAAAATATTTAGGTGTTTTAATTATTTTTATAAGGACAGCATTAAGTGGGGCTCCAGATTTTGACGCCCTATAACTCGAGAAGTATACGAGCAATTTAAACTGCGAACGGATTCAAATGGGATGCCAAATAATTTGTGTAGCAAATTTGGTGTGAATCGCTCTAGTACCTTCAGAGGAGTAGAGGATACAAATTTGGTCTTACGAGCGAGCGACGACTATCATCCAAGTATATAAGTTATATATATATTTGGATTCTGGACGACGAGACAAACACTTTTTGTTAAGGAAATTTTTTGATCCGAGAACGCTACAGACACACGTCCGTGGTATTTCGTACGACGAGCTAAAAATTTTGTTGTAATATCCTGGATTATCTCCTCATTTTGTCCAAATTAGGGATTTTTAACTCGAATTAATCTACATGACGACGTATGAACAAAAATACAGTAAAACTTCCCTAACTCGAACTTCTATAACTCGAAGTATTCTCTAAGTCGAACATTTTTCTTGAACACTAATGTTTCGTTCTTTTTTACATGTTATTTTATCTCCCTAATTCGAATTTCTATAACTCGAATATTTCTCTAATTCGAAGTGATATTTTCTCTCGTTGTATCTCTAAGTATTCTCTAAGTCGAATTTTTTTCTTGAACACTAATGTTTCGTTCTTTTTTGCATCTTATTTTATCTTTCTAATTCGAATTTCTATAACTCGAATATTTCTCTAGTTCGAAGTGATATTTTCTCTCGTTGCTGGGGTATTCCCTACGTACGAATAGCCGCATAGCACTGACAATCAAATTTGAACGTGTGAGGGCACAAATTTGGTCTTACGAGCGACCGAGCGACGACTAACATCCAGGTATATATATTTTTGGATTCAGGGCGACGAGACGAACACTTTTTCTTAATGAAATTTTTTGATCCGAGATTGCTACAGACACACGACCGAATGCTTTAGCTTCTTCGGTACTACGTACGGCGAGCTAAAAATATTTGGAGTAGTCTGCACACGACTTTCTTTTAAGTAATTTTCAAATTGTTAAACTAACCAATTATCTACAGAAATACTCTGAAATGTCATTTATCTAATTCAGTCTATTTTGTTTTTCTGTCAAAATATTGACAGACTTTTCAATCAAAAGATGTGCAAAACATTAATATCATTAATTATGAACATAACTATTTTTGCCATAAGTTTAGCCGATCAAGTGATATTGGAGATAGAACAACAATTGCATAGAGGAAACATGCACTTCCAATTTGAATATTCTTTTCAAAAATAAGAGGTGCACATCTAGGGCGTTCGACAGATTTGGTTTTAGAGCATTCACAGACACACAGACATCATACCGAAAATAGTCACATTCGATTCAGGGAAGGTCATAACGTGTATATCCGTTGAATTCTCGAGGTCGAAATTTTTCATGATTACAAGACTTACTTATTACTTAGTAAAAGAAAGTAATAATCGTTAACAATTCAGAGAAGCCCAGAGAAGCATCATTTATTCCTGATACAATATTTCCTTTAAAACTGAAAATTGTGGCAGCACGCTAACTATGATCTCATAAATTAACCTATAAATCTTAACGGTTTAATTCGATAGAAACGAGTGGAGAAGAACAACAAAAATATAAAATTTCAGGCGTATTACTATGGTACCTGTGATTTCACATACTACTAAGTGTAATTCCAAATGAAAATTTATAAATGATCCGCAATAAGCGCATAAACTTCTCCTTTTGTATAAAACATAAAACGTTTAACGAGTATTTATAAAATCGAGTGAGATAAAAGAAATGAATATTGTGTAATTAGTTTCCTTTGAAATATGTAAAATAGAAGACTGGAAACCATTGGAGCATCACTAAACTTGTTTGAATTTTGTTGACTTGTTTAGATGTAATTAAAAAATCTTTGTGTACAATTTAATTGTGTTTTGTGTTTTTAAAAAGAACTTGGCAAACAATTAAAGGGTTACATTGCCTTCTAAATGAACGTAAATGTTCAGTTAATAAGGACAGTTAATTCAATTATATATTTCACATTGAATTCTTGTCAGATACGCGTAAATATTCGAGAATAAATTTTTAGTTTAATTAAACGACAGAACAATGGTCACTTTGTGAATACATGAAAGAGATATACGCAGTCGTTTGTAAGAAGTTGTGTTGTAAAAATCGACTAGGGTGAAAACAAAATACAAGACGGATGACAACATGACCCACTGACATTTCCATCGTCTTGCTGATGATGGATCACTGTACACTATGCACTGCACTGCACATGGCATCAGGGTAACAGTAGCTATGGAGATACTTCACTATAACTCAGAGACGCATGAGCGCTTGCGCTTTGAATTGGTAAGTGGCAAGTCTTCGAAACTCAAACTCCGTGGCAGGCCGGACTGGTTGAGACCGGAACATACCGGATGCGTAGGCGCGACCTTCGCCATGTTGTTCAGTAATCGTCCTAACGGTTCCTTCCGGTCTCCTGAACCGGGAACTTGGATTTCCTGTTACGGCAGGAAAAGGGATAAAACTTTATTCTATTCAATGTATAATCTACAGATACACACATACGTTTTCGTGTGATTATTTATCTTCGGAGACTATTAACGTGACCACAAATTGAACTTAATGTTACTTGCATGTTGCTTGAAAATCAAAGTCCCTTTTGAAAAAACGATTTTACAATTAAAATAATTATATATTGATATTCAACCCAGATTGAATAAGATGTATTTTCTGATTAGTCACTTTGGAAAAATAAATAAATCAATACAATATTTGGAGAATGGATTGGTTAAAAGCAAGTGGTTGTAAGTTTAAATCGGGAGTAGTAAATGGAAACCGGCACCAAGATGTGAACATGTTGTTTTCGTAATAGTCCTGTCGGATACAGGAAGAATGATTTACCCCCAAATACTATCCATTCGCTCTACATTCGCTTTGAACTTTTAAACTAAATGACAACACACAATGTTTTTTCGATGGCGAATAGAGCAGAAGTGATGTGTCTCTACTTTATATCAAGGCTTTTCCATTGATTGGCTTTGGTTGCCCTGCACACTAGATCCTATTTGTTATTACAGTACAATGAACCCTCTCACGTTACAGCGAGATTGCCATTTCAATCATGTTTACATTTTCATTTTATTACCGGAACACGTAAATATACTTTGCACCGTGCGAGATAATACCTCCTCAATTTCAGCTCATAGATTAATCCTATACATACACTGAGAGAAAAGTAGTTCTATTATTAAACGAATGCCATGGTTTGGGTCGGATTTGTTTAAATTAATATGATCTCATTAGGTGGAAAATCTATTTGTTAAAAGATAATGAATATATATATTTGGTTCGTTTCCTTTAAACTTATTATTCATTCAACGGTTCTTAGTTCGCATTGAAGTTGATGTATTAAATATTAATGTACTGTACTTTAAGATCATTCGTAATAAATGGAATACTAAATAGTAAAGATATTGTTTTATCAGTAAAATATTTTAATTTTATTCCTAATATAAGATTTATTTCTGACAAAGTGAGCATATTTACTTCAAATTATCTATTAAATATTGTAATTTTATTCCAAATACAGGATTTATTTCTAAGAAAGTGAGGATATTTGCTTCGTTTATTATTAACGAGTCATATCATCATATTTAATGCACTACTTTAAATTGTACTATACTATAGTAAATATAAATATGCATAATTTGTAACATATTTTAAGACGCACATGCCTGGACAAGTTCATTCACGGCACATATGTATACGCGTCACTGTTCACTGGTTGTCGCATGATTTTGATGCGCTCATTTATATCGTGCAAACCTTTGTTTTTCCTTTTAGAGTGTGTAATAAGGAAACAAAATCATTCTGTTGGAGATTTCATTCTTTGATGGAATCATTTGAAGGTAAGCTAGACACGTTAACTTTTTCTTAGTTAAAAATGAATATCCATGTTCTCATGAATAATTCATTTCGTTTATTTAGAAAATGATTTTCTATAGAGGAATTTGGAAATATAAAAGATAAATATTGGGAAGAAAATCATTTTCTAAATTGCAGATTACAAATGGATTCCGTAATTGGCAAATGTATTAATATGTATTATTATGTGTTGCAGTTAAATGTTGTTGGAGAATTGGATTTACAAAATTTAACTTCCAATAGTGAATGCGAAATGTCTAGTTTGGTTTGTTTATACGCTACCCTCATCATCATCAGCAAATTGGATATATTGCAAAAACTAACACTCATATAATTACTTCAAGGAGAAATATTATTTATACTTTGGCCCTACGACATCAACTAAATAAAACTTTCCCAATAGTTAATGGCAAAACGAAGATTTCAAGATTCTTTTGAAACAGGTTCTGAATTTTTACATATAAATAGCATTTTTAATGAATGTCAACATTTAAACAGACTACTACTTTATCCCTGATAGTACTATTATATCTTGAATTAAATTTAATGGAAATTAAATATCAACCCAATAATTCAATACAAATTAAAAGAAATTCATTTGGTGACCCCATGTTCGATTTAATACAATACATTTTATGTACTCCACCAACAACTATTTACTTTATTTATAAAAAAATGTGTATAATACAATACTTAGTATTGCTCACAGGGGTTGGTAATGGACAAAGAGTATAAATGTTATCAACTTGGACTTATAAAAATTGTTATTTTCAAGTATGAATGTTTGTTTTTGTAATTATTATAAGTATCATTGGGTGTAAGTATTTTATACATTATATTTTTTATTATATTATTTACTGCCAAATAAGTAATGAATTATGTTTATATACATTATTGATCAAAGTATTTGTTATCATTAATAAGAAATAGAACTAAGGTTTTTTCTGTACATAATTGTTTATATATCGACAAAAAATAAATATAATTTATTTACTGTACCTAACCATATATTTGTGTTATATCCTAACCTATCTTAATATCCAATATATTAATATTACTAATATTATTCTTTAAATAGGAACAAATGGTTCGTTATCTAATATCAATAGATACATTAAATATTAAAGAGTAATTTTTTCGCATGCAAATATCATACTTTCCAACGAAAGTAATTGCTTTAATTGCTAAAATATTATAAAGTTAATATAAAAGCATGTAAATTAATTGTTAAACATTTGAAAATTATGCATTATTAGTATTTAAGACGTCGTTATTCAATTTTAAATATGATGCATTTATTATAAGCGAATCTCTTTTAATAAAAAGAAATAAATCTTTTCAACTAAAACACGTTAAGTTGAATATTAATAAATGACATCAGATATTCCAAACTAATGTTAACTTATATCTAAAAATACGTTTGTTAGGCTGTATTTAAAATAATGATTTGTTTATTATTAATAAGTAACAATTAATGTAAATGAGCCTTTCTCTCAGTGTAATGTGACGAACTGTATATTTGTTATAGCACCATACAAACCCGGTGTGCAAATTGTCTCCCAAATTATTTTAGACAAAATGCTTCAATTTAAGCTCACCGTACGAAGTACCGAAAAAGCTAAAGCATTTAATCGTGTGTCTGTAGCATTCTCGGATCGAAAAATTTCATTGACAAAAAGTGTTTGTCTCGTCGCCGTGAATCCAAAAATACATATAACTTATATATTTAGATGTAAGTCGTCGCTCGCTCAGTCGCTCGTAAGACCAAATTTGTGCCCTCTACTCTGAAAGTACCAGACCGATTCATACCAAATTTGCTACACATATTATTTGGTATCCCATTTGAATCCACTCGCAGTTTATATCCAATCACCCGTATACTTTCCGAGTTATTGGGCCCCAAAATTTGGAGACCCACGTAATACTGCCCTTATAAAAAAAAACTCCCAAAAATTTTACTAAAAATTCTAAGATATTTTATAGTTACAAGATTTTTTCATATTGTTAACCTAAAGGCATACAAAAGTATGTAATATTATAATTTTGTATGTAATATTATAATTTTGAATTTTAAAATATGCACTTAAATTTCTTTTTTATAAAAATAATCTACAAGAAATTGTAAGACATTTTTAATCAATAACAATGTTTTTATTAACCAAAAGGCCATAATAATAAAAAACCGCTGCTTGCATCGCATATATTACTCATAAGGCGAGCTGGACGCATAGGTGCGTTGCACCTAAGCTTGTAAATGTATATTCTTCTGAAATAAAATTGTTGTTTTTTAGAATATCATGTAAATTATTTACATATTTCCTTTAGCAATTCGTTTGATTTTTGTTTCGTATATAATTTGGGTTTTGTATATTTTTGATGAATATATATTGAAAAATACGCAAAGTACTTTTTAACAATGTTGACAAATAAAATGAAATTTATTATGTACACATTTATAAACCTCTGCAAATGTATAAGTCGAGTCAGTATTTACTTTTATATGTTTGGAACTTTCTACAAATTCAAAGCAATATATGTGTAATATATTGATATTTCAGAAAGAAAAATATTGTAATAATATAAAATAATATCTATTGTAACCGGTAAAAGTCTTTTTATAAAAAAATGACAAGTGGCTTGCACTCGACTTTCTTTCACGTAGTCAGAAAATACTATTACTCCACAGTAATACCCTGATTTTTTCATGATCCTACACTTTTTTATAAGAAAGTAGAATTGGAATTAATTTCCATAAAAATTATGCGATTCAGCTATTGATGTAGAAAATATAAAAATAATTGTTTTTCATGTACACCAACTGTGCAAGAAAATAATTTTTACAACCAGTAAATTAATTTGAAAGTTGGAACGTAGTCCGTATATATCTATAAATAATTATACAGTTTTTCCTCTATGGCTGGAAATGGAGTAATGATATTTATGCATGCATAATATTATTTCTCTACAAAGTAAAACAGTCACATAATTTATTCGTAGACGTAGACTTTCTATGATTTGGTTTGTATTTTTTTTTTAAGTGAAGGGGATGAAGCCCGACAGCGAACTAACTACCAGGGTCGAATAGCGCACTATGAAAACTCCAACGGAAAATGTGGCATTTGGCAAATTAATTTTGTAACCTATACTAGGACTATAAACCGTTCCAATTTACATAAAAATGATAAAATTCAATATTTATTAGATATTAAAATTTGTAACTAGAATTTCAAATTTTAGAAATAGATTTTTGTATACCCTCTTCTTTATAATAGCAACAAATTGAACTTTGTCATTACAAATTACATTACATTAGAAATTTTCAGAAATAACTATTAGCTCGCGATTTGTAATTTTCTATAACGAAAATGACTATAAAAATAGAATTATATTCTTTGTGATGAATGAGTGATAAGAGAAAAATGATCACATTTTCGAAATCCCTCTCCATATGAAAAATTAAATACAGTATCACAAAAATATAACAGGAAGTAAGAAAACTAAGCGTGAAAATGAAGTTGCATATTAAACTACCTAATTAGAAGAACTAGACAAACTTCTACAAAGAGAAAAAGATGAATACGAAAAGAAACTAAAATTGAGAAGTTGAATATGACCGTAAAATAAAAAGACAAAAATAAAGAATACGAATTACAAGAAAAACAAAACTTACTTTTACTTCGTAAAAGAAAGTAAAAAGTGTGTATATCAAAATTAAAGAATTACAAATAATAATGTGAATATGTTATAATATGTCTTTATACGGTTTTTCCTTGTTTACAGGTTTTTGTATTTTGGTTGTATTCTCCGTAAGCAGAGTATAAATGTATAATCACTAGCGACACTCCTGAAAAAATTACTTTCAATTATTTTTTGCTCATCCACTCGAGCATATAAATCTAGAAGATAGCTGTTCAAACGAAAAAATTAATTAGACCAGCAATAGATGGTTCTAAAATCACCGATAGCTTTTTGACTTTGCTGGTTGCTCAAATTATGTAGCAATAACTACGTTTTTACATTTATTGATTTTGACAGTTAGTTTACTATGAAAAGTAAAGTCAATTGCGCATTTAACTCAGTGCTTTAACTACAGTTGGTGCAAAAAGCAGTGGTAAATAGTTTTATTTGTATTTTATATACAACAATTGCAAATGAATAATGATTTACACGGAACCTCTAGTCTAGATAATGGACAATATTATTTAGAGTATGAATAGCGACAATTAATATTCATTGCGCATTTAACTGAGTTTTTAATTTTCCGTTGGTGCAGAAACCAGTGATAAATTCCAATTAGAATAACTATCCCTAATCATGTATCATCAATAATAAAAATATATTATCAAAAATATGCGAAAATGAAAAAGCTATGTCAGCAATTGTAGAATATTACGGCTACAGTTATGTTCGTATCATGTATAACTCATTGTCCATATGCTGGTTGTATATAATTATAAACCAACACTCTTCTTGAATCACCAACATCAATAACTGTCACTACTGGTTATATATTTATGATCTGCCGTAAGTCTATAAGGAGGTATCTTTTAGATTATAATAAAGATGATCTACTTTATTCTTTCCACAACTCGTTATGCAACCAACTGTCGGTATTTGGATGTTTATTCATAAATCAAATAATTGATGTGAATTTAACTATGGTGTGAACAGTGACAGTGATTATAAATAAACCTAATGTTTCTCACAATTATAAGGGTTTATTTTACCTGTTGTTAAAGTTGTATGTAGATGGATGGTAACCGACGATATTTAACCACTGAACCTTCCTGTATGACACTTTATTTCATTAACACCAATCATAAGGGCATATACACATTACACACTGTAAGCGACGGCCCACGGAAACCTCCGATACGAGCCTCTATGTTGAGTCTGAAAATAGAATGCGAGTTGAGCTAACGCTCAGTGAGAAGGCTGTCATTTAGCAGTGACTGACGACGGTCTAATAAAACAATAATGATTAAGCCATTTGTATCAGGATAAGGAGGTAGAATACAGTATTTAACTGTGCACAAGAAACATCACAGCCTAAGCAACTAGTGCTTAGGTCTGCTAGAACCTGGCCCCGCTCCACAGACTTGCTGTGGGAAATACGGGAAAATGTCAGAGGGATCTCTCCTCACAACTAGCTGTGTGCGTCAACGAGTAGCTTGCCTCCGCCGCGGGACCTTACGGCATCGTGAGAAAGAGTAAAACTCAGTCTCCACCATATCCCTTCGAAGGTACGAAGGTAATCGTTGTGCTCCACACAAACTAGTGTGAATCTACAAGAAGCTTGCCTCCGCCATGAGATCTGCATGGTATCGGGAGAATGAGTTGAAAGTCGAGTGAAACTCAATCTCCACCATATCTCCCCGGAGGTACGAAGCGATACGTTGGGCTCAGTCCTGAGGATAGACATTAAAGTTGGCAGGTAAAGGCACCGCTGGCAACATACCGGTAAATATATATGCTACATCGCTGGCAACATACCGGTAAATATATATGCTACATCGCTGGGCGCATTCTCGACTATCCCCCGCATAAAGCGGTTTCCAGGCCAGCACCGATACAAAGGTTAGGGATAGGTGACAATAACACATTTTGACATACACATAACGTACATTCAGGAAAATGGCTATCACCATTTACCTATACATATGATTGCAATAATATAAATATATAATCAGACAGACTTGACTCACCGCTAATATTCTCCATACCAGATGCACAGGGCACAAATCACAAAAACACTACCATTCTCATTGAACAGCAAAACTATACTGACAGAGAAATATCATAACCAATAGGTACTACGTAATCCCTTCGACCGGCTCTGACCAGTCTTCCTACTGTGTATTTCTTACAAGAACTGATATAAACGCGTTGCATAATGCTATACTAAAAATTGCCGCTGACACAATGCCCACACAATATAAATTTAATTTATATTTTCACTTTCTTTTACGAAGTAATAAAGTTAGTATCACACAAACAGTTTGTTGCTTGAGCGGTCGCTTGTCAGTTACGTAGTTATTCTATGGGCAGCGCTTGAGTTGGTACCGTAAAATACAGATTGTGTTTGAGTAAGGCTAAGGCCCACCTTCAAATTTACATGGGCTCTAGTTTATGAATAAAGCTAACTTTTATGATCAGTCAGCACTTATATATTTTTTACAGCCGCTATGATAATATGCTGTTAATAATTAAACTGTAACAACTTATCAAACTCAATATTTTTATTTCCTTTATCATATTTGCAACAAACTTTGCATTGGAGATTTTCTTCTAAATATCATATTTATTGGTGTACAATATGAATGAAAAATGACCAAATCGGGTGAAATTGCTTAAAAGTGCAAATTTAATGTATAAAAACTCCGAAACTTAATATCCAAAAATTCTGAAAAAATTCACACTCATTTCCATATCGGGAAATACATTTTTGTTAACATTTCATAAATTTGTTAATTAATTGAGCAATGCACAATCTGTGCAGTAATTATATTATTAACAGAAACACCAGTAAATCCTATTCAGGTTATTGTCCTACGTATAAATATAGTACTTTATCTGGGAATTAAGCTATTAGACTTTTGAATTATAAAGAGCTGGTGCAGCGCACATCAAAGCAAACACTACGAGTAGCTATAGGTACATCTGCAGATAAACTTCTATTTAATTACATTTATATGCGTTGGTTGTTTTCATTTATTTTTGCACTATTCTACTGTCTTCCATATAATTCTATAGTCCTTTAATTAAAAGAGTTACACCTGTAATCCTATAGTTATTTTAAACCGCTTTTAAATTATACCAAGCATTTCTATGGCAACAAAAATCAAATGCTAAATAATCCAACTTTATATTTTGAAAATAATTTTTCAACACAAATTGACATTCGAAAACAGAATTTTGCAAAATTATGTTAAATACTTTAGACCGCGTTGGTCATGAGGAGTACTCCATTGCAATGATAATAAGTCTACTCTAAGTGGAATTATAAGAGGTAACACCACTTTGACCCACCGAAATTTAAGGCTTCTTCGAGAATTTATATTAAAGATATAAGAAGGTTTTAAAAATCTAAGTATACTATTTTATTATATATGCATTAAAGCAGAAAGTTTTTTTTAAATATATATATTATGAAATGGCAGCTGATCGGGAGCGCTGCGAAAATAGATGATTAAACGGTGGGCACGATAAGTCAGTTTACATGTGATCTAGAACAGATAAAAAAAAAAGTTTTCTTATTCCAATAGCTATCGCAATGACTTGGCATCGATTCAAAGTAAAACATACATTTTTAGTCAATAATTTCGTAGTTGCATACAAAATCGACATATAAATATTTTCAAAAAATCCTACATATGTCGAATAAAAAATATGTGACGATTATATATAAAAAAAATAATCAAGGAGATTAATTGAAAATTGGCGAAGCTAGAGTGCCCACCGACTTCGTAAATGCGGTTTCTAGAAAAACGCTTGAATACAAAGCTACAGCGTTTATACTGAAGCCTCGATTCTAGCCGTTAGGACCTCTTCCTTCAAATTAAGTTTACATTAAACAGCAAACACGTTATCTACTGGCCTGTTGAAAAGATAATTACTCATAAGGTAAATGGTAAATGGTATATGTATATATATATATATATATATATATATATATATATATATATATATATATATATATATATATATATATATATATATACACATATATATATATATATATATATATATATATATATATATATATATATATATACATATATATATATATATATATATATATATATATATATATATATATATATATATATATATATATATATATATATATAGTACTTTAAGACAGAAAAGAAAAAATCGAATTTTTAATGAGGCAAAAGTGGTGTACCACAAATTTTTATTATTCTTGCACTTTTGCTTCTGTATTTACATTGTTTATATATCATCGTAATTATTGTATTTAGCTTTGAAGTATTAAAAGTATGAAAACCAAAAGAGTATAATAGAAATTTTTCCGATGAAATAAATTAAAAGGTACGTTTCCCGAAAAAATATGAAAAGTAATATTATAAGATTGGGTTTGGCAATGAAATGAGTTTTATGATAATATTACTCTGGTCGATTTACATTGAAAGGGGGTTGGTGAGGAGCACCGGGTTGGGGGTTAGTGGGCCCTTACATAAAGTTCCCCAGAGTAACAATGGGGAGTATTACACAATAGGGCACCCTGCATATTTATGGTAGCTATGCCCTCAGGAGAAAGCATGAGATTTCCTGGCTCGATCGGATACGGAAATGGTTAAATATGATATTATTACCGTTATATTATGAAATCTGGACGCAATGAATAGCGCATGCTTAACCTTGTCCCTGCCACCTCCAAGTGGGCGGCGAGTAAAATGGGCGGGGAGAAATTTTTATTTGTTCGAGAAGGTTCGCCGTGGCCTCGGTATATTTGATAAATCGAACTGTACGACTGTTTCACAGACAGTTTGTTTGAATTTTTACTGATTTATTAGTTTTGTTTTATTAAATGGAAACAATTGAAGAAACCTTTTGGATAACCAGTAGATTTATGCTCCATAAATTGATCCAATGGCTTAATAAATTATAGTTTCATTGTTCTTTAAAAACAATTGAACCAATTAGAAATATTGATTTATTGCGTATTTAAAGTTGGTTGGAAATTTACATCAAGTTTTTTATGATTTTTTTCTCAAGCTAGGATGAAAGTATCAATTTGGGGTATAAGCCACTTTATTGCTCGTCTTTTTTTCCACATTAAATGATTTTTTCGTACAAAAATATATGAAACTTTTCTAGATAACGCGGAGAGTATGTCTAGGTCACCACTAAACGGGCGTACTCGTATCTCATCAACGGGTCATCTAAATTCAATTTTATTACAATTAATAGATCTGGCTGTTGGCACTTGTTGAAACATTTTTAATAAGATTTGTAATAAAAACACTCGTTTAGTTTCAAAGAATTTGTTTAATGTTAATACGTATTTCGGCTTTTTAGGCCATCATCAGAACATATATGTTCTGATGATGGCCATGTGAATAAATATGTTTTGTTTTAACACTTTAGAGGGCGGTATAAGCTTCAACAAATGGTATTTACTTTCATTTCAAATAAAGAACAAGCAAATCGGTCGATTAGTTCCAGAGAAAATAGTTTGTAAAAAGTAATTTCGAGAAAAACGCATTTAAAGTTTTACAACATATATATATATATATTTCATTTTTCATTTCTATAGCTATTCTATTTTCACAAAACCGCTTTGAAGGCATAATCTACACATTTCAAACTATCAAAAAATGCAAAAAAAAAAGAAAGATTCTTTCGACCCAAAAATTGTGTTAAGGATAATCCTAATTAATATTCGTTATGCGTTTACAATAGCTTTGTTAAGAAATACCTGAGAGTGTAAAAGACAATGTACAACGTAAAATAATGTACTGCAATACGTCTTATACAGTGCGTAAATGTGCGTAGATTTATTCGCCCAGTTTACTTAGATTAGATAACCGCACACAAGAATGCCATCAAGTATCTGGCCGACGGTTGGTTAGGGTGCTGTTAGTAGTCTTTAAGCAAGCGTAGGAAGAAAGTAAAAATAGCACACAATCTAGCAGCCCGTTTGCTTTATTTATTCAAATGAGGCATTATTGTTGATTTTCACACATTTTGCAATGCTGACAGCACATTTAAAATGCATTAGTTTTGTGAAAACGTCGGACACACACATGAACATATATAGATAGTATGTTCACACATATATACTACTCGCAATTCAGTTCAACGCTGATTCAATTGGCTTGAATTATCTAGTAAATGTACGGTGCCCTTTAAATTAACACACATTGAATATCTTCATTAATTAAATGCGACTATTTAAAGCAAACTTGTATTAATAATTGAAATGAAATTGCGTACTAATATAATATATTATACACACATAAATAAATAATTTACGTGTACATAACCCAACCAGATATACGAACAAAAGCACAAAACTAATGCATTTTGTAAATTATTTATAAATCACGAAAAATAAGTAACTAACTGCGATATTTGTTTATATATTAATTATCCATGTACAAAAAGAAGATTATTCAAATTATTAACTATTCAAATACCTGCCTTTCTTAAAAAATTGTGTTTTTACTTTCTTTTACAGAGTAATAAGTAAGTATTGTAATCATGAAAAATTTCGAACTCGAGATTTCAACGGATATACATGTTTTGACCTTTCCTGAATCGAATGTGACTATTTTCGGCATGACGTCTGTGTGTCTGTGTCTGTGAACGCTCTAGGGCCAAAACTGTCGAACGAAAAATTATGAAACTTCAAACTTGTATATACCCTAGATGTGCACCTCCTATTTTTGAAAAGAATATTCAAACCGGTAGTTCATGTTTACTCTATACAATTTTTGTTCTATCTCCAATATCACTAGAACGGCTACACTTACGGCAAAAATAATAATATTCGTAATGAAAGATAATAATATTTCGCACAACTTTTGTTTGAAAAGTTTCTTCATAATTTGTACCAGTTATGAGAAAACTGCTACGAAAAAACTCAAATATCTTATTTACGTTGCCATGGTGATACCTACAATTGTGACAAATTTTATTATATTTAAAACGAATCAACCATGAGTTACATCATTTGTTTCTTGTTTATTTCAAACAAACAAGCACATTGACAGTTAACTGAATTAATTAATATTTAAAATATTGATTTCTTATTAGAATAAATTGTATCAGGTAAATTATTATAGAATCAATTTATATTATATATTTGCTGACATAATTAATTAACAATTTCAGAGTTTTACTGTGAAATTTGACTGTTTAAGAGTGAATACGATAAGTACTTCAAATTCAGATCCATTATAAATTGGTATAATTATCCAGTTATTTTCAATATATATATTATATATATATATATATATATATATATATATATATATATATATATATATATATATATATTGAAAATAACTGGATAATTATACGTAAAAGAAAGTTGAGTGCAGGCCACTCCAGATATTTTCAAGTAAAACTCCATAATTAAAAGTAAAAGCAAGACATGTCAATTTTTTCACAAAATAAAACAAGCATAGGTACGTTCACCAATGCCTTTAGCTCTCCACATAATCTATTAAATATTTCAAAATTTTAACAATAATAGTTATAGCTAGCGGTCGTATGTCTGTTTTTTATAAGTAACGTAATTTACCGAAAATTGTTGTTTGTTATACGTATAAAGTAGCATGAAAGTGAAAAGTGATTGAAAATGGAATAATAAAGGGAATAATATTCCATGACAAAAATACATTGCTTGATGAATAATAAAATGAAATAATTTATTGATGTTTCATCAATTTCTCTTTCGTTCAATTTTACTTTCAAACGTCAAAAGAATGTAGGTTAAATATTTATAATGAAGAATATTGCTATTGAGCTTTTAAATAAGCCTTCATTTCATTTCTGTATGTTTCTTTCTCTTTTGGTACCATGTTTACGTCATACCTCACAATCTTTAGCTCGCCGTACGAAATACAGAAGAGCTAAAGCATTCGGGCGTGTGACTTTCTTTTTATTGTTTTGCGGATGTAATTTCGTAACATTTGCACAATGTTCTATGTAGAAAGATAGACACATAAATGGATCGGAGATGAGTGGAATATGATATGGGGACATGGTGCCCATTGGTTAACCTAGTTAGTAAGAAAATGGACAAATCTCTATTACAAATATTAAATCTTTAGTTCATGTTGTTGCTGCGCCCGGACATTTTTATCTTTTCGAAAATAAAAAGCTGTTTATTTGTATAAACTATAAACATTGTAATAAAAGAGGCGATACAAGATGCCATGGCACAATGGCACGAATGTTTAGGACTTTACGATCGTGTTACTTGAAAACGATGTTGTACTCGAGCGTCTTATCAAAGAGGAACAGTCTAACTGATAACCTCCTAAACCATTACGATTTATAACCCCTATATATTTTCGGTGTAAAAAGGAACATCTACAACCTAATATCTTCATTTCGATTTTAGACTATCAGCAACTCCACCATTTTGCTCTGGTCATTATTAATTTATTTCGAATTAAAATTTTATTTACCGCTTCAGTTAACACATGAATTTCAAATTTTCAAGAACATTACTTATATTAAAAGGAATATATTATTATATTTAAAAAATATTTATATTATCCCAGTCAGACATGAAACGAATAATGAAAGAAAGTCAAGAATACATTCATTATGAAAAGTCTACATCAAATAGAGAAACTAGAGAATGAGAAATGTAATAATGTCCTGTGATATTACAATTATAATATTACATCACAATATCTCATTTTTCATTATAACAAATAATATAGTAAGTTTTCCACTCACGATGGGATGAGCTTAGATACAAGGCACCTTTGCCTTTAGTTCACCTAAAAAGTAATATATGCGATGCGAGTAGCGGGACTTCCCCGTCCTACTCTACACTTAAAAATATTAAAATTTAAATATAATTGATTTTAATTATTATAGCCTATAGGTGCATAATTTGAAATAATGCTATATAAATAAAAAACTTTCAATTTTTTGTAGTATTTTTTGTTATACTCAAAGAAATTTAATTTGGAAATTCAAAATTATAATATTTAATAATTTTTGGGTTACCAATATGAAGAGATCATGAAGAATATTTGGATGATTTAATTATTAGTAGTATTTAGGAAGGCTTTAAATTTTGGGGCCCTATAACTGGCGAAGTCTAGAGGCGATTGGAAGTGGATTTAAATGGTATGACAAATTATATGCAAATTTGGTTCAAATCGCTTCGGTACTTTCAGAGGAGTAGAATGGAAGTAAAAATTTGGTCTTAATAGCGAGCGACGACTAACGTCCAAGTATATAAGTTAATTATATTTTTGAATTCAGGGCGACGAGACAAGCACTTTTTGTTAGGGATTATTTTTGATTCGAGTATGTTGCAGACACACAAACCGCGAGCTAAAAATAACTTAGTGGATAATAAATGTTCATAAATTTATTTAGATAATTAACTGTTGTAAATGTATACGTAAATAATAATAATAAAGGTAGTGTATTTTTGATGGTATTTTTGGTTGTAGAAGTACATTGTTCTGTAATATTTCTCGTTTTTGTACGATTTCCTTTTTATGTAGAAGACCCAGAAAAAAAGGATGGAATGAATATACGATGTTCACATCAAAGAAACTTGCTGAATACCGACTTTAGGGAAACACACACCATACATGCGATCCGGCGCACAGATAACCGAGTATGTATGTGTATACATTTGCCCTTCCGCTTACGCAAAGAAAAGGATCGATTACAATCCAACTTGCATGCATTTTCAACTCATAGTCTCGTATCAATAGAATATCAAAGTGACTGCTATCGGCATTTTACGGAAACTGAACAGGAACTCTCAGTTTAAAATACATGGTTCACTTTCAAATCGTATTAATTTTAACATATTCTATTCGAGAAAATTTAGAAATGGCTATACATACAAGAAATCAATCTAAACATTTTCAAACATTACTTGTTAAAATATTTAATATCGTTAATAATGTTGATAACTATTACTTTCTTTTACAGAGTAATAAGTAAGTATTGTAATCATGAAAAATTTCGAACTCGAGATTTCAACGGATATATATGTTTTGACCTTCCCTGAATCGAATGTGACTATTTTCGGCATGACGTCTGTGTGTCTGTGTGTCTGTGTGTCTGTGTGTGTGTCTGTGAACGCTCTAGGGCCAAAACTGTTGAACGAAAAATTATGAAGCTTCAAACTTAAGACTTGTATATACCCTAGATGTGCACCTTTTATTTTTGAAAAGAATATTCAAACCGGTAGTTCATGTTTACTCTATACATTTTTTGTTCTATCTCCAATATCACTAGAACGGCTACACTTACGGCAAAAATAGTAATATTCATAATGAAAGATAATAATATTTCGCACAACTTTTGTTTGAAAAGTTTTCTCATAAATTGTACCAGTTATGAGAAAACTGCTCCGAAAAAACTCAAATATCTTATTTACGTTGCCATGGTGATACCTACAATTGTGACAAATTTTATTATTTTTAAAACGAATCAACCATGAGTTACATCATAAGTTTCAAACAAACAAGCATTACTTTGACAGTTATCTGTATGAATTAATATTTAAAATATTGATTTCTTATTAGAATAAATTTTATCAGGTAAATTATTATAGAATCAATTTATATTATATATTTGCTGACATAATTAATTAACAATTTCAGAGTTTTACTGTGAAATTTGACTGTTTAAGAGTGAATACGATAAGTACTTCAAATTCAGATCCATTATAAATTGGTATAATTATCCAGTTATTTTCATTATATTATATATATATATATATATATATATATATATATATATATATATATATATATATATATATATATGTAAATTAATATCTATCTATTGAAAACTACGTAAAAGAAAGTTGAGTGCAGGCCACTCCAGATATTTTTTACTTGTAGGGGAAGGAGTCGTACCTTGGGACGACATCAATTGCAACTACACCTATAGTCGAATTTACTTATTTAAATATTCATTTAGCCACTCTGATTAAATTAACTAGGTGACATGTTGTGTCATTACGATAGCAGATCATGTATAGTTATAGTTGGTGAAGTATTGATTTTAGTAGAAAATTTTATTTTTCGTTATATCTTGTATATTTATGAAACTATTTGATTAATTTAATTGTGTGACAGTCTAGTTAGTACACATGCCCTACTCTTTTGAAATGATATTCAATTAAGGTTTAAAAGTTAACTATGTAGATATTACACAACATTTTATTGCAAAGAATGTGTAGTTGTATCTCTGGACAGCAATTAGCACCTACCATGGGATAGGTACATGCATATAATTTAAAGGATATGCAATCTGATAATTTAATAAGGGTTAATAAATTGAATAATTGCGTTTGCTAATCAATTTTAGTAAAATTTTAGTCTTGTTGAAGTACGAAGGGTGTGGACGAAAATAGCAACAAATTATATTTCGCTATAGATTTCTAATCCTACAATATGGGATAATATTTTTTTGAACAATTATATTTTCATTTAATATTTATTTAATAATTCCTTTAAAAATAAGTTTATGTAAGAATTACTCTGAAGTTAATATATATGAGTTTGATTATTGAGTTCTTGGTTTTGTTTCGTATATTTTATTCGTCCCGAGGTACACGGTGATCTTGTACCTTGGGACAGTTTCTCATTTTTCCTTGTTGTGTATTTTTTTAATGTTTTTCTTTGAAATAACTTCACAATAAAAATAATATATAATAACAAAAGCATATTCTTTCTAATAGGGGTTTCCCGCATTTTTTAAAAGTATTTTTAATCGAAATAATGCTTACAGAATACATGTTTAAAACATGTTTAGTTTTTTTTAATTCATTAATTAACCTATAATAAATTATTAAAAAGCCATATTTCGTTTCCCGCTAAAACGACCACAGAAACACCTCCCTCCACAAATTCGGAACTGTCAAAGTCAAAACTGACAGCCGGCAGCCAACACCAACGGCCAATTGTCATTAAATCGTTATTGTTGTGTACTTCATTGCATCATAGTGTTGATACTTGGTGTTTTGCACTTTGGTACGCAACACCATAATTTTTTTCTCGACATTTAATTTATTAATTTTTGAGGTTATAAAATCTTTATTGATATTTGACAAGCAAAGTCATAAACGAGTAAATAGTAGAGGGTATAATTAAATATCGAAACCTATCTTAACAACTTGTAGGACTCTGTTTACTTATTTCTCACCCAAACAAATAACCTAACTTAAAAAGTAGCTTACTGGCATGATTATTATGTAAATATTCATTTAAAAAAAAAGTATGTATGAGCAATTATCATGAGCGAGCTTCATAATTCTGAAACACGCTTTCTCCAAAATTTTATGATTTACAATGTAGGCGTTTGACAGTTCCGAACAATTCAAGGACCAATCAACGGGCGTTTTTACTCACGTGATATTATTGAAAATTAACATGATTTTCAATAATTATTTATAACTAGGGTCACCCGTGGGCACCATGTGCCCATATGGTATACAGAACAGGTCAGTTTTGACTGATGGCGAATTTTCAAGTAATTTAATAATAACACGGTTTTTCTTCATTTTGTATCGTTTGACTATAATAGTAATACAAATTTCCACATCGCAAATAATAATAAAGAAAAAATCGAGTTCCTTCTTTGAACGC
Source organism: Leistus spinibarbis (assembly GCA_933228885.1). Taxonomy (NCBI): domain Eukaryota; kingdom Metazoa; phylum Arthropoda; class Insecta; order Coleoptera; family Carabidae; genus Leistus; species Leistus spinibarbis. The sequence goes on from OW121800.1 coordinate 641,216, forward strand.
TATTTTGTTCTTAGATCACTATGCTGAGATTAACTAATCGATCGCTTATCATGCACTGTGTAACATCCGATAAATTTAAACAAAATTTTGTTTAAATTTGATTTTAACCTTGTATGGTGCATATGTGTTGTATATCATTTACACAGTTTCTATGATTGTATATAAAAAACTGGATTATAAATTTACTTACGATTGCTGTTTATTATTTGAATCGATTATTCAAATAATATGTATTACAAATCCTTTTTACACAACACTTTTAATGATTTGACATTTGATTCATTATTGTTTTTGAATTAAATAATCAGGCTAGATTCTGAATTTTGCAGTATTAAACTGATGCAGTGTCACAACGGCAGTTTTAAAAATGATAATTAGTTGTATACTAAAATGCAATGGATTGCCAACCAAACATGTTTCTAAATATGTTTGAATTATCTCTTCAAGATTTTATTTCTCTAATACAATGAATTAAAATATATGTACAGAAACACGTATTAGCTAAAAATATATGCTAATTAGGCAATAATATGCACTTATTTCATATTATATACTTAAAAATTGAAATTATAACATGCTACTCCCCTTAAACTTAAGATTAAACTTTGAATTCAAGATATATCACAAAAACTTTTTTGACAATTTTTTCTGACGTTTGATTTGCTTTTGTCTATTTCAAAGCAGACTGAATTTCAGAATCGTAGTGATTGTTTTATTTCAGTATAAACTATTTGATTATTTTTTATAACATTATTAACAGTCGCCATGGTGCAGTGGCTAAGTGTCATGCCTTTCACCCTGGAGGTCGTGAGTTCGATCCCCGTCTATGCTAATCTGCATTTTTACAAAAAAGCGTTCTACACATACACACTCACTCACATACACACTCACATACACACTCACATACAAACATTTCTGGGTTATTATATTAATGATTAATAGAAGGAAACATATGCGTAACTTTTATCATTATATGGCGTTAAATAAAATTGTCTATTGGATAAAGAAGATATTTTGTTAATATCTCTTTCACGGGAAACCCCTATTGTACTATTATTTCTTTAATATCTCAACCCAAAATAATTATAGCTCACAATATATAGAAACTATCACGTGGTACAACACCTTCCCCTAATCATAAAAAATTTCGAAATTGAGAATTTTAAGAGAAACGTACTCTAGAAAGATTGAGTAAAAACGTAAATTAGACAACAACAAAATATAAATTTTCATAACAGAATTAATATCATGTTCAGTTGTAAATCTAGTGAATTTCATGTGAATCGATGAGTGACAAACCTTGATGGAGAGAATGTTTCAGTTTGGGTTCGTTCAGGGCATCTTTCATCCGAAATTGACAAGAAGCGAAGCATTTTGTTCCACTCAAAGTAAGATAATGTGCACTCGAATTTTTGATGAGAACTTTTTTGCTTGGCTTGCTTCATCGACCAAGGTAAATATTACAGGATATAAATCAGTTAGAGCGAGCGTTAAAGAAAGACTCGGCTTGATGTTGTACCCATTAACTTCCGGTTTCAACACGTTCAAGATCAATAGTGAGTGGCTGCATAAAATTGAGCATAAGCATTTGCATGGTACACGCGAAATTTTGCTTTGTCAAATTCAATTTTTATTTTGTTTGTTGGGGCACTTGTGACTTAATTTTAAATGGATTTTGATGGATTTAGTAAATTGCCATGTTTCTTTTAAGGACGATTTTTCAATATATGGAAAATTTCTCGCCAAAACTTTGAATGAAAAAGCAGCTAGAAATTTTAATAACATTAACATTTATGAAAATCACATTTTCTCTACCTCATGCCGTTTCCGATATATAAGAAAAGTAGCAAAACTAAACTGTTACTGCTAAGATATTGTTTTCAAAAATAGAAGGTTCACACTCGGGCCATGTACAAAAGATAAGTTTAAAGTTTCATAATTTTACTATCAACACTCTAGACCGTTCACATACACACAGGCATTATTAAATTGTCTAATTCGATCTGGGGATGGTATTTCCGTTAAATTCTCGAGTTTGATATTTTCTAAGGTTACTTTACTACCTTATTTGTACAAGAAAGTAAAAACACTGTTGAATATTATATTATGTAACTTAAAATCTAAAGTTTGTAAATATCACGGAAAAGAATTTGTTATTTTTAAATCAATATCTAAATTGGTTCATTCTTGCTACAGTCTTTGTTATCACAAGGAAGAAAAAAAAAATGTTTCATCTAAAAGTTGGTAAAATTATTTTTGTTTGAGAAGTTTTCTTAACATAATTACATTTTACTAATTTCTTTAACTAAAGCAAGCTTAGGTACAACGCATCTATGCGTCCAGTTCGCCTTATAAGTAAAATATGCGATGAGAGCAGCGGTTTTTAATTATTATGGCCTTGGTTAACAATTTGAAAAAATGTTATAGAGTCTTACAATATTTTGTAGATTATTTTGATAAAAAAATAATATTAAAATTCAAAATTAAAATATTTAATAATTATTTATAGCCTTTGGGTTAATAATATGAAAAAATCTTGTAGATATAAAATATCTTAGAATTATTAGTAGAATTTTTGGTGTTTTAATTATTTTCATAAAGGCAGTATTAAGGGAGCTCTACATTTTGGGGGCCTATAACTCGGGATGTATACGGGCGATTGGATGTAGCGAGCGGATTCAAACGGGATGCCAAATAATATGTGTAGCAAATTTAATGTAAATTGCTCCGGTATCTTCAGTAGAGTAGAGGGCACAAATTGGTCTTACGAGCGCCGACTAACATCTAAGTATATAAGTTATATATATATTTTTGGATTCAGGGCGACAAGACGAATGTTTTTTGTTAATTAATATTTTTTGATGCGACCGATTGCTTTAGCTCTTGTAAGTAAAATGAATAATGTCTATGGATACAATGTTCTTTGATTAAAAGTAAGAAAGGTTAGGAACAGTCGATTTTTATTCTGCGTTTAGTCAGAGGTTTTCTCGTGATGGTTGAAGAACTGTTTAATATTTCATCTCTGTTTCAAACTTATTGAATTATTAAGTGGATACATTTATAATTTACTATCTCATTTAAATAACATGTAAAATTATACAGTCGCTTTCGAGATGCTATTGTGTTCTGTGTCGGGACTTTCCACACAAAGAGAATTTCATACTTGAATACATAAACTCACGCACACACGCATATTAAATGATTCTTTGAATAAATTATGAGCCATGGCTACTGGGATCACACACAACATGCCCATAATAAAATTTCTTAACTGAGCCAAAGCGTATTTATTTACTCACTCATTTTTTCAACTTATTATTTCCGTATTATCTATATTATATTTAACGTTCTCTATCTATCTAACTTTCAACTAATATCCTGCAGAAATGTATGGCTCTAAGATTCGCATTTCAAATTAAATTGTCTCTCTATGTTCCACACACGCATCGACTGGATTTGAATGGTAAATAATCCTAGTTATGGATATCAGTGTTGGCACTAGTGCAGTTCCTATTCACACCGACCGACGTGCATTCAAAAGGAGACGTGTTTGACGGGGAACGTGCAACAGTAACAAGGGAATAGATTGTATCATTAAATATTTACATGTTCTTGGAAATGAAACTGTGCACTACTCTGTCTAGCTCTAGATATCTAGTGAGCTAGTCTAGTTCATTTAGTTACGTCTTTTGTTTCCTGTACACTAAGCTAAGCTACTATACAGCGCATACTGGTATCCTAGCATTACCGTCGCCCTAAATCCAAAAATATAGTATATAACTTATATACTTGGATGTTAGTTGCTCGGCCGCTCGTAAGACCAAATTTGTGCCCTCTACTCCTCTGAACGTACCGAAGCGATTTAAACCAAATTTGCTACGCATATTATTTGGCATTCCATTTGAATCCGCTCGCAGTTTACATCCAATCGCCCGTATACTTCTTGAGTTATAGGGCCCCAAAATTTGGAGCCCCTTTTAATACTGCGTTTATAAAAATAATTAAAACACCCAAAAATTCTACTAAAAATTCTAAGATATTTTATATCTTCCAGATTTTTCAAATTGTTAAAACAAAGCCGAAAAAAAAATCACATTATATATCATTAAACGTTTTTTTATTATTAAATATTCTAAAAAAAATTGTAATACTTTTTAAATTTATAATATTTTTTAAAATTGATAACACACGACTAAATGCTCTTCTGTACTTCGTACGGCAAGCTAAAGAGTGCAAATGGATATTTATCATATTTTGTTTTCATTTCCAGTTGCATAAACATTTTTGGGCGGAAAATTGGCTTTTGTAAACACACAAACAAAATAGGTAGACATTAACATACAATAGCCAGCGGTAAATATGTGACTGTATTGCTATATTTGCTCCAAATGGGAAATAATGATGATTTTTACTCGGGGGTTTCCTGCGAATAAATACAAACGTTGTTATAAAAAACTAAAATGACTCTTTGATTTTTACAAAAAAAAAAAATGTAAATAATACTTGAAAATGCAATATTCCATTGCATACATTTAAATATTTTACATGTTCCTCTATCGCGAATACTAAATAAATACACGCATGTGGAAAAGTTAGTGCGCAAATACGTTGGAATAAAAATAAAAATATTCAAAGCGTGTCTAAATGGAAATTTTCCGAAATAAAAATGTGAAAGAACTGACGGAATTTCAATTAAAATAGATCAACAATCCTAGCATTATATTTACGAGTCATTATTTTATAATTCAGCAATATAAATAAAAATGTTTTTATACGTAGCTTCATATTTTGGGGGTATATATTTTCAGTACACTTAAACAAGCTTAGGTACAATGCACGTATACATCAAGCTTGCCTTATGAATAATCCAAGTATATGAGTTATATATATATTTTTGGATTCAGGGCGACGCACATAGGAGTATTTGTATGAAAAAACCGGTAAAAATTATTTTATAGAATTTATTTAAATATTATTAAATAAGAAACAATATTGTATGATAATAAGCTGTATTTTAAAAAACTTATATACGTCTTACATTATTTAGGGGTTTTTCTACTGCTAAAACCGTATAATGAGATCATTTTTTAAATCGATGCCAAATGAAGAGGAATAAAGATAGATACACAATTTTTGGTACACACCTTTATTATATGTGATATTTAAGTATTATATTAAACATAAAAAAATAAATTGCCGGTTGAACATATGTAAATATTATCTCCGCAATACATTTTACAGACAAAGTGTAAAGTTTATTTGCAGTAATCAGTTATCAAAATTTTACAAAAGATAATTTAAGCTACTATAATTAGCTTTAATTTGGTTCATGGCACATAATGAATAGTATTTTTTAAACTAGAGTTACGACTATTTGAAGAGCGTGATCCTTTCAGGGTTACGTTCAAATGCACCTAACATTAATTGTATCTCAGCAACGATGAGCCTAAACAAATTTTGATTTCATGAATTATTTTTGTAATTTCATAAGCTAACTTTTATGTCATGACAAACTTTTTCGAAAATGTGATCCTCTTTGAGTAATTTGCTAATCAGTGTTTTTGCTTGAAAATCAACGTTTTCAACCCCCTGTAACTAGGCGGGTATTAAAGCAAAATTAACGTTATAGGGGTATTTTGGAGTAGAATTCGACGATCGACACGTTCCAATAGTCACTTTCTTTCTTTTTTGAACCCCCTGAGTTGGGGTGCAACTTACCCACCCCCAACGAGAAAACAAATTAATTATTATTAAATATTTCATATTTTTCTCATTTTGAATCAAATTATCAAAAAAAAAAATTAAGTCCGAAGTGAAACGACCAAATGACTGTACTTTGCTCTTAATATTTAAACTAATGGTACACAAAATGGCGGAAGAGAGCGGAAGATTTTTCTTCGAAATTGATTCAAGAATAGTCTAAATATTATGCGTGTACAAAAGAAATAACGCGTCAAGGCGCGACAGATACTCAAAAATACTTTTATACGAAAGTTTGATGCAAAAAATAACACACATAGGACTTGCAAATATTATTCGTAAACTTATTATATTAATTGCAAATTAAATATTGATTCAAAGTAAAGTACATACCTTCTCCTTCCATATCAAAAACGTTTTTGTTTTTCAAAAATGCAAAGAGCAACAAACACAAATTTCAAAACAAATGCGTACTGTATTATAGCATAGTCGTTACTCGGCGCATTCGCTACTTACAATGACTGGGTTCTGATTTAATTTACGAATGTAAATAAACATTTGGCGCCTTTATATAGCGACAGTTTGACGGGCCAGTCATTCTTCTTAAAGAAAATGCCGATTTGTTTATATTTCGACTAGATTTGTGATTTCAACTTTTGACCATGTTTTTCATACAAATACTCCTCTGTGCGACGAGACAAACACTTTTGTTAATTGAATTTTTTGATTCGAGAATGTTACAGACACACGACCGACTGCTTTAGCTTCTTCGATACTTCGTACGGCGAGCTAAAAACCATATGCATACAGAAATTAATTGGAAAAATATAAAGTGACCTTCACTGCTATTTTTTGGCTATATTGCCATTACATAATATCAATATATGTGGTAACTATGGAAACCTAAATTAAGCAAGACTCTTTTCAAATGTGATATTCAGTATATGGTACATTTTTCGAAACTTTCAACTAATAGTTTTTAGAAATGTTAATATGCTCAATTTGTACAAGATTTACCTTTTCTCTAAATTCCCTTTCAGAGATATACATATCTTAAATTTTAAACATCATATATTTATGATTTGTTGTAGAGCGTTCACACACACTCGCACACAGTAAGATTATTTGAATGAACCACTGTTTTGAATCAGAAAGGGAGTTGGTACCGGGTCCACGGCAGTTGCAGTATTGCGATGTCCATAATGTACCAATAGCATTCAATTGCTGTTTTTGATCCACAGTATGTACTAAATATGTTCGAAAAGGAATAAAAGTACTCGTATTCGTTGCACATGGTTATCTATTCTGCCACAAACGCATATACATTCACGCAGACGTACGAATTATATAAAAGTACTAGTAAATGTGAGAGAATAATTTATGAAAGGGCAACAGAAATAAAGGAAGTTTAACAAAAGCAGCAACATATTTGAATAGCAACTGATGTTAAAGGGGGTAGGTATATGTATATCAAGTTATTTAAGAACACTCTCACTGACATCATATAAGGGTAGTGAGAGCGACCTTTGTTATTTGAAACTGTGACACATCTATCAAGATTTATATAAAGCACAACAGCACGAAAGCATAGTTTGTTTATGGAAATTGAGAAACACTTCACACAAATATTTATGTATACAGTGAATACAAAACACAATTATCATATACAAACTATAATCGACCAATCACATAATTACATTTATATTTGTTACAAAACTAAAATAAGTGACGTATTTTATCTGTCAATAACAGATAAAAAAAATTACTTTACAGATTCGTCTCTTCTTGAAAATTGTTAAGTGCTATCGTGTGATATGAATAGAAACACGTGTTTATCAGACATAGTCGAAGCAGAACGAAACTAGGCGAATGAGTCATGTCTAGGTATGCTGTTCGCGCATGCGTTGAACTCGCATGAAACTAAAATTTAATTCTATAATTTAAAGTGACGGACGCAATGATACCATTTGTTCTTTATTAAGAAAATCATTTCAATTTGTCCTCCGCAAACGATTAAAAATTTATTACAAATTGCATTGACAAAGAAATACAGTTTTGCCTTTAAATTTGTAGGCGAAAGCACATTGAAGTTGCAAACTAACTGACAAATCTGTCGTCTGAGTGTTGGAGGGTTCCATTATCCAGTTTCCGTTGCCGCTCAATGTGTGTATGTGCCTAAACCCAGTCGGTCCATCTTAACGAGCCAATTATGTTTTATCTTTCTCGCCCAACTGAAAATATACCCGAGTGCTTTTCATGTTTTTATAATTAAATAATTCTCCTCTTTCATTCGTACTCCCACTGCCCCTCTGGCAATGCTTCACAAACCGTCTGTTTTTCTATCTCGCTTTTCATCATCATATTTCGGAGTGAACCCGCACGAAACCACTTCATCCCTTTTCGGTTCTTAACCGCAGAATGTGTTGGTATTTAAATTCTCGGTCGGTCTGTGTGTTTTTTGCCTGGGTGTTTTGTTTATTTTTTAGACCATTGGCAATCTGTATTTACTCTTCTCTGATACTTTGCTCAGTGTAGTCCTTTTTAATTTACCTTCATGCATGACGCCACGAAATTCTGTAATTGATTACCTTTATATTTTTAAGTGCGATTTTTTATATACTGGCATATTTTCTGAATTATGGCGTAGATAATATGCCGTACGTTTCCAATATGCAACACAATTATCACAGGTATCAATTGGATTTATTTACATTTAAATCTAAACATGCAATCAGGTCTATTCTGTAATTTTTAGTGTAGATGCTGAAGTGAAAGTAAACGTTAAAATATTAACGAATATTTTTAACGTGTCTACTTATTCGGTAACGCACAAACCGCTAAAATTTTAACAAGTTACGTCAACTGTCACGTTAATATTGTGCATTTTAGCGGCATCTTGAAAGCTAGTGTTGAAAAGTTAACGTCATGTTTTCACAGTTATTCATTTTTTTTATTATCGTTGAAAGATCCTCATTAAATGTAAGTGTTATTTTATAAGTGAATATTTGTAAAACTAAACACATCTGTATTTATAAATAATTTAGAAGATGTTAAATCACGCTATGTATTGAAAATTGCAATTATTATCGGCATGATCAAATGTTACAAAACATAATATTACCCACTATTTATCTACAAATATCTAAAATATTAAAACTGGAATATAATGGACGAATCCTTCAACGATAATAAAAAATCTAAAAGCTGTATATATATGAACGATCCTAACCCTTAAATAATAAGAAAGATAAGTATGTTGCAAGATACCACGTGTGTTTTCATGGCATTTTTTAACATATGTCAATCACTTCACTCCAGGCTTTAACGGAACCTTTACATTTTAAGTTTTAACATATACGTTAATAATGGACCATAGAGAATATCAAAGAGACGTTAAATTTTAACAGCCCGCTATTTCTTATTTTTAGCTCGCCGTACGAAGTACCGAAGAAGCTAAAGCCTTCGGTCGTGTGTCTGTAGCATTCTCGGATAAAAAAAATCCTTAACAAAAAGTGTTTGTCTCGTCACCCTGAATTCATATATATATATATATATATATATATATATATATATATATATATATATATATATCTTATATAGATGGATGTTAGTCGTCTACTCCTCTGAAGGAACTGAAGCGATTCACATCTTTGCTACATATATTATTTGGCATCCCATTTGAATCCGCTCGCAGTTCAAATCCAATCAAACGTATACTTCCCGAGTTATAGGGCCCCACAATTTGGAACCTCCCTGAATACTGCCCTTATAAAAATAATTAAAACACCCAAAAATTTTACTAATAATTCAAAGATATATATATATATATATATATATATATATATATATATATATATATATATATATATATGTATATATATATATATATATATATATATATATATATATAACCAAAACAAGCAGTCAACTAACCAATACTCTACTGAAATATTCTGAAATGTCGTTTATCTAATTGAGTCTATTTGGTTTTCCTATCAAAGGCGCAGATGATCCGATTTATTAAGTTACATGCGAATCCATGGCAACGTAAACAAGATATTTATAATGTTTCGTAGCATTTTTCTAGCAACTGACACATATTTTGAAGAAACTTTTCAAACAAAAGTTGTGCGAAATATTAATTCTTTCATTTCTATTTTTGCCGTAAGTGTAGCCATTCTAGTGATATTGGAGATAGAACAAAAAATGTATGGAGTAAACATGCACTACCGGTTTGAATATTCTTTTCAAAAATAGGAATTGCACATCTAGGGCATATACAAGTCTTAACTTTGAAGTTATATAACATTACGTTCAACAGTTTTGGCTTTAGAGCGTTCACAGACAGACAGACAGACGTCATTCCGAAAATAGTCACATTCGATTCAGAGAAGGTCAAAACGTGTATATCCGTTGAAATCTCGAGTTCGAAATTTTTCATGATTACAAGATTTACTTATCCCTTTGTAAAAGAAAGTAAAAATTTTAAGACTTTTTATATTTATAACATTATTTCAAAATGTTAACCAAAAGGCCATAATAATTAAAAGCCACTGCTCGCATCGCTTACATTACTCATAAGGTGAGCTGGACGCATAAATGCGTTGTACCTAAGCTAATTTACATAACACGTAATATTTCTATTTTTAATAATTCATTACTTGCGTCCATGATTGTTCTCACAAGCCGAAATAGCTCAGTTGGGAGAGCGTTAGACTGAAGATCTAAAGGTCCCTGGTTCGATCCCTGGTTTCGGCAACGTTTCTCCGGTATGGTCTAGTGGCTAGGATAGCTGGCTCTCACCCAGCAGGCTCGGGTTCGATTCCCGGTACCGGAAGCTTACTTTTATATACATTCTATGCATTTTTAGTACCGCCGGACGGAGTATCGAAGAAGCTAAACCATTCGGTAGTGTGTCTGTAATATTCTCGGATCAAAATATTTCATTAACAAAAAATGTTTGTCTCGCCGCCCAGAATCCAAAAGTATATACATACATATATAACTTATATACTTGGATGTTAGTCGTCGCTCACTCGTAAGACCAAATTTGTGCCTTCTACTCCCCTGAAAGTACCGGAGCGATTTGAACCAAATTTGGTACACATATTATCTGGCATCCCTTTTGAATCCGGTCGCAGTTCAAATCAAATCGCCCGTATACTTCCCGAGTTATATGGCCCCAAAAATTGAACCTCCCCCTCCCTTTATACTGCCTTTATAAAAATAATTTAAATTCCCAAAAATTCTACTAATAATTCTAAGATGTTTTATGTCCACAAGATTTTTTCATATTGTTAACCCAAAACCCGACTGCTAGCATCGTATATCTTACCTATAAGGCGACCTGGATGCATTGGTGCGTTGTATGTACCAAACTTTGTTTAACAAGAATTTTATACGTGTTAACGCTTAACGGATTACATACAGAAAGGACCTTATAATGTTCTATTTATTTAATAAATAATACAAATGTATTTTTAGTAATAGGTGTAACTTGGCATGGCAGTAAAGTATGTATAACCTCACGTGGATGAGTTTTTAGCAGTTCACTCGCGATATAATTATCTTCTCGTGATATGTTTGGTATCATACTTCGTCACATATATCACCACACGAGTTGCTATCATTGCTGTTATACAGAATAGAGGGTCTGGGAAAATAAGTAGGAAACATATACACCTTACGGACTTTGCTGGTACGCGTATAAAATGCGTATTAAATTCCAGTTGATGTAATATTATTTACATCAGTATACAAAAGAGTAAACTATTTAGTCCTCGTGCTCGCGCTCCTCGTACGACAATCAGGGCCGTCTTTAACCTATTGGAGGCCCTGGGCACTTTAGGATAATGGGGCCCCTATGACCGGTTCTACAGGGAGTTACCCCACACTGAGGGGAAGTCCCGATCATCGAGTCGGCTTATTTGGGTGGGTCGCGTTCCGTTTTACGTCGCTATTAGCTACATAAAACATAAATATAATTTAGGGGAATCACCTTGTAGGTAGGCAGCCAGACAGAGTTGCTAGTGTTTGTTAGGCCTCTTGTTCATTAGAATACCAAAAAGCTGCTAGGTAAGTATTATATATTTATAGTCAGTTATTATCGTTTGATTTTCGAAAAATAAATATATTTATCGGTAATATCGATTATTGGTTGGTCATCTGGCAGGAACTAGGGGGGCCCATGGATCGCGGGGTCCTTGCCAATGAAAAAGAGGGGCCTGACGACAGTACAAGAGCGTGTGTCTGAAACATGCTCGTATCAAAAAATTATTCTTAACAAGCATAGGTTGCAGGCACTAATGCTTTTAGCTCGGCATATTTTCTATTCAGTGGATGATTTTATTTATAAAGAAAACATTGAATTTTAACTACTGATGTTTTAACTACTAAATTTAAAAAAGATAATGACATTATTACCGATTGATTGCAACAATAACCAGTCTTTTAAAGCAAACACTACAATGATATAAATTTCAAAATTATAATTTATAACTTTATTTTCTGGCCTTTAGGTTTACAATATGAACAAGTCTTTTAATTTTCTTATGAAAATAATTTTGAATAAAATATGTTTTCAATTTTATAATATTTTTTTATAGCATTCGGGTTCTTATTTTGAAGAAATTTGCTGAAGATAAAATATCCACACGGTGTATATATAGTTATAATAATGGACACACAATATTACCATCGCTAATAGTACTATCGATTAGTATTATCGATATCGTGGTGACTGTATATAGTTTATTAATAAAATAGTTTAAAATAAAATAGAATGCTGTAAACAAAATGCACATTGAGCTACCCTGCAACACAGATACATGCATTGTTTATTACATCAAAACAAGTGTATAGCTAGCAGCAATACAGAATTCGTAGGTAGTTCGAAACTATATTGTTGGTTATGCATTGTTTACTAATTAACATTTTACCAATGCATACATCTACTTAGTTTCTAAACCATATAGAGAACTATACACATTTCCTAGAGTGGCTGATGCATACATGAGATGTTATTTTAATATTGAGAGGAATTCCTACCCAGTAGTGTGAAAACAAATATCATCGTTCCGCTCGTTTACTGATCCTAAATTTAAATATATTCGTTCCAAAAAAAAAAGAAAAAAAATATATATATATATATATATATATATATATATATATATATGTCGCATGCATGATCAATTGTACAAGTGTACAGGCAAATTTTTTACAAAATCTATGTATTTTACATATTAAAATCAATGAAACATTTTCCAAAAATTTATGATTTTTAGAAGTGGTTTATTATAAATTGATGAACGATATTCACAATTTACGGGTGTACATGCCTAGATTGAACTTTTAACTTGCAATTACTAACAGAAATATCTACTAAAAATACATATTATAATCATATTTCGAAAAATTTTAAGAGTATTTTCAAGAAAACTGTTTCAAATGTAGCCACTTCCTCTAGCAGTAACATTTGCAAACACTGCGGTACATATGCAAGCATTTCAATATCTAGATTTTATGTATATTATTAATTGTTATATTCGTGCTACTGAATTATGCTGACAGCGAAAATTATTTTATAGACCATTATAAGACCGTTTATACTATGGAATTTGCATGAAAAATGAAAAAAATTTCATACTACCGAAATATTTTGAACAAAAATGTCATTTGAAAATCAATAATTGATGCATTAGCAATGCAAGTAGCATTCTAATTTTAATTTTGGTTGGTTCCGAACATTTCAATTTAAAATATTGAAAAATACGACACAATATTTCCAAGTATTACCAAATGTGGAACTGGCAACGTTGCACCTGTAATTATCTTGTTAATGTTTCTGTTAAAAGTGATTATGGTTTGGCCTCGCTTAGGACCGGACCAACAGATCTATGAGGGTCATATACTTGTATTAATCAATTATTTTTTATGGTATTTCTTGTTATAATAATAAAGAAATATGATTTTTATTTATTTTTGTTGGGATTTTAGTATATTGTTAATTTAACTTGCAATAAACATAGATAAATTACACATAAAGGAATTAGGTTTTACTAGTATGAGGTTGTGGTCAACACAGAACTGCTTTCGTACGTAGTTTTCATTAAAAATATATATTCTAATCAAACTATCAAAAAATTCCAATTCTACACAGTAATACACTGAAATTGTACCAATTAGTTTATTATTTTATTACGTTATCAAATATTGTTTCTTCAATATGAAACGTAGATGTTGATTCTTTAAAATTTACCTTCTCAGTCGATCTATTTATGTTAAACAGCGCAAAATGACATACATTATTTATATTTTGTTGTCCTGTCAAAATATGACAGGCGCAGATGATCCGATTTATTAAACTACTTGAAAATTCATGGCAACGTAAATAACGTATAATATTGCGTTGCAGTTTTCTCTTAACTGGTACATATTTTGAGGAAACTTTTCAAACAAAAGTTATGACAAATATTAATATATTTCAATATGAATATAACTATTTTTGCCATAAGTGAAGCCGTTCTAGTGATATTGAAAATAGAACAAGAAATGCATACAGTAAACATGCATTTCCGGTTTGAATATTCTTTTATAAAATAGGAGGTGAACATCTAGACCATATACAAGACTTAAGTTTGAAATTTCACAATTTTAGGTTCGACAGTTTCGGCACTAGAGTGTTTACACACACTCAGACAGACAGACAAATACAGACACATACGTCACTACGAAAATAGTCACATACGATTCAGGGAAGATTAAAACGTGTATATCGAGTTCGATTTATTTGGTGATCCCTATACTAACTTATTACTTCGTAGAAGAAAGTAAAAATCATATATTTATTATTTTATTATATCACCAACATCTTCAAAAGATTATAAGACATTTTATATCTATAAAATTTTTACAGTTTATGAATCTGAAGAACAATAAAAAAATATTAATAATAACAATATTGAAATTTCAAATGTTATCTGATTGATGGTTTGATGATTGCAACAATAAATTTGTAACTATAACAATTGCTATCGTTTTCATTATTGTATTTTATGTGATTGTTGCTCGTCGGTACGACGAGCTGGAAGCAATTGTGCTTGCACCAATGTTTGTTTCTCTATGCTATGTACATATAAATTTACTGATTTTAAAGTGTTAAATAAATAAACATCTGAAGTGGCCATCACTCGACTTGCATATTTATTTTATGGATTGGAAGTAAATGAATTATCAAAATCTGTAACCAATATTAATAAGTTTATTATTTCAAAGAATAGGCAACTATGGCTTCGAATATTAACTGGAGCAAATCGGGAATTCACATACGTTTCTAGATGAGAAGGGCAATACGTCCAATTAGTTGGAAAGACACTGAGGTGAAAAAGTGGTCGAAGGTGAGTTTCGTTTAAATCCATTCGTTTTATATACATAGTGAACTGACTCAGGAAAATTCAGTGTACCTCGATCAGCGTTCCGAATAACGGAAGATATTAATTGTGATTGCATAATTAAACTATAATTATAGTGAATTGTTTTAATTTAATAGATCGCACATTTAAGTAAGTCTAAAAAAATATTAAATTGTCATAATATTAGTATACACATACTTTTTAATATATAAAGTTAAGTAAACTTAACTTTATATATTTTAAAATTGATTATTTATTGTTGTTTATTGTTCATATGAACAAGCATTGGTGCAAGCACCAGTGTTTGTAGCACGCCGTACCGACGAGCAACATTCACAAGAAATATAATAATGAAAATGTTAGCAATTGTCAGAGTACAAAGTTTATTGTGGCAATCACTAACAATCAATCAATCAACAACATTTCAAATTTCAAATTATTATAATTATTTATTAACTAGGGTCACCCGTGGGCACCATGTGCACATATGGTATACAGAACATAGGTCAGTTTTGACTGATGGCGAATTTTCATGTAATTTAATAATAATAACACGGTTTTTCTTCATTTTGTATCGTTTGACTATAATAGTAATACAAATTTCCACATCGCAAATAATAATAAAGAAAAAATCGAGTTCTTTCTTTGAACGCTATTTTGTTCTTAGATCACTATGCTGAGATTAACTAATCGATCGCTTATCATGCACTGTGTAACATCCGATAAATTTAAACAAAATTTTGTTTAACTTTGATTTTAACCTTGTATGGTGCATATGTGTTGTATCATTTAGACAGTTTCTATGATTGTATATAAAAAACAGGATTATAAATTTACTTACGATTGCTGTTTATTATTTGAATCGATTATTCAAATAATTACAAATCCTTTTTACACAACACTTTTAATGCTTTGACATTTGATTCATTATTGTTTTTAATTAAATAATCAGGCTAGATTCAGAATTTTGCAGTATTAATCTGATGCAGTGTCACAACGGCAGTTTTAAAAGTGATGATAATTAGTTATATGCTAAAATACAATGGATTGTGCCATCAAAAATAAAAGAATAAAATTGCCAACCAAACATGTTTCTAAATATGTTTGAATTATCTTTCAAGATTTAATTTCTCTAATAATCAGAATTATAAATTTACTTACTTGCAGTTATTATAATTTGACGAACTATAAAATCTTACCGCAACTCATATTTTCAAAAATCACTGCTTCTTGGCCATTTTGAAGTGAAAATATTTACTATGAATTAAAATAAATGTACGGAAACACGTATTTGCTAAAAATATATGCTAAGTAGGCAATAATATGCACTTATTTCATATTATATACTTAAAAATTGAAATTATAACATGCTACTTCCCTTAAACTTAAGATTAAACTTTGAATTGAAGATTTATCACAAAATCTTTTTTGACATTTCATTCTGACGTTTGATTCGTTTTTGTCTATTTCAAAGCAGACTGAACTTCAGAATCGTAGTGATTGTTTTATTTCAGTATAAACTATTTGATTATCTCATAACTGGTACAAATTATGAAGCAACTTTTCAAACAAAAGTTGTACAAAATATTATAATCTTTCATTATGAACATTACTATTTTTACCATAAGTGCAGCCGTTCTAGTGTTACTGGAGATAGAACAAAAAATGCATAGACTAAACATGCACTACCGGTTTGAATAATCTTTTCAAAATAGGAGGTGCACATCTAGGGCATATACAAGTCTTAAGTTTCATAATTTTAGATTCGACAGTTTCGGCTCTAGAGCGTTCACAGACACACATACATACAGACACACAGACACACAGACGTCATTCCGAAAATAGTCACATTCGATTCAGAAAAGGTCAAAACGTGTATATCCGTTGAAATCTTGAGTTTGAAATTTTTCATGATTACAATACTTATTTATTACTCTGTAAAAGAAAGTAAAAATGTATGGCGTTTGAGTTATCAGTTTGAAAAAAATATTGTAGGCATAAAATATCTTAGAATTTCTTTTGAATTATTTTTATAAGGTCTTTGTTCCTGAACAAATTATATTTCAATTTTCTATTTCAGAAGTTTTCCAACATGCGACTACAAGCCTCCTTATTAGTCATCCTCTTCATGGCTCTAATCTTCGCAACGAATCAAGAGTCATTAATGGAATCTTTTTTCAAGATATTGGCCGAAGGCAATAACCAAATCAAAAATGAACCAATAGACAGAAAAATTATTTCGAAAGAATATGATTTTATTATTGTCGGGGCAGGAACTGCAGGATGTACCCTAGCCAGAAGATTGACAGAAGTGCCTCAGTGGAAGGTATTACTTATTGAAGCTGGACGTCCGGAGAACTATCTAATGGATATTCCCGGAATAGCAAATTTTCTACAGTTTACAGACGCGAATTGGAACTATAAAACACAGCCTAGCAACACAAGTTGTCTAGGATTAGAGAAAAATCAGTGCAAATGGCCGAAAGGTAGTTATCTATAGCTTGTTTCATGGTTAAATATGTTTAAGAATGAATTATACATAAACAAGTATTACTTGTAGTATCTGCCTTGACTACATTATTTATAATCTCGTCTATAGGAAAAGTCATGGGGGGATCTAGTGTTCTCAACTACATGATACATACCCGAGGAAACAAAAAAGATTATGACAATTGGGAAGCCATGGGTAATCCTGGATGGGGCTGGGATTCAGTCCTCAAGTACTTCAAAAAGATGGAGCGTTTCGACATACCCAAATACAATGAGGATACAAAGTACCACAACTTAAACGGCCCAGTCAGTGTGACTTATTCTCCGTATAAAACCAAGATAGCCAAGAGTATTCTAGAAGCCGCGCGAGAGATGGGCGAACCCATTGTCGACTACAACGGTCAATCCCAAATCGGCTATTCATATCTACAACTGCACTTAGTCAATGGAACCCGGGCTAGTGCAAGTCGAAGTTATTTACATCCAGTTAGCAAACGCAGAAATCTTCACGTAAAGAAATACACAGAAGTGGATAAACTTCTGATTAATCCAAGAACTTTGAGAGCATATGGGGTCGAATTCAAATCTGGAGGAAGAATATACCAAATCCACGCTACGAAAGAAGTCATAGTTTCGGCAGGTACAATCAACTCTCCTAAGTTGCTGATGCTATCTGGTATTGGTCCAAAGGAACATCTCCAAAAACTGAAAATACCAGTGCAAGCAAATTTGCCAGTCGGTGAAAATTTAATGGACCACATAAGTGTTGGAGGCTTAATGTTTGTGATAAACAAACCTTACTCGATAGGCTTAAGAAAGTTAATTGACAACAGCTCTATATTAATAAACTATTTGATGTACCATCAAGGCCCTTTGGCGACAGCTGGAGGCACCGAAGCACTAGCCTTTTACGATCTGAAAAACCCAAACGATCCAAATGGTCATCCCCAATTAGAACTGTTGTTCGCGGGTGTATCTTTTTTCACTATACCGGTGGCTCGTTGGAACTTTGGTATTCGACGTGACATATATGATGCAATATATAAACCATTTGAGGGAGCAGAGAGTTTTTTGGTTCTCCCAATGTTATTGTTGCCAAAAAGCAAAGGCAGAATCACGTTAAGGAATCGTAATCCTAAATCTAAGCCGCTAATCTACGCCAATTATTTAGCACACCAAGAAGACGTAGATGTACTTGTGGACGGTGTGGAGAAGACATTAAAGTTAATGGAGCAGCCTGCAATGCAGAAAATGGGAACGCGATTGTACAATATACCGGTTCCTGGATGTGAACATTTGGAATATGCTAGTCGCCAATATTGGGAATGTCAAGCAAGACATTTGACATTTACAATCTACCATTATTGTGGGACATGCAAAATGGGTCAAGCAACTGATCCTACTGCCGTAGTAGATGCACGATTAAGGGTGCATGGAGTTAAAGGACTTCGAGTTATCGACGCATCAATAATGCCTGAGATACCGGCCGGGCATACGAATACCCCTACGTATATGATCGCGGAGAAAGGGGCTGATATGATTAAAGAAGACTGGGGTGTATCTACGACATAAACTGCTAAGTGCTGCAAAGACCTATGCAGCAATTCTGAGCAAGTATATATGTACATCTATAACTATAACTTGTCAAGATCATTTACGGATTGCCAACGGTTAGCTAAGAAGTAGGAGGGGGTCGGTGGTGGTTAAAGAAGCCCATAAATCAAAAACACTAAATTTATTTACATAAAATGAATGGCCTTAACTGGGCATTACACCGCTACAACCTAAACTAACTTAATTATAAGGTACAATAATATTAAGTATAATAATTGTGGTTAAATTGGGCAACAAGGACAATTGATACCACAACAAAATTGGTCAACACGTCAGCACGTAATTAATGAATCATAAACCATCAACAGTAAGCCTAATATTTCACATCTACAATATACTGAGTATCACATTAAAAATACAGAATTACGAAGAGTGATATAATTCCAAATTGAAGGCAATGATAATTATAATACTGGGCCCTGATTCTAATTCAACTCAACACCTAGCTCTCGAGTATTGATGACGTATACGCTAGTGAAGTGTTTAATGGCGCGCACTTTAAAAAATTCAACATAAGTAATATATAATTATTACTTACATAAACAGTAACTTGTAAATATAAAAACTTCAAAACAAAATATAACATAAAATATCTTAGAATTTTTAGTAGAAAATTATAAAAATTTCAAAAGTTGACTAAATGCAGCATTTAGGAGGGTTTCAAATTTTGAGTGAAAAAAAAATCGAGTGAATGCCACTCCAGATTTTTTCATTGGTATTGTAAAACATTTAAAGTTGTTATTTTATCAACCACATTACACCAACTATCCAATAAAAAACCACACATTTTTTCCGTTTGTAGAGAATCAAAACAGAACCAGTAAAACAGTATTTATGACGTTTAAATATGAATATAAACAATGTACGAATGAATGAGTAAAAAAGTTATCTAGCATTAATTTTATAGGTATTCCAACAATGATAAAATTCAAATTGTAACCCCACTAAAAAAGTCTCACTTGTAAATCTGTATTTATTTTCAAATTAAAAATGAATTGCGGTTTAAAATTTGAATTGTGTCCATAAATTAATCGCGGTTTTTGCGATTTGCTTGTGGTGGTGATGGCGTTGGCGATACTCAAACCAATCAACAATAAAAACTCATGCATGGAACACTTCCATTTCGAACATTATCTATTTAAATGATGCGTGCATAGCGTGCCCATATATAAACACGAACATCCAGATGGCAACGTGAAAAACCGGATACCACCAATCATTTACTCGGTTCCGCACCGAAATTTACGGGGCTTGCGTGTTTCACATTAGATATCTAAATAAGGGTTATACTTAAAAGACACTCACCAAATGCACTTGTTAAGATGAATACCTACGGTTGATTGTTATACCTGCAGAGCTGGACATGAATTCAAATTAAAAACAAGCATAGGTACAACGCACCTATGCGTCCAGCTCGCTGAGGTTTTTAATTGGTTAACAACTTCAAAAAAAATATTATAAATATAAAATGTATAACAATATTTTGTAGATTATTTCGATAAAGAAGAATTTAGTGTATATTTTAAAATTCAAAATTATAATAATTAATAATTTTTAATGGCCTTTGAGTTAACAATACAAAAAAATCTTGTACACATAAAATATCTTAGAATTATAAGTAAGAATGTTAGGTGTTTTAATTATTTTTGTAAGCTCTGTATTAAGAGGGCTCCAAATTTTGGGGCCTTATAACCCGGGAAGTATACGGGATTTTAACATAAATTGTCTTATATCTTCTCCAAGATTGCGTAAAACCTTAAAATAAATGTTAACGAGCCCACAAGAATTACTGCCACACCCATGTCATGTATTGATAATATACAGAAATTACAATAGACATTTTAGATAACGGTCTTAAGGATCACAGTGCAATTTTGTGCACTCATAAAACAATTTCAAAATTACAAGAACAGAGTTCGAGTTGCAGTACCAGAAGGATTTACTCAAGGCAAAACTTTTTACTTTTTAATTCTCTACTAGCTGCAGAATCAAGGGGATTCCTAAACCCAAATATAACGGTAGAGCAAAATAATGAGAAATTCTCCTGTAATTTTTTTACATTTTTTCAACAAAGCCTTCCCTAAGAAAAACTGAAAGTTTACAAATATAGCAAAAGCCAAATGGATAACAACAGGAATTAAAAACTCATGCAGACATAAACGACTATTATTATTTGAATCGCGCTACAATAAAACTGAAAAGTTTACTGTATTTCTAAAATTCTATTGCTCGATTCTGAAATGAACTATTAATTAAAAGTAAAATTTCATGTTCCTCAAACATAATGTCAAATATGAAACTGGAAAATCAAGCAGTTCGAAATCATAATTTAAAACCTCTATTGTTAATAAAGAAAATACCATATCTGAACCCCTTGAAATCGCGAATTCATTTAATAAACACTAGCAATATGGAACAGGATAACCCGATACAACTTAATAATTTAACATCACTTTCACTTCCAACTTCCTTTTTTTGTCTCCCACAAGAAGACGAAATAATTCAAATTGTAAAGTCATTTAAAAATTAAATTCTTCAGGGCCTGATGACGTGTACGCAAAGGTGCTAAAAAATAGTATCACAAACATTGCATCGCATCTCTGCCATTGGAATCGAGAACCTTTCCAGTTCAGAAGAAAGTCAGTGCTATACATATCGGTGAATTTAGACCACAGATATACTAGATATATATGGCGAAAAGAATCTGACAGTTCACAAGTCAGGTTTTCCAATATGCGCGCGCAATCTTAGACCCACGTACTATATTTACCGCCGAAACAAAATTTCAAATTAACCAATAAAGTTTAAGTAAACAGTACATTTTTTAACATTCTATTTCCTTAAAATAATACACTAGAAATGATGAACGTTATCAAAATTAGTACTAAAGTACTAATTTCTAGTAGTAGTAAAGTTTTAGAGAAATTAGTTTACAAGAGGCTTCTCTCGTCTTTAATGAAAAACAAAATTATATGCACTGCTCAACATGGTTTTCTTCCGGGAAGTGCAGTCTTCGAGTTTACCAGTTCCAACTTTAAGTGCCTTGAAAAAGAAAAACGTGTGCGGTATATTCTGTGACGTATTCAAAGCGTTCGATACCGTTGATCATAATAAATTACTTAACAAATTAAATCACTACGGTGTGCGCGGATGGTTTAAATGGTTTAAATGGTATCTTTCAAATCGAGTGCAATGTGTAAAAATAAATACAATAAACGCGGAGCAGTTCTCAGACTGTGACGTAATTAAGTCAGGTGTTCCTTAACCCGTCAGAACTCACGTGAACTTTTCGGTGATCTTTACTCATTGTAAGTAGATAATAGCGCTATTTTATTAAGGGATTACATGGGTTTTAAAAATAAAAATAAAACATTATATTTCGGATTTTTTTCCCAAAATAAATAAATATGGTTAATTCTAAGTTATGGCATATAAAAGTATATCATTTGACAAATTATAAAAAATAAATCATAAGAAAAAAAATGAAAGTTAAGCCATTAACAGCTGGTTTACGGAAATCGATGTTTTTGTACCGTAGGCAGAATAACTCGTGATAAGCTTATCTGAAATCAAAATACTTTTTTTTTTCTGTTTGTAGATGCATATGGCTTGTACTTGAACGAAATGATTTTTATTTTCGTTCACTACATGCCATTTTACAAATTAAAAAAATACCAAAATATAAAAAAAACACCAAAAATTATTATTTTTTTGTTAAAAAAAATGTCAAGAATCGAAATATAATTTTTTTTTCAAACCCTTCGTTCCTGTTATTTAATATTAATTATACGGTTTTCCTTCAATTTGTATCGTTTGACAGATTAACTAACCTACAAAAATTTAAATAATTATTTGAAATATTTTTGCCAGCCAATCAAGGGTCTAAATATGTTTGGATTAACTCTTCTAGATTTTGTTTATTATATTATTAATAATTGTTTTCATTCGGTATTGTGGAGGTCGGGGTTCGATTCCCGGCTATGCCAGTTTGCATATATTCAAAATCTGGGTAATAGCATTAGATATCGTTTATTATTATTATATATACGATATATATATATATATATATATATATATATATATATATATATATATATATATATATATATATATATATAAATAAATATCATAAAACAAAATAAAAATAAATTAGATAACCAAAAATAAAATGTTAATCATACATTGTTGAGGACTAAAGCAGCAAATATTGTTTAATAAATACAGATAGACGGACACACACGCACACACACACAAAGATACGTAACAGAGTGTTTTGTAACAGTATAATATGGAATCTGTTAACTATGTATATATATATATATATATATATATATATATATATATATATATATAAAAATGCAAATTGGCATAGACGGGGATCGAACTCACGATCTTTAGAATATAGTACGACAGCCTATTATATAACCACCATGCCATGGCGACAGATAAGAATATTATATATATATATATATATATATATATATATATATATATATATATATATATATATATATATATATATATAATATTCTTATCTGTCGCCATGGCATGGTGGTTATATAATAGGCTGTCGTACTATATTCTAAAGATCGTGAGTTCGATCCCCGTCTATGCCAATTTGCATTTTTACAAAAAAAAAAAAATGCGTTCTACATACTCACATACAAATACTTCTGTTTTATATATATAATATGACTCTGACATTGATTAAGACAACCTACCGAGGACAAAATAACAAATGTTAAAGATGGTTTCAACTTACTTGTAGATTTGTTGTAGTCGGAAGCTTATCGACGATATTTAAACACTGTTACCTTTCCTTTATGGCACTGTATTTCATTAAAACGAATAATATCATACAATTACGTAAGTATAAATATATAAATATTTATACGTGACGGCCCGCGGAATCCGGGTTATCCATCTATTTTGGCTTTGAAATTAGAATACAGGTTTGAGTTGAAATTCAGTGAGGAGCCAGTCTATAATTTTCTCTCTCACACATACACACAGTCATGTCATACCAAAACCCCATATATTTAACCCTTAACCATCCTACGCAAGTCAAGTAGTCAAACCTCATACGTAAGCAGTAAGGTTACGTATGAGGGCTCTTCCGTGGGCGACACACGCCTCACTCCGACCATGATGGGACCACCTCCTGAAGAACACATCAATCAGGGATGTGATCGTTGGGACCGCCGGAACATCGGACTGACTTCCGTTGGGACCGCCGGACATACCGGACTGGCGTCGTTGGGACCGCCGGATCTACCGGACTGGCACTGTTGGAACCGCCGTATACCGGACTGGCCTCGTTGGGACTCTTTAGTATTATCTCAAATCTCATTTAAAATGTTAGGCTCATATTCTTTACTTTATTCCATAATTATACTTCAATATCCAGACACTTCGTCCCATCGTCCATATATTAATATCAATAACAATTCAACAGATTAGTCTCCCTTCATACATAATTGATTCATACTTATTCATACTGCATATACCTCAACATTAATACATATAATAGAATACCCAAATATCAATACATTATAGATTAGCTATCAACCTCAACTCCAATAATAATTCACAACACTATTATCACTCAGCATAGTGATCTAAAAACAAAATAGCGTTCAAAAAAAGGACTCGATTTTTTCTTTATTATTATTTGCGATGTGGAAATTTGTATTGTGTAATTATTATTAAATTACATGAAGATTCGCCATCAGTCAAAACTGACCTATGTTCTGTATACCAAATGGGCACTTGGTGCCCACGGTTGACCCTAGTATTAATAATAATAGTACAAAATTTATAATGTATATGCTCCTATCACCATAGCATCATCTCAATTCGTTGACTTAACGTATTTCATAAGAATCTCATACATACATCACTTAGATTTACTAATTTTAAAAACGATTTTCTAGTTGTAGTGAAAAATTCAATGAATAATAAGTAATCATATCTTTAGAAAATTCAATAATTTCAACTTTTATAAGAATCATATTTGTGAGAGAGATAGTAAAGAAGTAGTACCATTTATCTGTAGCTGAATGATGTTCATAACTGAACGAAAACTGGGTAAAAGTAAGTAGGTATAGAAAATATTAATCAAGTTAACTTTTCCAATGGAACAATATTTTTATACAGAAGAATAACACTAGAAAACTTTGTTCTTAGCAACAAAGTTTAACTTTGTCGTTAACGACATTTTCAGAATTCCTGCAACAGTGTCCTTGTTGTCGTTATGATTTTACTTTGTCAAATGCATGCAACTACATAGACCGCATGTCAGATGTCGACACTGCTAAAATATGAACATAAAAATGCTTATGGCACAAACACATTAAATGTTTCATTTCTCTGAATTACATCTGATGAGAAACAGCTTTTAAAATTAATTAGATTTTAAATATTTTGTTATATTATATTTATTAAATATAACGAAATTAAATATGTATTTATTTGTACACACATTAGTGCCTTTCATATAACCATTACTAATATTTTCTTGAGTTTGTAGCTCGCCGTACGAAATCGTCTCGTCGTTCTGAATCCAAAAATATATATCACTAATATACTTGGCTATTAGTCGTCGCTCGCTCGTACGACCAAATTTGTGTCCTCTACTCCTCGAAGGTACCGGAGCGATTCACACCAAATTTGCTAAAAATATTATCTGGTATCCCATTTGCATGCGCTCGTAGTTTAAATCTAATCGCCTTTATACTTATATAGTTACTAGGGTCATCCGTGGGCACCATGTGCCCATATGGTATACAGAACATAGGTCAGTTTTGACTGATGGCGAATCTTCATGTAATTTAATAATAATTACACAATACAAATTTCCACATCGCAAATAATAATAAAGAAAAATTCGAATCCTTTTTTTGAACGCTATCTTGTTTTTAAATCACTATGCTGAGATTAACTAATCGATCGCTTATCATGCACTGTTTAACATCCAAAAAATTTAAAACTAAGATATATTTAAACTAAGTTTTGTTAAACTTTGATTTTAACCTTGTCTGGTGCAACTGGCCATAAGTGTTGTATCATTAAGACAGTTTCCTAATTGTATTATTACACAAAAAGCAGGATTTTAAATTTACTTACGATTGCTGTTTATTATTAGATTCGATTATTCAAAAAATATGTATTACAACATAATTTTTAATGAATTGACATTTGATTCATTGTTTTTGAATTAAATAATCAGGCTAGATTCTGAATTTTGCAGTATTAAACTGATGCTAAAATACAATGGATTGTGCCATCAAAAATAAAAAATAAAATTGCCAACCAATCATGTTTCTAAATATGTTTGAATTATCTCTTCAAGATTTTATTTCACTAATAATCAGAATTATAAATTTACTTACTTGCAGTTATTATAATTTGACAAACTATAAAATCTTACCGCAACTCATATTTTCAAAAATAACTGCGTTTTGGCCATGCCGTAACTCGTACGTCACTAATTCACATTGAAATACTGTTTTTGACGCTCATGTGGTACCACTTTTATTTATATTTGTTCTTTGGTCGGTCATTTTAACATAAATACTTAATAGCGACTCACAAACTTCAAATTAGAATAAATAAAACTTAATTTTATTAACTAACAATTATTTATATTTCTCATTGACATACAATATCAATCGGCAGATGCCGCTCTGTGTAAAGTACACAACTCTAAATTCACTTCAAATCATCAAATTAATTGAATATTTATCACAAAAACTTTTTTGACATTTCATTCTGACGTTTGATTCGTTTTTGTCTATTTCAAAGCAGACTGAACTTCAGAATCGTAGTGATTGTTTTATTTCAGTATAAACTATTTGATTATTTTTTATAACATTATTAACAGTCGCCATGGTGCAGTGGCTAAGTGTCATGCCTTTCACCCTGGAGGTCGTGAGTTTGATCCCCGTCTATGCCAATCTGCATTTTTACAAAAAAGCGTTCTACACATACACACTCACTCACATACACACTCACATACAAACATTTTCGCTGCTCACAACTCATATATTACTTATAAGGCGAGCTGGACGCATAGGTACGTTGTACCTAAGCTTGATCAAATGTGTTTAGCTTGTCATTCAAAAAGTACTGAAGAGCTAAAGCATTCGTTTGTGTGTTTGTAACAATGTCGGATTAAAAAAATTCCTTCACAAAAAGTTCTTGTCTTGTCGTCTTGAATCCAAAAGTGAATATATCTATATACTACTTCCATTAAATTCTGCATAAATACCCGTAATATTTTCGAAATTGCTTCATATTGTGAAATCTGTGGCCATAAAAAAATATTAAAAAATAATAATTGTGAGTGTTAAAATAAGCATCTTGAGTATATCAAAAAAAATTGTAAGGCTTTTTATATCAATAAAATGTTTTCAAATTGTGAATCCAAAGGCATGAATTATTTAAATTTAAAATATAACTTACGTATGGGAAATTGCTGCACAGAAATTGATTTATATTTAAATAAATAATGCAGTAAGAAAACTCTACAATAGTTAATAATAGTTAAATATTTGAACTCTGGAGGTTACTGAATAGAAATTGCACTGATATCTCAAAAATATAAGCATATTTGTTAAAAGAAACTCATATTCATGAAGGTTAAACTATAACACGAGTACTTCATTGTTAAATGCTTATGGCAACCGCCGTACAAAGATCAAATATCGTCTAAGTCAAATTCATAATAAATAAATTAGTTTAATCCAGGGCATAAATGGGTGAAACAGTTTATCGAGTGGTTAGGTTAGACGTTAATTTATTTAGATTTGAGAGATGGTTGTTGCACCTAAACATCCGTGTTGCTTGTAATCCAAAACAGAAACTTGCGAAGCTTGATGCGATGCTATCTCCATCACATTCGTAGCTAGCTTCATGCCTGTGACAGAATTACAACCGGTCGGTGTCGGTCGACGATTACATGAATATAACATGACGTGTATGTTGTGTTTGTGTACTGCTATCACCACCCACCCCACATCCCCTTCCAGCCCCTTAGCACAAACACGATGATTTTCATTAGGTGCAGGATATTCTCCTCTCATCACATTCAGCCATGTGGAAGTTCACTAGCGTCACCAACTATTTTTATTTATTTGCTGTACTTTTCGTTCTTTGTCTGCGCTGAATGCCCGGCTGTCATAATTCCCGAGTTGAACATGTAAATACCACAAAATACATGTTTACTTTTCACACATTGGAGGGGATAGAGGCGCAGTCATGTGAAAGAGAATGATACAGTGATAAAGGGAATGTTATACGGTTGAAAAATGAATTGTCGTTGACGCCGCCAGTGTATGATTAGCTCACTGAATTCATATCTAGTTAAGATGTGTCACTGTATCGTTACATTACATGTGACTTACATTTTTTGTTACAATTGTTACAATTAAATTTGGTTGTTCAAAAATAATAGTCACTTGGTTTTATCTATACTAGCTACACATATTTTTCGAGAATTCAATTCTCATGTTACATGTTTAGTCCTTTGTTAGGTCTATGAGGACGGAATTAACATGGAACCATGTTGACAGTACGATGATACAACTGTTACGATACATTTCAGTAATCAATTCATTCGGACTACATCAGCGTGGATGATTTAGTTGACGAAGATTACTAGAATTTGCAATATGTCCGACTATTACCAGAGAATCTCTCGGGATACTGATTTATTTTTCGCTAACTCTTACTGGCTAACATTAGCATATATATATATATATCACACACACACATCGTCCGAAAATTGTGCATATCAATACTTGTACATTTGTTAAAATCTTGGGTTCGAACACATTTATGATTACAATTTTAGATCAATATTTATAAACATTTTATTTGCTATAGACTAACGAGTATGGTAAAAAATGTTTTGAAAGGATTAAAACTTCAAAATGGTTGATCAATAAAATTATATAGTATTTATTAGAATAAAAGCTGATATAACTAATTTGAAAACGTCCATTGTATTACCTTGGATATTAAATTATATTGAAAAAGCAAATTGAATGAAATTTTCAATTATACATTCAATTCATAAATATTTATGTAAATCTGATGCTAGTATTTTTTTAACCAGATTAATATTA
The DNA here is from genome assembly GCA_933228885.1 of Leistus spinibarbis. Taxonomy (NCBI): domain Eukaryota; kingdom Metazoa; phylum Arthropoda; class Insecta; order Coleoptera; family Carabidae; genus Leistus; species Leistus spinibarbis. The sequence goes on from OW121800.1 coordinate 670,557, forward strand.
CAATCAGAATTTAAATTAAAATAAATATGCTATGTAGGTGCAACATATATTATTTATAATTACTCAATGACATTTGTTACTATAGCAAATAGCAACATATACAGAACACGAAATTGAAACAGTCGGTCGTGTGTCTGTAGCATTCACGGATTAAAATAGTAATTGTCTCGTCACCCTGAATTCTAAAATATATACAACTCATATGTTGTGAGGTTCTAAATTTTGGGGCCTTATTTAAACCGCGAGAGGATTCAAATGGGATGCCAAATAATATGTGTAGCAAATTTGGTGTTCAGAGGAGTAGAGAGCAAAAATTTGGTCTTGGTCGAGCGACGACTAAAGCTCGTTTTAGACTACACAATAAATTGAACAAGAAATGGTACAAGAAATTGAGCAATCAAAATTGCGTAGAATAAAACAGCAAATTGTTTGGAATATTGTATTGCACCGTAAATTGTTCGAAAATATAGAACATGTTCTAAATTCGAGACAATTTTTCAGACAATTTGTACGAGCGCATGCGCGTGTTTAATTCATTTGGTTAACTGTCAACCGTACTGTCTACCTTCCGTTGCTTATTTCTTTTCTCTATTCTTTTTTTTAGAATCCGTTTTAATGCAGAAAATGCCACTACTACATTCAAAACGACGAGTTGGTTTTGCATATCCATTTTCTTAAATAACCTTAAAATTTTCTGACAGATGACGAGTTCACGCATAAAATATTAGCTGCGTTATTTTGGTTACTGCGTGATGTATGTAATCATTATTTTTTTTGCTTACAAAGACATTATTTTACACAAATTTCTCGAATATTATTATAGTAAACCGTATTATTCAAGGTTCTATCAACTGGGTGATTGATAAATGTCTTTAATGGTTGTTTATTCATATTTACACCTACCGGTAACAAGCAACAGAACGCACTTATTGTACAATAAATTGTGTAGTATCAAACGAGCTAAATTGAAACGCAAGTCAATATCTTGCACAAGAAATTGTAATATTTATTGTACAATTTCTTGTTCAATTTATTGTGTAGTCTAAAACGAGCTTTACATCCAAGTTTATATACAATATATATATATATATATATATATATATATATATATATATATATATATATATATATATATATATATATATATATATCTGGATTCAGGATGACGAGACAAATACTTTTTGTTAATGAAATTTTTTGATGAGATAATGCTACAGACACACGACCGAATGCTTTAGCTTCTTCGGTACTTCGTACGGCGAGCTAAAAATATGTTTATATTATTTTGTTGTATGTTCCATATCACACACACACACACATATATATATATATATATATATATATATATATATATATATATATATATATATATATATATATATATATATATATATATATATATATATATATTATAATAAAACGTATTTTATAGACCATTGAAGATATTTTGTATATGGTTTCAATCCTTTGAAATGGTTTTAAAGGTAAATGATACATATTGTAGAGGGTCAGAAATGTGATATACACATAACTGGGCAATTGTTCGTTATCAAATAAATTGAAACCTGCCACATTTGGGATTAATTGTTTAAATGAATATATTTAAATAATTACTATCCACCAAGCATACACAGATTGCAATATTTATTTATAACTAAAATGTAAATGTTTAACAATAAATATAATGTTAATAGCAGTAATAAAATTAGTCGCAGGATCAATATTTAATTGATATTAATAAAATAATTTATGGACAATTTTCAGCAGAGATAATATTCAAATGGATAATGAAAATTGTAATTTAATATCCATAACTCATAAATGGTATTTTGATTAATTTGTAATCCACTAAACCTGTAATTCCTTTAGTGAATTTAAAAATGCGTCATGGAGCAAAATGTGCGAATGAAAATTTGATTTGAATCGTTTTCCGGTCGATTTGATACCAATCCGTTGACCTGAAAGTTAAGATTTCCGCGACCGAGTGCTTTTACTGCAAATTTCCATGTCAAAGACATGTAATTCCCGGCAAACCACGCTCTTTTAACCTCTTTCTGCCGCACTTATCGCCAGAAACACGTACACACTGCAAGATTGACGCGAAAAAACGTTTGACTTTTCGAAAATATACCGCGTTACACGTTGACAATAGTCCAGTTGCATTCTTATCGGTTCATTGCAACCAATAACTTCAATAGACTTTGAGAAAAACTTTCAAGTATGAATGCAACCTTCGAAATGTAATATTGGTTTTCGTTTCATGTGAATATTGTGCACATAGAACATTTACGTCGGTATTTCTTGCATATTTATTTGAAGTTTCATATAATTTTGTACACAGGAACTAGTTTCCAAATTAAATTATATTAAAATACATACATTGGAGAAGGCCAACTTGTTGCAAGGCGTTTAATTCATCTCGCCTATAAATCTTTCACACATAGTTTTGACTGTTGAATGCAAAATGGGTTGCATTTTTCTGAATATTCAGTTAGTTATATGTAAATATTAGATTAAACACGTCTCAGCGTCTCGACACCACATGTGTCACCATCAGGAGTAGTTAATATGCTTTTTGGTGTAATATTTATTAATTATACAAGTAAAACAACTTATTTTCGAAAAAAACCTTTATATAAAATTTTTGTAATGGTTCTCAAAAATATTAGCAATATGATTGATCATGAAACAAGCTTAGGTACAAAGCACCTAGGCGTCTAGCTCGCCTTATAATTAATATAAGCGATGCGAGCAGCGAATTTTGTAAATAAGTAAACTTATTACTTCGTAAAAGAAAGTAAAAAATAATTGGTTACAAATTTGAAAAAATGTTATGAATGTAAAAATATCTGGAGTGGCCTGCGCTTGACTTTCTTTTACGCAGTTTTCAGTATATATATATATATATATATATATATATATATATATAACCAAAACCAGCTATCAAACTAACCAATATTCTACAGAAATATCCTCAAATGTCATTTATCTAATTCTTATTTTGTTTTCCTGTCAAAATAGCAGATGATCCGATTTATTAAACTACATGCGAATCCATGGCAACGTAAACAAGATATTTATAATGTTTCGTAGCATTTTTCTTGCAACTGGTAATTTTTTTGAAGAAAGGTTTCAAACAGAAGTTGTGCGAAATATTAATATCATTCCGAAAATAGTCACCTTCGATTCAGAGAAGGTCAAAATATGTATATCCGTTGAAATCCGTAAAAGAAAGTTGAGTGCAGGCCACTCAAGACATTTACTTTGTAAAAGCAAGTAAAAGTCGTACAATTCTTTGCAGATTATTTTGATGGAATAATATTAAATAATTTAAAAATATAAATTATAGTTTTTAATATCTTTTTACGACCTATAGGTTATCAATATGCAAAAATAATATAAAATATCTTAGAATTTTTCGTAAAACTTTTGGGTGTTTTAATTATTTCTATTAAGTATTAAGGGGGGCTCTAAATTTTGGGGCTCGTGAAGTATGCGGACGATTGGATATAAACTGCGAGTGGATTCAAATGGGGTGCCAAATAATATGTGAAACAAATTTGGTTCAAATCGCTTCGGTACCTTCAGAGGAGTAGGGGCACAAATTTGGTCTTACGAGCGAACGACGTCTAACATACAAGTATATAAATTATATATATATATATATATATATATATATATATATATATATATATATATATATATATATCTATTTGGATTCAGGGGGACGATACAAACTCTTTTGATAAGGACATTTTTTGATCCGAGAATGCAACAGACACACGACACACTTTAGCTTCTTCGGCACTTCGTACGGTGAGCTAAAAACATAAGATTCAAATTTTATTATTTTTTTAAATTTGCACAAATCACCATTTCATTTTGGTGCAACTATCTTTGACATCCGATATTATTTCCGACACACAACAGAGCACTATAGCTCAATTTGCAAAAATTTATCTAGATATCGCTATTAACATTCGATATTTAAAAATAAGAGTATTGCAATAAAAAATATTGAACATTTGGTTTCATTGAATTTTTTTATACTCGTAAATAACATGTTTAGGTAATTCCTTCAAAAATCACTTGTTGTAAAAATGTTTTTAATTAAAATGCTTTTAATTGATTAAGAAGTCGTCGTACGTGCTTTGGTGAATGGACCAATGCCTTAATAAATTTAAAATTGGTGAGTGATATATCGTAGTCAGTGTAACATTTGCAAGAAATGTTGGAAAAAAGCCATAGTGTTATTTCAACTGTGAAACTTCATCAAAATTCAAAACATTTTTTACAATTTAAAATTCATATGCGGAAAAGCGAGTTTTTCTCGTAGGAAACTATTTAATACACATAGGAAATCAGAAAAATTAACATGGTACCAACAACATCCGTGTTCATGTATGTCTACATCCTTCTGAAGCCACCACATGCATAAAATAGTACAAGTTATATTGGCCTTTGCACGCAGTGACTTCATAATTCAGGGCAGGGAGGAGGTGGAAGGAGAAGTAGCAGGAATGAACTTGTTGTGGACCGACGTAGCGTGGCTCCTGATGCACAGCGATGCAATTTATGCAGTGCTCCCACCACCACGCGATGCTACCAGCTACCTCCCAGTAAAACCTGCTAGTGTCTCGGGTAGTTTACGTATGGAGAATTCGAAAAGTTTTGATTACATTGCACGCGGACGGACCCACCATATGTTCAAATTAAATTCACCAAAACATGAAGGGGCTATAATACAGAACATTAGCTCCACCAATCTAGCACTTCCGTCTTGGAACACTTTTCAATGCTTCTGTAAATATTATACTATAAGTCAGAAACACAAAATTAACCCGTTGGAATAAACCAATGATTATAAATGTAGAGGTTGCTTCGGGCTCTCTTGTAAAGTTGATGCCGGCCGCTGCTTGTGACGTAACGCGTGACCCATTGTAAAATTTCGTATAGAGGATAGCTGCGATATTATACGCTTTAGTGCAGAGTTTCTATATATAATTCGATTGTTGTAATCTAATACACCTATAATTTATTAATTATAATATATATAGTTATTAAGATTTGTATTAAATTTTAAGCTAAAATGTTTTGCTATAAAACAAATTGACATCACTGATGATCTATTTGAACAAAGCGAATGTTTATTTCAATTGTCTTGCAATATTTTTATTATTTTTAAAAAATCGAACTCGAGATTTCAACGGATATACACGTTTTGACCTTCTCTGAATCGAATGTGACAATATTCAGAGTGACATCTGTGTGTGATCGCTCTTGAGCCAAAACTGTCGAACGTAAAATTGTGAAACTTCAAACTGTTTACTCTATGCATTTTTTGTTCAATCTCCAATATCACTAGAACGGCTGCACTTATTGAAAAAATTGATATGTTTAAAATGAAAGATATTAATATTTCGCACAACTTTTGTTTGAAAAGTTTCTTTAGAAAATGTACCAGTTATGAAAAAACTGCTACGAAAAATCTTAAGATTCTTAATTATGTTGCCATAGTTTTTATGTTGCCATAGATACGCAATTATGGAAATTTTAAATTTAATTTTATCAAATATACTATGAGTGACATAAATTGTTTCTTGTATCATTAATATAATAACCCAGAAATGTTTGTATGTGAGTGTGTATGTGAGTGAGTGTGTATGTGAGTGTGCATGTGAGTGAGTGTGTATGTGTAGAACGCTTTTTTGTAAAAATGCAGATTGGTATAGACGGGGATCGAACTCACGACCTCCAGGGTGAAAGGCATGACACTTAGCCACTGCACCATGGCGACTGTTAATAATGTTATAAAAAATAATCAAATAGTTTATACTGAAATAAAACAATCACTACGATTCTGAAGTTCAGTCTGCTTTGAAATAGACAAAAACGAATCAAACGTCAGAATGAAATGTCAAAATTAGTTTTTGTGTGATAAATCTTCAATTCAAAGTTTAATCTTAAGTTTAAGGGGAGTAGCATGCTATAATTTCAATTTTTAAGTATATAATATGAAATAAGTGCATATTATTGCCTAATTAGCATATATTTTTAGCAAATACGTGTTTCTGTACATTTATTTTAATTCATAGTTAATATTTTTCACTTCAAAATGGCCAAGAAGCAGTGATTTTTGAAAATATGAGTTGCGGTAAGATTTTATAGTTCGTCAAATTATAACAACTGCAAGGAAGTAAATTTATAATTCTGATTATTAGAGAAATAAAATCTGAAGAGATAATTCAAACATATTTAGAAACATGTTTGGTTGGCAATTTTATTCTTTTATTTTTGATGGCACAATCCATTGTATTTTAGCATATAACTAATTATCATCACTTTTAAAACTGCCGTTGTGACACTGCAGCAGTTTAATACTGCAAAATTCAGAATCTAGCCTGCTTATTTAATTCAAAAACAATAATGAATCAAATATCAAATCATTAAAAATGTTGTGTAAAAAGGATTTGTTATTATTTGAATAATCAATTCAAATAATAAACAGCAATCGTAAGTAAATTTATAATCCTGTTTTATGTATACAATCATAGAAACTGTCTAAATAATACAACACATACCAACTGTATACCATATGGGCACATGGTGCCCACGGGTGACCCTAGTAATATAATAATAAGATAATTGGTACAATTTCATTGTATTACTGTGGAATATTTGTATTTTTTGACAGTTTGTTTGAAATATACGAAGTCACGTTTCTAAAGCAACTATAGCTCTGAAAAACAGAAACAGTTAAAACTTGAAAACACTGTAAAATTTGAGGTCAATTACATCAAATAAACGAGTGAAGTTCGCGTGTTCACCAACTGGGGGGCAAAAAGTCACTAGACATAGAACTAAAAAAGTTGTTTGTGCGGGAAAAATTTGAACTAAAATTCAACAATCGAATAACTATATCGGATTTAATTCTGTTTAAACATTGGACACAAGAACATATCCATGTTTTTTCCAGTCTGCTATTGGTCAATAGTGACATCATCCCCTGTACGTGGACAATTCTTATTGGAACGATAGGCAATTGTCTCCATAAAAATCAAATATAAGCAACCCCGATTTGCGCAAAGTCTGAGTTTTGTTCGAGCCAGTGATGCCAGAAAGGGAATGTCCCACACCTCCCACCATAATTTTGGTTGCGCAGAATCTCACGGCGCACGACGGAGAAATACCCCTCCGCTCGTTGCGGCCGTCCTAGCTTGTTTCTGCAGAATTCACTACGTCACAGTATTGAAATCAGCGCCAACTATTATATATAATATGAATTATCAGTACGTATACTGTCGGATGATCAGCGACAATACACGAAGTAACAAGGTCAACACATGTAGTTATGTAGCATTTAAAAATATAAACATTGGCGACTAATAAATCCAAATACAGATTCTCGTATGACAAAATCGTTTTCTATGCTCCTATAAATCCAGCTTAATTGAAATAATAAATTATAATTTCATTTAAAGATTTAACATCTTTATTACTTAAAATATTGTATTTACATTAAAATAATATATATTATTTAGAAATTTTATATACAAAAATATACAAACTATTAATAACTGCAATTGCAACAACAACAACAACGGCGGGAGGGATGGGAATTTCGCTGTCGATAACGTAGAGAATTCCGCCGAAGTAAGCTAGGACAAACTATGGAAATATCCCACAATCTTCGTATTTCGAAAAGGTGGTGGGGGATCTGTGGGACATTCCCTTTCTGGCATCCCTGGTTCGAACCTCAGCTCCCTGAGCTTCTAGATTAAAAACACGACGCTGCCCCGCCGAAAGAGATAGCTGAACTAAGTAGTGTTAACCACAACTGAAGTGCAATCAATTGGATCATGTATACTGGTAACCGGTGAGACTTCCTTTTTTTATATTAATTAAGACTAACACACGCACACACATCTTGGTCGGTTCCCTAACTGAGATACACACGCATATACACGTCTTGGCCGGTTCCCCAGCTGAGATACACAAGCACATACATCTTGGTCGGTTCCCTAATTGAGATACACACGCACACACATCTTGGTCGATTCCCTAATTGAGATACACACGTCTTTTTCTTTATGAAAATGATTATGTTACTAGTTTGTTACTTAATTTGTATTGACTCCGTTAATAATCCGTAAATAATCTGTGTTATTCTGTTACTAGTCTGTTAATTAATTTGTATTGTTTCCGTTAATAATCCGAAGATAATTTGTTGCTATTCTGTTACTAGTCTGTTGAATAATTTGTATTGTATTCCGTTAATAATCCGTAAATAATCTGTTGTTAGTCTGTTACTAGTCTATTAAATAATTCGTATTGTTTCCGTGAATAATCCGTAAATAATTCGTATTTATTCTGTTATTATGCTGTGTATTTCTATATTGCTGCAAATATATGTTAGACCTAATTGGCAACTTATTAGCTTCAAGCGGCAGTATCTGATGCATATGAAATTCCAAAATTTACTAGCAATGAAATATCTTGCTGGGTGGATTGCAACAAAACATAAAAGAAAACATTCTCTGAAATTGGCAAACATACATATTGTTGGAATTGTAGAAGGCGCTTTATAACGTCACTCATCTTTTTAATAAATAATATATAGTAACCAATTGTTTTGTTGAATATCAAATATAATTCTTATAAAATACTTTCTTTAAGACGATGAGAAACCCATGTGAAAAACGACGTTTTTCTGCGCCTTCACACAGCCCTTATTTTTGTTAGTATCGAATTTTGAAAAAATGTTCTACGTTTGGAAAGAATGAATCTCTGAAATGATCGGATTAAATTTTTCATTTTTGGTTCTATTTTTTAAATAAAAATGTATAAATATGTCTGGTTTTTAAACAATTCTTACAGATACATGTAAGCCAAATTCAAAATTCTAATCCGATCATTTCAAAGTTTGTTATTTCATTTCACATCATTGAAAATTTCAAATTTTTTCTATTTCAAACGAACCTGTGAAGGCGCAGAAAAAGTGCTTTTTCGTGTTATTTCTCTAATGTGTTACTGTTGCAGGGCGCCTCTATCGTTTATAAAATTAACTATATTGCTAGAAGTGAATTGGCACCGCCCAGTACAATATTTTCAAAAGTATTTATACGATGAAATATGTTTCATAGACAGCATGTAGTATTTTGTTCTAATAAAATAATATACAATCGACGTACTTATGATATGAAAGGAGAATTATATAAGGTGGTAAATTTGAATTTCTAGGGTCTTATTCAATAATGTGTTACACTAATTTTTTATAGGTTGAACTTAGAGGCTAGTTCATTATAAATTCCTCGCCCCTGAATATATATATATATATATATATATATATATATATATATATATATATATATATATATATATTATTATGGTCTTTTGGTTAACAATTTGAAAATATGTTATAGGTATAAAGTCTTACATTTAATTTTAGATTAAATTGATAAAAAAAAATTTTTTTGTGCATATTTTAAAATTATAATATTTAATAATTTTTTTCGGGCTTTGGGTTAACAAAATGAAAAAAGCTTGTAGACATAAAATATCTTAGAATTTATAGTAGAATTTTTGAGTGTTTTAATTATTTTTATAAGGGCAGTATTAAGGGGGGCTTCAAATTTTGGGGCTCTATAACTCGGGAAGTATACGGCCAATGGATTTAAACTGCAAATTTAGATTATATTGAAAAAAAAAATAGTTCATATTTTTAAATTCAAAATTATATATATTTTTTTTCGGGCTTTGGGTAAACAAAATAAAAAAATTTTTGTAGACAAATAATATCTTACAATTTTTAGTAGTATTTTTAAGTGTTTTAATTATTTTTATAAGGGCAGTATTAAGGGGGGCTCCCTTGCATTTAAACTGCGAGCGGATTCAAATGGGATGCCAAATAATATGTGTATCAAATTTGGAGTGAATCGCTCCGGTATCTTCAGAGGAGTAGAGGGCACAAATTTGGTCTTACGAGCGAGCGAGCGACGACTAACATCCAAGTATATAAGTTATATACATTTTTGGATTCAGGGCGACGAGACGAACACTTTTTCTTAATGAAATTTTTTGATCCGAGAATGCTACAGACACACGACCGAATGCTTAAGTTTCTTCGGTACTACGTACGGCGAGCTAAGAACCACTGCTCGCAACGCATATTTTACCTAATGGCGAGCCCTGCGCGTTGGTGCGTTTTACGCGTACCAAATCTTGTTTAATTTTGATAGATGATGGATAATTTTATCAAAATATTTTAAATAAAAATTATAAATATATTATAGATATTATGTATACTGAGTGAAATTTATTAAACTAAACATTTTAAATATCAAGGTAACCTAATTATTAATCGAAATCAGAAGAAAATTATAAGATATATATATATATATATATATATATATATATATATATATATATATATATATATATATATATATATATATATATATACATATATGCATATATATTTGCCAAGTAATTATGAAAATAGTGCTATAATTAAGCGATTAGCCTATGTATAGTAGTGTAAGAGTATTATACATACATCGCGCCAACATTGGGTCACGCGACGCGTCATAATTCGACCAGCCAATAGCGTACCAATTGCCAGCCTGAGACCACCTCTACGTCTATAAATATTGGGAATAAATCATCTTAAATACAAATATTATAATTCTTTTATTTCGATTACATCGTCCAGTTTTCCAAAAATGTATTTAATATTATATACATATACAATCCTTCCTTAGATTTACTGTCTAATGTATAAAATTTTACAAGACAAGCTTAGGTGCAACGCACCTATGCATCCAGCTCGCCTTATGAGTAATATATGCAATGCAAGCAGCTCTTTTAATTATTATGGCCCTTTGGTTAACAATTTGAAAAATTGTTATATATATAAAAAGTCATAGAATATTTTGTAGGTTATTTTAATAAATTATAATATTTAATAATTTTTAATAGCCTTTAGGTTAACAATATGAAAATATCTTAGACTTTTTGGATGTTTTAATTGTTTTTATAAGGGCAGTATTCAGGGGGGTACCAAGTTTTGGAGCCCTATAACTCTGGAAGTACATGGGCGATTGGATTTAAAATGCGAGCGGATTCAAACGGGATCCTAAATAATATGTGTAGCAAATTTGGTGTAAATCGCTCGCGAGCGACGACTAACATCCGAGTATATGAGTTATCCATATATTTGGAATCAGGGCGACGCCGACGAGACAAACACTTTTTGTTGAGGATTTTTTTTGATCCGACAATGCTACAGACACACGATCGAATGCTTTAGCTTCTTCGGTATTTCGTACGGCGAGCTAAAAATATGTCAACATTTTTATGATAGTTCTTGATAGTGGACCAACCAATGAGAGGGCGTAATTTGGCGACAACAATAATTTGAGGAAATTATATAGAAGCCGAATTGATGACTTTAGAGCAATTCCAGTGGTCCTTTTGAAATGCAGCGTTAAATTGGTAAAATGAGAAATATATAGGAAATTCGTAATAAATTGGAGTATAAAATAGTTTGATAGTGAGTAACAGTTTTCTGGTGGCAATAATTTCTAAAACGAATGGCACTTAATAAGTGCGGAATCATATTTAACACTTGCAATTTTCGCGAAGTTTCATTACAGAAAAAGTACCTATAGAGAGTCGGTAACGCTAATAGCCTAATAAACTATCCATTTCATTGCGGTAAAACTCATGAAGAGTAGCGGCCACCGCACATTTTCCAATAAGAAGATCACAAAAATAAAAAAAATAAACATTTCGTAAATGAGGACGATCCAATCGAGCCAGCGTTTCTATTTTAATAACGATCTTAATAGCATGCGATTTATCGCATAATAATGTTTCGCATTTACGCTCCAGTTATCACATGATCTAACTTCAATTTAGTTGCAATTCCTAGCTCACATTTTCTCGAATAACTATCCTTTAACACACAATTTTCATATCGGGTCCGCCAAACTCGTTAATGCACATATTAAATTGTACATATTATTTATATAATACGATCTTATAACCCAATTACAATAAATAAAATTCTAACAAAATTGATATCTCTTGGTACATGAGTTTTAGCTCGCCGTACGAAGTACCGAAGAAGCTAAAACATTCGGTCGTGTGTTTGTAGCAATCTCGGATCAAAAATTGTCCTTAACAAAAAAGTTTTTGTCTTGACGCCCTGATTCCAAATATATGGATAACTCATATACTCGCTCGCTCGTAAGACCAAATTTGTGCCCTCTACTCCTCTGAAGGTATTGGAGCGATTCACACCAAATTTGCTACACATCCCATTTGAATTTTTTCATATTGTTAACCCAAAACCCGAAAAAAATTATTAAATATTATAATTTTGAATTTTTAAATATGCACTATTTCTATTTATCAAAGTTATCTATGAAATACTGGCTTTTTATAAATATAACATTTTTTAAAATCGTTATCCAAAAGGCCATAATAATTAAAAACCGATACTCGCATCGCATGTATTGCTTATAAGGCGAGCTGGACACATTGATGTGTACTTAAGGTCAAACATCAACCTCGAAAAAAAAAAAATACCGACTAACCCTTATAAAAAAAAATATCAGTGAATTCGTAATTTCATAAATAATGCCTGGTAAAAATGTTAATTTTTTTGATCGTACAATTTCGAAGATAAAAAATAAAAACTATAAAAAATGACCTATTTTTGGGATTTTTATTTTTTATCTTCGAAACTGTGCGATCAAAAAAATAAACATTTTTACCAGGCCTTATTTATGCAATTACAAATTCACTGATATTTTTTTTTATAAGGGTGAGTCGGTTTTTTTTTGCGTAATCGAGGTTTGTTTAATCATGATAAATTTTGAGTAGTTTTATGTAATTAAGAAATATAACTTTGACCAAAAGTGTAACAATGTGTCCGTAATTCCTTCATATACAATAAACAGTCATTATTCAGCAGAATTTTTTTTTTTTTTTTTTCTGTTAATGTCAATCATAGATAAATTAGTATATATGCTGTAATTCTATAACGAATATATATTTTTATGAATAGTTCATTACTACAAAATAATTATTTGCAAATCGATAAAAATAGTCTAAACAATTTGATATTTTTATTGGTTCTTAGATAAAATTGTTATTTTGTGATGCTAAATTTGAGTAATGGAACGAAAGCACATTCCGTAAATCAATCTTCGACAAATTTCGTTTAATCTCGAGAAGTAAATGTTTATAAATCATTAAATATGATTTATTTTAGGATGAGTCAAAAGAAATCATAAGACATATTGAAAAATATTCAGAAAACTTGCTTAGCAAAGAAAAGAAAAGTGACAGAATATAAAACAAAAGAGAGATGAACAGGGAGAGTAAGAAAATTAGACGTATGAATGACGAATATAAAGAGAGATGAACCGGGAAAGCATGAGAAATATAAGGGAATGAACGAGAGATTAACCGAGAAATCAAGAACACGTTGATTGGCCACAACCGATTTTTTAATAGAATTTAAAACAAAAGTTACACATTTGAATATCATTAACTTCTATAATGGCGTGTTCACAGCGAAGTAAATAGTAATTAAGATTAGAAAATTAGAATTAATAATCTAGTTTGTATTATGACAAGCAATGCTAACATTCCAAGCAACAAAATTAACACAATGTGTGATACATTTTGTTGCTATGAACGTTAACTTTGTATGTCATACAACAAACTGGAATTATTACTAATCTAATCTTAATTACTAATTATTTCGCTGTTAACAATCCTTAAGACTTATTATTATGATAGAAGAATACCTCAACGGGTATATATAGAAACTAGCATTATTTTTTGTTTGACTGTTTTTGAAAATAAGATCCCTCTTTATTCCTTAGTTTGCAAGAAGCATTCATAAGTAGCAATGATAAATTACATATTAAATTATTATCTATGAAGTGTAAACATGTATGGCATTTGACAGAGTTATAGATTAGTTAATGTTGGGCGAGCCATTTATCCAGTGTCATATAAAACGGGAAGAAAAGTAAGGAAAAGAAAAATGACATGTTTGATGTTATTAATTTGTTCGTCATATACACACACACACACACATAGAGTAACATGATTGTCACATAGATTTAAAGCGCATTCGAGTCACATCGCGTGCGAACTCAAGTGAACGACGGTGACGTCATAGTTGGCAAAACACAGCGACTTTGGTTCGCGCTTCGACGACTCCCAAGATGACAGCGTACCGGCTGACAGTTGTTCCCATTGTTCAGCCAAAGCCCCCCAAGATCATTTCGACGGCTGCGCAACTTGGTCTTTTGCACATTACGTTTTAGCGTTATACCATTATACGTGCTAGCTGTATGCACCAAGTATATATGACCAGATAGAATAGCCTTTTAATGCGCTTACATGATTCCTTTGTTATGTCATCGACACTGCAGAGTATATATATATATATATATATATATATATATATATATATATATATATATATATATATATATATATATATATATATATATATAAATATATATATATATATATATATATATATATATATATATATATATATAAATATATATATATATATATATATATATATATAATATACACATACATCTTTATATATTTGCAATTAGTGCACTTGAGTTATAAGGCCCCAAAATTTGGAGCCCCCCTCAATACGGCCCTTATGAAAATAACTAAAACACTCAAAAATTTGACTAAATATTCTAAGATATTTTATGTTTACAAGATTTTTTCATATTGTTCACCCAAAGCCCAAAAAAAAAAAAAGATTAAATATTATAATTTTGAATTTTTAAATATGCACTAAAAAAAATTCTTTTGTCGATATGTCGAATTGTAAGACATTTTATATCTATAGCATTTTTATAAATTGTTAACTAAAAGGCCATAATAATTGAAAACCACTGCTCGCAACGCATATCTTACCTAAAGGTGGTGCGTTTTACGCGTACCATATATTGTTTTTTGAAAATATACGATTCCTCAAAAAGTTTTAATATTATTTACTAACCTAAAACATGAACTACAACAATAGCTGAAGTCTACGTAATGTGCTACTAACAATACTGATCACCAGAAATAATAACTCATTCATTTCCAAGAGAAAGTATTTTTATAACCAATTTACTAATAATCCAGAAAACACGCATTTTATTAAGGCCGCCGACAGATTCGAAAAATTCATCACAAAACGATATACTATAACATGATTCAATTATGTATACCAAAACTTACTTCTAACGAACGACCCAACCTTGACGAGCAGCATGTGTGCGACAAAATAAGGTTGTATTTTAGAAGAAGATGGAAAATAGGAGATAAGACTATTTATTCGAGAATGAGAATTTGAATCGGCAAATTAACAGAAAAATAAATTACAAATATTTTACCGTATGTGTAAACTGTATATTAATAACATATATTACCTTAAAATTATGTTTCTATAACTAATATATACATATTATGTAAATACAAAGATAGGATAAATATATATATATATATATGTATATATATATATATATATATATATATATATATATATATATATATATATATATATATATATATATATATATGTATATATATATATATATATATATATATATATATATATATATATATATATATATATATATATATATATATATATATATATATAATTTACCAATAATATGGTTAAATAAACCGGTTTCCTTGATATCTGATATCATATTTTCGTCGATGATACCTATTTTGTCACAATAATATTTTTGACATCCTAAATGGTTACTATAAACATGGTATGGACCATTTTTCAAATCTCTTTTTAGCATATTTAAATCGTGCTCGAAACTGCAATTGTAAATTGCAGACTGAGCAACTTTACAAAGTTCATCAATTTTGATTTTATTTATTTGCTTCCTGGCAATTAGAGCAATATTTTTTGTGTCAGATTTTATAGCAAATAAAGATTTGCTATAATTTTTTATTGAATGATTGGTACATTCTGCTTTAGTTACAAATTTAACGTAAAGCACTTTTTCTTTAATTTTTGCAAATACGCTTGAATCACCATCTGCAATAAATTTTTCATAACGCACATTATGCATTTCTTCAATTTTACAAAATCCCACCATGCGCCATTTCGCTGAACTATTTTAACATTGGCTCTTATGGAGAAATCTAATTTCTTGTGTTTTTTGAAAACTGTTTGAATAATTTTTTTTTAATTATTAAGGGTGCATTCACTAATTTAATTTGTATGTTTTTAGTTATTTTCGATTATTATATAAAAAGGTACCCCCCGTAACTATTCTATTTATTTAAATTAAAAAATTCTTTTATAGTCATCCCCGACATATTTGTATATAACTATATAATATTAAATTTAACCAAAATCCGCCGAATAGTTTTCGAAAAACACAAGAATTACACAATTTACCAATCTGTCGGCGACCTTAAGAAGATTCGGTACCTACAACGCACCGATGCGTTCAGCAGCCTTATGAGTATAATATATGCGATGCGAAGTGAAGCGGTTATTAATTATTATGCTCTTTTGGTTAACAATTTGAAAAAATGCTATAAATATAAAAAAAATTATAATTTTTTGTTAATTATTTAGAAAACAAAGAAAATTTCTTAGTGCATAATTTAAAATTCAAAATTATAATAGTTAATAATTATATAAATCTTATAGAAATAAAATATCTTAGAATTATTAGTAGAATGTTTAGATGTTTAATTTATTTGTATAAGAGCAGTATTAAGAGGGGCTCCAAATTTTAGGGCCCTATAACTCTGGACGTAAACGGGCGATTGTATTTAAACTGCGAGCGGATTCAAATGGGATGCCAAATAATATGTGTAGCAAATTTGGTGTGAATCGCTCCAGTACCTTCAGAGGAGTAAAGGGCACAAATTTGGTTTTACGAGCGAGCGAGGACTAGCATCCAAGTATATGAGTTATATATATTTTTGGAATCAGGGCGACGAGTTAAAGAAATATTTTGATCCGAGAATACTACAGACACACGACGGATTGCTTTAGGTTCTTCGATTCTTCGTATGCTGAGCTAAAAACAAATGCCTCCAGCTCAGAAGACCTCATGCTTATAATTCATAACGATGGAAAATACAAAAATGTAATAGTAAATTCTAAAAAGAAAACTTATTTATATATTGTATACAATGCAATTTGTGTGCTACATAGAAATTTGAGTCAATAAAATTCGTGGTGAAAAACATAGGTTCAGCCACATTAAAATTAATTTTATGGATTTTATTACATTTCTATATAACTATTATTAATTTTGATGAAGAAAAGCAGTCGTGTTTTAATAATTAATTTTATTCAATCTTACGTTTCGGCATGCCTTATGCCATCTTCAGGAGTTTGAAACATATTAGTGTTGACCAGGAAATAAAGTGGTAACCAACATGACGTTATATTTTTATATTTTATAATCTTGGATCCATGTACATCATGAAGTATTTTTTAAATTCTGACAATTTCAAATATCTAAAGATGACATAACGAAAGCCGAAACTTTGGATCAAATAAAATTGATTATTAAAAAACGACTGCTTTTCCCAAGAATCTCAATTTACTTTTCTTCATAAAAAAAAAATCCAGCCAAGCAAATACAGCAGTCCAATTTTATTAATTTTCTAATGATCTTCCAGAAGTATTAAAAGAAATTTCTTAGTATATGCCTGTTTCTATTTTAGAGGCTTATAACTCTGGAAGTATAGTCCAATCGAATTTAAAATGAGAGGGGATAAATTGTGCTCATTTTATATTTGTACCAAATTTGAACATAATCGTTCGGATATTTTCAGTACAGAATATGTCATAACATTTGGTAATTTGGGCGAGCGACATTGAAGTTTTATAAATTTTTGGATCATCAGCAAGATGTAAAACAATTATCGTTAAGACACTTGCTTGAACCAACACTCTAGCCCTTTTGTACAACAATATTCCTAAAGACGTCGAATTAGTCGAATTAGTATGAATAAGTTTCTTAAACAAGACAGTTCGCCGATGAGAAACTGATGTTATCCAAAAATACAGATTCTATTGTCTTTAGATGACACAAGTATCTAGGATTCTTATTTTGACACATGCCTAGTAATTTATTCAGAAGCCAAAGCAGAAATCCAGATCGACCTAAAGGTTTATACTGTTCACATAGAAGCAATGTGTTTCTAAAAATATACAGTTAATATTTAGTAGATTGCGTTGGCTCGATAGCGATCGCCCGATGTAACTTCCGTCTTATCGAGTCGATTTCAAAATAAATTTATTTATTTGCTCCCTCTAATGTTTGCAACCCTATAGATTTCCTTTTCTTGGCACAAATTTAGTCCAAGTCAGCATTTTTTATCATTCGCCACCATAATTCAATTTGACATTTCTTAAAATTAAACCGGCTCTGAATGTCCCATCAAACGTATTATCTCGTATAAATGATTAAAGCTAATCCACAATCACTGAACATAGGCGACATGCAAATAAAAATTGCTGTGTTGCACAAAAAATTGGGTAACAAATTGTACAAAACTGTATACAAACAGATCAAACATTCGGCTTTGTGCTATGCGCTTTAATTTTAACGAAATTAAAAAATATAGTTTTTGTTGAATTATGCGCCATTATCATTGTGGCAATGTGGTTAATTATAACACAATGAAATATTATATAACTGGATATCAAGATAATTGACATGTCTATGAAATTAACATTTTAATTAAATGGAATTAAAATTGAATTGGCGGTGTTGTACGAGCTAGCGCCATTGCTACTCTCAATCATAATATGTATGCAACGCGGATAGCGTATGCCAAATTGTGAAAAAATGCTTTCATCACATGCGCTGCATATAAAACTTTAGTATACGTATGCAGTAAAACAACGTTTAAATATATCTACCATAAAGATGTCATTACTTTTTATTTCGTTATGTAACGTATTTATATATCAATACATATTCTTAGAATATACGGACAACAAAGTCGAGTGTTGAACACTGAAGATGATTTTATAATAAATGAATATAAGTATTCCGACAAAATTTCATACTATTGTTTAACTTTTGCTATTAACTTTGACATTCATTGATACTACGATTATCATAAAAAACAAGCTTAGGTACAACGCACCTATGCGTCCAGCTCGCCTATTAAGTAATATATGCGTTGCGAGCAGCGGCTTTTATATATTATAGCCTTTTGGATAATAATTTGAAAAAATGTTTTAGATATAAAGTCTTCCAATTTTCTGTAGATACTTTGATAAAAATAAATTTAGTGTATATTTTAATATTCAAAATTATATTTAATATTTTTTTATGGCCTAATATTAGGAAATATTAATCCAACAGAAACAATATGAAAACCAAGCTAACCTTATATAAAAGAATGGGTTGAAAATTATTCCAATATCAATTTGGAATGGTTTTGAAGAACTAACTATCAAAACTAACCAATTATCTACAGAAATATTATGAAATGTCATTTATCTAATTCAGACCATTTTGTTTTTTTGTCGAAATTGACAGGCGCAGATGATCCGATTAATTAAGCTACATTCGAATCCATGACAACGTAAACAAGATTCTCATAATTTTCGGTAGCGGTTTTCTCGTAACTGGTACATTTATTGAAGAAACTTTTCAAACAAAAGTTGTGCGAAATATTAATATCTTTCATTATGAACATAACTATTTTTGCCGAAAGTGCAGCCGTTCTAGTGATATTGGAGATAGAACAAAAAATGCATAGAGTAAACATGCACTGCCGGTTTGAATATTCTTTTCAAAAATAGAAGGTGCACAACTAGACCATGTACAAGTCTTAAGTTTGAAGTCTCATAATTTTACGTTGAACAGTTTCGGCTCTAGAGCGTTCACATACGCACACACACACACACACAGACGTCACTCCGAAAATAGTCACATTCGATTCAGGGAAGCTCAAAACGTGTATATCTATTGAAATATCGAGTTTGATTATATACTTACTTATTACTCTGTAAAAGAAAGTAAAAAATGGGTTGTGGCCAACGCGGGACTTTCTTTTACGCAGTTTTCATCAATATTTATTGATTATAAAAATATAATATTAGGAAATAATAATCCAACAGAAACAATATGAAAACCAAGCTTACCTTATATAAATGAATGGGTGGAAAATTATACCAATACCAATTTGTAATGGTTTTGAACTAACTAACTATCAAAACTTACTTATTACTCTGTAAAAGAAAGTAAAAAATGGGTTGTGGCCAACGCGGGACTTTCTTTTACGCAGTTTTCATCAATATTTATTGATTATAAAAATATAATATTAGGAAATAATAATCCAACAGAAACAATATGAAAACCAAGCTTACCTTATATAAATGAATGGGTGGAAAATTATACCAATACCAATTTGTAATGGTTTTGAACTAACTAACTATCAAAACTAAACAATTCTCTACAGAAATATTCTGAAATGTCATTTATCTAATTCAGACCATTTTGTTTTCTTGTCGAAATATTGACAGGCGCAGATGATCCGATTTATTAAGTTACATTCGAATCCATGACAACGTAAACAAGATTCTCATAATTTTCGGTAGCAGTTTTCTCGTAACTGGTACATTTATTGAAGAAACTTTTCAAACAAAAGTTGTGCGAAATATTAATATCTTTCATTATGAACATAACTATTTTTGCCGTAAGTGCAGCCGTTCTAGTGATATTGGAGATAGAACAAAAAATGCATAGAGTAAACATGCACTGCCGGTTTGAATATTCTTTTCAAAAATAGGAGGTGCACAACTAGACCATATACAAGTCTTAAGTTTGAAGTCTCATAATTTTACGTTGGACAGTTTTGGCTCTAGAGCGTTCACACACACACACACACGCACACACGCACACACACACACACACACACACACAGACGTCACTCCGAAAATAGTCACATTCGATTCAGGGATGCTCAAAACGTGTATATCCGTTGAAATCTCGAGTTCGATTTTTTTGGTGATCCCTATACTTACTTATTACTTCGTAAAAGAAAGTAAAAAGTCCATACGTAATTGCTTAAAAAATTATTAGTAAAAATATGTATTATTTTAATACAAATTTTTGGAGATAATAAATAAAATCTATATAATAAAGTTCTTGCTAAAATAAATTCATGTTAATTATAACACATATCCATTATTAGGATCATATTATAATTAAAATTAATCTGGAATCATTATTATTTACAATTGGTGAAATATATTATACTACATGAAATCTGCTATTAATTTTAATAGACATTAAAAATAATGCAAATATTGAAACATATCATTAGCTTAGTTAAATTAAAACGACATGAATTATTCATAACAAAATTTATTTTTGTAAATATTTGAAAACCGCACAATTTAATTAAGCATTTAAACGAAATATACATATTTAATAATATTTAATTTCATGTGCTCGCTATACCTAGCTGCATAGGTACACAGAATAGAAACAAAACAAACACGGCTTGCTTAATATTTACCTGCGATGTAAATATATCTACAGGACTGTATGTAAATTAAGGGTCGACTTCAAACCGGTGACAACAGCTAGCGTCGTTGTTTACAGACGGATATGCAAAGGATTTGAAATTCTCTCTGCTGGTTCGAATTCATTTCCTGTGCATTACGGCTTGTTTGTTTGTTAACCTGAATATTAATTATAACAGCAATAATATGTATGACATTCTCCAAAGCTAGTCATATGTATGACTCATTTAAATTAAATAACAGGACGATGGTGATGCGTTTCTGTCTGGTTAAGGGAATGCTTACTTACTTATTAGAGCATGGACGTCATAATGCTATATATACATATATATATATATATATATATATATATATATATATATATATATATATATATATATATATATATATATGTATATATATATATATATATATATATATATATATATATATATACATATATATATATATATATATATATATATATATATATATATATATATATATATATATATATATATATATATATGTATATATATAGCATTATGACGTCCATGCTCTAATAAGTAAGTAACCATATATATATATATATATATATATATATATATATATATATATATATATATATATATATATATATTATATATATATACATTTTATTAACTGTCAGAATTTCATGTTTTGAGAACGTATAATTTCAAGAACAGAAATAGGAAAACGTTTTCTGTTGTTTCTGATGAGCATTTGTCAAAATAACACATATTATATTCCCTTTTTATTTCATAAAGATTAAGCAATTTCGGAATCAATAATGAAACACATTTTTTTAGTGCCGAGAATATTTCTAACATTCTTGATTAACACAATTAAAGCAGTGAGGATAGGATATGAATTAATTTTCTCTGGGTAGAAAATTTAAAAGTTTACTCTAGTAAATAAAAGCACACAAACAAAAAAGTTAGTTTTACCCTATAATATTAAAGCATTTTTAATTAGTTTCTACAATGTTTGCACGTAGTAGTTAAATAATTTAAATATGAATTGAAAAGATATAAAGGATCCCACTGCGATTTCAAACGAACCTAATTATTATATGTTTTTGCTTCAAAAATACTTCCATGCAGTTTAAATTTATTCTGTACTGGTAATAATAAATATATATGGGGCATTCCATTTCAATTTGTTCTTTAAGTACAAATTTATGAAATTATGAAAAAATAAAAGTATTTCTCGATGTGTAAATGCGTGTGAATCTTTTCAGAAGTTTTGGGTAGTAAATTTCGGAGTTATCACACATTAAAATTGCACTTCTATGCAATTTCACATTCATATTTTATATAAATAAAAATGATATTTAGAAGAAAATCTTCAATGCAAAGTTTGTTCAAATATGATATGTTTTTTTTTTGATATGTGTTAATTACAGTTTAATTATTAAAAGCATATTATCATAGCGACTGTAAAAATAATATAAGTGCTGACTGATCTTAAAAGTTAGCTTTATTCATAAACTAGAGCCCATGCAAATTTAAATGGCCTTAGCCTTAAGGATTGCTCACAGCGATACAATTAGTAATTAAGTTTAGAAAATTACAAATAATAATCTAGTTTGTATTATGACAAGCAATGTTAACATTCCAAGCAACACAATTTATGATAAATTTTATTGCTGTGAACGTTAACCTTGTATGTCTTACAAAAAAAAGGAATTATTACTTATAATTTTTAAGTTTAATTAGGTATTCTTTAGCTGTGAACAATCCTTTAATCAAACAAACTTTGTATTTTGCGGTATCAACTCAAGCGCATAGCATAACGCCGTAACTTTCAAGCTTTCAAGCGGTCGCTTGTAAATTACGGCGTAATTCTATGCGCAGCGCTTGAGTTTATATCTAGCATAAACTACATAAAAGGTCGAGTGCTGGCCACTCGAGATATTTTTTAAAGATTACATATAGAGAATTTGGAATTAGTTTACTTGGATTATTCCAAACTGAGAATATGTTCAAGCATCCGTCAGTTGGAGACTATTCTAAAGATGAACATGTAGTAGTAAACTAATTGAAAATTCAAATTTGTACGTGTAGTTGCTTCTAGTTGAATAGTATTTCATTAATACGTAACTTTACATGACAACGATAATTATTGCATTGTTGTCTAGAGTCAATGTTATTAACATACAAATAACCTGATTATACAGGCATTTGAATGCGCAGTTATGGGCAAAATTTTGGTTGAAATATAATCGGATTAGCAGCAGAAAAGTTTGCAAATAATGTTTGTATATCAAATAAGAAATAAATTTGGCAAGGAAAGCCAGCGCGCATTTAGTTACATTCCAAAAACTCGTGCTAATAAACTGTGAAAACTCGAACGAAAAGTTTGCGAAAGAAAAGGGGAAGATGTAAACACAACTCGAGCTATAAATAATAATCATTATGATATGATGAAAGAAGAATGCTCAGTATTTACTCACAAAGATGTACAAAGATCAACATTTAATATTGTATTAATTGCTATGTTACTCCTAATTATGTTCCGACAATTTTCAATCTTATACAGAATATTTTAATAATGAGATTTTCACTTTCTAGGCATTTATTATACATAATTTAAGGGGGAACAACACTACGACGGTGTAAAAAAAATCGATTTTTCTTTTCTACATAATTTTAAAGAATGTATCTTTTAGAATATTCCCCAAAAATAATATGCTGAAATTCGTACAAATAACGAAGGTACACCGAATTTTCCTTTGACACGCACATTGCTGACAATGGTCATTCATAATATTTTTAGTGTGATTAGTTGAAATTTTGAAGTGAAAATAGTTCGAAAAGGTAGTATATTGACCCCTAAACGACAATGATAGGACAAAAGAAAACAACATTGTCATCCGACAACAGGACGACATGACACCAAACGCTACGGCGCTTTCACCGCGTTTCTCTCGAAACCCTCTTTTTTTGTTATGGGGCTGAACACCCACGCTACAATTTACATCGGATAGTTTAAATTAACTTGAAGCTTATAAAATTGGCTTCAGTTGTAAGTAGGAGTTTCTTTTAATTTTGATATTTAGTATCCTATTCGGACAAAAAAGTGGGACAAAAAATAGGTAATTTTTTTTCAATTGTCCACTATTTCGCGAAAAAAATATTTTTTTGCATAATCCTACGTACAACTGAAATAACATCATTAATATAATAACCCAGAAATGTATGTTTGTGTGTGTAGAACGCTTTTTTTGTAAAAATACTAATTGGGATAGACGTATAGGTACTCTACCCATCCTTCTCTTTTACATACAAACATGAGAGAGAAATAAACACGCTATTAGGTATCCGTGGTTCATACCTATGGCCTTGAAGTGACTTCTTTTAAAAATTCAACTGTAAGTGTGTTTGTTTGTGTGTGTGGAACGCTTTTTTGTAAAAATACTAATTGGGATAGACGGGGATCGAACTCACGACCTCCAGGGTGAAACGCAAGGCTGTTAACCAATGCGTCTTGGCGACTGTTAATAATGTAACACAAAAAAATGAAATGGTTTATACTGAAGTTCAGTCTGCTTTGAAATAGACAAAAACAAATCAAACGTCAGAATGAAATGTCAAAAAAGTTTTTGTGATAAATCTTCAATTAATTTGATGATTTGAAGTGTATTCAGTGTGTTGTGTACTTTACACAGAGTGGCATCTGCTATATTATATTGGTATTGTGTGTCAATGAGAAATATAAATAATTGTTAGTTAATAAAATTAAGTTTTATAT
Source organism: Leistus spinibarbis (assembly GCA_933228885.1). Lineage (NCBI taxonomy): Eukaryota > Metazoa > Arthropoda > Insecta > Coleoptera > Carabidae > Leistus > Leistus spinibarbis. The sequence goes on from OW121800.1 coordinate 695,890, forward strand.
ATTCTAATTTGAAGTTTGTGAGTCGCTATTTTAAGCATTTATGTTAAAATGACCGACCAAAGAACAAATATAAATAAAAGTGCTACCACGTGAGCGTCAAGAATAGTAGTTGTGTAAGAAGGATTTGTAATACATATTTTTTGAATAATCGATTCAAATAATAAACAGCAATCGTAAGTAAATTTATAATCCTGTTTTTTATATACAATCATGAAAACTGTCTAAATGATACAACACATATGCACCATACAAGGTTAAAATCAAAGTTAAACAAAACTTAGTTTAAATAAATCTTTTTCTTTATTATTATTTGCTAAGTGGAAATTTGTACTGTGTAATTATTATTAAATTTCATGAAGATTCGCCATCAGTCAAAACTGACATATGTCTGTATACCATTTGGGCACATGGTGCCCACGGATGACCCTAGTCTATATAGATTAAGATAAAAAAAAATTGTATCAGATGATTACAACCTGCGCTACATCCATAACCATCTACCTCTTCTTTGAGTTACCTCTGGAGAACGCAAAGAAAGGCATCAAGCTATTATTATTTTTTAATAAAAAAAAAAAATCCTGACAGAACTTTGATATATACCTTATTTAATGCAGCAAACCCCATCAATCTACTATTTCTAAGTTCAGGGAAAAAAATTCGAGAAAATGAGCAATTTCTTCGGCCGTCACCGTGTTGTTCATTGTTCATATGTAATTTAAATAACCTAGTTTAAACACTTTTAAAATGTTACAGATCTTACAGAATAGCACAATTAGTTTGCAAAATAAAAATATTTATGGATGGCCAATATTATAAAATCAGAGGCATGTTCATTATTGCATTAAACTATACCTAACTAGGATTTTCGATTGATTCCCAGTCTCTTTTCCGATCGTTAAGCGGGTTATAGAGTCGCGGTAATGGTGTTTTCGCATCCAATCAATAACGTTATACGAATGAACACATAATTGGTTTAGGTAGAAGTACTTTTATTCCAGTGGCTGATGTGTACGTATGCCAGCTTAACTTGTTAATTTGTTGAACATTTTCCATGTACAACATAAAGCCAATACAAAGATATATTTGACTCACTCGCGCACAAACAAACACACATGATACAATGATTTTGTAGACAAGAAAAAAACAAAACCATCTTAAGGGGATACTTACAATCTTTGGTCCAAAAAAGCATATTTTTTATGAATTTTTTCTCAGTCTAGGATAAAGGTATCAATTTGAAGTTTAAGCCACATTATTGCTCGTCTTCTTTTCTACATTAAAAAAAAAAGAAAAATGCCGTACAAAAATATGTGAAACTTTCCCAGATAACGCGGAGAGTGTGCATTGGTCACCACTAAACGAGCATACTCGTATCTCATCAACGGGTCATGTAAATCCAATGTTAATGTTAGATTCTAAAGGCGGTATCACATTACAAGGATATCGATATCCTCCTTCTTTAGGAGATACCGATGATCAATATCTGTTTCTATCACATTAGTAAATTGACATCAGAAATTTAGTAAATTTCTTTACTTGGTGGTGGTATTCAATTTGGTTTTAAAAATGATATGTAAACAAGCAGAGATATTTTAATTTTCTTTCTTGCACTCGCCATTTTAAAATAAATATAATTATCAACAAACTCGACCAGTATATAAATCTACAATGAATGCAAACAACACAACTGACAGCTAACAACAAAAACAGGGACATTTCTTTAAGTTGCTCACGCGAACAACACAAGACATCGATAATTGGACACCGATAAGCCAAGGAATACGAACACGTTTCATATTTAAACGCCTATTATTTGCTCCCTATCACATTAGAAATGACACCGGAAAACTGAAAAACATCGCAAAATCGATGTCAAACTATCGATATCCTCGTAATGTGATACCGCCTTAAAAGCGTATAAAATTATCTGGAGCTTATACCAATAATTGGTAAATGGCGGCTATGTAAAAAACATTTTTTTCTCTCACTTAAAGCCGCTATAAAAATGTATGCATATTGTTGGTATAAGCTCCAACAAATAGTATTTACTATCATTTAAAATAAAGGACAAGTAAATCGCTCCAGAGAAAATAGTACGCCCAGTTTGACAAAAATAGTTTCGAGAAAAACGCGCTTAAAGATTGAAAATATATTTATACTCGATAACTTAAATATTTTTAATATTTATTATCTAATATTAATTCAGCTATCCAGAGCATTATAACAAAACCGCTTGGAAGGTATAATCAACAAGCAACAAACAATCGAAAAATGCAAAAAAATATATATAATCGATTTTATCGACCCATAGATTGTAAGTATCGTCTTAACAAACATAGATAAAGGCACTAATGCCTCCAGGTTGTCGTATGTAATAGGTTTATTCTTATTTTAAAACCAACATTTATGATGGCATACAATAAGACGGTGTACGTAGGGATATAACATTATTTACAACATTATCTACAAAAACTAATTTACACTGTAATAACAATTTTCATTTAAATACAATTTTATATATAATTTAAATTTACTAATATTATTTATATTTCTAATGCAATCTGGTAATTTGGCAAATACCTTTAATGTCATATATAAAGGATTTATTTTTCGGATTTGCATAATTCAATGTTTGGTAGTTGTGCTAAATGTATGTAATTCTGATTGAATGTTAAATTTGCGACTATTGTTTTTCACAAAATATATATACATACATACATACATACATATATATATATATATATATATATATATATATATATATATATATATATATATATATATATAAATATAAATATATATATATATAAATCCAAAAATTCAGGCTCCTAGGGCACCAGGGTTCTTATATAATATGCCAATTTGAGCCTATGTTTAAAAATTCTAAAATCAGCGCCCTCTCAACCAAATGAGACGTTCATGGACTCATTTTTCTTGCTATATCCTCTAGAGTAAGCATATAATCTTTTAAGACCCTAGGTTACAAGGGCTCGATTTGGCGTCACATTATCTAATACCTATTTTTATGACTAATATTGCTATGTCGAAATCTTTTTCTTCAATAGTATTGACTCTAGAGCGTTCACTCACATACACGCAGTCCCAGAAGGAAACACACACAGATGTTATTTCAAAAGATGTCAGATTAGATTCCGGGTGGGTCAAAATGTGTATTTCCATTATCTCGAGTTCGAAAGTTTTCTTGATTACAATTTTTCCTGTTCAAGAATGAAAGAAACATTTGAGACCCATGATTTTGAAATAGATAATCTAAGTATGTGTATAAACTTGATTGGCGGACATAAAACCATTTGAGACTTAGCAAAGAAAACTGTTTTATGAAGATTATAAATGTCAAAATTATTACTTTGTGTTCAATCTGACACTTTACGCGTATATACCTTAAGTCCTTAAGAGATTTATATATTCTTTCAGATTATTTTAATACACTGAAGAGGTATAAGAAGGATAAAGAGCTATTTTTTAGAACCCTGTATTATTTGCGTCCATAAAGTTGATCTTACGAGCGTGCAGAATCCAAGCAGTTATATACATTTTCGAAATCAAACGTATTTCTGTGTTTTTTTTTTTTTTTTGAGAATGTATATATATATATATATATATATATATATATATATATATATATATATATATATATATATATATATATATATATATATATATACTGAACACTAGCTGTTTTGTGTTTTTATAGAACTTGTTTAAAAGTGTTAATTTTAACTTTAAAAGAAAAATTGTGTTCTGTAAGGATACCGTCAAACAGAAATAAATATTCAATAAAGTTTCCGGTAATGGATAAAAAAACAGAGTGAAATACAAATATAGACTGAATGTGATTCAGTGTACCAAATCGAATTATGCCATTCAAATAACAATTACCCCTCTGCATCTATACATGGAACGACAATTCGAAATTGGCAAAATCAAATGTATGCAAATGATGTACCCGATTCCGAAAATACTCCAAATTCTTGCTGCCTCTCATCCCGTAAATAAACACGAATATGTCAATATGCGCCTAGATTTATGAACTTGGAAATATGTCGGTGTAGTTCGCCGATCGCGGAATAGTGTGCCTCTGCTAAAACCTAAACTATGCTGGGTTCTGTTGATGGAGAGAGAGAGAGAGAGATAGCGAATTTAGGAGAACTGTTCCTGTCAGATGCATGCACACAGCTTGTTTTGTTTGCGTAATTACTGTATTGATCAACATGGCTGGTCAAAAATCATATACTCAATAATTATTGAATCAAATAATCTTAAAATACTAAATTCGTAATAGTGAAGGCCCGAAGTATTCCAAGAATTCCTCATTCAATCAAACAAACAAATTGGTTCCTTTGGAAGAGTCAAAACATCATTAAAAGTTTTTAGCTCGACGCAGATAAGAGAGCGTTACGTTGGAAGCAGGATTTTAAAGATACACTGTTTCCTTAGGAATAAAAACGTGTTTAAAGTTCTCTTTCGAAATGTATGAGGAAGTGCAGAGAATGAGCTCTGAAATCCGCAAACCATGAACTTTGTTTATGGTGTGTGTAGTCTCGGGTACAATAGCCGTCTTCTTAACACTGCAACTTCTTCGTGCGAGCGACGGGTCAGAGAGGTGCGGCACCTGGGGAGGAAAAACAGGAGGAATGAGACTTTCGAAACTTTCATCTTTCTTTAGTTCGTTTGTGTTGATGTGGTGTCCTCACCGTGCCACTGGAACCATTTATACATCCAGTAAAAAATTAGCAGCCGTTGTGTTCCCATCAAACGTACATTTCTCAAGTTTGTTGTCCTAGTAATTATTATACAAAGACGACTGAATTGTACAGAAGCTTATTTATTATCTTGACTCAGAATCCTTTCACGAATTAAGTCATTTGGCGTGGGCTGGTTCCATGACATATTCACATTGACAGACTGCTTTCGCTTTATTGATTGAATTTTAAAATATGTATCATCATGTCTCTCCCGCTTTGTCCATCTGATTGTAATTGCTGGAAATGAAGTAAAATTATAATAGATTTTATTGTATCCTAAGCGACAAGTATATATTAATGAATTCGGTTCGGCAATTAATCATTTGGCATCAATGATCACGCGGTCGGTAAATGCTTCGTGGTCGCAAGGCGGGCATTTCACTAACTTTTATTGGGCCAATAATAATTCGTTACGTGTAACACAGTGTTTTCCTTTCAGACAACGTCGCACTCATTCATTTCTCTTATTTTATCCCGAAATTCCAAAGAAATTCAACGCACGATTCCGGATGTTGCCTTACTTTAGTTTGCTAACCTTTTTCGTTTCGGCAGATCTTTGGTACTTTTATAATTCAATTTTACTATTATTTCTCGTTCATAGACTGGAGCAATTAAAGAACTACTTTAAACATGTTTGGTTTTCTAATGTTGAATATTTTCAGTTCTTTTTTGCGACAGTTTTAGTATATTATCTATCGAGTAAAATAAAAAGAAGTATACTTTTATATTGTGTTTCTGCTACGTGAACTAAGAAACAAGGGTGAAAACGTAGACGGAGAATCCAATAGAAAGACAAATTATAAAGATCGGATAAGTTTATGTACCATTGCTTTTTCGGCATTTTCCTTTCAATACCTTTATTCTATTCGGAACACTCAGACGAAAACGAAAGAAATGCATAACATTATTAAAGTAGAGAGGAAATGTATCTTTTCAATTGGATTTTATGATTGTATTGTATGTAATCGTATATTGAAATATTTTCGTTTATTGCTGAGTCCTATATATATATATATATATATATATATATATATATATATATATATATATATATATATATATATAAACGATAAATTCCAGTTATGACCTGTAGTATTTTTATGTACAAAATTATTATTTTTAGCCGCATATCTACCTCATAATTTAAAAAAATAATCATTATTCTAGAATCTCAAGACCGTAATAGCAGTACTTGTAGCTTATAATTATTGATTAAAATTTAACGCGTGTCGACAGATTACTAACGACGATTAGAATTATCGGTTGATAAGTAAAATTACACGTCCACTTCAATAGCAACATGCCCCAACTTTTTGCTTAGTATATTTTCCTGGCGTTGGCAGAACACGATCGTTCGTGTTTTCTAACGGAAAAATAAAATGCTATGTCAATTAAAAGTTTGGGATAAAAAGTTTTATTTTTTCAAATTAAGTTACTAAGGTAACTTAATCAGCGTTAACTATACATCGAGAGTAAAGATAATTTTTCGTTGTACATAGATTTAAACTATTTTTAAGTTCAATCAACTAATCCTTATCTGAACAGGTTAGAATATATTTAAGATTAAATTAAGAATTCAACAAATTATTGTCTCAGTAAATCCTTCTTTTTCAGAATAATATAAGTTTCTGTTTTCTTTTGAAATGTAAATTGTAATTGTGAAAAAAGTTTTAATGGTAATATACGATTACCAAGAATGTCAATTCTCATAAATATTTCTTGTTACACACGACTGTTATTTATTTGTATCTGTCCCCGTATTGGCGTAACATATGCTTATATATATATTAATAAAAATTGTGTCCACTAGTTGTTATAAATATAGTTCGATTATTATTGTATATATATATATATATATGCTTATATATTGAACACAATTGTTTCAGTACACATCTGGAGACTCTCCACATGGTTCTGGAACAATCCACGACGTAGATTTAGAATTCCGTTACAATATTTTTTCAATTCTCAAAATATTACAGACGCAAAATCGATAAATATAGCTCTTTTGTACATACTGTACGACGAGCTAAAAATACAATAGGCTACGCAAAGAATTAAATGAATAACATTGAGCAAGTGCATAATTGTTTGTAGTTTCAACAAAATTTGAATAGAATTAAACGATTAACAAAAAATGGTGACAGTGCATGTAAATGTTTGCATAAAAACACTGTATTTATTGGTCTATCTATTTAGTCGAACGCAAAATAAAGCAAGTAATTTAATAAAACAAGCAAGCGTGAACTAATTTGAAATTCCACGGTGAAATTAATGAAAAGTAACTTTTCGAAACAGACACAAATTTACGCACTCACCGAAACTTCATTTCCCCAAATATTCTCGCAACGATAATGAGTTGCGTTGTCAGCAACGCTACAAGGAATTTTCTGTATTCTGAATTATGCTTGCAAAGACAATCTGCTACTAAGTTCATCCTCCTCTCAACTTCATGATTGATATAATCAACACCATCGTACACAATATTATTCGGGGCATATAGTGTACTTCTAGTGTAGTCACGCATTATACATGATTAAGTTTGACATTCACATTATACGAGCTAAATTTAGAACTTGTTATTAAACATATACATAATATAACTATATCTTAATGTATTTATTATTTTTTAACTTCCACTGTAATTATTTCTACGGCATTATACCGGGTCCAACAGCATCGGATTGCGAATTTCTTCTTGGTGTAATTAGAGCTTCGGACATAACATAGACCGGTCCTGGTCTTGTCTCGAGAGTCCAGCTCGAGACCGATACAAGACTAATCTAGCCAAGACTCTTAACCTTGACAAGAGTCCTAATTAATTATTTTTAGCTCGCCGTACAAAGTACCGAAGAATCTAAAGCATTCGGTCGCGTGTCTATAGCATTCTCGAATCAAATAATTTCCTTAACAAAAATTGTTTGTCTGGTCGCCGTGAATACAAAAATATATATAACTTATATACTTGGATGATAATCGTCGCTCGCTCGTAATACAAAATTGTGCCCTCTACTCCTCTGAAGTTCTAATAAAAATTATAATTCTAAGATATTTTATGTCTACAAGATTTTTTACTTTCTTTTACAGAGTAATAAGTAACTATTGTAATCATGAAAAATTTCGAACGGATATGCATGTTTTGACCTTCCCTGAATCGATTGTGACTATTTTCGGAATGACGTTTGTCTGTGTGTGTGTCTGTCTGTGTGTGTGTGTGTGTGTGTGTGTGTGTGTGTGTGTGTGTGTGGCTCTAGGGCCAAAACTGTCGAACGAAAAATTATGAAACTTCAAACTTAAGATTTGTATATGCCCTAGATGTGCACCTCCTATTTTTGAAAAGAATATAGTGCATGTTTACTCTATACATTTTTCGTTCTATCTCCAATATCACTAGAACGGTTAGACTTACGGCTAAAATAGTTTCGTTCGTAATGAAAGAGATTAATATTTTGCACAATTTTTATTTGAAACATTTCTTCAAAAAATGTACCAGTTGCGAGAAAAATGCTACAAAATATTATAAATATCTTGTTTACGTTGCCATGGATTCGCATGTAGCTTATAAAATCGGATCATCTGCTATTTCGACTGGAAAACAAAATAGACCCAAGCAGATAAATGACATTTCAGAATATTTCTGTAGAGTATTGGTTGGTTTTGATAGCTAGTACTTCAAAACCATTACAAATTGGTATTGGTATCATTTTCCACACATTCATTTATATAAGGTAAGCTTGGTTTTCATATTGTTTCTGTTGGATTATTATTTTCTAATTTTATATTTTTATAATCAATAATCAGTGAAAACTGCGTAAAAGAATGTTGAGTGCAGGCCACTCCAGATATTTCATATTGTTAACCCAAAAGCCATAAAAACCTATTAAATATTATAATTATGAATTTTTAAATATGCACTAAATTTCTTGTTTATCAAAGTCATCTATAAAAAATTGAAAGACTGTTCATATTTATAACATTTTTCTAATTGTTAACCAAAAGGCCATAATAATGAAAAACTGCTGCTTGCATCTCATATATTACTCATAAGGTGGGCTGGTCGCATAGGTGCGTTGTGCTTGTTATTTTTGACACAGATATTTCAACTGGATGTGCTTGTTTACTCGGGTAATTTTTTGCATATTTTGAATGTCACGAGTTAGAGAAAATTGAAATCTAATAAAAGGTAAATATATTAATTTGTTTGAAAAGTTTATATCGAAAAATTAACCATTTAATTAATAATAGCATTCGACAGGCAGTAGCGAAATTAAAACAGATAAAATGAAAAACCAAAACCACCCATAAAATTTTGTTGTCGTGAGAAAGTGTATCTTGGTTGAGGATCCGCTTTCTGCAATCCGCAGTCGATATCTAGTTTTAAGTGCATTCCATTATTATGGTTACATTTTCAAACATTGATTTCTCTCACAGTAAAAATTTCAAAACTGTTTTAATTCATATTTCAAAAATATAATTTTATTGTAATTGGAATACAAGAGAGTTTCATATACATCAATTTCACATAAAATACTAACAATATATTAACTGCTGACTTATAATAGGAAATTTTAATGATTGTTTTCATTTCAACCAAAAATAAATATTTTATGAAAATAATTATCATGGCACGCATTTATGAACAGTATTAACGAGGATATTAGTAAAACTAAATTTTATAACAATTTTTTTATTATACATGCATTTAATGAAACGAACTAATACTTTCAGCTGGTCTTACGGTAATCGCTGTTAAAATAAACATTTTTCATAATTGTAATTAAATTAACCACAGGTTACCGAAAAGAATCATAAAATATTTGCATTTCATTAAACAGTAGAAGGAAAGAAGAAGTCTAAATTTATCCTTTAAATAATTATTTTGAAGTGAATTAAGAATTTTGCAGAATATTTTTGATTTCGAGAATGTTATATAAGCCAACAATACACGATTAAATAAAATAGGTCCTCCACACAGCATTGTGCGGCAAGCTAAAAATGGCCCTGATAAAGGAAATTAATGAATTAGAATTGAATTTCTCAGGGAGTGTAATGTATTATAGTATTAATGTTATCGTGCGCATTGTATCCATTCGGTGTTGTGATTTCATGCTTGGTCGATCAAGTGATACGCATAAAATGAGAACTGTCGTTAGATACTTGACACATCGGCTAGTACTATTTGAAATACAAGCTTCACCTCCAACACACATGCGGTCTCTTCCGATATCTGAGGGTTTCATTTGTTTCGTGCTAATGTGACAATTTCCTCATACATGGGCAACCAATAAAATGAGATGGGGTGTACTTCACTCGACTTTCTTATACTGTCATTACCTATATACAATATTACTTTATTTTGTTTCAAGTTGAATCTATAATTGCTTTGCAACAATATCAATATGTATTTTACTAGGGAAACGTAAATGTAACAAAACTTTTAACTCGTTGTACAAGACAGCTATAGTGTTTGGCATAATTCTCGAATAAAGAAAATTTATTTAAAAAAAAGTGTTTGTTTCGTCTCCCTGATTACGAAAATGTATATAACTTATATCATTGGTTTATGTCGCTCGTTCGGCCGTAAGTGTGAGCGTATCTCCTCTGAAGGTACGGCGCCGATTTTAATAAAATTTGATATACATATAAGTTCCACGCTCGTGAAGTTTCCGTTGCATTTCAAATTCAATCGTTTGTACAAGGCCAGTCATAGGGCCCCAAAATTTTGAGCCCTCCTAAATACAATCCTTAGTCAAGTTTTACATTTTTTAGTATTTTTTATTAAAAAATTTAAGATATTTTATGACAACAAAGTTTTTCCAAATTGTTAGTCCAGGGGCTATAAAAGTATATATATTTTTATTATATCAAAAAGATATTCTATATTTCAATATTATTATACTAGGGTCACCCGTGGACACCATGTGCTCATATGTATACAGAACATAGGTCAGTTTTGACTGGTGGCGAATTTTCATGTAATTTAATTATAATTACACGATATTTCTTCAGTTTGTATCGTTTGACTATAATAGTAATACAAATTTCCACATCGCAAATAATAGTAAAGAAAAAATCGAGTCCTTTTTTTGAACGCTATTTTGTTTTTAGATCATTATGCTGAGATTAACTAATCGATCGCTTATCATACACTGTGTAACATCCGATAAATTTAAAAACTAAGATTTATTTAAACTAAGTATTGTTAAACTTTGATTTTAACCTTGTATGGTGCAACTGGCCATAAGTGTATCATTAAGACAGTTTCCTTAATTGTATTATTACACAAATAAACAGGATTATAAATTTACTTACGATTGCTGTTTATTATTTGATTCGATTATTCAAAAAATATGTATTACAAATCCTTTTTAGACAACATTTTTAATGATTTGACATTTGATTCATTATTGTTTTTGAATTAAATAATGAGGCTAGATTCTGAATTTTCCAGTATTAAACTGCAGTGTGACTGCAGTTTTAAAAGTGAGAATTAGTTATATGCTAAAATACAATGGATTGTGCCATCAAAAATAAAATTGCCAACCAATCATGTTTCTAAATATGTTTGAATTATCTCTTCAAGATTTTATTTTTCTAATAATCAGAATTATAAATTTACTTACTTGCAGTTATTATAATTTGACCAACTAGAGAATTTTACCGCAACTCATATTTTCAAAAATCATTGCTTTTTGGCCATTTTGAAGTGAAAATATTAACTACCCAGCAAACACAAATACATCACGTTCTTGTAACGTAACACGGCGACTTCCATTGGGGTGCATATATTGCGGCCTGGTAACATCCCAATGTCCGCTTCAAAGGACATTACTGGGTTTATACCTAGAACATCGCAAAGTTACGCAAATATTGCAGTTCATCTGAACATTGCATGTACATCACAATAGGAAGTTCTTCGTACATTATTAAAGGTAGTCTCTACATCATACATTTAGGATGTTGTTAGTAAATCACCAGACGAGTTATCGATAACGTATGTTTGCGTACTCCTAGCAACATTGATTTGTGAAATTACTCTGTAGTCGCGAAAATAGTACCCTAGTACTTCTTAATTAAATAATTAGGTAACAAAAAATAAAAACCCCTTTGATACCTTCAAATTTCAAATATATTTATTGTATAAACATGTACTTTTTCTTTTAACATATATTAATTTCAATACACAATATATTATCAAAGTGATGTATAAAAATAAACACATTTTTTAAAATAGTAGAAGATTATAACATATTAGATTCAATATAAAATCAAAATATAGAATATGAATACAAACAAAAATGGTAAAATATTATAAGATATAAAACATAACAATATCAAAATATAATATATTTAAACAAAAATAGTAATACTGTTTGAGATATAACATATATGTACAAAAAAAATCACACACACAAAGTAATAATGTAGTATAAGATATTATAAAACATAATTGTAAATCTTAAGATTTACAGTTCAAGCACTGTTTCCGTAACTCGTATGTTTAAGGGGAGTAACATTGGAGGTCGTGAGTTCGATCCCCGTCTATGCCAATTCGCATTTTTACAAAGAAAGCGTTCTTCACATACACACTTACTCACATACAAACAAACATACATACATTTCTGGGTAATTATATTAATAATAATTGAAATTTACAATGTTGTTCATTGATTGTTGGATGATTGCAACAATAAATTTTGTATTCTACCAATTGCTATCTCTTTGATTATTGTATTTATTGTCGGTACGGCGAGCTGGAAGGACTGGCGTTTGCACCAATGCCTATTTAAAAAGCAATTTTTCAGTATATGGCAGAATTTTCGAAAAATCTTTTGAAACAAAAGTTAGTAGATATTTTAATATATTCATAATATATTAATCTAACTCATTTCGTTTTCAAATTAGAAGAAAAAGTAGCACACATAGGTATGATACACATAGACACACACAGTTACACAGACAGAGGCACATAAACACAACATATAAGCACACACACATGAGCATACAGAAACACAAACACGCAGCCACAGACATCAATTTGAAAATAGTTAAAATCGATTCTGGGGCGGTAAAACCGTGCTAAAGTCTTGAACCCGAAATTTTTCATAATTACAAAATACTTCCTATTGGCGTAAGCACTAATTCTTTCAGCTCGCCGTTCCGGCCCAGCCCAATCGCAATAAATAAAATATTAAAAACGATAGAAATTGTTAGAGTACAAAATTTACTGTTGCAAACATCCAAGAACCTATCAACAACATTTTAAATTTCAATATTTTTATTAATAATTTTTTTTTGACTATTAAGAATTTAAAATGACTATTATTCTCAATACTACAATAAATTCACGTATTCACATAAACGTTTCGTTTGTTTCGTGATTAGCAAGGATATTGAAAATTATTTGATGAACATTTCCTAAAATCACAGAAGCAAATAGTTTATATATTAGAAAATATAATGTTTGTAACCAAACATTTAACTGTCACTTGACTCCTTCGATTCACCTAGAGATGGCGTTCAATGTCTGACGCCCTTCAAAATATTTTTTTAATTATGGGCTCACAATTTGGAAAGACTTTGACGGCATAAAATATTTTAGAATTTTTAGTAAAAAAATCTAAATTTTTTAAAAGTTGACTAAGGGCAGTATTTAGGAAGGCTTCAAATTTTGGGGCCTTATAACTCCGGACCTGTTTAGACGATTGGATTTAAAATGCGAGCAGAACTTCAGGGGTACGGAACTTTTATGTATATCAAATTTCATTTAAGTCGGCTCGGTACCTTCAGAGGATCCACAAAGTTGGTCTTACGGACGAACGATATAAGTTATATACATTTTCGTAATCAGGAAGACGAGACAAACACTTTTTCTCAATACAATTTTTTGATCCGAGAATGTTATAGACACATGACCAAACTCATCGTATGACAAGCTAAAAATAGAAAATATCAATGTGCACATATTGGTGATATGCACTGTAAATACAATATTAAATTTAATGGAAAATACTAGTCGATTGCAATTCCCTTCATATAGTGTTTAGTAAGCACATGCTGCAATGATATCATGGAACAAACAATATTGTTTCACACAAACATATCTGTTGTAGTTTTAGTTAAACATGACAAATTTTGTAGGCAAGGCAAAAAAATGTGAAGCGCACAATCTCGACCGCAAGGACGTAGGTATTGTGGTTTGAATGTACATACATACATACCTTGGGGAGTTGTTGTACACAATAGACAGCGAAGGGCCGACCGACCGACTTGTCCGTCCAGCATTAGGTTGGTATGCGTGTTGTCAGTTATCATGTTGGTTCAGATTTACACACACATACAGTGATTCAAATGTGGACACATGCTGCAAGTAGGCTTTGTCCGACGGTTCCGGGGTCTCAGCTGGTGTCGATGTCAGCGGATTATACGAGGATGAAGTGTGTCTTATGCCACGGATTACGTACTACACACACACGCACACACAAATCTCACATACTCGACTCACTACTTATGGTAGTTGCCCATCTTTTTCCCTTCTAATGGGAGTGATTGGATACTGAACAGAAGTGCATGCTATTGTGTAGGTAAAATATCTGTAGTATTGACAACATGAGAGAAATTTAACTCACTGCAATATCAGATATTTTCAATTACGTCGTGCTAAAAAGTTTAACTGCGATTTTTGTTGAAGCGATGTGTTTGCATTTGTGTGTGATTTGTGTACGAATGTCATCATTTGTTTTGGTTTTGTTTCACGACAGATGATAAGCCTTGTCTTAGGACTAACGTTATCCATAGATTTTTTGCTCTTCCATATTTTTTCATATATCTTCCCAGTTTCACTCTGTCCTCGCCATATTTTTTTAATAATCCCACCAAACCATACAATAAAAATATGGTTGTGTGTCAGCATGTGTTAAGATTGATTACAACGATATATTTAATTTAGAGACAGAACGGCTTCATATTTTACACTCGGACATTGCAAATATATACGTATAATATATAAATCAATTGCTCTGAGTATTTTGTTGTATGTACAGTCTAAATATAGCAATCGGTAAATAATTTAATGTAATTTTTCGTTACACAAAAAAAATAAAAGTTTACTTAATTGTCTGAATTATTAACAATTGAATACGTCGGATATCCACGATGAAATGGTTCTGAGGGAACGGTCAAAAGTTACTAGATTAGTGAATATCTTTACACTACTAAAATCAAACGTCTTTACAATACAATTACAATAATTAAATTACTTTTTAACAAAACGTTAACTTTCTGAGCCTCGAAATAGGCAATTAAATTCGCAACTATTTATTGACATTATATAATCGTAGTTTAGAATAATTATAATTATATGAAAAATACTACAAGAAAATGAAACACAATGAAATACTTATGAAAAACACTAGTTTATAGATAGGAATATGAAGGAATTTACCTAGCACAATAATATTCGAAAACACTGTAAAATTATAATCAAACGTCAAAACGATGTAAGCAAAACGCAAAACACATGTAAACGCACTTAATACCTGCGTAATAGAATAATATTTTACTATTTTATAAGAAAAATTACAAAAATGTCAAATCAATTCGTAAAATATATAAAATTGAATCATTCTAGAATGAAATTAATATTGCAAGCTTATGGATATAATTCTTCATTCTTGATACGTAGATATTTATTATAAAATATTTAATTTTAAGCTTGTAAAACATTTTATCAGTTATTTGCAGGTCAATGACGCAAGTGTGCACCTTCAGTATCTCGACTATCTAACTTATTTTAAATTAGAAATTTTAACACTAGAACCATCTAATGCCTATAATATATTGCTCTAATTAAGTATTCGCAAATAATTTGTTGACATATATATTGATTTATATAGTATCTAGGCCAATAACACCATGTCATCATGGGAATCTTACGTATTTAATTGTTATCTACATTTTCATAAGGAAAACAATTTTATATATATATATATATATATATATATATATATATATAAATATACATATATAGATTTTTCTATATAATCAGAAAATCAAGGAGAAAATATATTTATACAAATACTGATCTTTCTAGACATAAGCAGTTGGATGAAAAATACAATGCGAGACTCTATAATAAAAGAAATTATTTTATTAAATATTTCCAAATTATTACTTTAAATTATTTATCTATGTCATTTGTGTTTAATATTTATATACGAGGGCTGTCCGACAAGTACTTAGCCTCACCGGCCTATGGCGCCACTGTCGCAAGAGACATAACCTATTGTGTAGTACATTATCTTAGACGGCTACTGCTAAAATTTCAGCCGAATCGGACTCGTAGTTTTATTTTGACCGCGTGTGAAAGCGGGAGTATCCGCAGATTTTAGAAAAATGGAAAAAGAGCAATATCGGTCGGTGATTCGATTCTTGTTTTTGGAAGGGAAAAATATATAATTTAGTATTTATTTATAGATTTTATTTGTATTAATATTTAGAGTTTGTGATTTAACAAAAAATAGTCATTATAGAAAATTATAATTTGTGAATAAATCATTGTCTATTTGTGTCTTCCTACTTTCAAACAACTACAAATACAATCCCTCTATAACAATTTGTATAACATAGAGACATACAGCAAACAGTTTGTTAATTTATAGCACCTAACTGAATTTAGTGGCAGTCGTATTGACATGCCAATAACAAGGGCCAAATAGTGTTGCTTGTTGTGTTTAGCTTGTATTGTGTCGTACTCCAACTCTCCGACACTGGTAAATCGAACATATCTGGTGGGTAGTACCATAACCGAGATATGGTGGCGACACCAACACCAAACGTATAATTATGTCCGATGCGGTTTAACAACACATCGGTAAGTGTTTTTGTGACCCCCGAAACTAATTATGAATTGCATTCGAGACCGCATTTGCTTGTCGGTGCAAAACTAAATTGCTATCCAGTTATTGTAATGCTTGTTGCGTGCATATAGGTAGCTACTGGTCTTCGCAATAATATTCCAGTGCTCGTATCGCTACTATTACTAACAATACCATTGCGCTCTCTATTCAACTAACTGTTCATTCTATTTATTGGTCTTTGTCTTATTTGCGTCCAGAGCGTATCGTGGTTCGAACTGTTAATAATGGTTCTCTCGTTACTAGAGATAACATTTGCGCGCGGATGCGTTTTTGTTTCTGTTTTACGTTTATTGTATGGGTCATCTATTCTGATATCCATGGATGTACACCATTGTGCTCACCTCTTTCTGGTATTACCTTCGTTATTGGGCATATTTGTTTATTATTCTAATTCTTGTTGTCCAAGGATACATCGACCAAAACGAAAACCCTACGAATCTCGTCGGAATACATAGGTGTTTACATTTGATATATATTGCCTTAATGACTAGTCATGTATACAAAACAATATTTTAACCGGAAGTTACAGATTAATCTTGCAACTTTTCGAAATCTCGTAAATGGCATGAGTTTGAGAAAAAGTGTATCTTATAATTGTTGAAGATATTAAAATTTATAGCAACTTTTGTTTGAATATACCATATACTGAAAAATTACGTTTGAAATTGTTTGATTTATATTTAAGTTTCCCTAGTTACAATACATTTCTTTTTCACAGTAATCGTAGGTAAAATTAATTACAAATTAAATCAATATTATAAAAAAATACAGATAGCGTAAGGACAAGAAAGTCGAGTGATGGTCACTCCACATATTTTCAGATTGGGAACCCAAAGGCCATAATAATTTTGTAATACAAAATATTGTTTATACGCATGCACTAAATTGGACATAGAAATGTTCGCATGAAAGCACTTATAGTATTGTTGCAATCAATTCTGTATTATTAGCTCGCCGTACGAAGTACAGAAGTAACTAAAGCATTCAGTCGTGTGTCTGTAGCATTCTCGGAACCAAAAATGTCATTAACAAAAAGTGTTTTTCTAGTCGCCCTGAAAATATATATAACTCATAAACTTGGATGATAATCATCGCTCGCTCGTAAGGCCAAATTTGTGCCCTCTACTCTTCTGAAGGTACCGAAGCGATTTAAACCAAATTTGCTACACATTATTTGGCATCCCATTTGATTCCGCTCGCAGTTTAAATCCAATTGCCTGTATAATTCCTGAGTTATAGGGCCCCAAAATTTGGAATCCCCTTTATACTGCCCTTATAAAAATAAGTAAAACACCCAAAGATTCTATAAAAATGCTAAGCTATTTATATCTATAAGATGTTTTCATATTGTAAACCCAAAGGCTATAATAGAAAATTAAATATTATAATTTAGAATTTTAAAATATGCACTTACATTTTCTATATCAAAATAATCCACAAAACATTGTAAGACTTTATTTCTTTAACATCTTTTCAAATTGTTATCCTAAATGTCATATTAATTAAAAACCTCTCCTCATCTCGCATGTATTACTTATAAGGCGAGCAGGCCCGCGTTGTATATAATATATACAACTATATTAAAAAAAAATATATATATATAGGTATATATTATATACCTAAGCTAGTTTTAAAGTAAATCTTTGTTGTGAAATAGAATTTCGTTTTTTTTTTAATATAGTTTATATAGTAGTAAAATTATATGTTGTATGGTTACCATATGATTACTGAATTGCTCAATGATAATCGCAGAATCAACGAATACCAAAAATTAAATCAATGGTACAGTAGTATTTTGAAAGTTTGATCGGAATATCTGCTATTATTTTAATAAATAATATAGATATATCACAAAATGGGGGTACAAGATTTTAATATGAATTATAGTTATTTGTAACCAACAATCCATGGTTATATTTGTATACCTTTTGTTTACAGACAAATCTACATATATACATATACATCTACATATATATGTATCTACTTTTGAGTTTGCTTGTGTCAATGGAATTTTATTGGTAAATTCTTGGTTATATACGCTTTACCGTTTTAGTGGTATTTTGTATTATTTCTGTACACACATATATTACACTGGAATGTATATTTTGTGGTGGCCTATTAAATTGCGTTGTAAATAATGCTAAGATATTCAATCCCATAATTCCATACATTTTCAGAATTTCGTTTTAATTTTAATTATAGATTTGTATTGCAACCGTTCACATTCTCACGCCTTTCAATGCGTACGTACTTTTATATTCGATATCTTAAATATATATGAGATCCTTGTTCGGGCAACCTTAGTTTCAAATATAAACAATATTTATTAAATTAATTGGATTTAACATTATTATTTCTTATGCAAATTTAAATTTTCACCCATCCTATTGATGTAGAAAGAAGTATTTCTATATAATTGTTGGTTATCTGATCGAAGATAATCGTTTCTAGTTGAAAATTTAGAGAAAAATATGTTTGTTGATATATACAATACTATAAAAAATAAAATGTAATATTTTATAGTTTTTACTTTACATTAATTTATTATTTATCATAAAAATAAGTTGATTAGATTAACATTTTAATCCTCTTGTGTTTTTGTCAGTCAAATTTTCAGAATATCTGAGGAAGTTGTTGAATATTTTTAGAGAACTGTTGCATAATTTAATAAAATTATGTGCATATATTCAGGGTTATTAATGCATATAAATCCGTGCCCTAATCATCATATAGGCCTCTTTCAGTGTCCTTACAAGTATTGTATGTATAAAGGTTTCATGTTTGTTATATGAAGAGAAAAATGTGTCACCTGAGGCATTTGCTTGTATCATTTTTGTTTGTTATTTTTTGTCATCAAACCGGTCGGTGTAGTAAACAAGCTTAGCTACAACGCACCTATGCCTCCAGTAATATAAGCGATGCGAGCAGGGTTTTTAATTATTATGGTATTTTGGTTATCAATTTGAAAAAAATGTTTAAGATAAAAAGTCTTCAATTTTTTGTAGATTATCTTAATAAAAAAAATCTTAGTGCATATTTTAAACTTCAAATTTATAATATTTAATTATTTTTTTAAAGCTTTTGCAATCTATACAAAGTGTTTGATCAAATTCGGTTGTAACTGAAATACATGGCCTTAGAACCGCAATCATTTCCATTCATACCACACACAGCATACCACACACAACATACCGCACACAGAATACCGAGCGGACTTCGTTGAAGCACGATTCAACGAAGAAGAACCTGAAGAAAACGAATTTGTCCTGTGTTTCGTCCCACAGGACACGCGGGTAAATGTTTCAGGACAACAAAACAGAACGGACACATTGTAAAGATTACTGTTTGTTTATTTGGGTATAGGAATGTTAATAATTAGCACTTTTAAATCGTCGATTTTATTTCGATATCGATATCGTAAATAATACCCACGGTTTTGATGAATGGCACACCTCGACTGGAACTGGAACACAACCGACTGCTTAGCTCGCTGTTTCAATACTGTCTATAAATGTTCATTGTGTTATACTATTGTAACTATAGGACTGGTTAGGTTGAATTTATTAAAATCAAGTTTTTCGACATGAAGACACATTCAATAATTATGTGACTAAATGTTGTTAATAAAAATAGTCATTATAATACTTCTACATTTAAGTTACGTATTCACGGTTAAATGTTTATGGCGATTTAAGACATTGACATGTACAGAAAAGCTGTCGTATTGGGTTGTGTCATTACTAAATTTTTTTAATGAAACTTGTCGATACTCGATACAAAGCTGTTTCATTATTGTTACGTATTAGCGAATAAATGTTTAGGCCAAATAATGATATTGCTTAAGCAACTACAAAAACAATATTTAATACTAGGTCATAAAAAATGAATTAGTCAATTCGGAAAAATACACTATTTCACTCAAAAATCTATTGGTGAAATTCACCCAGAGTGACTACAAAGAGTAAAGAGTGATTAAATAATTTTTATTAAATTTCAATTTGTATTTTATGAACACTAATCTAATTAACAAGACATAATACCGATATTTTTTAAATATGTATAATAATTATCTGCCCAGTTGCACCGTTAGTACCTAAGCCTCACGGTGTAGGCAAAAATGCAAAATTGAATGTAGAATTTGCAATTTATTTAAATCAGAGTATTTGACGCTTTAATTTTTCTAAAAAATGTTGTTCATAGAAAAAGGCAACCTTTTTTATGTTTGCTTGTAAAATTAATGCCCGTAATATCATATTTCTTGCCAGATAGAACAAGATTTGGTACGCGTAAAACGCACCGATGCGTCCACCTCGCCTTATAGGTTGTATATATGCGATGCGAGTAGCGGTTTTTAATTATAATGAACTTTTGGTTAACAATTTGGAAAAATGTTATAGATATAAAAAGTCTTCCAATTTTTTTAAAAGATTACTTTGAAAAAAGAATTGTGCATATTTTAAAATTCAAAATTATAATATTTAATAATTTTTTCGGGCTTTGGATTAACAATATGAGAAAATCATGTTGACATAAAATATCTTAAAAATTTTAATAAACATTTTGCTTCTTTTTTTTTATATGGGGCGCTCTACATTTTGGGGCCCTGCGATTGAGATTTAAACTGCGAGCGGATTAAAATGGGGTGCCAAATAATATGTGTACCAAGTTTGGTGTGAATCGCTCCGGTACCTTCAGAGGAGTTGAGGGCACAAATTTGGTCTTACGAGCGAGCGACGACTTACATCCAAGTATGTAAGTTATACATATTTTTGAATTCAGGGCGAGAGAATAACTTTTTATTAATGAAATTTTTTGATCTGAGAATACTACAGACACACGACCGAATGCTTTAGCTTCTTCGGTACTTCGTATGGCGAGCTAAAAACGACCAGCAACGGATGAATTATCTTTGGAGCTTGCTTTATTAGAGGCACTACAACGTCGGTGCTATTATTGCTCAGGAAAAGTCCACTGAAAAGTTTGCACAAAGCAAACACTTCTGCCTAGGAAGAGCAACATTGCAATTTCTCTTTACTTGTTATGTTTATGTAGAAAATTCCACTGAATCATCTAAAAAACAATCTTTATTAACATTATACAGAAATAGGAGTGAATTTTGGGGTTTGATTGTGAAAAAAATGAGGAGTGGCCTGCTCTCGACATTCATTTACGTAGGTTTCCTTAGAAATATACATATATCCTAAACGAACCAATACTCCATAGTAATACCCTGAAATTGTACCATTTACCTTATTATTATTACGTATCACATACTGTTTCTTAAATATTAAACATAGATGTTGATTTTTTTTAAATATATTCAAATATAAATTTTGTTGCAATATTTATCTGCAATAACCATTACAAACACGTTCTCAGTCGATCTATTTGTGTCAGCCAGTATAAATTAACATAAATTATTTCTATTTTGTTTATCTATCAATTAAAACAATTTGTTAAAAAAATAACTCACTAATGCATTACTATGGCAACATAAATAAGATAATTAATATTTTCGTAGCAATGTTCTCGTAACTGGTACATTTTTTAAAGAAAATTTTCAAACAAAAGTTTTGCGGAATATGAATAACTTTCATTATGAACTTAGCTATTTTTACCATAAATGCAGTCGTTCTAGTGATATTGGAGATAGAACAAAATCATGCACTTCCGGTTCGAATATTATTTTCTAAAATAGGAGGTGCACATTTAGACCATATACAAGTTTTAAGTTTGTAGATTCACAATTCTACGTTCGACAGTTTGGCTCTAGAGCATTACACACATTACACAAACAATCGATTCAAGGAAGGTTAATACGTGTATATCCGTTGAAATCTCGAGATAGACATTTTTCATGATTACAAGGCTTACTTATTACTTCGTAGAAGAAAGTAATTATACTTTGCATTACATTATGTAAGCAATTTAAATAATTTTGAAGAATTCCCCCCCTAGAATTTTAGTTTGGTTTTTGATTGCCTGGCAAATTATGAATCTTGTTGCATCAATCAGTATGAATTTCAAATAGTGCCAAGGCCCTTACCCAGAGTTCAAAAAAATAAAAATAATTTAGAGAAAAATTACTTACCAGATTTATGAATTTCTGAAGTACCTCGGCCAGCTACGCGTAGGCCCCTCCAGATGTTTTCTGCAGCAATAAAAATTGATTAAAACCAAGAAACTATTTGGCAAATTTGCTACTTTATTTCGTCATGTTATTATACATATACTAGGGTCACCCGTGGGTACCGTGTGCCCATATGGTACACAGAATATAGGTCAGTTTTGACGGGTGGAGAATTTTCTTGTAAATCATAGTTACAATATAAAAATAAGGGATTAACCTTACACGGTTTTTCGTTCAGTTTGTATCGTATGACAGATAACAAACCTATAAAAATTAAATATTAATAATTTGATATATTTTTCCAGCCAATCAGGTGTCTAAATATGTTTGAATTAACTCTTCAAGTATTTATTTATTATAATTTATAAATTTATTTACTGCATTTATTTGTAGTTATTTATATTGTACAATGCACATTTAATATTATTTAATAATTTCAAGCATGGTTTTATTTATTTTTAAATGACTATAAATTATAGAATATAATAAAATATTTAAAGTTTCTGTTTTTGTTAATAATCATTATTTGCATTAAATTATGAAATTAAAACAATTCATTCTGATAACAAAGTCGGAAAAAGCGCAGTAACTTTGAAATACTACTTGATGGCACTTCATGCAGTAGGTGCGGTGTTCAATGAAGTTAGTAAGCTAGCAAATTAAGCTAGCAGATTTTGCCTAGCTGCAGCGAAATATAATACGCCTGTTTCTCGCAAATTTCGCTAATTTTTGAATACGACATGTCTTTGGTTGAAGTTTATAGTTTGAAGTTACGATATTTGTCAACATAAATAAAAAGGTTGTGTTATCCGAATTTCTGAACGACGATGCAACGTCAAAAATAGTTGTACAACTGGCGGACTGTATTCATTTGCAGAAACAAATAACAAATTCTGTATTAATACATAAAAGTAATGAAGATGTTTATGTTGATTTAATTTATAGATGGGTTTTGCCATTTTTAATTATTAAAATGAAACACAGCAACTAAATTGACAGATGTACCTTAGTTATAAAATATTGTGCTGTTAGCAATGGTAGCAAAAAAACCGGCGCTAGCTTTGCTACCTCTTCAAAAATCTAATATTATTTCATAATTTTTCTATTGCTTTTATTAAATGTTGTAACTGCGGTATTACTGCGAACTGAATAATGTAAACAATATTTTGAACATTTGTACATGTGCATTAAAACAGTCTCCATGCATGTATTATTACACAAAAATCAGGATTATAAATTTACTTACGGTTTCTGTTTTCTAATTGAATCGATTATTCAAAAAATATGTGTATTACAAACCTTTTTGCACACTTTCAATGATTTGACATTTGATTCGTTATTATTCTTGAATCAAATAATCAGGCTAGATTCTGAATTTCGCAGTGCCACGGCAGTTTAAAAAGTGATAATGGGTCCTATGCCTATGCTCGAACCATTAAAAATAAGAAATAATGTACACAACTCGATATACATTTTGAAGATTCGGAATATATTTAAAATTTACTTTTGAATTATTCTGACGTATTACCTTTTATTTTTACGTAGGGCAGATTACTTGATTAGAAATTTATTAATTGCTGTTGTGTAGTCTTTTAATTCAGTATAAACTATTTGATATTATATATAACATTCTTATCTGTCGCCATGGCATGGTGGCTAAGACTCTCACCTCTTACCCTGGAGGTCGTGAGTTCGGTTCCCGTCTATGCCAATTTGCATTTTTACAAATAAAGCGTTCTACACATACATACATACATTTCTCGGTAATCATTATATTAATGATTATGCAACAAATATTACGATATATTTTTATTGTGTATACCTGAACAGGTTAGACAGAATATTTTATATTTAGAGCAAAATTTCAAATGTTGTATACAAATCTTTGGCTCAATTTTGTTAATGTGATGTATTTGACACAGGTATATCATTCCTCAAATTACAATGGAAACAACAGGTCGATACGATTGTGATGTGGTCATGTTTGTATAAGTTTAATAAAGTGTAAATTATTAGAGCATACATAAATACTATCCATCAAAGTTATTTTTCAATAAACACACAAACACATATAAGTAGATACACCGATTGTGTGATCTCATGAATATATGAACAACGAATGAGATAGATGTCTTCTCATAACTGTATCAATCAGTTTTGATAAATGAGAAAGTAACTTAGGAAAATCAATCACATACGGTGATTTTTCATTTCTGCTGTACACACAACAAAAGTACAAGTACGTAGTTGAACAGATATTCGCACAGGTTTACACAGGGCCGTCTTTCGCTCATCTTTTCCTATTCCTTTTTGTTTGTTTGTTTGTTTGTTGTTTATAATTAGTTCTGCAAAGGGAGCTGGAAACATTGGTGGAATTGTACGGAAACACGTATTTGCTATAAATATATGCAAATTATAATATGCACTTATTTCATATTAAGTACTTAAAAATTGAAATTATAACATGTTACTCCCCATAAACTTAAGATTAAACTTCAAACAATGTTTCCGTAACTTGTACGTCACTAATTCACATTGAAATACTGTTTTTGACGCTCACGTTGTAGCACTGTTATTTATATTTATTCTTTGGTCGGTCATTTTAACATAAATGCTTAATAGCGACTCACAAACTTCAAATTAGAATAAATAAAAGTTAATTTTATTAACTAACAATTTTTTTTTATTCTCATTGACATACAATATCAATATAATATAGCAGATGTCGCTCTGTGTAAAGTACACAACACACTGAATACACTTCAAATCATCAAATGAATTGAAGATTTATCACAAAAACTTTTTTGACATTTCATTCTGACGTTTGACTCGTTTTTGTCTATTTCAAAGCAGACTGAACTTCAGTATAAACTATTTTATTTTTTTGTGTTACATTATTAACAGTCGCCATGACGCAGTGGTTAAGAGCCTTGCTTTTCACCCTGGAGGTCGTGAGTTCGATCCCCGTCTATCCCAATTAGTATTTTTACAAAAAAAGCGTTCCACACACACAAACAAACACACAAACACACTTACACAACACATACATTTCTGGATAATTATATTAGTGATGTCATCTCTACTATTACTATAATTTGCCGAAGTTTAGAGTTATTTTAACCAATATTTAAGAGTTAAATTTTGAAACGGATATCCTGAATTTTGGAATCCGTCTCTGTTTAATGTATATCCTTGCCGTCCCGTTTCATCCCGATTCTGACACTGCTTCCTCTATCATCTTCTTGAAACTGTTTTCGTTTTGCTCGTTTTCCATCAGACAAATATATACCATCATAGCATTCTTGTTCTATCACGCCTCGCTCGTCATTCACTCGCGATTCTCTTTAGCCATTCTCTTCCCTACACATCGTCAGTGTCAATACTGAATAGATGAGATGGAAATTTCTATTGTTATTTTATTCGTCTGCCGTGGCTAAACATTTTAAACAGCTACCGGCTTCATACATAAACCAGAATTTTTCTAATTTAAGAAGTATTTCTTCATTGCAATCTTTAGCTCCACATACAATACATGTACAAAACAACAATAATTTTAAGTTGCGGGTCTGCTAAATTTTCGGAAACAAACATGACATAAATTTGGTTTACGTTTTTCTAGAAAATATATAAATCATAATATTTTTATTATGTCTCTCGTTTAGTCAATCGTATAACCTAAGCATGTCATTTCTGATGGTATTAGGTAAATATTTACCAAATTTTGTACACATATTGTGCCAAATTGCAGCCTTTGCATTTTATGTAAAAAAAATCCCTTACTTCCGGAGCTATATAGGATTATAAATTATATTAAATAATATTTTCTTTATTGTTTGGATTCTTACCCCTCAATCATGTTGCTGCATAGATGTAAGATACATATTACGAAACTTATTACTAACAAGCTTAAGTACAACGCACCTATGCGTCCAGCTCGCCTTATAAGTAATATATACGATGCGAGCAGCGGTTTTTTAATTATTATGACACTTTGGCTAACAAATATAAAAAGAAATGTTATAGATTTTTGTAGTTTACTTTGATTATTATTATATTTTTTTATTTTAAAATTAATATTATATTTTCATATTTTTTTACAGCCCTTGAGTATATGAAAAAAATATCTGGAGTGGCCTGCACTCGACTTTCTTTTACGCAGTTTTCATGTTTATATAAATATATATATATATATATATATATATATATATATATATATATATATATAAAACCAAAACCAGCTATCAAACTAACCAATACTCAATATTCTGAAATGTCATTTATCTAATTGAGTCTATTTTGTTTTCCTTTGAAGATAACAGATGATCCGATTTTATAAGCTACATGCGAATCTATGACAACGTAAATAAGATACCTATGATTTTTCGTAGCAATTTTCTCGTAACTGGTACATTTCCTGAAGAAACTTTTCAAACAAAAGTTGTGCGAAATATTAATATCTCTCATTATGAACATAACTATTTTTGCCGTAAGTGCAGCCGTTCTAGAGACATTTGAGATAGAACAAAACATGCATAGAGTAAACATGCACTGCCGGTTTGAATATTCTTTTCAAAAATAGGAGCTGCTCATCTAGGGCATATAAAGGATGTTTCAATAAGTGCGCAAGATTTGAATTGCACGCCATGTTTGACAATTATAATGTCATATGATTATGACGTGACAGATCGAAAGTAGACAGATTGAAGATATTGCTCTTGACGACATGTGGTTTCACCAGGACCGTGCCCCATGTCATACCGCCCGTGAAACATTGACGGTCTTGCACGAGTTTGCTCCTGCTTTTGTCAGAATTGGCCGCCACGCTCTTGCGATTTAACACCTTTGGAACTTCTGTGGCTGTGGGTTATCTGAAGTCACAGGTTTATGCCAACAAGCCCGCGACCACCGAAGCATTGAAAGTCGAAATTAGATGCTCTATCAATGAAATATCGCCACATGTATGCAATAATGTTATTGCAAATTTTGCCAAAAGAGTACGCATGTGCCAGTAAAGCCATGGCGGCATGTATATCCGTTGAAATCTCGAGTTCGAAATTTTTCAAGATTACAAGACTTACTTATAACTTTGTAAAATAAAGTAATTATGTAGTTATAAAATATCTTAGAATATTAAGGTTTTTTAATTATTTTTACAAGGGTAGTATTAAGGAGACTTCAAACTTAGGAGCCCTATAACTATGTGTACCAAATTTGGTGTGAATCGCTTTGGTACCTTCAGAGGAGTAGAGGTCATAAATTTGGTCTTACGAGCGTGCGACAACTAACATCCAAGTATATAAGTTATATTTATATTTTTGGGCGACAAGACCAACCCATTTTGTTGAGGAAATGTTTTTATCCGAGAATACAACAGACACACGACCGAATGCCTTAGTTTCTTCGGTACTTCGTACGGCGAGCTAGATATTGTTCAACAAGTACTTGTTGTTTTAAATTAATTTTCCACTGATAATAATTAAATCTCGTAGTACAGTGAGCTTGAGCTGCAGGCTTGGTACCTGCGCCTATGATTGTATTATTAATATAGTTTACTTTTCATGTCTTGTCTTTAAATTCGATGAAACATAATATTTTGACAGAAATATGATTTGCTGAATACTATACAATTAATATCAGCTTTCGCAGTAACTTGACGCATACACAATTTTGCATTACATTTCATTGTATCTATAAATAACTATAAATGTGATCATTCTTTTTCACCCTATTAAGGGGTAAATTGTGAATAGAAAGAAAGTAAATCGTCTGAAAACAGAATTTATCTTGAACGAGTAATTTTTTCTTAAATTATAGAACTGTTTACGCAAGGCATTGAATATCTCATTATTTTTGAATTATAATATGATGGAGCAAAATAAAGCCCTCAATATTGTAGAGCTACTAATGGAGTTTTGATGTGAATCAAACATAAATAAATTGGGTTTCGGAAATTGGGAATAAGCTGTAATCGTTTCTAACAAAAAGTCACGTTTTTGCTTTTAGCTTTGAAACGTATTTTTATTTAATGATTAAAGTTAAATTGATCAGAAATAAAAAGTCAAAAGCTTTGAAAACAATAAAAAAATAAATGTCCATTAGTATAATTACAAGATGAAAAATATATAAAGAGGATCATCAAGAAAATTGACAAAGTAGAAAATAAACATGAAGAATTTTGAATGGAATTCTTTGATCATTGAATTAGTTGTATTTTATCAATGACAAAGAAAAAACGGATGCGTAATGATCCAAGTCGAATTCAGTATACATTTCCATTAGATCATTTCAGAAAATGCTGTAATTTTAAGGTAAAATTACACTATTAAATAAGATATTGAAATTATTCTTTAAATAAAATTAATGTTTAATCTTAAAAATCAGTTATGGCCTACACAGTACTTTCTTTACGTAGTTTTCATGAAAAATATATATTCCAAACATACAAATAAACCACAGTAATACCGTGAAATTGTACCAGTTACTTTATTATGTTATCAAATATTATTTCATCAACATGAAACATAGATGTTGATTCTTTAAAATTCACCTTCTCAGTCGATTTATTTGTATTAAATGACATACATTATTTATATTTAGTATATCTGCCAAATTATTTCAGGCAAAGTTAATACGGTAACTATAAAATAATTCTCACAAATGCATATCCATGACAATATAAATAAGAATTTTAAGATATTCCATAGCGGGAACTCGTAACTGGTACAACTTTCAAAGAAACTTTTCAAACAAAAGTTGTGCAAAATATTAATATCTTTCATTATGAACATAACTATTTTTGTTATTAGTGCAGCCGTTTTAGTGATATTGGAAATTAAACAAAAAAAGATGTAATGAAACTTTTCAAATAAAAATGAATGTAACGTAAAATTGTGAATCATCAAACTTAAGACTGGTATATGGTCTCGATGTGCACTTCCGATTTTTGAAAAGAATATTCAAAGCGGAAGTGCATGTTTACTATATACATGTTTTGTCCTTTATCCAATATCACTAGAACGGCTGCTGTTCATAATGAAAAATATTCATATTTCGTATAACTTTCGTGTAACCAGTTACAGGTAAACTGCTACGAAAAATCTTAAATATCTTATTTATGTTGCCATAGTTATGCATTTATGTTTAACAAACAAATCGTAGGAGCCATGCCATAAATGATTTTGACAGAAACAAAATAAAAATAATTTTATAATTGATATTTGTCATTTTACACCGGTTAACATAAATAGATTGACAAAGAACGTGTTTGTAACGGTTATTGCAGATAAATATTGCCATATATCTTGAAATACCGTACGTATTAAAAATTATATATTAATATATTGATATAAGAATATATTGTAATAATAATTTATTACTTTTTTTGTAATTAGTATTTTTTTAAAAGTTTGTTTTTGGATCACGTAAAAGAAAGTCGAGTGCAGGCCACTCCTCATTTTTGTTTAATGCATGTCCGAGATACTGAACAATTAGCAAAGCGTAAATCTTTATAACCTGCTAAGCTCTTGGTTAACAAAGGTTTGGCAATACACGCTCAAATACTTTAGACCTTTGCGAAGCATATGCGGTGTGCTAAAACTGCAGATTAATTTCATTGTAAGTAGATGACGCACGCGAAATTTAATTTTGTATAGTATCAAGCCTTTAACATAGTTTATGAGCAAAAGTTCGGTCTCTTGTATGGCCGTAAATTCGATTGTGTCATAACGTGAGCGGGTAGAAAATGCAGTCGATAATTTCAATGGACGTTAAAATTTTGACACGGCTATCAGCAGGGTGCTTAAGGGATTGCGCGCCTGTCAAACCCCGGCCGCGCATTGAGTACCCACTTTCGCCATGAATGCATTTCATTTTTTACGACAAGGCGTGTACCTACTCTACTCTCTGCAAATGCATTCCATTTTTATTATTTATTATGACAGAAATCCAACATTAACTCAAATATTTGCTGGGGTTTCTGCATAAGAATAATAACCAATTATATAAAAAAGATATAAATTTAATAACTGTTACTTATAATATTAATGTATTGGAATTTACTAGACGCAAACAAAAAACAAATATCTAGAAAAGGAAAGTGGCATATTTCACTGAGACCAGTAGATTATTAATTTTTGATGAATTTAATATTAATTAAATCGATTATTGTTAGAAATGAAGTGCAATAATTGTGTCAAAGCATGACTGTGCAATTATGAAAGACTTGACACGAATATTTTACATGTTTGAGGTTCACACAAGGCCTACGGCTATAAAATAACATACAAAAGACCGGTAATTTTCAACGTATACCTAATTGTACTTGGTAAAGTGCCGACTTTAAAAACTTGCAAAATCTGCGAACGAAGACTACTTCTTCTCCAAAGTGTTTCCTTTGAATTAACGCATGAATAGGCTTTTTAATTAAATGTAGAACATTACCGACTGATAGTATAAAAGTGGAATGAGATTCATAAAATTAAATACCGTTCCACTATAATAAAAATTAATAATGGGCTAAGGATTACTTTACATCCATTGTGGAATATATTTACACCGATGTTTTATTTATTTTTGTACATAAAATAGTCTGTTCGTGTCACTATCTGACTTGGTACCGTTTTGCACCACGTATCACACAATGTATGTCTGATGTATAGTCCCGATTCGGACCATTACCTAAGTTGCACTGGTCTAAAGAACAGTTTCCTTTTTTTTTTCTATGTATTATAAACTCTTTGTAAGATGAGCTGAACTCGGTGCTTGCACCTGGATTTTTTATTTATTTGATAAACATCAGACCCCAGAATCGATGCATCATTATAAAATATCTTTGTATTGTACAAACGCATTTTATATATTTTCTTAATAAAATGCCTGGGGCATCTTATATATTAAAAGGAAATTAAACCGATGAAAACGGAAATAATATGTGGAAAAAGAATTTTCGAATTTAAAGAGGATGTGATTTGAAGAGAGTATCTTCGAGATATTTTTTTTTTTTATATTATTTATATTTTGGTATATTCTCGCAAATGCTAGAAGTGTCTAGAGTTGCCACCAGAAGATAGTGTGAACTGAGCAGTGAGACAGCCCTAGCAAAAACTATTTGCGCAACGTAATCATACCTTATATCAACTTTGAGGAGGTTTTTGTAACGAAAATCAATAATGGATACAGTAAAAAGCGAGTACGAGTAGCCAGGTGGAAAAAAGATTGATATGATATAAATGTCAATTCTATACGTGACATGTAAGAAATATGGTAGCCGAGAAATATTCGACACATTTTGTGTCAGATTTATTAAAAATATCTATTATAGTCAGCAGAAGACTTTCTTATAACAAGCATAGCTGCAGCACACCGAACTCGAGATTTCAACGGATATATACGTTTCAACCTTTGCTGAGTCGAATGTGACTAATTTTGGAATGACGTCTATGTGTGTGTGTGTGTCGGCCTGACGGCGAACGCTCTAGAGTCAAAATTGTCGAACCTAAAATTGTGAATCTTCGCTCTTATGTGCTCCCGCACGCCGAACTAAATTAGATTAAAAGTATCTACTCTAAATAAGAATAAAATATATCAAAAGACCATGGACATAAAATAAGGTAATCCTGGAGCAAGATATCTAAAAACTTAAACCCTATATCTAATGGTAAAAGTAGTTAGGTTGGCGATCAATTTGATGTAATGAAAACTTTTGAACTGCATTCAATTTGGGTGCAGCAGCATATACGACCCACACACATATTATTTTTTGTTTGTTTTATGCAAAACGCTATTGAAGTTAGCATACATGCAGTCCAAAGTACGGCGCCGCCGAATAAAATATTCCTCGTAAAAGAGACGTGGTGCGCATGCGCCGTCACCTAGTCGTAGCACTGCCACCACGTGCGGAAGAAAGAGTTGCATTACTTTCGCCCCAAAGAAGACGTGGCTGCGCCTAAAGAACTATATTGATTTTCATAATCTTCTTTCGCTGTTTCTGCAAAGGGACAGTAATACGACAACTTGCTTTCATTTCTCAGATTCATCACTAACCGCCACAATTCTAAGCATCCTCCTAAGGGATTGCGTGTACAGTCTCTCACATTCATTTTCACACTGCTCTCATTTCTCTTGAATATATTTACACACAATTATAACGTTGTCCACTAGGGATTTACCAGAATCTTGATCGTTAATTTTCAGATGTTTGCCAAATCGAACACCAATTATGCGTGTTTAAACAATAATCTAAAATCGGTGAGTTTCTCTCTCTTTCGGATTATTTGTATAAACGCGCCATATCAAATTTGGTTGAAGATAAAAATATAAATATTTAAAATTAATAATATTAATGAATCTGAAGTATTCTGAAGACCATAAATTGAATCGAAATATACAATGATTGTTTCTTAAATTTCCTAATATCCCATAATAATTTGACTTCCACTATAAAAGAATCACATAAATTATAAGAAAATTCAGTCATAAATGAACCTCAACCATTATATTTAAAATAAATTTTTGGAAAACAAAACTTATACCCGTAAAAAACAATTACTATTTTACTATCTCGAAAACGGCACAAGTAAGTTAGTCAATTTCTCGAATTAAACTTTTTCGCTGGTATTCTATAGAATAGTTACGGCATTAAAATTCGTACTATCTTAATACGACGACAGACATAGTACATTTTCATAAAAGCCGTATTAAATATTGATAGTTCTATCTAATAAAGTCTTGATGGTAAATATCATAACATGTTTATAACCATATTTACCTTTAAGCTTAGCTATCATGACTACGAACACTATTTTTAGCTCGCAGTACGAAGTACCAAAGAAGCTAAAGCATTCGGTCGTGTGTCTGTAGCATTCTCGGATCAAAACATTTCATTAATAAAAATTTGGTACACATATTATTTGGCATCCCGTTTGAAACCGCTCGCAGTTTAAATCTAATCGCCCGTATACTTCCCGAGTTATAGGGCCCCAAAATTTTAAGCCCCCTTTAATACTGCCCCTATAAAAATAATTATAACACTCAAAAAATCTATTAAAAATTATAAGATATTTTTTTTATCTACAAGATTTTTTCATATTGTTAGCCCAAAGCCCGAAAAACATAATTAAATATTATAATTTTGAATTTTAAAATATGCACTAAAATTTTCTTTTATTAATATAATCTACAAAAAATTGTAGGACTTATTATATATATAACATTTTTTCAAATTGTTAACCAAAAGGCCATAATTATTAAAAACCACTGCTCGCAATGCATATTTTACCTAAAGGCGAGCTCTGCGCGTTGATGCGTTTTACACGTACCAAATTTTGTTTTTTATCGCATACGTACCGCATAAATCTTTTTTTATTTTGGTTCATTTAGTTTAAGTCATCTTTAAGGAAAAGTATGAAACCCTCCTTTAATCTAGTGTCCTTACAATTGGCCAGAGAATTTGGACAGAATAAAAGTGAGTAAGTGTACGAAAACAAAGCCGTAGCTCTATTGAAGAAACTATGATAACGGTCGCTGAGCGTTGAAGAGTTACACGCGCGAGAATGAAAAATGTACAACTTTGTGAAAACTTGCGTAAAATAGGATGAAAGTATGGCGTCGTAAAATCCGTACCCAAGTGGAATATTTGCGCAAAGAGTATTATGATTAAGTGTCCGCTAAGAGATACCTACATACATCTCTCAAACACGACCGAGACCAACTTGCGAACAAAAAATATATGTATGCTTTTTCTTCAACTCCTCCCGTTCAGCCAATTCCACAAATATTTTAACATTTCTTCACACGTAGCTGGTTCAATGTATCTTTATTAGTCCATTCTCAACTCAGCTATAACGTTCATTCCAATGAACCTAGTGCTACGTCATTGTGTTGTAGTGTAATTTCAGTATTCATTTAAATGGACTTTCAATGCAGAAAATATTAAAATATAATTGGTTTAATTTTTTATTTGTATATCCTAGTTCACTTTTTTTTTTATTGGTTGGAAATTAGTATTTTTAAGAGGAATCCCCATAGTTGCCCGTCATAACAGGTCGGTGTAAAGGGGGAAGCGCACGAATATCGTTGCGCCTTAAGAGCCAATACTATTTACTACTCAGTTCAAACGTTCGTTTGACTCTTAAAATACTTGCTAATACATTTCTTTGAATAAAACTTGTAGAATATTCCGGTAGAAAACAAGTCAATGGATCCTTTTCTGGTTTTGAATGTTAAAATTTGTCATCTGAATAAAAACTATGAACATTTGAAAATAGGGTAAATTTAGAACAATATAAAAAGAAATCTAAGCAAAAACTTGAAAATCGAAAACTAGAGAAGGCAAAAGCAAAGTATTGGCTATCTGAAAAATAAAAATTTCATTCATTTAAATGTTGTAATAAAAGAGTTTTAAGGGTTCGACGAAACCTTGTTTAGCTATGTTTGCAGCGGCTATGGGGACTTAAGTGATGAATACGCTCGCAGTTTAAATTCAATCGCCCGTATACTTCCCGAGTTATACGTCCCCAA
The DNA here is from genome assembly GCA_933228885.1 of Leistus spinibarbis. NCBI lineage: Eukaryota > Metazoa > Arthropoda > Insecta > Coleoptera > Carabidae > Leistus > Leistus spinibarbis. Next base: position 731,220 of record OW121800.1, read on the forward strand.
AATTTGAAACCCCCCTTAATACTGCCCTTATAAAAATAATTTAATCACAAAATATTTATATACAATATTCTAAGATAATAAGAAGATTTCTTCATATTGGTGACCCATAGGCCATAAAAAATATTAAAAATGCACTAAAAAATATTTTATATCAAAATAATCTACAGAAAATTGCAAGACATTTTATATTTATAACATAATTTCAAATTGTTAACCAAAAAGGCATAACAATTAAAAACCGCTGCTCGTCTCGCATATATAAGGCGAGCTGGACGCTTAGGTGCGTTGGACCTAAGCTTGTTATATTCAAAAATGAGGTGAAAATCGAAAAATCAGTAAAATCGAACTTGAGCTTATAGCTTAATACTGCATTTTTGATGCATTTCGAGTGCATCGTTAACATATTTTTGAAATATCTCCGGTTTTATTGGTCTTAGAATAATTAAAAAATACTTAAATACTCGTAAGTTAATAGACTATCGAACGTTATAGGTTTTGTTACATTAAATGAGATTTCAACATAAGTAATATTTATTATTGTTAATAATTCAATACATTTTCATTTTGCGTATATCAATTTCAATAACATTTTTTCAGATTGTGAACTCAAGGGTTGTAATGATTTCTCCTCTTCTGCAGGTTAAAGAGGGGGAAAATGTAATCACTTAACGGCATTGAAACTGACAGCATTGGCGCCTGTATCTAAGTTTGTTGTTTTAAATGTTGATATTCGTTGAAACTGTGATTATCCTGAAACAACAAATATGGAGTAACTATGGTTACGACATGCGACAACTTGTCAAAAAAACTTGTAAGATTTCTTAATATCTTTAACCAGTTATATTTATTTTTCTCCAATTTATTTTCGTATGTATTTAACAGTTGTATTTTCTTATCGCTTAAAGAGTAATCCGTTTGAAAAGGATTAAATTTTTACAGACCTGTTTGATATTATCACGTTATATTCTATAGTTACAGTCATAATTAAAATTAAAATAACCGAAACATGGAGTTTGCAATAAACCTTATTTTACAACATACATGAATCAGTCTTTACAAACTATAAAAAACATTTAGAATGTCTGTAAAATACATTAAATATCCAACATTGAAAATCGATTTTGTAATTCAAAGGATATTCTACAGAATGTGTTTGGTTTCTTCAATTAATGTGAGTGATGTTGGTATAATTCGTTGTAATAGTTAAATATTGTGTCTGTGTAGGTACACAGTGGATGTACTTACACAGAGAAATAGTGTCCGCGTTGCTTCGAATTTATCGCCGTCCATATACGTTATAAATAAACGAAATAGCGCAGACGTGGGTCTTATCTCATACGCGTCTTTGGTAATTACGAGGCGGTGGTGGCAGTGTTGGAGCGCGCCATGGCATTCGACGGACGCCACTGCAGATGTAAAACGCTCGACGTCGTTAATTGAAAGCTCCGCCGAACGGGTCCCCACAGAGAGATACCGCAGTACTAATGGCGAACCAGTCTATGCGGTAAAGTAGGAAGCCAACTTGCTGGGTGCTGGCTATGGAATCATGGCTTCAGCACACTGCATATTTATATACCACTGCTGCAGAGGAACTACCATCTCATTGGTATTATCGAAAATCAAATTTGCAATCATTTTAAGTTATATATGTCGCTAGTCATTCAATACGTTGCTTACAACGAATGCCAAAAGATTAATATATCTATCATACTAACGAATTTTGTTACTAGTAAATAAGGGAACAGGCAAATAGGTATAGAGGTGCCAATGTCTTTTGCTCACTGTATAAATGAATTGGTCAAAAAGGTTACTACTTTGTGACCAACATAGATCTTTGTTTTACGTTTTATTTCTAATTGTTTTGTGATATCTTTTTACCCATCCCTAAAATTAATCATTGATCTACAGAATGTGTTTTCGTTTCATTATTCAAATTTAGCATTTCAAAAGCATTTATGTATTCGTTAGTGTTACATGAAGAATGAACTATACTACTAACATGTAATTTAGCAAAATAAATCCACGATTCACAATCTATAATTACATTTAACATAATACTTTCGTTGGTGAGCACTTGGTGAATCATTTTCAATTATTATAAATTAGAAAAACACACCTGGTAAGTTTCACAAAATCTTTATTAATATTCCACAATTGATCGAAACAATTGTAGAATATTAATAAAGATTTTGTGAAACTTACGAAGTGTGTTTTTGTAATTTAAAATAATTATATGTTAAACGTAAAAGTAAAAACAATTCATTAGCAGTAATAGCTAACTTTGATTAATAAAACAAGCTTAGGTACAACGTACCTATGCGTTCAGCTCGGCTTATGAGTACTATATGCGATGCGAGCAGCGGCTTTTAATTATTATGGCCTTTTGGTTAACAATTTGAAAAAATGTTATAGATATAAAATATCTTACAATTTCTTGTAGGTTACTTTGATCGCATCTTCGTTCGGCGAGTTAAAATTTAAATTGCATTTTTTTTAGAGAATGGTGCAACAGTTTAGGAGAAATCGTTTAAAATAAAATTTATTTAAAATTTGAATATCTTGCGTTTTTAAATATATAAGTTTTTCTATAAATGCAACCATTACCAAGATAGTTAAAAAATGACACGAGTAAACGAGCATATACTTTTCAAAATAGAAGGATTTTTATTCTGGGGTACACAAATTTTTAATTTCAAACATCATATTTTTATGTTGAACGTTATAGGCTGTAGGGCGTTCACACACACCCACATAGTCCAAATGGATTCAGGGACCCACAAAATGGATATTTCCATTAAATCTCGAGGTCGATTTTTTTGGTGATCTCTTATACTTATTACTTCGTGAAATAATTTTTTAAAATAAAATTTATGATTGTGTAAGAACAAGATTGGTAGGGGTCAAACAATTCGGGATTCAACAATGTTATTATATTGAATATTTTTAATTACAGCGGTTAATTATTAAGAATTATTATTTAAATACGTTTAAAGAAATGACCACCTATTTTCTTTCTAGATTCATATTTTTCCTCATTAAATTGTTTATACGACGAGGTAAAACTTTTGTTGCCTTTACTTATGCATTTCCACTACCAATATTAATTCTTTAAATATGTGTGTGACAAGCAGTAATAAAGTACAAAAATTAGATATTATCTCTAAAAATCCGCTGTAGAAAGTTAAAAACGTATTTTGTTTTCGTCAAATTCATAAATATTGTAAGTATTATTTACTTTTTGGTGAGATTTGCATTTGCACTTTGGAGCGGAACAGGAAGTTCTTCTATAATATGTATAAACTGTATCATTAATATCATGATTAATGCTGAACCAATCGACAACCATTGTATATTGTAGAATAAACAAGATATTCAGATTATCCGGATTGCGAGAACTGCAAATAATGTAGCATTCGTTGTTTTCAGCAGCGTGACCTCATTTCTAGCCGTCTAGGGCTGCGAGAGAATTCTATTTGCAAGATGCATACAGTAGAGACACATACACTCGCTAGTCTATAGGTATAGAGAAACCTGAATACTGTAGCCATGAATAACCGCTTGTATGCCATCGAAGCAAATCCCGTTCGCTCTTGAAAAGAATCTCGATAGGTTTGTTGTAAATGATCAAACAGTGCTATCGATTTCCATGTGGGCTAGCTGATTAAACTCTACTTTCCCGATTTTGGTTTTGTTTTGTCATTAAGTGTACGTTATGTGCGCCCTAGAAAACGTAGCCGTCACTAAATGGCGTTGTTCACCATACCACACCATATAACGTATGAGAAATGGCGCGCTTTGTGTTTCATTTGGTTTTATTATGCTTTCTCTACGAATTATGGATGTATATTATAAGTTTGTTTATGCGGTGTTTGCATTTTTCTGTGTACTGCATATACTTAGATGTTTTCATTGGAGTTGTAAAAAACTATCGGTGGCGTTAACTATAAAACTAAAATGATAGTTTTGAGCAAAATATATATTATCCTAATGGTTTATTTAATTTTATGTCCATTTAAAATGAACGTCGTACATAAATAGTTTATGGTAAATGTAATGATATTCAATTTTTTAAGTTAATATATTTATTTAGAGTGAATATTTTTAGATGGTGAAACAAAATACTTTAATTATCAGAAGTGCAATAGTGTGTCATATATTAGTGCCTATTTAATTTTTACATCCATAACTAGCAATACAATTTTTACGTTTGTAGTTTATTACCTTGTACTTATCTTTCTTTCGTTTTATAAGGGAATTGCTTAATTATTAATTAAGTTTGAAATTTTATTTGAGATTATGGTTGTAAGGGGTAAAGCCAGTCCAGAACTTTTTGAAAATAATTTATTTTCTTTCAATAAAATTGTGTACAGCTAGAGAATGTAAGAAAATGTTTTAACATAAATTATCTATCGATGAAATCTACAACATGACAACTGCCCACCTAGTAATGATTTTTGGTGTACGCAAATATCAAAAGCGCTCAATTGTGTTGATTTACCCGAGCAATCCTTGAGATAAGACAAAGCAGGTCAGTGCTTAAATCAATTAAGAAGGAAGAGGCGATTATACTTTTAGAAGGTCAATTATATAGCGCAGACGTAGATTAAAATAAATTACACTTTTTCGCTTAATACAACTTTATACGTGTTTTTCTCGAAACCATGTTTTTTTAATCGGGCAAAAACAGAACTCATTCAATTTTTAACGGGTCGACTTGAAATATCAACTATACATTCCTTGATGTTTATCTATATGATGACGTAGGATTATTATGATATTATGAAAATTGATGATTATGATATTTAAGAAATTTTCACCCGAAATAAGTACCATTTTATCAAAAATCAATATATAGAAAAAATTCTACGTAATTGTATAGATTATATGTTTTAGATTAACGTGCTTTTTGGGTTTTTATTCTAGGTTCAATACTTTCAGAGATTCGTTTTCGCCCGTGCCGCGCTTAAAGACTGTTAACATATGACTCTGGTAAGCCTCCATTTTGTAATTTTTCTTTAATACACTTTTTTTTGTACACTCTAATACAAGTATAATTCAGTGCTCCAATCGGAATATTAATTTATTTTGTTATATTCCCAAAACAAATTTTGAAATTTACCATCTTCAAAATAATTAATAGCAGTAAACTTGAGTTCGTAAATGATAACAAGACTGTGAGACCATTTAATATGTGTTATCTTTGCAAAACATGTATCGTTATTGTTTGTATTGAATATTTGAATGCCATATCATCAGAAGACGATATTGGATATAAAATTGAGTATGAATATAGCAACATGATGTTCTGGTGGATGTGTGTTGTTAAAGTATTCATCGATGTTTTTAGCACATTGCATTGTGGTGGTGCTTTGCTTTTATGTGTCACATTACCATGGCAAAACAAACGTAAAGAAACAGTAAACGTAACCACTCGGCAGACAAATGATGTGTAATTTTGACAAGGAGACAAACCATTTGTCGTATGATACGCGCGCGCGGTATTACGACCTGTACTGGTTCTATAGTATTAGAATGTGTGAAGGTATATCTTCTTTTCACTTTTGTAATTTATGTTGTCTTGTTTCAGAAACAGGAAATTGGGACGTAAATATGTACTTTATTTTATGATAAAAAATATTATGTTAAGGTGCTCGTCTTGCTCATATCTCGTTCTCTATCTAGCAACGGTTAATACCTCTTTATTTCAGTTTTATTAAGATATCATTAATATAATAACCCAGAAATGTATGTATGTATGTATGATTAGTTAATCTCAGCATAGTGATCTAAGAACAAAATAGCGTTCAAAAAAAGAACTCGATTTCTTCTTTATTATTATTTGCGATGTGAAAATTTGTATTACTATTATAGTCAAACGATACAAAATGAAGAAAAACCGTGTTATTATTATTAAATTGCATGAAAATTCGTCATCAGTCAAAACTGACCTATGTTCTGTAAACCATATGGGCACATGGTGCCCACGGGTGACCCTAGTATATAAATAATCTTGTAAAGCATTATTAATATAATTACACTGAAATGTTTGTATGTGAGTGTGTGTAAGCCGCTTTTTTGTAAAAATGCAAATCGAACTCACGACCTCCAGGGAGAAAGGCAAAACTCTTAACCACTGCGCCATGACGACTGCTAATAATGTTATAAAAAATAATCAAATAGTTTATACTGACATAAAAGAAACACTACTCTTCTGAAGTTCAGTTCGCTTTGAAATAGACAAATACAAATCAAAAGTCAGAATGAAATGACAAAAAAGTTTTTGTGATAAATTTTAAATTAATTTGAAGAAGTGCATTGTGTACTTTACACAGAGTGGCATCTGCTATATTATATTGATATTGTATGTCAATGAGAAATATAAATAATTGTTAATTAATAAAATTAAGTTTTTTTATTTTAATTTGAAGTTTATGAGACGCTATTAAACATTTATGTTAAAACTAGGGTCACCCGTGGGCACCATGTGCCCATATGATATACAGTACATAGATCTGATGGCGAAATTTCATGTAATTTCATAATAATTACACGATTGTATGGTACAACTGGCCATAAGTTGCTTTTTATTATTTGATTCGATTATTCAAAAAATATGTATTTCAAACCTTTTTTACTCAACATTTTTAATGATTTGACATTTGATTCATTATTGTTTTTGAATTAAATAAATAGGCTAGATTCTGAATTTTGCAGTATTAAACTGCAGTGTCACAACGACAGTTTTAATAATGATGATAATTAGTTATATTCTAAAATACAATAGATTGTGCCATCAAAAGTAAAAAATAAATTTTAAATTGCCAACCAATCATGATTCTAAATATGTTTGAATAATCTCTTCAAGATTTTATTTCTCTAATAATCAGAATTATAAATTTACTTACTTGCAGTTATTATAATTTGACCAACTATAGAATCTTACCGCAACTCATATATTTAAAAATCACTATTATTTGGCCATTCTGAAGTGAAAATATTAATTATGAATTAAAATAAATGGACGGAAACACGTATTTGCTAAAAATATATGCAAATTAGGCAAAAATATGCACTTATTTCATATTAAATACTTAAAAATTGAATAATAACATGCTAGATATGTACCTTTTATTTTTGAAAAGAATATTCAACCAAGTGCTTGTTTACTCTATGCATTTTTTGTTCTATCTCCTCTCTAGAACGGCTACACTTACGGCAAAAATTGTTATGTTCATAAGGAAAGATATTAATATTTTGCATAACTTTTGTTTGAAAAGTTTCTTCAATAAATGTACCAGTTACGAGAAAACTGCTACGGAAAATCATACATATCTTGTTTACGTTGTCATGGATTCGCATGCAGTTTAATAAATTGGATCATCTGCACCTGTCAATATTTCGACAGCAAATCAAAATAGACTCAATTAGATAAATGACATTTCAGAGTATACCTATAGAGTGTTAGTTTGTTAGTTAGACAGTTTGTTTGATTATATTTACATATATATATATATATATATATATATATATATATATATATATATATATATATATATATATATATATATATATATATTATGAAAATTACGTAAATGATACTCGAGTGCATGCCACTCCAGATATTTTATTATAGAAAAAGTGAACTGTTAAATAAAAATTACTACCACAGCGACACTAGTTACATAAGTAGTAATTGATATAACAGTTATAATTTATAATATCTTATAACATTTGTTTGATAATATTTCTTATAATGCGTACCATTTAGTGAAAAATCGCTTTTCCAAAAATATAAAATCTTTTAATTGATGTCATGGTAATCATAGTATCAACGAAAAGCTCAAAAAGTAGAACAACTTTGTGACATTTTTATCGGAATATCCGAATACATATTCTTCGATAAAACGGAGTTAAGTGTATAGCACTTCAGATTTTTTGGCTTCCAACCAGGTTTGCTCAAATTTGTGTCTAATATAGTATATCATATACTACCAAATGCATGATTTTTCCTAAGGTGTAATTTATAGCCAAATGCCGAAGCCCGAAGGCTACAAAGTACCGAAAGAAAAATATTATTTCCACGACCTCAGTAATAATTGCAGATTAACAAAGAATAATTATTTTCGCGTTGTAATGGGAAGTGCATTAGGTAGGTCACAAACAATATCGATAATGAATTTATAATTCTTTTTTAAACCGATGAAAAATTAATTCGAAATGGAACTTCAAGAAATTTCTGATGCTGATAAAGCAGTAATTTTGAATTAGATGCCGCCGACATCAGCAAAATTGTACAATCATTTTCAAGAATGGTGTATGGAGAAGAAATTTGACACATTTACCGAAAACGTTCAAAAATAAAATATAATAAATCCTTCACGCTATGGGCTTGGTTTTTCTGGTGAATGCTTGCATGTTAGTGAAGGATAATATTGGCATTTGTAAATATCCAAAGTTGATCGCCCTTCTGGAAATTGTGATGGTTATAAAATAGTATTAACTAGAGAGCAGATGAAAACATTTTTATTAATATTACGTGTAACACTAATGTAAACTTTAATATAAATACAAATAAATAAATAAATACTTGAGTATAATTCTAATTGAGTAGAAATTGGCCTTAAACTGAAAACTCCCTAGGGAGCAAATGTACTATTTCTGCCATATAGAAACGAGTTTCTACTCCCGGTCGTAGAAAATTATATTTCCCCCCAAGATATATCGATTCGCCTTGTTTAGATATAGCTTACCTTTTCTGTATAATTTTTACGTATTGTATTAAAAGTTTTATTATAAATATCTCAAACTCTTGCCGAAACTATTGGGTTGCATTCGTGTTTACAAGCAGTAGGGATAACAAGGTATAAATAAACTTCAACTACATATAAATTCATATTTTAAGAACGATGCAACTTCGACGTCAAACTACGAACAACAAGAAATCAGAAAACTTTAAATTCGTTTTCGCCCTGTCTAAAACTGAAATCCAGCTGACCTGTGAAGGCAAAAGTTTACCGTAAACATGCAATATTCAGTCCACAATAAGCCGATCCTCGCGAGGGGCTTGTTTATTTAACGAGTAATTGTGCCCCTTATTGCATTAAATTATACAAATTACTGAATACTAGGGAATTTACTGTTTATTTAATAACGACTTCTGCGCCGTATTTGTATATAATTTGTTGTGAAAATTCACTCGTTACATATGCTACATGTACGTAATATGTAATATAATGCACCGGAGACGGAGTTTTCCATTTAATGCAACTTTTGTTGCCACCCAGCCAACTTTGCTAACAAGAAAATTATAATGTCCGCTTTTAATATTTAATGATGCACTTTTTAGCTTGTTAAATTATACCTTCATGTTCTTTGTTTACATATCTAATCTCAGCTCAAGAAGTTTTTTATGGCATTTAGCAGTTTTAACTGAAAATTTTATAATATTAAAACAAATTGCGTAATTCTTGAAAAAGTATTGGATTGCCAAAGGGCTTTATAAATAATATATGTTTTTAATATTATGTATATACTTATATATATTTATATATATATATATATATATATATATATATATATATATATATATATATATATATATATATGTTTGTATATACATACATATATTTACCTTTAAAATTAGGAAAATGTTGCCTGTCTGTGCATAGATTTTTATAGATGCCAAAACCTATATATATATATATATATATATATATTATATATTCGTATTGATTAAATATATATAGGTAAATTTTAATATATTTTCTGTTGGTATTTATATTGGAAAAATCAAATTTGATTTTTCGTCTCGGCAATCATAGTATGAAGCATGACATCGATATTGTTTTACACAGGAATTGTTTAAAATCGTTTAATATATGCTAGACTGCACATACCTACGCATATATGTGTGTTTGTTTTTGTTTTTTAAGCGTGTGTGTGTGTTTGTGAGTTTTGTACGCTACATATTTAGGCCAATTACAGATTTCGATTTATATTTGAATCGCAAATTTAGCAATAAATTGTATGGCCCGCATCAATCCAATGTACTCATGCGTTTGAAAAAGAAAACAATCACTTACTGTTAAGTGTTCAAACAATAAAAACGAAATATTTTTAGTATATACGAAATTACGGTGTTCAAATTATTTATTTTGATATATGGATAACTAAAATTTCATACAAATATATTGGAAAAATAATCTCCTAATTAATATATCTGAAGTGGCCTGCACTCGACTTTCTTTTACGTTTTCAACAGTTATATAGATATATATATATATATATATATATATATATATATATATATATATATATATATATATATAATATATATATATAATCAAATAGTTTATACAGAAATAAAACAATCACTACGATTCTGAAGTTCAGTCTTCTTTGAAATAGACAAAAACGAATCAAACGTCAGAATGAAATGTCAAAAAAGTTTTTGTGATAAATCTTCAATTAATTTGATTTGAAGTGAATTTAGTGTTGTGTACTTTACGCTATTAAGCATTTATGTTAAAATGACCGACCAAAGAACAAATATAAATAAAAGTGCTACCACGAGAACTGTATTTCAACGTACGAGTTACGGTAACATTGTTTGAAGTTTAAGAGGGGTAGCATGTTATAATTTCAATTTTTAATTATATAAAATGAAATAAGTGCATATTATTGCCTAATTAGCATATATTTTTAGCAAATACGTGTTTCCATACTTTTATTTTAATTCATAGTTAATATTTTCACTTCAAAATGGCCAAGAAGCAGTGATTTTTGAAAATATGAGTTGCGGTAAGATTTTATAGTTCGTCAAATTATAACAATTGCAAGGAAGGAAGAAGTAAATTTATAATTCTGACTATTAGAGAAATAAAATCTTGAAGAGATAATTCAAACATATTTAGAAACATGATTGGTTGGCAATTTTATTCTTTTATTTTTGTTGGCACAATCCATTGAATTTTAGCATATAACTAATTATCACTTTTAAAACTGCCGCTGTGACACTGCAATTTAATACTGCAAAATTCAGAATCTAGCCTGATTATTTAATTCAAAAACAATAATGAATCATGTCAAATCATTAAAAATGTTGTGTAAAAAGGATTTGTAATACATATTTTTTTAATAATCGATTCAAATAATAAACAGCAATCGTAAGTAAATTTATAATCCTGTTTTTTATATACAATCATGGAAACTGTCTAAATGATACAACACATATGCACCATACAAGGTTAAAATCAAAGTTAAACAAAATTTTGTTTAAATTCATCGGATGTTACACAGTGCATGATAAGCGATCGATTAGTTAATCTCAGCATAGTGAACTTAGAACAAAATAGCGTTCAAAAAAAGGACTCGATTTTTTCTTTATTATTATTTGCGATGTGGAAGTATTACTATTATAGTCAAACGATACAAAATGAAGAAAAACCGTGTTATTATTATTAAATTACATGAAAATTCGCCATCAGTCAAAACTGACCTATGTTCTGTAAACCATATGGGCACATGGTGCCCACGGGTGACCCTAGTATATAAATAATCTTGTAAAGTATTATTAATATAATTACACAGAAATGTTTGGATGTGAGTGTGTGTAAGCCGCTTTTTTGTAAAAATGCAAATCGAACTCACGACCTTCAGGGAGAAAGGCAAGACTCTTAACCACTGCGCCATGACGACTGCTAATAATGTAAAAAAAATAATCAAATAGTTTATACTGATATAAAAGAATCACTACTTTTCAGAAGTTCAGTTTGCTTTGAAATAGACAAATACAAATCAAAAGTCAGAATGAAATGATAAAAAAGTTTTTGTGATAAATTTTAAATTAATTTGAAGATTTTAAGTGCATTTAGTGTGTTGTGTACTTTACACAGAGTGGCATCTGCTATATTATATTGATATTGTATGTCAATGAGAAATATAAATAATTGTTAATTAATAAAATTAAGTTTTTTTATTTTAATTTGAAGTTTATGAGTCGCTATTAAATATTTATGTTAAAACTAGGGTCACCCGTGGGCACCATGTGCCCATATGGTATACAGTACATTGATCTGATGGCGAAATTTCATGTAATTTAATAATTACACGATTGTATGGTACAACTACATATGCACCATACAAGGTTAAAATCAAAGTTAAACAAAATTTTGTTTAAATTCATCGGATGTTACACAGTGCATGATAAGCGATCGATTAGTTAATCTCAGCATAGTGAACTTAGAACAAAATAGCGTTCAAAAAAAGGACTCGATTTTTTCTTTATTATTATTTGCGATGTGGAAGTATTACTATTATAGTCAAACGATACAAAATGAAGAAAAACCGTGTAATTATTATTAAATTACATGAAAATTCGCCATCAGTCAAAACTGACCTATGTTCTGTAAATCATATGGGCACATGGTGCCCATGGGTGACCCTAGATTTAATATATACGTTTATGGTTTGTAGTTTGGATGATGGTAAGGAATGACCGAAACGTTAGCGATATTTGGGAATTTCATTTTATTATCCGACTCTATCCATTTTCCGACGGATTTTTCATTAAGATTTCGTCCAAGAAATATTCACAATTTATGTTACACAGCAAGAAAAATATACGTTTGAATAGTGACATCAGTAACATATCTTTAATCTAACTCATAAAGAAGTTGAAGCAATATGTATTTCGTAGAAAATAATTTAATATTATGTTATTTTAATTAAAAATTATAACAGGCTAGCTCAGATTCACGCAATGAATATAATATAAGTATCATTTGTTCGGAATTCATTGACCTTCGCCGTGCTAGTAGATAATTTGACATTTCATGCAATTGTATGCACAAACATTGATGAAGTTTTGGTTAATATTGTTATTTGTGTGTTTGTTTTCAAGCGAATATACAGGTTAAATGATATTGAGTTTGTTTTTGGTATAATTCTGGTCTTGTGATGAAACTATTAGTATTTGTTTATCTCTATACGTCTGATTAAATCGATTTTTTGAAGTGCTCGCTAAATCATACAGGGGTCAAACCTGTATCTGCACGGTAAGTTTTTTAGTCAATTTGACTGATACATATTTAGGAGAAAAACATACATTTTTATATATAAAATATTAACACTATAATATAATACCTATTTTGGAGGTTTTTTAATCTCCGAAATTGTAAGTTCAAAGAAGAAAATATATTTTTGCCGGGTATTATTTATGCAATTACGAATCAACTGATGTATTTTTATAAAGATCGAGTAAGAGTTTTCTTTTTCGAGCTTGATGTTTGACCTTTTACTCTTCGATCAATTAATTCTCAGTCATATTCATCAGTGTATTTCGGGGGTGAATTCCCATTCATAGTCTACCATATAATATAAATCCTTGCTATATAGTGTAATATGTATAACAATATACTGTGAGAGTGTTCTAACAGTTGGCGGTGACTATAAATACAAAACCGCAGACACTTAACTAACAAAATTACACCTCGTAGCATTATATATTTTAATTTTCACTCGTTTAAGCTAACGCAATAATGTATTATATTTAATTTAACTTTCCGTATGTGCACACAATAAGTGTTGTCGCCGAAACTTTTGTACTTTTGCCGTAACCAGTCGGGAGTCGCTGCTGGCGGTTCGCTGATGGTTTCGCTCGCTCGATAATATTAATAATAGTCTCACGGGTCGTGTACTTAATTATGGTTTCGGATTTACATTTCGGCGTCGAGTTGTGTTCATTTGTAATGAGGTCTGGGTTCGAGTTCCAGCTTGGTGACGCTGCGGGCGCTTGTCTTCCTTATTCCCTGTCTGTGTCTAGCCTTTTGACATACACCATGTTTATAAAGTTCCCATAAAGACAAAGCAATTTATTTCATTACCGAATTTACATCTATACATTAAACACGGCTACGAATTCACATTTAAATAATTAAAATTAATATCATAACAAGGCACGTAGCAAGCTGTTGCTATGGACCAAATTACATACATATTCATTTTGTAGCTTTATATTTACTATAAAATATCTAGAGAAGCCTGCACTCGACTTTCTTTTACGTAGTTTTCACTAGATATAGATATAGATGATCCGATTTTATAAGCTACATGCGAATCCATGGCAACGTAAACAAGATATTTATAATGTTTTGTAGCATTTTTCTCGCAACTGGTACATTATTTGATGGAATTTTTCAAGTTGGGCGAAATATTAATATCTTTCATTATGAACATAACTTTATTTGCCGTTTTATTGATATTGAAGATAGAACAAAAAATGAATACAGTAAACATGCACTTCCGGGTTGAATATCCTTTTTTAATATAGGAGGTAGACATCTAGGGCATATACAAGTCTTAAGTTTGAAGTTTCATAATTATATGTTCGACAGTTGGCCCTAGAGCGTTCACAGACAGACACACACACAGAAAACTTGTAATCTTCGAAATGGCTTTAATTTATTTTGAATTATAAAAGCTTATAATTGATAAACACATTTTTAGTGCATATTTTAAAATTGAAAATTATAACATTTAATAACTTTTTATGGCCTTTGGGTTAACAATATAAAAATATGTTGTAGACATAAAATATCTAAAAAATTTTTGTATAATTTTTGAGTGTTTTAGTTATTTTTATAAGAGCAGTATTAAGGTGGGTTCTAAATTTTGGGGCCCTATTACTAAGGAAATATACGAACGATTTTATTTAAACTGCGATCGAATTCAAATGGAAAGCCAAATAATATGTGTAGCAAATTTGGTGTAATTCGCTCCAGTATCTTCAGAGGAGTAGAGGACTCAAATTTGGCCTTACGAGCGAGCGACTATTAACATCCAAGTTATTATATATATATATATATATATATATATATATATATATATATATATATATATATATATATATATATATATATATATATATACGACTAACATCCAATGTTAGAGTTTTGGATACAGAGCAACGAGACAAACACTTATTGTTAATTAAATTCTTTGATCCGAGAATGCTACAGACATACGACCGAATGCTTTGGCTTCTTCGGTACTTCGTACGGCGAGCTAATGAGATGAGCGGATATCGCGATAAAAATCTCATAATGTAATGAACGAATCTAGCGAATATGAAAGGAGTAGAGGCAAGAGAAGAATGCATTATAGAATATTTTTAGAATAATATTTTGAAAGGTGTAATAACTTAGTTTTGAATTTTTAATATTGATTAGGTACATGTAATATGATCCCGAATTCCATCTTAAACAAAACTTTAAAATGCACATGAAATATGTGGCACAGTGACAAAGAACATAATAAATAATTTATAAACATGAAATATTAATGTAACCAATGAAACTTGACGTTTAGAGGAAATATGAAACTTTAGTTTCTCGGTAGTATAATTATCCCAACGAACCGCGTTCGTACTGCAAAATCATGCAAAACTGTTAATCTCCAAGCAAAATATAATACACTAACCTGTAAAAGGTAATGTGCCAGTATACGCCTGTTAAAATAAGGGCGGCCATATTATATCATGTGTATTCTCTCTTCGTTATATACATAATGATACGGCAAATAGCGCAGGAAACGGTAATGCAAATATAAAAGACCAGTTTAATGCTTAATTGTTACGGAGATTCCAGACTGCTGTATATATTTTCGAGATACGAACGAAAACGACCTGTATATGTATGTTATGTACCCAATGTTTCTTTGCGGGTTTTCAAATTAACAATGTCTTAAATTCTATCCGCGCGTTAACTAGCTGGAGCAACATATATGGGATCGCCAAATTATCCACCTAATCTGAGTGTCGAACAATTGCCTGTATCATGAATATAAGGATACATGGAGGGTGTTACAATAAGCTGCTGTAATGCTTCGAACGTTTTTGTACAACATTTTTCAAACTGCCGACTGCTTCATTACTATCACTAATATTATTAATAATATCGTTTTGTACTGGCAAAAACCTTGTTGATTCAGATATAATTTTTAATTAACTAATTCTTTCCTAGTGACAAATGATACATAAACGAAACGTTATAATAGACATTTTCATCAGCTAATTATTCTCTTTGGATAATTTCAAGTAATTTTCGGGAAGTTTTCTATATTTATATCGGTGCAAGATAATTATTATCATTTTAATTGAACATATGATTAAGCTGTGAAATTTGGCGCCTGTTACTAGAGGTAATTGGGATCGATTTTTAGCTTGCCGTACATAATGTACAAAAGAGCTATAGTGATTAATCGTGTGTCTGTAACATAATCGGATTTAAAAAAAATTAACAAAAAGTTCTTGTGTTTTTGCCCTGAATCCAAAAATATATATAACTCATATACTTGTATGTATGTATCTCGCTCGCTCGTAAGATGTGAGTTTGTGACCGCAAATCCTCTGAAGCTACCGGGCCGATTTTAATGAAATTTGATATACAAATAATTTCTACGCCTGTGAAATTCCCGTCGCATATTATATTTAATCGTCAATACAGGTCCCTGTTGAGCCCTCCTAAATACTGCCCTAAGTCAACATTTAATAAGTTTAGAATATTCTACTAAAAATTCTAAGATACTTTATGCCTTTTAAGTTTTTTCAAATTGTGAGCCCATAGGCTTAAAAAAAAGTAAATCAGACATTGAACGGGATAGATGGAGATCTATAGGTGAAACGAAGAAGTCATGTGAGAGTTAACTGTTACTTAACCTTATATTTTCCAATATAATTATAATCTATTTACTTCTGTGATTTAATTAATAAAATTAGGAAATGTTCATCAAATAATTTTCAATATCCGCGGCGAGCTGGTAGCACTAGCGCTTGCGGCAATACTTGTTTTTCGTGAAATTGATAGTAAAAATAAAATAATTAAAAATTAATATCGTATGGATGTTTCTCTATTTTTATTAATACTTATGCAATAGTTAGACCAAACTATGTAAATATATATTTTATTTAAAAAATAAGTACTCCTTGTATTTATACTTCCATGACGAATAAATTAAGGTACTGGGTTTTTCTTTCGAATAGCAAGTTAAGAACAAACTGAGCAGCCGTGGAGGTTCATGGATAAGACTACGGATTAAATGAAGGTTTTATGTGCATCTGGCACGACTAATTATCCTACCAGGACATTTAACTTATATACACACCGCAATGAAGATAGTACTAAAGTGGAGGGGATAGCGATTGTCACTGTGTGTTGGTTTTGAGTTAGACAAAAACTATACGGCATTTCTTGTGCAAGTTGATTAATTCCCTGTTATACTGACATTCGCGTTAAATAGGATTAATTTTCGGGCGAATTTCTGTATAGACGCGTCTGACGAGACGCGTTCCACAGCACATGCAATCAAAGAAGGTCATCAGTCTCACATTTTGATGGATTTGTTGCTAATGTAATTCATAATTTCAAATATATATATATATATATATATATATATATATATATATATATATATATATATATATATATATATATATATATATATATATATTTGGAATGTATTTTAATTATAACTTCATGAGGTGGGTTTCGATTTAAACATCCGAGGAAGAAATAATGGCCCATATGGGCATTAGACATCACTAATCAAAATGTATACTATATTTGAAGATATAACAAGCAAAGGAGCAGGTTCAGTTCGCATTTAGTCAATAACATGCTTAGGTACAATCCATATATGTATCCAGCTCGCCTTATAAGTAATATATGCGATGCGAGCAACGGTTTTTAATTATTATGGCCTTTTGGTTCACAATTTGAATTAATGTTATAGATATAACAAGAACTGGCGCAAGCGCCAATGCTACCAGTCCAATCGCAATAAGTACAATACTAAAAGCGATAGCAATTCATTATTGGAATATATATTTCAAATTCAAGCTTCTCTAATATTAAAATTATTGTTTTATACAATAATGTATTAATATACGACGAGTCATTAAAATTTGCTTTATGTTTGGGTCTTGAATGTTTGAAGATATTTCTTCGGTTTTTAATATGATATAAATAAATTTCTGAGTGTCCGTATATAATTCTAAATCATCGACATTATACTCACAGAGCCGGTTTAACCAATCCAACCAATTATGATCCCGAGATTTATTTATTCCTGTGCCACAACAGTTTCCATAACCCCACATTTAATATTGCACACATGGGTAACGTTAATATCGTTCGTTTCGCCAAGGATATTGAAAATTATTTGATGTACATTTCCTAATTTTATTAATTAAAACACAGAAGCAAATAGTTTATATATTGGAAAATATAAAATTTGTAACCAATGAAATAACTGTCACATGACTTCTTCGTTTCACCTATAGAGGCGTTTAATCTTCAATGTCTGATTTTATTAAAAATATTTTTGGATTTTTTAACCCTATGAGTTCACAATTTGAAAAAAAAATTGTCTACATAAAATATCTATAAATTATTTAAGTTGACTAAGGCCTGTATTTAATAGGACTCTAAATTTTGGGGCCCTATAATTCTGGACCTGTATAATCGATTGAATTTAAAATGCGACGGGAACTTCACGGGCGTGGATATTATATGTATATCAAATTTCATTAAAATCGGCTCAGTACATCCACAAACTTTGTCTTACGGACGAGCGAGCGAGCGAGCGACATAATTCAGTCATAGTTATATACATTTTCGTAATCAGGGTGACGAGACAAATACATTTTGTTAAGAAAAATTTTTGATCTGAGAATGTTACAGACAGATGACCAAGCACTATAGCTATCTTGTACTATCGTACGACAAGCTAAAAAGACTCATAATTTTTTTGTAGATTATTTTGCTAAAAATAAAATTTTAGTGTATATTATAAAATTCAAAATTATGATAATATTTATTATTTTATGGCCTTAACAAAATAATATTATCTTGTTGATATAAAATATTTGGGAGTTTTAATTATTTCTATTTGGGTGTTCAAATTATTCTCTTACGGGCAGTATTAAGGAAGGTTCCAAATTTTGGGGCCCTATAACTCGGGAAGTATACGGGTGATTGGATTTAGATTGCGAGCGGATTCAAATGGGATGCCAAATAATATGTGTAGCAAATTTGGTGTAAATCACTTCGATTCCTCCAGAGGAGAAGAGGGCACAAATTTGGTCTTACGAGCGAGCGACAACTAAAATTCAAGTATATGAGTTATATATATTTTTTTTGGAGTCAGGGTGGCGAGAACACTTTTTAGCTCGCCGTACAGTAAGTACAAAAGAGCTATAGTGATTGGTCGTGTTTCTGTAACAAGCTCGGATCGAAAAAAAATCTTAACAAAAAGTTCTTGTATTTTTGCCCTGAATCCAAAAATATATATAACTCATATACTTGGATGTATGTATCTCGCTCGGTCGGTCCGTCGTAAGACCTGAGTTTGTGACCGCAACTCGTCTGAAGGTACCAGGCCGATTTTTATGAAATTTGGTATACATATAATTTCCATGCCCGTGATATTCCCGTCGCATTTTAAATCCAATAGTCAGTACAGGGCCGGCGTTATAGGCCCTCAAAATTTGGAACCCTCCTAAATACTGCCCTTAGTCTACTTTTAAATTTTTTAGAATTTTCTACTAAAAATTCTCAATATCTTTGACTAATCACGTAACGAACCATATTACGTTACCCATGTGTGCAATTTTAAATGTGGGGTTATGGAAATTAAAACTGTTATGGTACAGGAATAAATAAATGTCGGGATCATAATTGATTAGATTGGTTCAATGGGCAATGTGAGTATAATGTTATGTAGAATTATATACGTAAACTTAGAAATTTATTAATTTCATATTAAATGCCGATGAAATGTCATAACAACAATAAATTTTGTACTATAATAATTGCTATCGCTTTTAGTTTTGTATTTATTGTTGTGACCGGGCACGCTTGTTTTTGAGGAAGTTTTTTGATCCGATGCTACAGACACATGACCGAATGCTTTAGCTTTTTCGGTACTTCGTACGGCGAGCTAATTATTGGCCCATGAACATTTGACATCTCTTATAAAAATATATATTATATTTGGAGATATAATATATCAAACAAAGGTGCAGGTACCAATGCCTTCAGCTCACTATTAGTCAATAAAGGGAATCAATATGCAAAATTCAAACTACCTGATAGTATCGGAGATTTCGTCAGCTTAATTAAATTTCAAAACCAATTTTGCTACAATAATCTAAAACTAATTTAAAGCCAAAGTATGCAGTACCACTTATATCTCTTTGAAGTCGAAAGAAGTAAAAAAAAAGAATAAAAAAAAATTGCAAGGCAATCTTTGGGCGGAGGTGCCTGTAATAAAAGCACTTACTTGGTTGGCTATTGCGCGTGATTCTTCGTCCATTAGCATGAAGGAGTGCACGAGTGCTCGTCCTGTGTGATGAAATATATAGGCTGTTGCTTACCGTGCAGATACGCATATTAACATAAATAACGAGCTCATTTTCCTTGCATGGAAATTGGTATTTTCTGTAGCGCCCAGCGGCGTGGCCTACCGTACCGCAAAGTAAAAAATAATCCCGCCGTAATGGCCGACATCTCCAACAAAAATCTTACAGTACTCGTTACTAAAATTGGACCGGATTTGAGCGGAATGTAGCAACCGTTGCTATTTTCAACACTCGCTCGCCAGAACGCGTTAGAATTAAAGAATGTTACATTTTCACCGAACCTGACTACGTGCAACGTCCATTTCAAATGGCCAGCTATGGTTCACACTGTATATACTATATCCCAAGATTTTTGCAGTGTTATCGTATTTTTGTTTTAGTTTTATTTGATAATAATAGTAATGCGTCATCATTTACGATCCAAGTAATTTCGGAGGTTAATATTTTTACGATTGTAAATTCTTCAATTATTGGAAAATTGAACCTTTTAAATGTAAATTGTACTAATTTGGTCGTGTGTCTATAATAGTCTTAGATATAAATACTTGTTTAATGTATCCTTATTTTCAAAAATATTTATAACATCTCATTATTTAAAGAAATTTGGTATTAATTGAATTTGAGTGCTCAATTGGTTCCTGTCACATTTTAATTCAATAAGACCGTACTTTCAGGGTTAGAAGATAAAAATAAAAAGTGGTCGGTACTCGACATTCTTTTACGTAGTGTTCATTAGATATATATATATATATATATATATATATATATATATATATATATATATATATATATATATATATATATATATATATTTCTAATGAACACTACGTAAAAGAATGTCGAGTACCGACCACTTTTTATTTTTATCTTCTAACCCTGAAAGTACGGTCGATATATATATATATATATATATATATATATATATATATATATATATATATATATATATATATATATATCCTAAACAAGCTGTCAATACTCTACAATAATACCCTGAAAATATTCAATTTACCTAATACTATTTCGTTAATATAAAATATAGATTGCTTCTAATATTCATCTTAGCAATACATTGAAATATATTTTTTAACACGCACTGTTATCAAAATAAATTACAATATTTAACCTGTTCCTAGTTGATCTATTTCAGTTAACTGGTGGAAAATAACATATTTATTATTTTTACTTCGTTTCTCTGTATATACGATTTAATAAACAAATATAATGCATTTCTATGACAACATAAATTATTTGTGCAGCCGTTTTAGTGATAAAGGACAAATAATGCATAGAGTAAACATCCACTTCCGGTTTGAAATTATTCATGAATACAATAAATAATTCGTAAAAGAAAATAGAAAGGACCTTTCTAGCTATTTTTATAGTATATGAATATTATAATAATACTACCACAAATAATTTGGATGTATAGAAAATTTCTGTAGAGAGCATCTAGGGAAAGAAAAAAACTAATGTTTATAAAGAAGTTTATGTTTTACGTAAATTCTGTATTGTCTTACACTTCAAAGCACTATCTTTCTCGGAAGGGTTATATAGTAATACTATTACTTATTATATCTTTTTATATGTTTAAAAGAAGATGCCTGTAGTTTCTATGGTAAAATTGTAAAACCACGTGAGATCAAATTAAATATTAACAAACTTGTACTAGTATTTAAATAAATAGCAACTTTATTTAACAATATTACTTTCCAAATATTAGGCAACAAAATAGCCTATTTATTTAGTAGTAAAATCACAATTGGTTTTTTACTGTGTATGGATAAAATCATGAAGGAAAACATGTCCTTAAAAGTATGTATTATGTCCAGATAGATTGAGGAATGAAATATTGTGAGCGGGAATAAAAGAACAAGTAAATTCGATTTTAAAAGGAGAAATAATTGCTACGAGGTCTTTTCATGTCTGTTATTCGTATATATATATATAGGCGTCCCGTCGCAGTTCTGACGGTATAGCCTATTAAAGGCTGCTATTCAATCGCATTTCGTCCTTTATTAACACTAACACACGTACATACGTACGAAGCTTGTGAAAATATGCGATGAAAAGCTTTTATGAAACTACTTTATTGGATTAATAACAAAACGATAAAAAGGAATCTGTAACAAATGGATTAAGTACCAGGTCACTAACAAATCCCATCAGCTTTATCTTTGACACTTAATTTTTAAATTTAAACCTTGCAGTCAATTTAATCTTCGACAAAGAAGCGACCACCCATTTAATATCTCTACAAAAGCTACAGTTTTCAACACTGTTCCATACTGGATTCACATTTATTAATTTATATACATATATATGTATATATATATATATATATATATATATATATATATATATATATATATATATATATATATATATATGTATATATATATATATATATATATATATATATATATATATATATATATATATATATATATATACATATATATAATATAAATCCTTATTTTTGAAAAACAAACTTGGGTATTAATTGACGGTTTTACTAGAAGTTAAGACCCGCGGTTCGGAAAAGTGTAGGACATAAAACCACGGGACAACCGCTCCTCTCGCCAAGGGGGGTTGATGAAGATTCTTCAGTTCCCGCGTGTTCATGTTCGGCTATGCAAAACAATACGACGAGGATATTTTTTATAATTCCGAAACGGCGCCAACCGCCAAATGAATGATCCTTAATTTTCTGATGTAATTTGGAGAACTGAAAAGGCAGATGATATAATTCCATCATAACGAAACTTTTTAATTTATGCTGTGCTCCAAAATAAATGAATATTACTTTTTCAGTTCTTCTAGTAAACGCTGCGCAATGAAATATTGCATTTTAAATCTATAAGCCACACTGTAGTGTTATAAATATTAATGTTGTTCTTTTGAAAAAGGAAATTCCTTTACTTAATTATCTTAGTTTAGTTTACGTAAATTTTAAAAGAAAATTAAAGCAAAGGCATTTCTTTCTTCTCTTTTTGTAATTAATTTGTACTTTTATGCAAATTTTTGTAATTGAATTGAATGTTTTTGATTGATAAAAATTATACAACCATTGAACCAGGAAGTTTGGAAATTAAAGAATTGTACTTTTAAATATATTTTACACAACATTATCGACAGAGAATACTACAATTTATATAAGAATAATCCAATTAATAAAATTCTTGATTCTTATAAAATTTGCAATAATTAATTATTAAAACAAGCAATAAATTTTGTACTCGCCTTCATTATTGTATTTATTGTGTTTGGGCACACCGGAACGGCCAGTTGGAAGCACTACTGCTTGTACTAATGCTTGTTATTTATGAAAACAAAATTTAAGCCAGAAGCTACTATTGCTATTCTTTCACTATTAAGGAAACAGTACGACTGTGATTCTTATAAAAATTATAATATGTTGAATATTGAATAGATTTATATTCCACTGAAATTGATTATAAGTACGACGAACTAGATGGGCGGTATCTGAAGCGTTGTTAGTTTAATTTAGGATTGAAAATGTAAGAAAATTGGCCCAACACTGGGGGATGGTGTATTGTCTAAACGTATTTATGTGTAATAAAATTGGTGGCGGCGTGGTTGGTAATATTTATGCGCTAACTAACATTTATTCACATGTGCGTGTTTGTATGATATTGTATATTAAGCTGAATCATAACAGTTTAAATACGCGTTATGTACGCGCCGCTATATGGGAATGCGACCGGGTTTTACTGTATTATTAATATTTGAAAGCTACACAAAGCTCGTATAATATAAGCGCAGGCTTATACGGGTTCTATGCTCGTTTTACATGTGTTTGTAGCTCTATAATATCTTTTGTCGAATATCAATCCTGCATGGTGTCTAGTAAACTAAACTGATCACTTATACCTATACACTCAAATGAGGATACATCCACGTACGCATCCATTAATAATAATTTTTAAATGGAATAAATGAGTCACTTATGTCCGATATTATAAAGAAAAGCGCGAATGACGAGTAGTTGTCATGTAACTAATTACATTCTTAGATGACATTTATAATGAAGTGGAAATTATAAAAAATATAGAACCTGAGATTTTAACGTAAATACACGATTTGAATTTCTATATTTGAATACAAAATCTATACCGGTGGTTTCAAGAAAACCATTCAGATAGTTTAAACAAAGTATCATATCTTAAAAATTCGGAGACAAAATAAAATAAAAAGTGCTTAATTTAGAAGGTTATATTTTCTATCGTCGAGATTTTTTTTTATTTTGGCCAGGAATTCTTAATTAAAATACACAATGAAGTTCGACGATTATTTTGATAAAAAAATAATAATAATAATAATTAAGGTGCATATTTTAAAATTCAATATTATAATATTTAATAATTTTTTATGGCCTTTGGGTTAACAATATGAAAAAATCTTATGGATATGAAATATTTTAAAATTTGGTCCTACGAGCGAGCGACGACTAACATCCAAGTATATAAATTATATATATTTTTGGAATCAGGGCGACGAGACGAACACTTTTTGTTAAGGATTTTTTTTTTGTTCTAGATTGTTACAGACACACGATCGAATGCTTTAACTTCTTCGGTACATCGTACGGCGAATTATAAAGCATTCAGTTTTAATATATAGTAACTGTGACCAAAATATGGTAAGAATGTATATATATATACCTTGATTTTAATTTTGTAATGGCAACCGCGAAGAATTCTATGAACAGAGGTTATGCTGCATTATTATATCGTCTTTAATTCACATGTTCAGGAATGTTCCAATTAACTGTGTTGTATCAAAAGAATGGGGCTAAAAATAGTTTCTAATCTATTTATATAAGGGATCCCTTGTAAGAGCATAATGATTTTTCGACAAAAAGTTCGTCACGATTTACACGAAAGAACAAAATTACCTGAACAATAGTTCAAATTTTAAAATTTCGCTGCCGGATTTACAAATTTACTTTTAATTCCTATAAATTTGTACTGAAATTAAAATAGTTTTTGTTCACATATCTATAACAATGTTTTTTTTTTTTTTTTTTTTTGTAAAAGCAGTATTAGTCCAGGAAGCTAACGTTCTATGAATAAGTGAGAGAAGGCGTCAGTCACGAGTGTTGGCCACAAGATAAAACCAAAGTTCTCTGGGAAACAAATGAGTAATGTTCGGCTGGGAAGACAATTGATAGCGAGATATTGGTTCGCGAACAGTTTTCAATAAGCCCCTCGCCCCCATCTGCCAAGCCTGCACTCAGTGGTTACAAACATTGGCGTGCGTGGGTGGCGCTGCCCAAACAAAGTTCTTTTGAGGTCGCATTCTTTGCTCCTATCCGCTGTAACCACCAGCATCGTATGGGAGGATGAGAGGTGTCTCTGCAAACGCTGAGCACACAAAACTCGTATAAATCACGAGATTAAACTGATATTTTCAACGCTTGTGTGAAGTTGAACAACATTCGATTTTGCAATCGTTCGCCTTCTACGCCTGCTATGTTAAACATCAACGAATTGATACCTTTAAAAAGAATTATCTTCCCCATAGAATACATTGCGTTCATTTCAGGAATATGGTAAACATTTCTAATGGATAAAGTGCTCCTTATTTTAAGGAAGACAAATGGAATATATTATACCTACGGTTGAATATTGGATTGAATTTTTATTTTAAATTCCATTACAAAAATTAATTTTCTCATTACTGGAAAATCTTATAAAACGAATTTTAGTTTTATTAAATTGGACTACCTCAAGCATCAATGCCTCTAGGTCACCTAAAGATATTTTAGGTTCTCTTTAATTTCTCGTTTGATTAAAAAATAAGCTTAGGTACAACGCACCTATGCGTCCAGCTCGCCTTATAAGTAATATATGCGATGCGAGCAGCACTTTTTAATTATTATGGCGTTTTGGTAATTAATTTGAAAAAATATTATAGATATATAAAGTCGTACAATTATTTGTAGATTATTTTGATACAAATATAATTTTTAGTGCTTATTTTAAAATTCAAAATTATATACTATTTCATATATGGCCTTTGTGTTAACAATATGAAAAAAAATCTTGTAGACCTAAAATATCTTAGAATTATTAGTAAAATATTTGGGTGTTTAAATCTTTCTCTTAAGGGCAGTATTAAGAAGGGCTTCAATTTTTTAGGCCCTATAACTCGGGAAGTGTACGGGCGATTAGATTTAAACTGCGAACGGACTCAAATGGGATGCCAAATAATATGTATATCAAATTTGGTTTGAATCTCTCCGGTACCTTCAGAGGAGTAGAGAGCACAAATTTGGTCTTACGAACGAGCGACGACTAACATCAAAGTATATGAGTTATATACATTTTTGCATTCAGGGCGACGAGATAAACATTTTTTGTAAATGATTTTTTTTATCCGAGAATTCTACAGACACCCGACCGAATGCTTAAGTACCCCCGAGCTAACAAATCATAAGATGAACTGGTGTGTGGGTTCGCAGTTAATCGTAGTTGACTGAAAAGACATGGATATATTATGTATTTGATCTAATTTGAAGTGATTGTGTAAGAATAATTTAAGTTTTATAAATATTATCTGTTCTCGTTGCATTGTTATATATCATAAGGAAATTATTCCTCAATTCCCGCAAAAACTTTCGCCGTTTCTTTTATTAAGTAAACACTGCATTACTGTAAATGTGATTCGTGGAAAAGTTGAGGGAAAACAACACGCGTCTGATTGATTGCACTTGGCAAACTACCCCCATAAAACAGTGTTTTGTACAAACGAAGTCAAGCGGCGATTTGAACCTACTTCCGGCTATATACCCAACCAAGAATTTGCTTATTTATCAGCTATAGTTAGAAATAATGGTATGTTTCTTAAAAATGGTATTCACGTTGCCGTAGTGATGAAGTTAGAGTTGAACAAATTATACATCACTTATTAGTATTAGAAACATGGGATGACATTAAAAGATCGCCCTTTCTTTTAGCTAAATTCATTTTAATATATTATGTTTAATATAAATATAGCAAATTCAGCAACTTTTATTGTATGTGTATAGCCCCTTAATAGTTAATAAGTGATATATCAGGCGATATTTGTTCTAAAAATTCAGACGGTAGAATTTTGGATACAAGTGAATGAGAAAATGTGTGAAAATGGATATTATCCATTAACTTTTGACTGAAAATAAATGAAAAACAGAATTGACTGAAAAAATGGCTGAAGGCTGAGCGGCGCAGAGGCCTGAACAGAATCCACAATTGGACAATCTGTGTTTGCTCATCACGCAAGTTTTCAGTTCTCGCCCGGGCAAACAATGCCAACTACGGAACAGTCCGAGGTTCGCACACGAGAACAAACCGTTGAATAATGAATTTCAAACTTGCTTCTTTTCATCCTATCCCTACATCCCCTCCGCGTTTCCATCTTCGTCAATTCGCTTTTGTGCTCATCTGACATTCATTCTCGTTTCGATTGTCCGCTGTTGCCGGCCACAGCACTCACTGCAAATGCCAACATTGATTTCACGCCAACCCATCAAGCCATCACGCTTAGAAGTGCTTTTGTCACACCAACCGAAACACGACATAAAATCACACGCAGCATTATGAAAGAGTTCCTTCAGCCGCTATGGTATGCTATAGTTGTCTGCTTCATTTTCTTTTAAACATCTGTTGCCATACATATTAAATTGCACTCACCCGTATTATATAATTTAAATTAATTCAAACTTTGCGGCGCAGTATTGCATCTTTATTTAATTTAAGTACATTTTTACTTTCTTATTGTAATCATAAAATATTTCAAACTCGAGATTTCAACGGAAATGAGAGCAGACAGTAATAAATAAATTGTGGTCGCGCTCAGATAGAAATTAGCATCTGAATAGACATTGTTAAGTGAGAAATCAATAATAAATTGAATATATTTGAATAACGTTGTAAAATTAATACTTTATAGTAGAATTACATATAATTAGTTAAGCTTGTAATAAAAGTGTAAAAAAAATAAAAATCGTATCGTTGGAAATAACTGGCAATTGGATTTAAACTGCGAACGGATTCAAATGGGATGCCAAATAATATGTGTAGCAAATTTGCTGTGAATTTCATAATAATTATATTTAATATTTTCTTCTGGTCGCTGGGTTTAGATCAGAAAAATAAGTATTAATTGTAAAATGTTATATTATTTTTTGAAAAATATATAACTTACACGTGTACTACTTTCATTGTTCGCTTAACCAAGGGAGGTTATATCGTTTTACGATGGTTGTCAAATATATATATTTACTTTAATATAATTATGTATATATGTTAACATATACACAGAGAGAAGAAGAAGAAATAAAAATCGAACAGATTTAATAAATTATGTAAAAATTTCTTCATGACAACTTTCAATGTCTCAATTTTAGTTTCAGTCTTTGCAAATATTTTTTCAGGCAAAATGTGATGAAAACATAGAAGCAGGGCATATTTAAACGTTGGTAAATGAGTGTTTTCGTGGTAGAAAGGTTGGAAAAGTTTCGGGTCTCGGCTGCGTATAACAATAGTTGTCGCAACGTGGTTTTGACGTGTCACGTTTTTGCTTATGGCGCTATCGGCGTCTGCCATTTGTGTCTGATACGGCAGGCACCTGGCGCCTCTATAACTTACCCGGTGCACTCAATCGCCTTACGTTTTTATTTTTCATTCTCGTACGTTCTTTTGTGTTATGTTCCAATTTTATTTTTTCAGTCAGAAGTACCTATCCCTTGAACTCTTTCTGATACATATTTGACAATATATGTTGTTTGCATAACAAATAGAACCGATTTTGGTAGAGACCTCCATTTTATTTGATATATTGATTAATATGTAATGCAAGAAGATCATTTTTGAAACAATATTTAAATTCACAAGGGTCACCCGTGGGCACCGTGTGCCCATATGGTACACTGAATATAGGTCAGTTTGGACGGGTGGAGAATTTTCTTGTAAATCATAGTTACAATATAAAAATAAGGGATTACTCTTACACGCTTTTCCTTCAGTTTGTACCGTGTAACAAATCTAAAGGAAATTAAATATTCATAATTTGATATATTTTATTGACAGATGTAACATAGTTAACAACCGGCGCTAGATTTGCTACTTCTTCAAAAATCTAATATTATTTCATAATTTGTCTATGGCTTTTATTAGATGTTGTAAATGCGGTATTACTGCGAACTAAATAATACAAACAATATTACTTACTGTTTCTGTTTTCTAATTATATCGATTATTCAAAAAATATGTATATTACAAACAATTTTACACAACACTTTCAATGATTTGACATTTGATTCGTTATTATTTTTGAATCAAATAATCAGGCTAGATTCTTAATGTTGCAGTGCCACGGCAGTTTTAAAAGTGATAATGGGTCCAATACTAAAACACAATGGCACAACGTACACAACTCGATATGCATTTTAAAGATTCGAAATATATTTAAAATTGACATTTGAATTATTCTGACGTATAACCTTTTATTTTTACGTAGGGCAGATTACTTGATTAGAAATTTATGAATTACTGTTGTGTAGTCTTTTATTTCAGTATAAACTATTTGATATTATATATAAAATTCTTATCTGTCGCCATAGCATGGTGGCTAAGACTCTCGTCTCTTACTCTGGAGGTCGTGAGTTCGATCCCCGTCTAAGCAAATTTGCATTTTTACAAAAAAAAAAGCGTTCTACACACACTCACATACAAACAAACATGTCTGGGTAATTATAATAATGATACTTCTAAACGCTGCGCAATAATTGAAAATTTGTGTGATCGATTAGTCATTGTATTTTCGCGATAGATGGGTTTTTCATATCTGATAGTTCATATGCATATTTTGCAATATTTATAAAAATTCGGCTATTAGCCATATCTATCAACATAATTCAATATAATACTTATTCAGTAATTTATGATTATGCTACTGTTCAAATACTATTTAATATTTATATAATAATAAAGCTGCAGTGACTTCACTCAACTATCTTGTCTATTCAGTATCTGTATTTATAATAATGCCTTATTTTGTTTAAAATTCACCTTACCATAGTTATGACACATAATCAATCCGCATTATAATTAGGAAAACGTACATTTTCAAAGATGATTTTTCAATAAATGATACGTTTTTCGAAATAACTTTTCGAACAAAAGTTTCTAGATATTTTAGACATTTATGTTTATTATTAGCTCGCCGTACGAAGCACCGAATAAGCATTCGATCGTGGTTCTGTAGCATTCTCGGATTACAAAATATTCTTAACAAAAAGTGTTTATCTTTTTCACGTTCGCAGTTTAAATCCAATTGCCCATATACTTCACGAGTTATAGGGCCACAAAATTTGGAGACAACCTTAATACTGCCCTTATAAAAATAATTAAAACACCCTAAAATTTTATGCCTATAAGATTATTTCATATTGTTAATCCAAAGGTCATAAAAAATTATTAGAAACTATAATTTTGAATTTTAAAATATGCATTAAATTTAAAAAAAAATCAAGTTGTTAACCAAAAGGCCATAATAATGAAAACCGCTGCTCGCATCGCATATATTACTTATAAGATGAGCTGGACGCGTAGGTTGTACTTAAGCTTGTTGATATAAATAAAAATAATTTATAAATGCACTAAATACAGTGTACGGTGAGGTGAAGGGTTTGGTGCCTGTACCTTGTTTAATCTCTGTGCAGTAATTTAAGTGTCTTATTTCCTATAATTTGAAGTTTGTCTAAACTTGTGAAGCCATGTTACATACAAACATATATGGATTCAGATATGAAATTTTACGACAGGTATAACGTTGGTTGAACGAGTCAATGTGTGGCGAACGACCCTAATGCGACGTACAACGTTCAACGTACAATATATCCATGTTTATTTTTGCCAACATTTGCATGGATACAGTCGGACACCACTTCTTATCTAAAGTGATATAAGCCGCGTGTAATCTCTTTCTGTGTGTATGCATATGTACTGTATTACGGAAAGGCGCGTTTGCATCGCAGTCCGACGAACGGCGATAACTCGCGCGTCGCGTTTATCAAAGGAAAAAGGAATCGTGTAAAACTTGGCGGTTCTTAAGAAGATTTATTGTCAGAAATCGCATTTGCGGACAACACAACATGTATACTTTTAGAAAGCATATCCATACATACAAAGTATACGAGATAGACAGAGAGAGAGAGAGAGAGAGAGAGAGAGAGAACTCTAGCGGACGTAATATGAACCGCGAACGTAAACAAAACAATCTTTTTAAAGTTGCCATTTTTCTCTCGACAATATATGATATATACTATAACAAGAAGCTTGTACTAATGGAACAATTTTATAGTGACCTCATACTTGTACTTACATATATTTTTATTTTCAAGCTTGTATACTGTATTTTGTTGGTTTAACTCGATGTTAACAAAAAGACAAATTTATACGTGATATTGGAGATGGCAACCTAAATTATAGGTTATCGATTCTAGGTATACCACATTTACTAAAGTTTTTTTGCACTCATTATTTTCCAGTAAAACCGGCAAAATTTTCGCAATAAATTCACCTACAAAAAGTTTGTAAAATAAATTGCAAAAATTGTCACTTTGTGAAACTTTATTACAATAGAAAGAAACAAACAATTCGGTAGTTAAACAAATCGATAGAGCAAATTAGTATACATCGAGATCGTAGTATATTTAGAAAAACATCGCCATTTATTCATATGCCGCTTCTTGCACTATTGTAACAGCCACCAATGCCTTCAGCTTGCCTTAATCTTTTTGGGAGATTTTCAATTAAATTTATTTATATAACCCGTGGGCACCATCAAATATAATTAATTATTTATCGATATAATATTAATAATTTATATAAATTTTGACAATCGATGACACTACGACTAATATGATACAATTTTGAAAATGTGTAATTGTGATATATATATATATATATATATATATATATATATATATATATATATATATATATATATATATATATATATATATATATATATATATTGCTCTTAAATTTTAAATTTCCTTATTAACACTAACATTAAATAATTGCTCCATATCTGAATCTATCGCAATAACAAGTGTCAAAAATCACAAAGTGAGGTTATAATCCTTGTGGATTCCGCAAAATATTAAAAGTGTTATTAATTTTACGCCTTTCAAATTAATATCTTGTGGAATACGGAAAAGTTTGAAATTAATTCCCGTTTAAATATTATATTTCAAATTTCTGACGAATGAAATATAATTCGCTAGATATAATTCCGCAAGCCGCTGCTGTCAGGACTAATATTTATACAGTCTACATATATAATATACATTTCCATCTTTATTATAATCTACATTATTGTTCACACAAATCGACGTGCAACAACAAACTGTATATGCCATATCGGTTTGCATGTTGTAAAAGAAAAGAAGGCGTTCTACACATCCAAGCACACACATCTGGATGACCAACCACTGATTTTTATAGCGAGAAAAAGATAAAAATCATTAATGAAAGTAAGGACTTTGTTATAAAGATTTTTTTTTCTTGTAAGCAAGAGTTTATTTTCACAATCCATCAGGATTTTGATTTAAAAAATAAGAAGTATTCTCCTTTGTTACAAATAAATTATGATAATTTTATATTCAATAGTTTTTCTTGTAAAGCGTCCAATAACAGACGTACTCTCGAAAACAGTTAAAATCAATTTCTGAACACAAAAAACTTGTATTTCCGCTAAAGCCTCAAAATATAATAGTATATAATGCATCATTAAAAAAAATTACAAGCTTAGGTACAATGCTCAGTTCACCTTATAAGTATAATATGCGATGCGAGCAGCAGATTTAATAATTATGGTCTTTAAGTTAACAAATTGAAAAAGATTTTAGTGCATATTTTAAAATTCAAAATTATATTATTTATTAATTTTTAATGGCCTTTGGGTTTACAATATGAAAATTCTTGTAGATATAAAATAACTTAGAATATTTAGTAGAAGTTTTGGGTGTTTTAATTATTTTCATAAGGGCAGTATTAAGGAAGACTCTAAATAATGGGGCACTATAATTCGGGAAGTATACGAGCGATTGGATTTAAACTGCGAGCGGATTTAAATGGGATGCCAAATAATATGTGTACCAAATTTGGTGTGAATCTCTTCGGTACCTTCAGAGGAGTAGATGGCACAAATTTGGTCTTACGAGCGAGCGACGACTAACATCCAAATAAGTTATATATATTTTTGGATTCAGGGCTATGAGACAAACAGTTTTTTTTATTAAATAAAGTTTTGATCCGAGAATGCTACAGACAAACCACCGAATGCTTTAGCTTCTTCGTTACGATATAAAGTAAATGTATAAAGTGTAGCATGGTACATACAATGCAGCAAAAAGCTGTGAAACAAATGTGGAGAGCGTATCTGAATGGCGTAAGCTGATACGCGCATAGAACGTTTCTCATCTCAACTTACTGGTGCAAACTCTTGAAAAGACAAGGTAACCAAATACATTGTGTATGCATGTATAACAACTATCTTATTACTGTACACTGCGCACCATGTCGCATACACACTACAATGAACGAATATGCGAGTGAAAACGAGCTATTTGACAGTTGCCACATTTTAAATTGATTCAAGTGTTTGCTTTTTCGTGCTTGACACGAGAAACATTATGTTACTATATGCACTTGCACCGCGCTCTGAAAAATATCAATTCACTCACCACAGATACTCCTTGTCTTTCCATGTTTGACATTAGTATTTATGCTTATTGGGGCGTAGCGTCGTACATACGAATTTAAATATTTTCAAATGGTATTTCTTGACTGTACAACACATTTGAAATTATATGTCTTAACAAATGCCAAAAAGTAATAATTTCTTACCTTACACAGAAGTTCTCAGCAAATTATAGCGAAAAGTTCTTTGGAAATATTCACTATACACACACTAAATGGTTTTTAAAACAATATTATTACTAGAATCTTTTTAAAACTATAAAAGCAATTTCAATTTAGTTTAATTACTTACTAACACGAAATGTACGAAAATGATCACAAACCCCGTCTCACTTATAACTTGACTATATACAAATATAAATTGAACATGTTTGTACACCGTAGAAATGCATTTTCTGTTAAAATAAAATTGAACTGTTTACAAGTTTCTTCTTGTGCCGTAAATTTATTCAACGCCTGGCAAGGTCGTGTTTCAGTGCCCAGTACGAATTTAGTCTTAATGTGCTCTTTCTATAAGTATCTTATTGCTGTACTACTATTTTACATTTAGCCAATCGCATCAAATTTAAACCTTGAATATCATTAACATATAGGTGATTTTGTACAGTTTACAATTTTTTCCTGTGTTCAGCATGCATCAACCAAAATATTTAATTTCATCGGCCGTTTCACATCGTTGTTAGTGACATATTCGGGGTGTTGGGTGTTTTCTCGGAATCTTACAGTGAGTTTCGTGGATATTAAAATAATTTCTAGTGTATTGTGAATGAAGATGTCCTATTGGAACGAAAATAAACCTGCAAAAGTTTAAGGTATGTTTTAAAATGTATTTTGCTTTGCTGTATTAGAGTCTGTTCGTACAATTTCTTATCAATCTTATATCTAATACCCATCATTAATATAATTACCCAGAAATGTTTGTATGTATGTGTGTGTTAAACGCGTTTTTGTAAAAATACAAATTGGCATAGACGGGGATCGAACCACTGCGCCATGGCGACTGCTTTGAATGTTATAAAAAATAATCAAATAGTTTATACTGAAATATAACAATCACTACTCTTCTGAAGTTCAGTCTGCTTTGAAAAACACAATAACAAATCAAACGTCAGAATAAAATGTCAAAAAAGTTTTTGTGATAAATCTTCAATTAATTTGATGATTTGAAGTTTATTTAATGTGTTGTGTACTATACACAGAGTGGCATCTGCTATATTATGTTGATATTGTATGTCAATGAGAAATATAAATAATTGTTAATTAATAAAATTAAGTTTTATTTATTCGCTATTAAGCATTTATGTTAAAATGACCGACCAAAGAAAAAATATAAATAATAGTGCTACCACGTGAGCGTCAAAATCAGTATTTCAATGTGAAATAGTGACGTACGAGTTACGAAACATTGCTTGAATTGTAAATCTTAAGTTTAAGGGGAGTAACATGTTATTATGTAATTTTTAAGTATTTAATATGAAATGAGTGCATTTTTTTGCCTAATTTGCATATATTTTTAGCAAATCGTGTTTCCGTCCATATATATTAATCCAGTTAATATTTTCACTTCAAACTGGCCAAAAAGCAGTGAAAATATGAGTTGCGGTAAGATTCCATAGTTGGTCAAATTATAATAACTGCAAGTAAGTAAATTTATAATTCTGATTATTAGAGAAATAAAATCTTGAAGAGATAATTCAAACATATTTAGAAACATGATTGGTTGGCAATTTTATTTTTTATTTTTTACTTTTGATGGCACAATCTTTTGTATTTTAGAATTTAACTAATTATCATCACTTTTAAAACTGCCGTTGTGACACTGCAGTTTAATACTGCAAAATTCAGAATCTAGCCTGATTATTTAATTCAAAAACAATAATGAATCAAATGTCAAATCATTAAAAATGTTGTGTAAAAAAGGTTTGTAATACATATTTTTTGAATAATCGAATCAAATAATAAACAGCAATCGTAAGTAAATTTATAATCCTGTTTTTTTTTTTTTTTTGTGTAATAATACAATTTAGGAAACTGTCTTAAGAGGAATGCCCATGGTTGCCCGTCCTTACAGGTCGGTGTAAAGGGGGAAGCACACGAATATCGTAGCGCCATAAGAGTCAATGCTATTTACTAGTTGAAGTGTTCGTTTGACCCTTAAAATACTTGCTAATACATTTTTTTGAATAAAACTTATAGAATATTCCGGTAGAAAAATAGTGAATGAATTTTTAAATTTGTCATCTCAATAAAAACTATGGACATTTGAAAATAGGGTAAATATAGAACAATATAAAAAAAAATATAAGCAAAAAATTGAAAATCGAAAACTAGAGAAGCCTAGAGCGAAGTATTGGCTATCTGAAAAATAAAAATTTCATTCATTTTAATGTTGTAATAAAGGAGTTTTAAGGGTTCGACGAAACCTTGTTTAGTTAAGTTTTGCAGCGGGTATGGGGATTCCTCTTAATGATACAACACTTATGGCCAGTTGCACCATACAAGGTTAAAATCAAAGTTTAACAATACTTAGTTTAAATAAATCTTGGTTTTAAATTTATCGGAATTTATCAGTGCATGATAAGCGATCGATTAGTTAATCTCAGCATAGTGATCTAAAAACAAAATAGCGTTCAAAAAAAGGACTCGATTTTTTCTTTATTATTATTTGCGATGTGGAAATTTGTATTACTATTATAGTCAAACGATACAAACTGAAGAAAAATCGTGTAATTATTATTAAATTACATTACATTACAATCAAAACTGATCTATGTTCTGTATATCATATGGGCACATAGTGCCCACGGGTGACCCTAGTCTATGTAATGTTAATGTTGCTTGAGCGTCGTACTGAAGTACAAAAAAGCTATAGTGTTCTGTAACATTGACGAATTGAAAAAATGTATGCAAAGAAATTCGTTTTACGTATTCCTGATTCCGAAAGTGAAAATCAAGGAATTGTTTGAGAAAATATATTTTATTTACTAAAATATAATATTTTCAGGTCTTTCAAATTTATACTAATTACATTCCAGTTAAACACCGACGTCAGTAATACAAGCATATAAGATCGTTATATATAATATATAAAATGTCTTAAAATTCTTTGTAGATTATTTGGATATAATAAAAGAAAATATTTTTTGTGCATATTTTTAAATTATAACCTTAAATAATTTTTTACAGCCTTTGAGTTAATAATATGCAAAAATCTTGTAGACATAAAATATCTTAGAATATCTTGTAGACATTTTAGGTGTTTTATTTATTTTCTAAGGGCAGTATTAACAAGGGCTTGAAATTTTGGTGACCAATAACTCTGGAAGTATAGAGGTGATTGGTTTCAAACTGCAAGCGGATTCAAATGGGATGCCAAATAATATGTGTAGCAAATTTGGTTCAAATCTCTTCGGTACCTTATATATTTTTTTGGATTCAGAGCGACGAGACTTACACTTTTAGTTAAGGATGATTTTTGATCCGAAAATACTACAGACACACAACCGAATGCTTTAGATTCTTCGATACTTCGTATGGCGAGCTAATAATAGGCGAATTATAATCAGAAAACTAGTGTTGCTGGAATATTCGATTCGTTAAGAAATAACTATTTCTTGTCTCGTCTAGAAATGTCGAGACGAAAAATATTGCAATCCTCGTCTCAATATTTGCTTAGACCGTAAATAATATCGTCTCGATGACATTTCTATATTTAACCATTAAAATATCACAATCGACATTCTTTTTAAGAAAGCAAAGGTATAATATTGTATGATTCATTGTACTGATGAAGGATTAACAAGTAACGGAAACGTTGACAAAACAATCTTTATTTTATTTTATAGGCGACTGAAAAATATACTAATAATATCTATCCCTGAAATTTTAAGTTTTATATTTCTATGTGCATCAGTTTTTGCTGTTGAGCGTTCAATTACCAACACAAATGTCATCTCCATAATATAGTCAATATCAATTCAGGAACACTTGAAATCTATATTTTTGTTAAAAAAAAAAAAAAAGAACAGGGTACATGTATGATGTAAAATACATAAAATTGTTAAAAACTTAAAAAATTATAATTAACATTAGCGACATACAAGAGTCAAATGCAAAAAAAAAGAAATTATAATACGCGCGGTCGGTCGGAGAGATGACATAGTGTAATTACGTTAGAACGTGATGCTGCGCCATCCGGGCGAATTAAAAATAAATGGTAAAGTTACAAGTCCGAAAACTTATTAACAGTGAGAGAATGAAAACAAATCGAGCGAGCAAACGCCTTTAATTTTTAAGTGAGAACGCGACGCGAGAAACTCGCAGAAACTGCAACAACAACAGCAACGACAACATTTACGTCACGTTGTCACGATTAATGTGGACTTTGGCAGTTTCCGGTTTTGCTCGGGACACGCGCACTTGCAATATTCTATTTCAGATGTTGCGAATAACGAATTGGGGAGCCTATGACTTTCGCGTAAATATACGAAACTCTGAGAAACATAAACAGTATCAGATGTCTTCTCCACAGTTGAAGGACACTTAATTAAATTGTTATTTGAAAACGAATTCGCTTGCTAGATATTATCATTTTAAATAACAACGGGCTTGTTTCATTTCTATTATTTTGCATTTAAGAAGTATACATTTGCCATACTTACATCGTATTTAATTCTCGAGACAGCTGGATTTTCTGCAATACTTGTCTTCACATTTTGGAAATAATTGCTTTCTAATTGTTCCTTTTCAAAACTTAAGTTGCGATTTATATTTCGCAAATCGTAGCAGAGTAAAGGTAATTTATAAAGAAGTATATGTAGGTATATAATATTCGCAGTGTTAACGAATGTCAAGCATAAATTGAAGATTGTAAGAGTATTATCAGAATAATCGTTTACACTTTTTCTAGCTTACCGTACGAAGTACCGAAGAAGCTAAATCAATCGCTCGTGTGTCTGTACCATTCTAGGACCAAAATATTTCCTTAACAAAAAGTGTCGCCCTGAATTCAAATATTTATAACTTATATACGTCCTTGGATGTTAGTCGGCGTTCGCTCGTAAGATTAAATTTATGTCCTCCACTCCTCTGAAGTTACCGGAGCGATTCACACCAAATTTGGTACACATATTATTTGGCATCTCATTTGAATCCCGAGTTATAGGGCCCCAAAAATGTGTGCCCCCTTAATGCTGCTCTTTTAAAAATAATTTACTAATAATTCTAAGCTAGAAGATTTTTTCATTTTGTTAACCCAAGAGCCATAAAAAAATATTTAATATTATAACTTTGAATTTTAATTCTTAATTAGGCCCGCTCAAATCGGCGTACACAATAAGTCGCGTGGGATGATTTTGATCCCATTCCCATGTTCTATTTTGAAAATTCTTTTATTTTAATTGTAGTACCTGAAATATGCATTTTGGACCTTTGACAACACTTGTGCAAAATATAGTAAGTTGATATTAATTAATTTGGATTTAATTGAGAAATAAAAGTAACTCTACATTTTTTAACAAACATAAACATAACGAAAAACATATGGTAGTAAATTATTTGAAAAAAAGAAATTCTCTACAATCAACACACAAAATATGGAGTGGAGATCGCAAATGTGTTTTGCACAATTCCTTCATTTTTTCCTGAAAATGAAAGGAAATACCATATCTCGTCGAAGTCACACAACTGGTCGTGACTAATATTTTTTTAGAAAAATAAAAACTAATAATCGCTGACTAGTATTGGTCGAGGCAATTCACAACTGTCAAAGTTCTATAAGATTACCTGCATTCACAGACTTATAATGGGTTGCATACACTAGATACAGTGAAATGAAAAATGCTTGGGAGCGTGGCCACCTAACTAGGGTTAAAATATACACTAAAATTATTTTTTATCAAAACAATCTACGTAGAATTGTAAGACTTTTTATAATTATTAACCAAAAGGCCATAATAATTAAAAGCTGTTGCTCACATCGCAGATATTACTTATAAGGTGAGCTGGGCGCATTGGTGCGTTGTACGTGCCGAATCTTGTTTAAAGTGAAATTTTATTATTGTAGCTGCTAATTGGTATAATCCAAAAATAATTCTATATTCCAAAATACAGCTACAGTAATAACATTTAGATGTAAACAAAATATGCCATATTGTATGGTTCTGGGCTTCTGCTGTACAAGATTATTTGTATAAATCTATAATATGCCGAAAATCATTAAATATTGACCGGTCCTAGACAGAGAACAATAAACAAGACGAGCAACGTAAGTTGCGATTTATATTTCGGAAATTGTAGCAGACTAAAAGTAATGTATAAAACAGTAGTCATTTTGCAGTAAAATAATTTAAATATACCACTGCAGATATGTTCGTAAATAATCCGCTACAAATATGATACAAAATAACCTCATCCGAGTTGGAGGCTCAGGAATATAAAACAGTCAAAATGCATTTGAATCCAATGTAAAACCGACAAAACCGAGGCAGTATAAAAAGTGCATGTAAATAAATAGTAATAGGCGGTATCTGGTGGTGTGTGATATTTAAATTCTATCCGAGCGATGATAGAGCGTATGTAACCGATATTTCATTCTGAAATCCGAGTTGTAGGCATCAGGCAGGCCCAGGCCGTGCATCGTGCAATAGTTGGTAACTTGTGCATGGAACATCAGTCACACTGCTGATATCCCGTTGACAGGTTCGCCAACATCCGCGTGCTGCAACTGTTGATCATCATCGTGATGGGTGATGCCAACATAACAAACCTCCAAACCCTACGTTTATAATATCTTTTGGTTGAAGTTGCGCGTGCGTGTAATATACATCATCGTTAGGTTTTAATGCGTCCATGAAAGCATCCGCTCGCACAACGGACGAATAATAAATATTTAGTAGTATAATGTTACGCGGTTACGGACCGGTATGCAGCGGCCATTTTTCTTGATAGATGCCGCTATTATCCTAAGGTACAGGCTCGGTTTTAAGGGCTGTTACTTAAGTATCGTGCTGGTTGGAGTCACCAACGTTTCTTAATATCAGAAATTTCCTCGATTTTCACAATGTTGCTCAGGAGGGATAGAAGAGTAGAAGTAACTAATATATCACCTGATGGATGATCAGCTAAACGAAATTATAAATAACAGTATATTTTTGGTTTTCGCCACAAGTAAAGCTGAATTCACAGCGACCCAATTAGTAATTGCGATTAAAAATTAAAAA
Source organism: Leistus spinibarbis (assembly GCA_933228885.1). Lineage (NCBI taxonomy): Eukaryota > Metazoa > Arthropoda > Insecta > Coleoptera > Carabidae > Leistus > Leistus spinibarbis. The sequence goes on from OW121800.1 coordinate 772,631, forward strand.
AATACATAATGACAAATAATGTTAGCAACAAAATTAACGCATTATTTGTCATAAGACAAACTGGATCAAACTGTATTCACAGCGAACCAATTACAAATAATAATCCAGTTTGTATTATGGCAGCAATGCTAGCATTCATAGCAACGGAATTGGCACAATTAATTATAAGTTTTGTGGCTGTGAACACTAGCATTGTATGTCATGAAACATACTTGATTTATTAACTGTAATTTCTAAACTAAACTACTAAATGTTTCGCTGTGATTACATTTTCATTAATTGTAATTTATAATCTTAATTTCTAAATGGTTCGTAGTGAATGGACCTTAAGTATTGGTGCAGGTACTAATGAAATATTATTAATGGACATTTTTTATAAAAGCAAGGAGCCAGCAGTGCCTTTAGCTCACTATAGAATCTATTTGGAACAATACATATTTATTCTCACTGATTATTAGCTCACCGTACGAAGTACCGAAGAAGCTAAAGCATTCAGTAGGATCAAAAAATATCCTTAACAAAAGTGTTTGTCTCGTCGCCTTGATTCCAAAAATATAAATATAATTCATATACTTGGATATTAGTCGTCGCTCGTTCGTAAGACAAAATGTGTGCCCTCTACTCTGAAGATACCAGAGCGATTCACACCAAATGTGCTACACATATTTGGCATTTCATTTGAATCCGCTCGCAGTTTAAATCCAATCGCCCGTATACTTCCCGAGTTATAAAGCCTCAAAATTTAGAGCCCTCCTTAATACTGCCCTTATAAAAATAATTAGAACCTCCTAAATTTAAATTAAAAATTCTAAGATATTTTATATCTATAAGATATTTTCATATTGTTACCCAAAAGTCCATAAAAAATTATTAAATATTATAATTTTGAATTTTATAATATGCACTATTTTTTCTTTTTTATAAAAATAGTCTACAAAAAATCGTAACACATTTTATGTCCATAACATTTTTTCAAATTGTTAACCGAAAGGCCATAATAATTAAAAACCGCTGCTCGCATCGCATATATAAAGCTTGTTTAATGAGGAACCAAACCACTTGATCGGCGGACATAATAGAATACAAAACACAATTATGAAAAAAATTGTATTATTGAAAATTTAAAAAATAATATTATACGTAATATTTTATGGGCGTTTGGTTCAATCTAAATTTTAAAACATTTGTGAAAAAATGTCCAAGGAGGAATCTGTATTTTAGGGCACTATAACTACGGAAGTATAAGGGCCATTACATTTAAAATACGACAGGAACTAAGTACGCTCTCATATTTTAAGCATACTAAAACTGGTCAAAATTTACTTGGTACCTTCGGAAAATATGCGGTCACAACCGCTGATCAACGACTAAATGAGCGATATATTCGGAAACAGGAAAAGAAAACGTATTACTGTTTTACAATTGGTTCATTCTAATATTAATACTGGTAAATGAGAGAATACTATAGGTTTTTTGCACATAGTGTACGACAAGCTAAAAATTGCAATGTATACGTTTGCAAATGGACCAGAAAAGCCTTTAAGACGACACTGTCAGTGTGTATGGTCTATCTACCGGCTGTCAACCTGTACTGCTAAAGATGTACGAGACAAACGGGAGCGTCTGCTCGGTCTCTATAGTAAATGGGAAGCGCTATTAATTCATCAACGACGCACAAAACAACCCCAAACCTAGATGGATACTCGCACATATTGCCAACGTTAGTACTGGGAAACTAGGGCATCCCAACCCTTCTTAAACATACCCATGTTTACCTTTGTATGAATATTTCAAAAAGCTGATGCTATTCTATTTACAAACTCGTCTTTTATTTTAATGAAAATAAAACCGGGATTCGAAGAATATTCCTGTAGGGGGGGGGGGTTAGATTGATTTTTTTTTTGGTGCCAATGAATTATGTACTATTTCAAAAAATTCGCCTTTGCTTTCTTTTAAACGAATAATAGTGAAATAATTTGGTAGATTCTTTTTACTTTCTTATACGAATTAATATATAAGTCTTGTTATCATGAAAATTTTCCAACTCAAGATTTCAACGGATATACCTACTTTGACCTGCCCTGAATCGAATGTGACTATTTTCGGAATGACGTCTATGTGTCGAAACTATCGAACGTAAAACTTAAGACTTGTATATGACTTGTAAGAATATTCAAAGTGTATGTTTACTTTATGCATTTTTTATTCTATCTGCAATAACACCAGAACGGGTGCACTTATGTCAAAAATTGTTAGGGTTATAATGAAAGATATTAATATTTCGCACAACCTTTGTTTGAAAAGTTTTTTCAAAAAATGTACAAGTTACAAGAAAACTGCTACGGAAATGTTATGTATATACATATGTATGTATCTAGTGAAAACTACGTAAAAGAGAAGTTGAATGCAGGCTACTCCAGATATTTTATAATGTAATCGAAGCGTATTTTTAGCTCGTCGTACGATAGTACAAGACAGCTATAGTGTTTGGTCATGTGTCTGTAACATTCTCGAATCAAAAAGTTTTCTTAACAAACAGTGTTTGTCTCGTCACCCTGATTACGAAAATATATATAACTTATATGACTGCAGACGCATCTCCTCTGAAGATACCGGGCCGATTTTAATGACATTTGATATACATATAATTTCCACGCCCGTGAAGTTCCCGTCGCATTTTAAATCCAATCGTCAGTACAGGTCTGGAGTTATAGCACAATTTTGGGAATTTAGAACCCTCCTAAATACTGCCCTTAGTTATTTTTTTTTAAAATATATTTTCTACTAAAAATTCTAAGATATTTTATGTCTTTAAAGTTTTTTCAAATTGTGAGCCCATAGGCTTAAAAAACATATTTTGAAGTAAATCAGACATTGAGCGCTATCTATAGGTAAAACGAAGAAACCATATGACAGTAATTTCTTTGGTTACAAACTTTATATTTTCTAATACATAAACTATTTGCTTCTATGATTTAATTAATAAAATTAGGAAATGTTCATCAAATAATTTTCAATATCCTTGGCTAATTCCGAAACGAACCAATTTAACGTTACCCATGGGTGCAATTTTAAATGTGGGGTTATGAAAATTAATACTATTTTAGTACAGGAATAAATAATTATCGGGATTATAATTGGTTGTATTGGTTAAACCTTGTTAAAACTTGTCGTATATTAATACATTATTGTATAAAACATAAATTTGAATATTAGAGAAACTTGAATTTGGATATTTTCGTTAAATATATATTCCAATAATGAACTGCTATCGCTCTTAGTATTGTATTTATTGCGATTGGGCTCGCCGGAACAGCGAGCTGGTAATATTGGCGCTTGCACCAGTTCTTGTTATAAAGAATAATTTCAAAATTTTCTATTATTCAAGATAAAATTAAAAATAATACTTATTCCGAAAGTTTCATTTCTTTTTGCAAATATGCATCAAAGATATTTAAAAAAATAATTTTGAGTATGATTGGAGATTTATTAAATTACATTGCTTTGAGTAGTATTCAGAGGCTACACCTGTTTATACCTCAGTCTTGCAACGGTAAATATCTATACTATTTCTGACATATGAAGCTTTACAGAAAAATACAATATTTACAATATATGGCGTAATTTTTACAATGATATTTTATTATTGTACACCAGTTAAATGATAAATTGATATTTGTCTGAAATCAATATTTACAGTTACGATAGTAAAAACATATTTCTTATTATAAATATTATATGGATCTACACGGTAACTTTTACGGAATAATTCATATAAAGCTAAATATGTGAGAAATAAATAGATATTTACCGTTACTAGACAGAGAACGAGGTATACACTGCTGTAGTTTCTTTTGATATGTAACTATAACCAAGAGTATGGTAAAAATGTATTTACAATGCCTTTTTATTAATTATTCAACGAAATATTTTTTATTGTAGCGAAAGAAAGCTTATTTTAATAATGAATATTTCAAAAATATATATAAAAAATATGTATGTATATGGCCGTCTATAGAAATATCCCAAAGCGGAATGGAATATATGTGAACTACATAGGACTTGATCGTTTATCTCGAACGGAATATTAGCTCGATATTCAATTTTCTATTTTTACGAAATCACTAGATTGATCAAGACAATTTCACAGATTGAACAGAAATCTTATAGGTTATACAAGAGACCAAACAAACATTGGCTCCGATTCAAGCTCTATCTCTACGTCAGGCCATAATATTTTCAAATATTTTTAAATATAAATTTCTAAAATATATTTAGAATATGTTTTACCCAAAGGGATTGATAGTATCTGTTTTGTGATTAGTTTGTAGTTCGGTATGAAGCTGGGTTGTTTTGTACGAGAATGACATTGTAATCAATTACAGCAATCACTTAAACATTGCACAACCAATTTAATTAATTGTAATTATCACAGATGCGAGTACCCTTATCTCTTTCTCGCGCACATATTGCACGTATACACTTACTCAATTTTACATAATAGCACAGGTGCAATATGTCCAGTATTGGTTCGTGGCACTGGCGCATCAATTTATGTATTTGGGTTAATGTCTGAAATGGGGAAATCAATTTAATTATTTTTTGAATATTTTATTGTATTATATTTTATTAAAATTGGATCAACACATATTTGTATTTATTATTGAAAGGATTAATACAATTATATCATGTGCAGAGAATGAATAAAATATTTCTGGTAAAGAATGTTATGTTGTTTTATTAGAGTTAGCGTGTAAAAAAGTTAAGCTCCTGTTAAACCCATAGCCACAATCATGAGATTATTTAACTCTTTCTGGTGAAAATACTCGCAACAGTTCCTTTTTTAATTGTTTTTTGTTAACCGCAGGAATATATTTATTTTTAGCTGTGTCTACTAGCCTGCTGTGTTAATAAATTAAAAAGTTTTCTTGTTGCTGTTGATATTTAATTATACATTTGAGATTCGAGACATATTCAAATGGAAATGAAAAGTAAATACGTTGCATAAACAATAGTTTGGATTTCTTGATCTAAACAAGTTGTATATTTAACAACAGTTATTGATCCTGTTCTGTATATATATATATATATATATATATATATATATATATATATATATATAAAATTATCTTTAAATAAATTCTTTAAATGATATATATATATATATATATATATATATATATATATATATATATATATATATAATTTGATAGAATTTATTTAAAGATAATTTTATATGAAATATTAATATCTAATTCATTATTAGTGTGGCTGTAGTTTAGTTTGACGTAGTTGGATTTGCGCACCAAGACACAACACTACAATATTATAGTGTTCACGCGTGTAAACTTTAGGACGTATACGTACGAAGTAATGTCAGTCTGTCGTGGTAATTCTAATTTAAAGTTGGCCAAACGAACGGTAATGGGATGTGTCCTTGTGCTTTGGTGCTTAAACAACACCGCACTCTCTCTGAATCCGTTCTCTCTCTCTCTCTCTCCTGAATATGCTCGAATTACTTTCAAGATGTCACTGACAGATTTTCTCCCTGCTGCCAATACGTTTAAATTCATTTTAGGTTAATGCTATTGATGTAAATTCAGTTTTTGTGCCGTCCGAAATGGAAAACTTCAAAGACTCGAGCCAATGCTTATTTAATTGCATTTTATCATAATTATTTTGGAGCGAGTGTATACCTTTATCCAGAGCTGGAATTGGAAAATATGCAACAAAATTTACGCAATAGCAACAAGCATTGCTACAGGCACAGCACCAGCTCGTCCTACTACAAACTTATAATCTATATATATATATATATATAGATATATATATATATATATATATATATATATATATATATATATATATACCATATATATATATATATATATATATATATATATATATATATCTATATATATATATATATATATATATATATATATATATATATAAATAATTCATTAGTTAGAAATCCTTCTATTTATGGATTGGCGAAAAATGACAATTTAACTACAACTTATTGCATTATATTTCCCTGCAGTCTTATCTATATATCAAACTATAAACGTCTCACAGCTTTCAGTTAGTCTCTAACGATGTTAATAATGTAAGATACAACATTCGCCCAAGTCTCGTAAACTTATGTGACCTAGGGGAAACACTCTGTAATCCCAAAGCCGTTAAAAATCTAATTGGTAATTTCAATTCGATTTTAATTAGCTATTTAAGAGTGGAAAAGCCGATTATTTTGCATTTAAATAAAAATATCGTTGAATATTCATTGCTTACTCCAGGAAAAAAGTATAAAATCTGGCCGATTGTTCGTTAAGGGATTACTGTAGTAATCTAATGCTTCAAATCAGAGAGGAAAGGAGAATGGAGTTCAAAATTCGGCGGGACACCAACGCAGAGAGAAAAATAACCTTTTAGCGGTAAATCAAAACAAAAAATGGGGGAGGTGCGAATGAATGCGCAAGTGAATAAAAAATTTAATTAAAATTATTAAGCTGGCACTGGTTGTTATTATCAGATATTTAAATATTTATAACATGCGAAGAGCACAGAGCACCGCTCATGTACGCTTTAAATGCACGCGACTCTATTTTCATTGGGCGGATATTTTTTGTTTCTCTTTCATTTTCATACAGTAACATACATATTCACTTTTCCTTTCGCTTATTTTGTTGCCGGGTTATGTGAATGCGTGTGTTTTTATTTAATTTTATTATTTTGTGACTAAAGAAAGAATATAACAGCAAATATATTAAACCCTGTATTGCACGATCATTTGTATGCACAGACACCTGCACGAAGTGCAGAAAATATAGTAGTTGTTACTTTTATGAACGACGTCTAAAGGCAAGCATTATTGTAATCATGGACAATGTTTGGAAGAAAAATAACAAAAATCCATTTGGTGGTTCAATTTTATAATCCTCACTTTTTTTTAATATTGCGAAAATGATATGAAAGAAAAAGTTAGAGATATTGAAGTTTCATTGGATGTGTATTTTGTGTTGTGCAGATAGTGGCATCTGATATGTTATATTAATGTTGTATTGACAATGACAAATTTATTAGCAAATCTTTCATGCGCTAATTTTATACTATACAAATGATTAGGTACGTTCACATAAGATAAGTAGTGCAGTATTGTGGTAATGTGGATAAAGGCATCGTTTACATAAATGCGAATTAGTTACGAACTGTCACTTATGTTTGGTAGCAACATCATCAAGTTTTGTTGGGGATGACGAAACTAAAAGCGTATAGACACACTAATTTCTGCATTGCAACCACACTAATCTTATGTGGACGACACTGTAAGGAGAAAATAACGAAAATACAAAACCGTGCTTACTAGGAAGAACCATGTAACCATTATATATATATTGTAACGATGATTTACAAAAAAAAAAAAAAAAAAACAAGAAAATTCGCCACCCGTCAAATTATTTATTTAGACGGATGAACCAGGGAGGAGTGAACTATATTTTGTATACAATATGGGCGCATAGTGCCCACAGATTAACCTAGTAAAAGAATAATGAAGTACTTGGATATATATATATATATATATATATATATATATATATATATATATATATATATATATATATATATACGAATTTTTTATTTTTATAATTATTTCGGTTAGATTGCGAATCCATAGGCAATAATAATTAAAAATAAATATTTTTAAATTTGAATATTATTGTCATGTATGTATTAACAAACTTGTAATTGATTTGAAAATAAATCTATTAATTTAATAAGCAACTTATTTGACTAATAAAGATAGTCAGCAATGATGAACACATTTGTTGCGGGACATACAATATCAAATATAAAAACATGGAAGGCTATGTTTCCTTTATGACAGATTATTGTTTTATTGTTTTTGAATTAGTGTATGGTTCCTAAAAATAAATAAAAATTACAAGAATGTAAAAATTGTGATGAATTTAATAACGGGTAGTTGTTAAAGTTTATACACAGAACAAAATTTGTATTATTATTCGGCAATTAAGAGAATTTATTGGTCGAATAGAAACTTTTTGACGTTGCGTTGGTGTAACCAGCCATCAGTCCTGTATAATAATCACTTGATTTACTTACTTAAAATGAATTCACTTAAATTATATTAAACGTGCTATTTAATTTTTGCCAGAATAAGTGTTATTTGATAAACCATTTGTTTCATAAAATAGTCACATTTACAGTATATTGAGATCATTTTTAATCTGCAATTGTAACTAATCAAATACACTAGCAGCAACTGATTTCAAAGCGTTGTACCATAATTGTTTTCGATAAAAGCTGTGGTTGGATAGCATATATAGTGAAAACTGGCATTATATATGGTGAATCCGCCATTTAACTCTCTGTTTTTTGTTTTATAAATCTCTTCCATTTGGCGTGTATATTGGCATTTGTGCTTTTGTTAAATTCCAGGCAAAATGAAAATGAATCCAGTGAATGCGAGTACATACATTGGGGTCACGGCAAATTAGCTCTACAAACACATGGTAATGAACGAACATCACGACATACATTACACAGCAATGCTAATGTTCGAATCGGACTTCCATTTTTACACTTAGCTCTTGTAGTATCTACATACCACATATTACATAATATATATATTACACAGTTACACAGTTGTTGTTGCGTAAAGCGCTGACCTCCACCACCAAATGGCTCAATTAAAATAACCAAAGTTTATTTTTATGTTGTGCAAATAATTGGGGTTACGTTTATCATTTTTATTTGCTACTATTTATTTTACCAATTATTTTTATGTTGGTTTTTGAACGAATATTCACATTTAACCTATGTTAAAACATCTGATTTTAAAAATGATGTTTTACCAACTGAAAAATAAAGTTTATTCGTTATATAAACTAATGGCTATTTATGTAATTCGTGTTAAAAGTTTTTTTTTTTAACTGGGACGTTAATAAAACAATGCAAGCACTATGGACAAAACAAAATAACTTTTAACGTTAGTTACACAAAAATCTATTTTACAGCCCCGCCGCTTGAAAACTATAACACATATGCTAAGATTGATTAGTTACCGGAAATTTCTAGAATATGCATACGGCAATTAATTGTAAAAAATAATCTTAACAAACAATGAATTAGTCATTTACTTCCAATTTAACTGACGAATTAAAAAAGCTTTGGTAACGTTTATGGACTAGTGTTAAAAGAAATAACTTTTATCATATTCTCCCATAAATTTTAGTTCGCCGTACGAAGTACAGAAGAAGCTAAAGCTTTCGGTCATGTGTCTGTAGAATTCTCGGATCAAAAAATATCCTTAAAAAGGTGTTTGTCTCATCGCCCTGAATCCAAAAATATATATAACTCATATACTTGGATGTTAGTCGTCGCTCGCTCGTCAGACCAAATGTGTGCCCTCTAAAGCATTCGGTGGTATGTCTGTAGCATTCTCGGATCAAAACTTTATTTAATAAAAAAACTGTTTGTCTCATCGCCCTGTATCCAAAAATATATATATAACTTATATAATTGGATGTTAGTCGTCGCTCGCTCGTAAGACCAAATTTGTGCCATCTACTCCTCTGACCGTGCCGGACCGATTCACACCAAATTTGGTACACATATTATTTGACATCTCATTTGAATTCTCTCGCAGTTTATATCCAATCTCCCGTATACTTCCCGAGTTATAGGGCCCCAAAATTTGGAGTCCCCTCTTAAGGGGTCTTTCTGGTTACAAATTTTCAAAAAATCGATAATTATTTTTTTACGGATTTTACTAATAAATATCTTCAAAAACATGATACAAATGGTTTTAGAGCGATATCTTAATTCTAAAACTATTTTTAAGCGTATAGAGTGAGACTCTGTGAGAGAGCATTTTTCGACGCTCTGCTGTGTTTAACATCTGCTTCGATCTGATTCACTCTATATTATGAAGTATTATATTATATTATTATATACATCTATCTAAATAAGTGGGGAGACTGAAAATACCATTAGGATTTCTTTCTATAACACACATCTCGCTTGTTATTACACAACGTGTTAGTCTATAAGCAAAAATTTAAACGCGATTTTCTAGAAACTATGTTTTTTGGGGCTGCGGGCACAATTTAAGAAAAACTACTTGAGCAATTGCTCTAATTTTTGAATATGTTATTGAACACATTTATGGCTATCGCATGAACTAGAATCGTTTTGATTGGTAAAAAATTTTCTGATTTACACCCGATTTTCCACCCTCAAAGATTGGTTTTTTCGAAAAATGGCCACTATTTTCTTAGTTCTTGCTATAACCACTTCAACAAGGAATAATTTTTCAGATCATCCAGTTGCCCAAAATCATGCCCGCAGTCATATTTTTATGTTTTCTTTTTAAATCCATATGTTAAAATAGAAATTTTATTAAAAATCTAAAAAAAACTTTTATAATATTTAAACGTCAATAAACATACCTACAATATTGCAAAAAAATCTAAGACTTTTTCATATTGTTAAAATATGCACTAATATATATATATATATATATATATATATATATATATATATATATATATATATATATATATATATATATATAATAACCCAAAAATGTTTGTATGTGAGTGTGTGTAGAACGCTTTTTTTGTAAAAATGCAAATCGACATAGACAATGTTTTAACCGAAAGTAATGGTTTGCTCTTGCTGTTTTTTGAAAATCTCGAAAACCACTTGGTAGAGGACAAGATTTGGTACGCGTAAAACGCACCAACGCGTAGAGGTCGCCATTAGGTAAGATATGCGTTGCGAGCAGAGGTTTTTATTTAATTAGGTCTTTTGGTTAACAATTTGAAAACATGTTACAGATATAAAAAGTCTTACAATTATTGGTAGATAATATTGTTAAAAAAAAATTTTAGTGTATTTTTAAAAATTCAAGATTATAATATCTAATAATTTTTTTCGGGCTTCGGGTTAACAATATGAAAAAATCTTGACATATAAAATATCTTAGAATTTTTAGTAGAACTTTTGGGTGTTTTATATGTTTTTATAAGGGCAGTATTAAGGGGGACTCTACATTTTAGGGCCCTATAACTCGGGAAGTATACGGGCGATTGGATATAAACTGTGATCAGATTCAACTGGAATGCCAAATAATATGTGTACCAAATTTAGTGTGAATCGCTCTGGTACCTTCAGAGGAGTAGAGGGCACAAATTTGGTCTTATGAGCGACGACTAACATCCAAGTATATAAGCATATATATATATATATATATATATATATATATATATATATATATATATATATATATATATATATATATATATTTGGATTCAGAGCGACGAGACAAACCAATTTTGTTAATTATATTTTAATTTTTATACAAACGACCGATTGCTTTAGCTTCTTCGGTTCTTCGTACGGCGAGCTAAAATGTAAATCCTATAAAAGCTTAAGATATTCAAATTTTAAAGCTCCTTTTTGGTGAGTATTTTTTGTAAATGTATACACATAAATACATTTCGGTAATCATTAATATAATAACCCAGAAATGTTTGTATGTGAGTGTGTATGTGAGTGTGTGTAGAACGCTTATTTTGTAGAAATTCAAATTGACATAGACGGGGATCGAACTCACTCCCTCCACGGTAACAGGCGAGTGTCTTAGCCACCATGCCATGGCGACAGATAAGAATTTTGTATATAAAATCAAATAGTTTATACTGAAATAAAAGACTACACAACAGCAATGAATACATTTCTAATCAAGTAATCTGTCCTACTTACAAATAAAAGGTTATACGTCAGAATAATTCAAATGTCAATTTTAAATATATTCCGAATCTTCAAAATGCATATCGAGTTGTGTACATTGTGCCATTGTGTTTTAGCATAGGAGCCATTATCACTTTTAATACTGCCGTGGCACTGAAAACTCAGAATCTAGCCTGATTATTTGATTCGAAAATAATAACGAATCAAATGTCAAATCATTCAAAGTGTTGTGTAAAAAGGTTTGTAATACACATATTTTTTGAATAATTGATTCAATTAGAAAACAGAAACCGTAAGTAAATTTATAATCCCGATTTTTGTGCAATAATACATGCATGGAGACAGTTTTAATGCACGTGTACAAATGTTCAAAATATTGTTTGTATTATTCAGTTCGCAGTAATACCGCAGGTACAACATTTAATAAAAGCAATAGACAAATTATGAAAGAAAAACCATGCATCTAATTATTCAGTAATATTAAATGTGCATTGTACATTATATCTACAAATAAATGCAGTAAATACATTTATAAATTATATTATAAATTATATAATAAACAAATTCTTGAAGAGTTAATTCAAACATATTTAGACACCTGATTGGCTTGAAAAATATATCAAATTATTAATATTTAATTTCTTTTAGATTTGCTAAACAAACTGAAAGAAAAACCATGTAAGGGTAATCTCTTATTTTTATATGATTTACAAGAAAATTCTCCACCCGTCAAAAATTACCTATATTCTGTGTACCATATGGGCACATATCTATAAAATTTCATAGATTTCTTTAGCGCATAGAAACTCATATTGATTTGTTTCCCAGTAATGTTAGCATTGTATACAATGTAAAATCTAAATATATTCGTGCATAAATCAAATGAAAATTGAATTTGAAACGAAATTCGTATTTGTAAAATATTCAGAGTTACATTAAGCCATGTAATAAATTGTCGCTGTTTTTTAGGAAGAAATAAAAACGATAAAATAAAATTCGCTTTTCATGAGCGGCGCCCTAGAGCAAGCAGGGGTAGTGTATACATACGTGTATAGCTAACGTTCGCAAACGCGCGCTTGAAGCTCATTATACTCACCTGAAACCCAGCAATGCACCCGACCACAAGCGCGACCCGTTATTTACCGTATTCAATAACACAACGGCGGGCGGCTAGTGGCATAGCAGTGCCGCTACGTTACGTTTACGTTACATCGAGCCACCGGTGATTATTGTGAATTGTTTGGCGCATTTTGCACGCACATTTATCTTCATTCAAACGTCGCGTCGCGTCGGTCGCCGTTGTTTTCAGTTGGCATGCGTGTCCGCTCGCTCGGGCACCGACATTCCTCTCATATTTCTATTTCACCTCATTCGTATCCTTTTGATTCTCTTCTTCTCATATTAACCTTTCTTCATTGTGTAAGCAGCGGAACATTTTTATATTCCTTTCCAGCATTTCGGGATAGCATTCTTTCATTTCAGTTCTGCTGTTAAGTTTTTTGAACCTCATGAGATTTATATTATTCAATGTATGGAGTATACATTGAGAAACCACATTAAAATTGTTTGATAACAACATGAATTTTTAATTGAAATAACAAAATATTGTATTAATTCAACTAAGTTAATGTTGTACCAAATTTCGTTTAGTGTAAGCCAATAATTTTATGAATTAGAGCAAAAAAATTAAACTTCCCACTATAAGCAAATCAATTTTTTTTTCTGTGTACACAGTTATTGAATGCAAAATTAACAAGCTTAGGTAATAAGCCTCTAAGCTTTCAGCTCGCTATATAAACAATATATGCGGTGCGAGCAGTGGACTACCCATTCCTACTCCACGCTTGACAAATTAAAAAAATTATATTAAATTATTATGGTCTATGGGTTCACAATTTGAATTAAAATGTTATAGATATAAGAAGTCTTACAAATGCACTTGTAAATTATTTTAATATTCAAAATTATAATATTTTATATTTTTTTATGGTCTTTGGGTTACCAATATGAAGAAATCTTGTAGATATAAAATATCTTAGAATTTATTGTAGAATTTTTGGGTGTTAATTTTTTTGTTAAGGGAAGTATTAAGGGGTGCTCTAAATTTTGGGGCACTATAACCTGGGCAGTATGCAAGCGATTGGATTTTAGCTGCGAGCGAATTCAAATGGGATGCCATATAATATATGTAATAAATTTGGTTTAAACCACTTGGGTATCTTCAGAGAAGTAGAGGGCACTAATTTGGTTTGGAGGTATATATGTTTATGGATTCAGGACGACGAGACAAAAACTCTTTGTTCAAAGAATATTTTGATCCAGGAATGCTACAGGCACACACCCGAATGCGCTAGCTCTTCTGTACTGAAGTGGCCTTCATTCGATTTTCTTATCCTTTTCGTATCTGTATTTATAATAATGTTTTATTTTGTTTAAAGATCATTACTATTGCTATGAATTAATATATATATATATATATATATATATATATATATATATATATATATATATATGTATAATCGTAATTGAAATTATTATTTTATGTTTACATTTTGTTAGTTATAATATATATATATATATATATATATATATATATATATATATATATATATATATATATATATACATATATATATATATATATATATATATATATATATATATATATATATGTATATATATATATATATATATATATATATATATATATATATATATATATATATATATATGTATATATATATATATATATATATATATATATATATATATATATATATATATATATATATATTACAACTAAGAAAATGTAAATATAAAATAATCATTTCAATAACGAGTATACAGTAAGGGGCACATTTTTTAAACAAAAGTTGCTAAAAATCTTAATATGGAATAATGTATTTCTGTCCTTAAGGTTGTGTCTATAATTTCAAACTACACACAATAATTAGCTTAGAACTGGAATGTAATCACAATAAATCAACAAGTTCCTGTAAATATGCGTGTGATTTTTCAATACAAATGTCTGTTTTGGATAGAATTGTTCCATTTCATTCGAATTATTTACCAAACAAATTGAAATTAATGTGTGTGGAAAAATATCATTAAAATTTAAATTATGCGGATTTGTTCCGTATTTGTTTTCATATTCGTTGTCATATTGTTTTAGAATGAACAATGACAAAAATAATAGCCGTACAACTGTTTGGAATTTGTTTCTCAACCGGAGCGCATAATTTTGTTTGTTTGGTTCACATCCAAATATTAATTTAAACATTTGTACTGTTCTCTAAAAGTTATTAATGGCCCAATACGAACATCTTTTAACAGATTTATACGGACCCAGAGCTTTCAGTTCAAGATAATGATTCTAATACTTATTATCTCATTTCTTCCGGCTTTTCCAACCAAACCAGAATAGCGTGTTAGTAGCTTTTGTTTGTGAATTTAGTGTTACCCTGAACAAGTTAGCAACATTGTCAAAAGAATAAAAATATTACATGCGAGTATTTCAATTTCCTGTTTATTTTTTTATTTTTATTGTTTTATTTTCTTCTATTTAAACATTGGTTTCAAGATTGTTATTTTCCTTGTTTGTGTTGAGTTTGGTGTAGTTTTCATATTTCTAGTACGTAGAATATTAAAAACAGTTTTTACTTTGATATCTTTCATTCTTTCTTTGTTTTAACTATCATCTTTTTGTTATACAGTTTCTATTTGTTATTATAGTAATTTGTGATTTTGTGGTAGGTTGCAGGGTGAGTAAGCGATATAAACTAACGGTCCAAACAGGTAATACTGTTAAATTTTATAATTTATTCTTTCAAACAAGCTTAGGTACAACGCACCCAAGCGTCCAGCTCAAGTTATAAGTAATATATGCGATGCGAGCAGTGGTTTTTAATAATTATGGCCTTTTGGTAAACAATTTGAAAAAAAATGTTATAAATATAAAAAGTCTTACAATTTTTTGTAGATTACTTTGATAAAAAGAAATTTTTGTGCATATTTTTAAATTCAAAGTTATAATATTTCATAATTTCTTAATGAAAAAATCTTGTTGAAATAAAATATCTTAGCATTATAATTATAATTTTTAGGTGTTTTAATAATTTTTATAAGGGCAGTATAAAGTGGGCTCCACATTTTGGGGCCCTATAACTCGGGAAGTATACAGGCGATTGAATTTTGAAATAATTTGGTTCAAATCGCTTCAGTACTACAGAGGTGTAGAGGGCGCAAATTTGGTCTTACGAGCGAGCGACGATTAACATTCAAGTATATATGTTATATATATTGTTGGAATGAGAGTGACAAGGCAAACACTTTTTTTAAAAGAAATTTCTTGATCCGAGAATGCTACAGGCACACGACCGAATGCTTTAGCTTCGTCGGTACTTCGTACGGCGAGCTAAAAACGTTCTACACATATATACATCATACAGCATAAAGGTTACAAAATGTCAATTGGATTTCAGTATTCTCACAAATCATTCATATTTTATATATTACGAATAATATTTTACTTCGCCGTAAAATTCTCGTCAAAGAAAATTCAGCGTAGATATATACACAGAAAATGTGTTTCAGTTCGTCTTAGAAATCGTTATTAAAGAACCTTATACCGTATAAATCATCTACTGTGTACAATAAAAGCCACAGAAATGTTTTGATTTCAAAATTTCTGGAGAGCAATTATATATTTTAGCCAATATTGTTTGTATATATATTTATTTATATATCAGATACCTTTCTGTAGTACGTACCAAAATGATCATAATCAGCATAGAAATATAAGAAAATGCAACATAATAATGTCAATTTTAATAAATTTTGCCATTTGATGATATTTTATCAAGTTTGTAGGATCTACATACCCTGAAGTAGACTGTTGACCTGTCATGGTTTTGGTGAATTGGCGTAGAGTACATTATACAGTACGATATTTCAAAATATTATAGTGGCGTAAAAGATTTGCACAATGGCGCGATTCATTTAAAATAATTAGTTTGCAATATTCCTTCATGATTAAATTTGAAATTTAAAATATTTATGCTCGCCAATCAAGTTCCTAAATATGTTCAAGATTGTTGGATAATTTTTTTGATTAAAATACCGATACCTATATTCCCGCTAACATCAAATTCAAAGCAACCTGCTTGCAGTTAGTTTGTCATACAGTTTTTTTTTTATATAAGTAAGGCGTATATGTAAAATTAATCATAGTTAACCTTGTTTATAATTGAATTTATTTTGCAATTGGTGATCTATTCAGAGGTGAAAAGATATAGGTACTTTCTGTTTTATCAAAATTAATTCTCAGCTCCCAATTTGCATGAATTTTAAATGTACAATTTTTCTTGTAGGTGTAACAAATGTGTGTAGCTATAGTAGTAGATTCGTTGGCGTCGAGACGGCGACGGACGCTACGTGGTTGTGTTCTAAAGGACTGCAGAGTCGAGCGCAGGTGGATCTCCGCTCTCCAGTTACGTGCTTCACAGAAAGGTAAGTCCTCTGAGAATTTAACCACATTAAAGTTGATTATTTTTGCCAGGAAATTGTGCTGATGATTTATTAAAATTTCTTTATGTTTCTCGCGGTAATTAACGAATAATTAAACACCATCAAACTAACTAATATCTGCGCATGTACATCACATTTATTCACTTAAAGATTCCCACCATTCCGTTAGATGTTTTCGTACTATATAATCATGATTTGAAACTTGAACTTATAGGCATCTGCTATTGAAGGATCTAGATATCTGCAACGCCGAATTAATATTGCAGTAATTTTATTTTTAGAAAATATAAATATGAAATTTATTAATAAGTTTTTTGAGATATGCGTAAAAATTTACGGCTTTATTATTTTACAAAAATATAAACACAAAATACATTACATATGCTGTTCAAAATTCCTTAACTTATTTTTAAGATTAATTAATTAATAAACAAGCTTAAGTACAACGCACCTATGCCTTATAAGTCGTAATATATGCGATGCGATCATCGACCTTTGTAAATTAAAAAAGTAATTGTCTTTAATTATTATGGCCGTTTGATTAACAATTTAAAAAAATGTTATAGATATTAAAAGTCTTACAATTTATTGTTCACTATTTTGATATCATTAATATAATTACCCAGAAATGTATGTGTATAAGTGTGTATGTGTAGAACGCTTTTTTTTATAAAAATACAAATTGGCATAGACGGGGATCGAACTCACGACCTCCAGGGTGAAAGGCATGACTTCTACCACTGCGCCATGGCGACTGCTAATAATTTTATTAAAAAAAATCAAATAGTTTATACTGAAATAAAACAATCCCTGCAAAATGTTACTGCTCTACGTACGTTACATTCTTAACGTACAGACACACACACTATAATAAAGACATAGACATATACTTAATAGGTGGAATAGCATCTTTTTTTATTAGCTCGCCGTACGAAGTACAGAAGAAGCTAAAGCATTCGGTCGTGTGTCTGAAGCATTCTCGGATCAAAAAATTTCCTTTACAAAAAGTATTTGTCTCGTCGCCTTGATTCCAAAAATATATATAACATATAACGGTAAGAGGCGAGAGTCTTAGCCATCACACTAATAAGTGCTAATAGTTCAGTACGCGTATAATTTAGCGGCATAACTTTGTTCTAGAACGTGTGTATTATTCTGATATCTATGGCGAGAGGTTTGTGGTCCACTGAAACTTTGTGTGTTTGTGAAAACGTCGACACAACGGATTCAAAGTTTGTAATGAATGGAGTGTTTATATATACGGTTTGCACTTTTACTACATTATTCACTTGTTTACACGTTCAATTTACACACCAGCTAGCACATTTAAAAATGCACTGTTACATGTTAAATTAGTAACATACACACAAAAAACTAACAACTGTGTATTTACTTTGTATCAGGACCAACTTCATATATGCAACATGCAAAAGATCATTACATACTTGATTTTAGGGGTGCAACTGACTTTCTGTTCACTTACCTATATAATTAATAATGACGAAAGCTTTCGCGGTACGGAACTATAACATATTTTCTATTTGCTCGAGTTAGAGGAAAAGTATTTTTAATAGAAAGTGATATATTAAAATTTCTAGCAACTTAGGTTTGAATTTTTTTACTATCTTATATGTAATAAGGAAAAATTTCGAACATGATATTTCAAAGAATATACAAGATTTGAACCTCCCGTATCAAATAAATATTATATTTGCATATATTTATAAAGTAAATTACTAAATAACCATCTATATTTTATATTGAGGAAACATTATTTTATAAACTTTTATACTTTCATTAATTAAACTAACGTGCCTACTAAGGTAAAGTGCTCTTACCAAAATTATGTTATTTATCTTATCGAACGCGGTATATGAATCCGAACTTTGTTTAACTTTTATAAAATAGCTTTTTCACTTAATAGTACAAAGAGAGTGGGTGGAATCCAATTTGCAGTCAGATAAGAAAATTAGCTTTGGAAAGTAATTAAAATATTTTACAAATGCAAAGTTTTGTTATTAAATGTCTATATCAGAGTTTCTGTCGGAGTTTTAATCACTAAGGCATTTCTGTCTTCATTGCAAGTAAGTGTCTCATCGTCAATGAATTGTGAAAATAAATAGTATAACATTTGATATCGCAAGGAGTCTATATACAAGTATTGACACAAAGGCCTACAACTCGTCGAATCGATGACTTATTGACAATCACCACGGATTTATTTTTATTATTTCATAATAATTATCAATTTTACGAAGAAAGCATTTTTATATTCGCAAATTAATACGAAATATTTAATTTTTTAATGGAAACTGCAATCAAATCTATTAGATAATTGCTAATTTTGGCTCGTCGTACGATAGTACAAGACAGCTAGAGTGTTTGGTATTGTGTCTGTAACATTTTCGGATCATTTTTTTTTTATTAACAAACAGTGTTTGTCTCGTCACCTTGATTACGAAATTGTATATAACTTGTATCATTGGATTATGTCGCTCGCTCGTTCGTAACACCAACTTTGAGGAACCAAGCCGATTTTTATGAAATTTCCTTGCCCGTAAAGTTCCGCTCGCATTTTAAATTCAATCGTCTGCACAAGTCTGGAGTAATTGGGCCCCAAAAATTGGAGCCCTCCTAAATACTGCCCCTAATCAACTTTCAATTTTTTACTAGAAATTCTAAGATATTTTATGTCGACAAAGTGTTTTCAAATTGTGAGCCTAGAGGCTGTAAAAAGAATAAAATAAAAATATTTTTATATATATATCAAAGAAAACTTCAATAAATATAAGACATTTTATATTTATAATGTTTTTACAGATTGTGAACCTGAAGGTCAAAAAGAAATTATTAATAATAATATTACTGAAATTCAAAATGTTGTTGTTTGATGCTTGGATGATTGCAACAATAAATTTTATACTCTAATAATTGCTACCGCATTTAGTATTGTATTTATTGAAATTAGGCTCGCTGGTGTGGCGAGCTGGAAACACTGGTGCATACTGTACGATGAGTAAAAAATGTAATTTCAAAAATCTTAGAACAAAGTGACAATAGAGCGTTGTACACTGTGTAATAAAACAATATTGAAACTGTAATGAAATTAGAATGCAGATGAAAATCCTTAGTGTGCATGACAACGTGTAATAATAATATAGCGCGCTGTGAAAGATAATCCGAAGATATCATGCATACAGTAAGCGCGCAATACTAGTGTCTTCTAGAACGACAGCTTGCCTTCAGGGACAGTCGAAATTTCATACAATAACCGTTGCTTGTACAGTTTCCGCGCTTTTTAGCTAGCGTTAATAGAATTTATTACTTAATAATCTTCGAATATTGAATCTTTGGACGACCGACCGACTGAGTGAGTGAACGAACGAACGAACAAACGTTGTCATGGCATGCTACAGCAAACGAGAATTTCCGGGACATTGGCAGAGATGGCAAAATCAAATTACGCGTATAGAGAGAGTATATCGCAGTAGGCTGCTAGCTGCTTTGGGAATGATGCTATCTTTGTCAGTGATGAAAGATGATGGCCACTCTTCTGCTCTGCTTCCTAGTGTAATATTATATCAACGTACCGGACTGACAAAAATGAGGCCTTGTTCTTCCGACCCTCCACTTCCCTTACATTGATATTAAAATTTCATGATGGACTTTTAATATTCACTTTCCACTTGCGTTTAGCATTCCAGATCCATTTGCGATTTAAATAACGGCCAACGACGCTCCAGCAATACGCAAACAGTTGACATAAACAGCGCACTAAAACGTTCTTTTGCACTATCCAATATTGTGCTTTAAGTCAAAAGTGAAATACTTAAAGAAATTTGAATTTTTACATATCATGCCAATTAATACTAATGCTGCAATTCTATAATTTTAGACAAATTAAAGACTGCTATTTCAATTCCATACAGATTTTCAGCTCGCCGTACAAACAACAGAAGAGCTAAAACACTCGTTCGTGTATCTGTAATTGGTATTTTTCTAAAAGGACATTGACCACCTTGAAGATTGGCTTAAATTGTACGAACGAGACGAATTTTAAAGTTGGTACCATTGATATCCGCTCTTAAAATTCAATTTTCAATGGAAAAAAGGTGATTTGCAATAGTCATCTTGGGGAGGAAATTGACACTCGTACTAAGTAATGGAAAATTCCGCCGCGTTTCGTTGTGCCACGAGCGAAACATTTGTGTTCGCGAACAGTGAATTGAAGAAAACAAATTCTGCCTTGATGATGCGGAGCGTAATAGATTCCGCATTAATTTCTATGGATCTGAGTATTCCTTGTGACTGTCCTGTATGATTAAAAAGAGTTTGGTTTTTGAGTATTTATTCCAAAACCGTTTCTTTTCAAATTAATATGTCCACAGAATATTATCTACAAATATAATTTAGATCCAGTCGAACGAAGAATGAAGGAACTTCAAAATGCTCAAATGTTACACATTATTTAATTATTATAATAAATGTAGGTCTTTACATGGACATTCTTACATATACTCGTACTACATTTGAATTTCTTATTGTTTTGTGATTACTTTTTACCCATTCTAAAATAAACCATATTGAATATTAACCGATTGAAGAACATATAATTTTCGAAATTTCTCGAGCATTGATATACGGAACGTGTTTTTGTTCCATTATTAAAATTTAGCTTCACGAAATTTCAAAACTATTCATATATAAATGTATTCGTTATAGTGTTGAACCTAGTTTTATATTATTTGCATATTTTTTTTAACAACAGAAATTCATTACACACAATCTTTATTTTTATTTCAAATATATATATATAAAAAAATAATAATATCAGTAATAGCTTCGATTTATAAAGAATTATAATTATAAAAATTGCAATTTATTAGAGAATGTACCATTCTCTTTAGGAGAAAACTTTTAAAATAAGAGATGTTAAAAATTAGAATATCTTCAGTTTTTATATTTTTAAGTTTTCTGTAAATGCAGCCCGTGCCAAGATAGTTAAAAAATGACATGAGTAAACGAGCACTTTCGATCGAAATATCCTTTTCAAAATAGGAGATTTTATATTCTAGGGAACGCAAATCTTAAATTCAAAACATCATATTTTTACGTTGAACGGTATAGGCTGTAGAGCGTTCACAGACACACCGATATCATTAAGGAGATAATTAAAATGGATTCAGGGTCCCTTAAAATGAATATTTCCAATAAAATTCGAGATCGTTTTTCTTTGTGATTCCTGTACTTACTTATTACTTCGTTAAAGAAAGTAAAAACATTAAATAACATATTACTACCACAGATTTAACAAACATATGGACAAACAGGATTGTGGAGTGTCCAACAATTCAATACCCAACAATGAAGGCAATTTTAAATGAGAGTTTTTCGATCTGATTGTATTAATAATTAACGATTGATTTATGATGTTCAATTTTTTATAAATGCGTATGAAAAATGTACCGCAATGCAAAGTTAACAAGCTTAGGTACAACGCATCTATGCGTCCAGCTCGCCTTAAAAGTAATATAAGCGATGCGAGCAACGGTTTTTAATTATTATGGCATTTTGGTTTTAAATTTGAAAAAATGCCATAGATATAGAAAGTCTTAAATTTTTTTGTAGATTATTTTGATGAAAAATATTTTGTAGTTCATATTTTAAACTTCAAATTAATAATATTTAATAATTTTGTATGACCTTTGGGTTAATAATATGAAAACATCATGTAGACATAAAATATCTTAGAATTTTTTGTAGAATTTTTGGGTGTTTTAATATTTTTTCTAAGGGCTGCAAATCAATATTACGAATATAGTTTTGAAATGATTTTTGTGAAACCTGCTATTTGCATCAATCAGTATTTTGATTGCAATTGATAATAGCAATTGATGCTTAAGTCCTGCCACCTCGACAAGGTTGATTCCACGTCGGCAGGGACTCGTCTCCCCCCTGAAATTTGGGGGGAGACCCCCCCTCCTGCTTCTTCTCGACGCCTCAACAACGCTAACTCATTTAAGGATAAGCACGCCGACCGAACTTAAAGTTCGTTTTACGAAGGACTTACACGACTTGGATCAGTACAGGAAGCGCCGTCGGCCGCTAACTGGTGACCGAGCACCGTTGATTATAACGTTACTAAAGTGCGAATTATTTGATGTATTCGCGACTCCGTTGGGTGCTATTACATTTAATTCCATTTATTCAACACTTAAGTAAGAGTTTGTTTCTAACCTCGGAATACTCAAATTCTATGGTCTTTTTGCGCGCTACGACGTGATTTTATACGCCAACAGGAGATCGCACGGGGCACTCTGAATATTTTGAGTACCCTTTTTGCAAACATTTACATAACTGTGAATACCCCTTAAAGTTCAAAATTTGGTGCACCATACACAGCTGTAAAAGAGTAATATATATATTAATACAAATTAAATTAAATACTCGTAGGGCGCTACTGTAGACCTGAAAAAAAAACGATGACCGCCTTATAGATGGCCGCCCCTAATACAAATGTTACATACTTTATTAATTGGAAATTCGGGTTTGGGAAATATTTTTGGGCAATCTTTACAAAGTGTTTAATCAAATTCGGTTGTAACTGAGATACGTGGCCTTAGAAGTTAGAACCGCAATCATTTCCATTCATACCACACACAACTTACCTCACACAGCATACCACGCACAGCATACCAAACGAATGTATCCTGTGTTTCGTCCCACAGGAGACGCGGCAAAAGTTTCAGGACAAATCAGAACGGACACATTGTAATGATTGCTGTTTGTTTATTTGGGTATAGAAATGTTAACAATTAGCGCCTTTAAATCGTCGATTTTACTTTGATATCGATATCGTAAATAATACCCACGGTCTTGATGTATGGCACACCTCGACTGGAACTAGAACACAACCGTCTGCTTGACTCGCTGTTTCACTTCTATCTATAAATGTTCATTGTGTTATACTATTGTATAACTATAGGTATGGTTAGGTTGTATTTATTAAAATCAAGTTTTTCAACATGAAGACACATTCAATAATTATGTGACCAAATGTTGATAGTGAAACTAGTTATTATAATGCTTCTACATTTTAGTTACGTATTCACTGTTAATTGTTTATGACGATTTGAAACATTGACAAGTATAGAAGAGCTGTGGCATTCGGTCGTGGCATTACTAAATATTTTTAATGAAACTTCTCGATACTCGATACAAAGCTAATTCATTTCTGTTACGTATTAGCGAATAAATGTTTAGGCCAAATAAAGATATTGTTTAAGCAACTACAACATGTTTAGTTCCCCGTACAAGTACAGATGTGCTATATTCATATACATACATACATACATATATATAAATATATATATATATATATATATATATATATATATATATATATATATATATATATGTATATATATTAGGGTGGGTCGAAAAAAGTCGATTTTTTCAAATCACCGATGGCCCCCCCTAGAACATTAGATTTACATAAAATGAAAAGATTTTCATGCTAATCAAATTCTTTTTAACTGAATCTGGCCAAGCGCACGAGCATCAAAAATGGCAATTTTTGCACTTTTTTTTACATTTTAATCTCCAAAAAATGTAAATGTACTCAAATCAACTTCTGAATGACATGTACCAACGCGTATTAAGTTCTCTATACGGCAGTCATACTTACTTGCATAAGCAAACATGTTTCTTCCAGTGACAGTGCTCTAAACATGGCAAAAATTCGAATTTTTTCGATTTCCGTTTTTTTTTTTTCAATTTTATTAGTTTTCCTTCAAGTCTTGGCGATTTTTTCATCAATTAAAACGATTTCCATATATGTTTTGATCACGGGATGCAAGCTTCTCAATTATCATGTAACTTTTGAAAATGACTTCTAGTAATTTAGTTGACAATCAGGATATTATAAGGGCAGTATTAAGGGGGACTCTACATTTTAGGGCCCTATTACTCGAGAATTATACGGGCGATTAGATATGAACTGGGAGCGGATTTAAATGGGATGTCAAATAATATGTGTACCAAATTTGGTGTGAATCGCTCTTCAGAGGAGTAGAGGGCACAAATTTGGTCTTATGAACGACCGAGCGTGCGACGACTTACATCCAAGTATATAAGTTCTATATATTTTTGGATTCAGGGCGACGAGACAATCACTTTTTCTTTATGAAACACACGAGCGAATGCTTTAGCTTCTTCGGTACTTCGTACGGCGAGGTAAAAACCGACCATCATCCATATCCCAGAACCTTAGTGGGTGTATCATATAATAATGTTAATAACAGCATAATCATATAATTATTAATTATTCTATATTTCAAAGTAAATTGATTCCTCTTTTATGGTTGAAATTATGATAGTAATTTAAATTTAAATAATTTATATAATTTGTTTGTAGAAACTATTGTGGTAATTTTACATGTAAGAAGACACCTTTCAATAAAGCTCCGGATGTATAGGATATATCGAATTTTAAATGGGACCACCAGGAATCGCACACTCAACATTTGTACCAAATATAGTTCAAATCGCTCTGGCCAGCACCGTCAGGGAAGAACAGGCCACATTCGATCCTAGGATCACGCGAGCGACATACATCCTGGAAGTAATTCATTCGACAGTAACAAATTTGAATACACTTAAAATCAATCTTGTACTTTCATAGGAAATGCGGCCACTAACTCGGATCTTATGACCGACCAAGTAATCGTCTTACAAGTGTAAAAGTTATAGTCATTATCTGATTACGGAACACGAAAACAAATTGCTGGGCCCAGGAATGTTATAGATACTTGACTAAACATTTTAGCTCTTTTATTAAGAAAGTTACATTATTCCAATAATATGAAAATACTTATGAATACATATGAACTCCGAATAATATCCCCAAAATCATCTATATCCGAACCGGAAGATCATTGTGTAAATTCGCCTCGTCTGTCCCACTTCAATTATGTAAACCCGAATGAATACCTATCACTACCATCACCGAAACGAGCCTATTTTGGTGACAAGGGAGAAATATCATCTTCTGCTACACGTTGCTGATCATGTCATCATCATCAACATCATGGCGCGGTGGATGACACTTGAGCAACTGTTGTAAAGTGATGACGTCACCGTCAGATAAATACAGTTATCGATAGTGGGGACGAGGCGGACACTCCACGTGTAGGAGGCAATAATGCTGATGAGGCTTTGACCGACCAGGAGGGTATCGGCTATTATGCTTGTGCAAAGTAGAGAAATGGGAAGAGAGCAAGAACAGTGCATATCTCGCGTCACCTTTCCTTATTATGCTGTTGAGTTTTGTCAATAAGATAAAGTCTGCGCAGGTCTTTCATTGAAAGTAGTGTGTCTGTTAATTGAATAGGAGTCTTAATATACCTTCCACTTGAACGCTACTCCGGCAGAGATAATTTGCAAGATGGATTTCTAAAATTAGATGGTTGGTGCATCGAGTGCCCAGCGGAGTGCATTCAGTGGTAGAACAAAAGAGACTACTGTGCAAATGCAACTACAACAAAAAGATAGCATACAAACATAATCAATACAATTTGTAGTACGTTATAGAGAATTAAAAACATTACAAATATATAGTGTATAAATTATGAAATTGCAAATCTTAGTAGAAAGGTAAGCAGCTGGTAAACTCTCAGCTATTTTAAAGAAAATATTAATTAGACTAAAGGGGAAAAATGTAAGTATAGGTAACTAAATTATAATTTTATTAGTAAAATTCACTAAAATTGTATCTAAACTTAGAAAATGATCTTATAATTATTTTAACAAAAGTAAGGAGGTTACTTAAGAGGGCATATACCATTTCTGTTTTCAAAAAATCGTTTTATTTACATATTCTTTTAGAAAATCTATTTAAGAATTCGATTTTCGAATCCGATTATCGAAATTCGATTTATTACAAAAGTTACAGCGGATTAGGTCGAGCAACCTCCGAGCGCTACCTTCACGCGCTTTCTAGTTGGCCCTGTTTGCTTTGTTTTGAGGTTACCTATCAGTGAAATTCAGACACGTATTGCGATGAGCACTCGTAAAGGTTTGCGGTTATTATAAAATATCGGTACATTTCGAACCGATAGACCGGACAAACGTAAGCCGCCGCAAATATAGAGCTTGGAATCGAAATCTGAGACAACTTTTAATACATTTTTCACAAAACTATGTTTATATTTACAGTTCCCAGGATATTTTTTAAACGGTTTATCCAATCGTTTTGATTTTTCCCCCTCGTAGCTTATAAAATTGGTTATTGTTTGACGGATTTCTTACAGAAATTTTAAGTTTTTCTATTTTTTTAACACAAATGATTAGGATTGATATGAAGATTTGTTGCATGAAACACTATTCACATATTTCGAAGGACCATTTGTTTTATTGAACTCTATACATCACAATATGTTTATATATTTGATTTAGAATATAATTATATGCACTTTTACAATTATGATAATATTTTTGTGTATGTTTGTTATTATGACAATTGTATATGAAGATTTGTTGCAATGAAACACTATTCACATATTTCGAAGGACCATTTGTTTTATTGAACACTATACATCGCAATATGTTTATATATTTGTTTTAGAATATAATTATATGCACTTTTACAATAATGATAATATTTTTATGTATGTTTGTGACAATTGTATATCTCTCTATTGTTTTGGTTTTGATTTTGGTTTTGTTTTTGTTTCTTCTTTATAGCAGGGTTGCCGTTCTGCTGCTGTGTTGCAATATCGAACAACAAATGATTACGAAAAAATGAGACGTTTCATTTAAGGGGGTAGTACACTGTGATGTTTCAAAAAAATGTTTTTTTTTTTGCTTAAAATGCGATTTTCTAAAAAAGAGCATTTGAGCTTACGGGAAAAATGAAACTTTATCTTTAAACGCGTTTATCTCGAAACTGGTTTTTTTCAAATTTGCGTGGGAAATAACTCTAAACAATTTACATTAAATTTGGATTTCGCCTAGGTTTTCTTGTTCAGAATTAAATTCTGCTTAGAAATACGTATCCATAATTTCGATTTTTTCAAAAATGGATTTTTAATCCACGATTTTGTAAGCATTTTTTGGGTGACAAAATTGACTTTTTTTTTCATATGGCCACAACTTTTGAAAAAATCCATTTAAAAAAAATCGGAATACGTATTTTTAACCGAAATATCATTACTAATCAGGATTTAGTTCGATTTTTGTACCAGGATCACATGGGAAGGAGTATTTTACCACGCAGATTTTGGTCTTCCGCGCGAGGACGTCCGCGCGACCTGGTGTACCGGCCACGGAGGGCCGCCAATGAACTTGCAAAAAATACAAATTATAGATCAGAATATGATTAACAAATGGGTTACAAAACATTTGCCCTCCTTGAGAGTTTTAAAGCCAAAAAAAATTAACGAAAATGACTTACTTTTCCGACGTACACAGTGTACTACCCCCTTAACTGAGCTCGAAAAAATTCTGGGAACCGTGCCCCTCTGTATTTTAAACGCAAAAGGGTTTAGGGGGCGGACTACAGGGGTAACAGAGATGAAAAAAAATTTTTTTTAAAGAGAAATACATGCTCTATAAATTGCAAAAATTTCATTCGTCAAAAAAAAAATCAAGAAAATAGGCTACTTTTAGGCGTTAGATAAATAATATACATCTTCACTTTTTGAATATCCTATATTTACCTACGCACCAAAAATCAGCTTCATAAACGTTCTCAAAAGTTACATGTGTTCCTACATTTGTACGGGTTACCGCACTAAATATAAATTCTAAATATATTTACTCTCCTTAAATATTTGCTTATCTTTATAGCAAATAAAAATACACCTCATAAAATAAAAATGTTTTACTGTCGGATATACCTAAACATCCAAGTATATGAGTTATATATATTTTTAGAATCAGGGCGATTAGACAAATACTTCTTGTTAAGGACATTTTTTGATCCGATAATGCTACAAACACACGACCGAATGCTTTAGCTTCTTCAGTATTTCATACGGCGAGCTAAAAAGATGTCCATATATTGTATGAAAAAGTTCACTCTGTACAAAATATAATAAAAATATCTGGATATATATATATATATATATATATATATATATATATATATATATATATATATATATATATATATCTAGTGGAAACTGCGTAAAAGAAAGTTGAGTGCAGGCCACTCCAGATATTTTTTTTCTGTGTAGACATCTATAGGCAACTTCTTGTACTTTGTATTTTCTCACGAATGTCCACTGTTTATTATTTCAATATTGTTTATAAATGTGGGTAAATACATATGGATGGTGGTAGGTGTTGGAAACATTTGATATGTATTTTCATTATCTTAAATCAGGGATATTATAATGGATTTATTTATAGAAAAACAATATTGCGTGTTGAATTGTACAATATTTTACAAAATCACTTTCAGTAAATAGATTTTTCATTTACGTACAAAGGTTTTATATATCTCGATGGCATCGATATGTTAATATTTGTTCTTTTATTATGTATCTATTATATACATCATAATGTAATGCAATGTTCGTATAGATTAGTTTGTAATTGTATAATAGTGTAATACCGATATAACTTTAAAAATAAGTTAGGCAAATGTAAAGTGTTCGAAATTGTTAGAGAACTCTTTGACATGTAAGGCATATGCTGTCGGTAAACAAAGTTTGGCACATGGAATGAGCAGAGGGCATTAGTAATGTGACGTTTGGCTTAACTTTGATTCTACATGAAGTTTCTTGTAAACTACGGCTGTAACTACAACATTAGCGAGACTGCCTTTAATAACTGTTAAAGGGGAGGTACTACAACTTTATTTTTTTGGGTCACATTATAGATTTTTAGCTCGCCGTACGAAGTACCAAAGAAGCTAAAGCATTTAGTCGTGTGTCCGTAGCATTGTCGGATCAAAACATTTATTAAACTAAAAGTGTTTGTGTCGTCGCCCTGAATCCAGAAATATATATATATATATATATATATATATATATATATAACTTATATACTTGGATGTTAGTCGTCGCTCGCTCGTAAGACCAAATTTGTGACCTATACTCCTCTGAAGGTACTGAAGCGATTCACAGCAGATCCACACGATTCCACAAAATCATTTGAATCCATTCGCTGTTTAAATCCAATCGCCTGTATACTTCCCTCTTAATACTGCCCTTATACACCTAAAATTTTTACTAATAATTCTAAGATATTTTATATCTACAAGATTTTTACACATTGTTAACAATAAGCCCGAAAAAAAAAAAATTAATGAAATTTTAACAATAGCCATCTAAGATAATGTACTACACAAAAGGTTATGTCTTTTGCGACAGTGGCGCCATAGGCCGGTAAGGCTAAGTACTTGAAGCAAAATAATTAAATTTAAATATTTTAGCTTAGTTAAAATTGCAATTCATTTAAAATTTTAATTAGATTATTTTATAGCATCTTTGTATAAACATGTAGTTTGTTGAAAGTTTATATTGAATGACTGCAAAGACCCAGGAAAGATTTATATTGAACTAACAATGGCTCGAGTCGAAATGAAGTAGTAATGGTAGGTACATTTCAGTCAATAAGTCCTTGTCGATGAGGAGTTAAAGTATAAATTAGGGCGACCATCACTTCCTGCAGTTGTACGACAATCGCTAGCGAAATGCTACGAGCCCAACTTCAATGAATCCAATTAGAAACTTGTAGATAAATAGGCTGGCACTTGGCAGCATCAGTCACCCGTAAAGAAGGCGAACATCACGCAGTAGCGTGTAGCGTTAATTTTACGCAGCAGCATCAGTCGAAAGCACAACACTGTGTGAAAGTTACTTTGAATTGACATTGTTTGTTTGTCTGCTGGTTTATGCGAAACTAATTCACCCGCATTTTTAGCTCGTCTTACGATAGCACAATACAGCTATAGTGATTGGTCGTGTGTCTGTAACATACTCCTTGTATGTTCACTCGAATCTAAATATATAATATACAAGTTTAGGTACAGCGCACCTACGTATGCGTTCAGCTCACCTTATAAATAATATTTGCGATGCGTCCTTCATCCTCGTTATTAAAGTGTACAGAAAATAGAGGAATCTTAATTTTTGCGATGCGATGCCGGGCGGTTTGTAAAATGTAGAGGAACCCCAGTTATCAAAATGCAATTTGCGCAATATTTGTTGTATTTAATTAAAATATATATATATATATAAATATGCACGAATATACAATTTTATCTGGTTTATGCAACAATTTCCGAAAATATGCAAAATGAAAATCGGATTTCTACATTTTCTTGACATATCTATATTATAGAATATGCATATAATTTCGTGCCCTTCTTATAAAATATGCATTTATTTCAAATTTTGTGTATGTAAGTTCGTAAGTATATAGCTGACCTAATAAACAAGCTTAGGTACAACGCACCTAAGCATCCAGCTTATTTTATGAGTAATATATACGATGCGAGCAGTGGTTCTTAATTATTATGGCCTTTTGGTTAACAATTTAAATAAATTTTATGGATATAAAAAGACTTGCAATTTTTTGTAGATTATATTGATTAAAAAGAAAAACTAGTCCATATTTTAAAAGTATATAGCTGACCTAATAAACAAGCTTAGGTACAACGTACCTAAGCATGCAGCTTATTTTATGAGTAATATATATGATGCGAGCAGCGGATCTTAATTATTATGGCCTTTTGGTTAATTTTTTTTTAAATGTTATATATATATAAAGAGACTTACAATTTCTTGTAGATTATATTGATTAAAAAGAAATGTTAGTGTATATTTTAAAATTCAAAATTATAATATTTAATAATTGTTGGTGGCCTTTAGCATAACAATATGAAAAAATCTTATACATATAAAACATTTCAGAATTATCAGCAAAATATTCGGTAATTTTAATTATTTTTATAAGGGCAGTATTAAAGGGGGCTCTACATTTTAGGGTCTTATTACTCAGAAAGTATACAGGAGATTGGTTTTAAACTGCGAATGGGTTCAAAAGGGATGATAAATAATATACGTACCAAATTTGGTGTGAATCGCTTCGGTACCTTCAGAGGCACAAATTTGGTCCTACGAGCGACGACTAACATCCAAGTATATAAGATATAGATATTTTTGGATTCAGTGCGACGAGTCAAACAGTCTTTGTTAATGAAATTTTTTTATCCGAGAATGCTACAGACACACGACCGAATGCTTTAGCTTCTGCGTTACTTCTTACGACGAGCTAAAAATAATAATTATGTCCTAGACAGATTTTGTGTGTTTGAATGTATATAGGATAGATGGACCAATTTATTTTAAATACAAAAAAAAAAAAATTAATTGCAATATCAATCAAATATTTGCGGAGTATTTGTTTCGACAGCTGTGATTGTCTGTACAAAACGAACAATAAATCAAAATAAAATACAATAGATAAATATATAGGATACGCCATTTAAAAACTAACGTCGTTGTGTATTAAAAGGAAGAACTAATCCTCCGCTACAGAAATTGAAGATATTAATTTTCTTTCGCTGTGCAATCAGCGCACGCTCAACCAAATGAATTCCATTAATAACTAAACTGCAATAAAACATTTCCTCGCGAGCATACAGAGAGAGAAAGATTGTGTCTTTCTCTCTACTCCTCACTCGTCTCATCTTGTACCAAGTACATCAATGTTCGTTGGTTGAGTAGCAGAATAGACAGAGTTGGTTAGCGGTACTAATGCTCCATGCAGAGAAGAACAGATTATTTACGAACCGGAAAACCGCTAACATATTTCTTTCGCAATGTATATTTTTCTTGCTTTTGCTGCTGCTCCGTACAGTCTGCAGCATTAGTTTTGTTTAAAATGTCTAAACATGGGATCAAATTATGTAAGTTAAGAAGCGCTTTGTGAATGTGACAATACTTCTTATAATGAAACCTTACAAAACCTTTAGAAAGACATAAAATATATCTTATTATTAAAATACAATACCTATCCCCATATAAGATTTCTGAAGCCCATGCAATTTTATTGTAACCCAAAGTAGAGATATTATAATTAAAAATAAACGAAATTTAAATGAAGTCTAGGTTGGCATTCACTCGACTTCTTTGAACTTAGTTTGCAAAATATATATACATATATACATATATATATATATATATATATATATATATATATATATATATATATATAATTTGGTGTAAAAAAAACTTGAAGGATTTGGGAAATTCATCGACATGCATAAATACATTATTTTTTCTGCCTATTGTTAACGACGGTTCTGTACAATAAATCAAGTGTTTTCTCTCTTCATCTCTCATTCCGTCAACGCTAAAAAACAAAAAAGAAATATATATATATTTATATATATAAACGAAAACGAGAAAACGAAGAGAGAAAAACAGATTTCAACTGTGTAGAACCAACGAGAGATGTATTACAATATGAAAGATTCCCAACAGAAAAGTTTTCTACGCTGCTGACAGATGAATATTTATAAATGCGCTTTTGTTTGAAAAGGACGTACTATTCACAACGTATGCGAACCACCAACTGCCGGAACAATATAAACGCGCAAGCGCACCACACCCTCAAAAGATTTAATAATAATTGTT
The DNA here is from genome assembly GCA_933228885.1 of Leistus spinibarbis. Taxonomy (NCBI): domain Eukaryota; kingdom Metazoa; phylum Arthropoda; class Insecta; order Coleoptera; family Carabidae; genus Leistus; species Leistus spinibarbis. The sequence continues at coordinate 806,581 of OW121800.1, forward strand.
TGTCAAATTAGAGTTTTTGTTTTCTGTTTTGTTAATTTTATACTATGCTTGAATTAATGGTTTAATTACAGTTTTTGGTGAAACGAAAACGCCTGTCAAAATTGGTTTGTTTAATTACGCACACGTTATATACCAAAAAAGGAATATGTTGTTCAATTTTATATTATATATAATAAAAAACTTGATTACACTCGCCTTTCTTGCACTTTCATTACCTATACACAAAATGGTGAATTGAAATCGAGGACATAGGAATTTACATACTTTCTTAACATATGCAAATATTAACTCCCCACTACATTTTACAAAGTGAAAAGACAAAACTTTCTAAGAATTTTAAACGTTGTCGATTAAGCATAACTTCATTGTTTAAATACATTTAGTATAACGCTTATTTAATAAATTAAATATGTCTATTTTATCATAAATCAATGTGGTAAATTATGACCTCAAATATAAAATATGACAACATAAACACTTTAACAGAATGGCTGCGACAGGCCAAAGAATAAATTTGATACCACGTGTTATTTAGTTAAATTAATTTGCCAATAATGCAGATCAATTAATGTACCGGCAAAATTATTTTGTAATTAGGAAATATGTGTTAAAATATTTCGTAATATATTTATAGGGTTAATTAAAATTATTATTGAAAACACAACATATTGAAATTTCGTCGGCTAAAATTAGCAATTAACATAATCATTATTATTAGAAATAAATAATTGATAGCGGAGATTGATGTACACAAACAAATGCGAACCCTTTTTGTTGATGATATGAAATATTTGACTAAATTAAGTTAATTATATTGACTGCTGACTAATATTATTAATTTATAATACGAATGTTTCAAACAATGTTGAATTATGACAGAGTATGTGTAGATAACTCCATGTCCAGGGTAAATATTTCAAATGATTAGGGATAATAGGTTGTTTTACGTAACAATGGCTGAGCAAACATGAATTTATATGGTTATCTAGTAAATGAATTCAGTTCGGTTGCGTTTCTGGTTTCATCATTTTAATTGCCATTCATTTACTGCCTACCAACGCCAACTTATCAATTAAAGGCTATTTATTGCCTTTATATTCAAATCAGCATTTTGTTTACAATTACAATATTTGCATATCATTGCTGACATATTTGCCCATACATGTTTTGATGGCTAGATATTTGTGTCACACAAATAGATTACTCGATTTTGAGCTGAACCGAGAATTATATAAATTAATCTACCATCAAATATGTATTTTCTTTGATTATATGCCCAAGAAAGTTCAGTGTAGAACATTGCAGATTTGTACTAAACTGACAAAATATTGCATTTAGTCTCGGTTTACGAAAAACAATATCAATATTATAGTTTACTTAAATTACATAATTGCAGAAAAATATTGTTATAAATTAATTTAAACAACAAGCATAGGCGAAACCATCAATGCCTTTAGTTCGCCGTATTATCTATTCAGTGGATGTTTTAATTTTTCTGTTTATTTATATTGAAAACATAATTATAACCAAAGCATTTTAAAACGACAAAATGCAAAAGATAAAAATTACATTGTAATTGATTGATTGTGACAATTGCTACAATATTTCTTTTCTATTCTTTCACAATCGGGAGATACGTTACAGATATAAATAGTCTTATAATTTTCGGAGAAATATTTTCACAAAATAAAATAGTTGAGAAGTGGCCTGCACATGACTTTTTTTTACGTAGTTATCAATAGCAATATATATTCCAAACAAACTGTCAGAATTACCAACACTCCGTAATAATACCCTGATATGGTCTAATTTTATTAATTATTATATTATGATATCAAATACTGACTATTCCATATGAAACATAGATGTAGATTCTATAATGTTCACTTTATAGATATATTCAAATATAGTTTTTAATATTTATCTGCAACAACCATTACAGTCGATCTATATGTATTAACCGATAGACAATGACACGCATTATTTCAATTTTGTTTTTGTCAAAATATTTTTCTTAAATAATATTTCGGAGATTCATAACTATGGTAACATAAACTTATTTATTACTTCGTAAAGGAAAGTAAATATGATATTATTTATGGCTACAGCCCTACAGAAGAACTCCGAATAATATAATTATAACTTCTTTTTTTTTTTCTAATATATTACATTTATACCAGGTCAACAGCATTATGCTATATATGGTATTTATAAAATAATACAGATTCTTAACAGGCAGGATGTGACATTATTGTGTCAATGACGTATCATCCCTCGGTAGCTTGGATTTATTGGTAGAGTGAGGTTTAATCGCTTTCACCCGTATCTTCTTCGTCTGGGGAGATGAGCAGATCTTGAGGAAGTCTTTTTTTGAGTCTGATTCGGTTGGATCTTTGTCCTAGATGATAATAGCACTTGCGCAGGCTGGGATTTTAAGAAAGAATTTCTTGGCTATTTTGTTGCTGTGTATTTTGATGCTGTTTAGTCCTAATTCTTTGTGCAGCTGGGTGTTGCGTATGAACCAGGGTGCGTTTGCAGCAATGCGGAGTATTTTATTTTGAAAGGATTGTACTTTCTTTATTGTTGTATCGGATGCGGTTCCCCAAATTTGGCAGGCGTAGGTGAGGATTGGTCTTAGTATGGATGTGTAGATTAGTTTAGTGTATTCGGGCCGCAATGATGTTTTACGGTTGATAATAGGGTACAACATTCCGAGTCTGTTGTTGGTTTCTTTTAATTTTTGTTTAACATGAGGTTTCCAGGTGAGACGTCAGTCGAAGTGTACACCCAGGTATTTCACGGAAGAGTTGCTTGGATTCCATTGTACAGCGATTTCGCTTATGAGGATAGCGTCTGGTTCAATATCTTTCTTTAAGGCAAAGATTTTGGTTTCGCACCTGGATGCGTTTAAGGTAGTATGCCATTTGTGAAACCAGGGTATTAAGGTGTCGATAGAGCGTTGAAGGTTGTTTTTGGCAGTATTTACGTCCATGTGTTGCGTTACTATGGCCGTGTCGTCTGCATACATTGCAAGAGTGGCGGTCTCGGGCACTAGGATGTCGTGCATATATTTGTTGAAAAGAATCGGACCGAGAATAGAGCCCTGCGGGGCACCTGCATTTATGTTTCTTGGTCTAGATTTGAAACCATTGATTTTGATGCAAAACGTTCTGTCGATTAAGAAGGATTTGAGGGTATTTAGGAGAATGGTGGTAGATTTAATAGCTTTAGTTTTGTAATCAGTCCTTTGTACCAGACTCGGTCAAAAGCCTGTGCGACGTCTAAGAAGGCTATGGTGGTGTACATTTTGTTTTCAAATCCGTTAATAATGAGTTCTGAAAGTCTCAATAGTTGATGATTGGTGGAGTGATTGCATCGGAATCCAAATTGGAATGGGGGTATGGTATTTTTGTAATTAGGATTAATTCTAGTCTGGTTTTGATTATTTTTTCGAAGAGGTTGGAAATATTTAAGAGGAGGCTGATGGGTCTCTAGCTCTCTGGATTCTTTTTGTCTTTTCCTGGTTTATTAAGCACGATTATTTCTGCGTGTTTCCATGCCACTGGGAAGTAACCTTTGGATAAAGAGGCATTCAGTATTGTGGCCAAAAACGCTAGAGCTCTCTTAATAGGTTTTTTAGTATTACATTGGGAATGTTGTCGTGTCCAGGCGATTTTCGGATATGTAGTTGGTTAAATAGCCTTTTGATTTCTGCCGGGGTGGTAAAATTGAGTGGAATTTTATTATCGTGATCTGTGATTGTCTCATTGGTTTCATTTTCATATCCTGTGTTACTGTCAGGGGTTGCAAAAACCTTTTTAAAATGGTCTGCAAGAGCTTCGCATTTTTCTATGTCGGTAATGTAGACTTGGTTATCAATGTGAAGAAGTGGTATCACGGTGGTATTCTTGAGAAATGCTTTTGTAGTTTGCCACAATAATGTATCCCGAGGATTTATATTTGCCAGGTAGTTCTGATATGATTTAATTCTGTAGCTATGTAGTTCTCGGTTCACGCGATGTGTTAAGCGGTTCAGTTCTTGTTTATGTACGGGGCTCGTGTATTTTGCCATAGTCTTCTCATTTGGTGTTTCTGTTTAATAATTTTTATTATACAATCTGGTGTAGTATTGGAATAAATTCTCTATTTGTACCTATTTATGTGTGCGGATTGAATAGCATTGCTTAATGAGCGGAGATTTGTAAGTGTGGATGAGTTGTTAGGATGTTATGTAGCCTTGATCCATTTGGGTTCGTTGTATGACAGCCCCAATCAACATGTTTGCAATTTAGATCCCCAAGGAGTAATCCAGGTTTTCTGTCTGGAAATATAGAGTGGATGTCTGCTTCTACTAAGCGTTTGTTCGGTCCATTGTAGGCTGCTATGATTTTAATTTTTCTATTGTTTTGTGACATTAGTTCAATTGCAGTTGCTTCGATGTTTGTGAGGACGGTTAAGGGGATAACATGGTGTTTTAGTTGTTTTTTTGTTATAATCGCTACGTCTCCTGAAGCAAAGGGGGCTTCCCGATCTGCTCTGGAGATAGTGTAACCGGGAATGGAGAATTTCTCTGCTGGGATAAGGTGTGTTTCGGTTATACAAGCGATATCGACATGATGTTGCTGTAAAAAGTCTATGGTTGTTGCGCGTTTTTCCTTGATGCCATCTGCATTCCAATTGACAATTATAAGGTTTTGGATTGGTTTAATTGCCATTAGCGTTTAGAATAGGGACGTTATTAGCGTTGAGAAGAATGTTTTTATATTTTCCAGATAGGGTTTGATAAATTCAATGACACGGGTAAGGAAGGATGGGTTAGTAGTTTCAGTGGTCTGTGAGTTATCGGTGGAATTTAGGTTAGATTTGTTTTTGAATAGCGATGACCATGTTTGGCTTGTAGTTGCAGTGTTATTTACATGATTGATTGGTGATTGATTGGTGAGATTTTGATCCTTGGGATTTATGGTATTTGGTTGGTTGCTGCGATTTGTTTTGGCTTTGAGGTCTTTAAAATGTTGGCAACCTCGGTAATTTGCAGGGTGATCCCCCCCATAGTTTACACGTTTTGGTTTATCTTCCTTCTTTTTTTGACAGTCTTTGAAGTGATGTAATCCTGCACATTTATAACATCTGGGGTTTAGTCTGCAGGCATTTTTGGTATGTCCAAAAGCTAGGCATCGTGAGCATTGCGGTATGTCCATACTTTTGCGCCTTTGTTCTACTGACACTGATGCTTGCATGATGTATTTGAGGTTGAAAATTTCCTTTGAGTTTTCGTTTTTGGTGAGATCTACCGAGCAGATGGGCATTGGATTTTTTTTCCTTGTTGAGTAGTCGTACAACCTTAGTGACTTGAAATTCTTTTGTTAATTCTTCTTTAATTTTCTCTTCTGTCAGTGATGTAGGTATGCTTCTTATTATTACGGATAGAACGTTTTTGTCAGGAATGCTGAATGTATAAAATTGAACATTATGTGCATCGTAATATGATGCTAGTAGCCTGTAGTCTTCAATTGTTGTTAAGGATATTTTAACACCGTTGTTTCCCATTTGTTTCGTAGTAAATTCAGCATTTTTGATTAGTGATTTTATGTCAGCTAGTACTTCTTGGTAATTTTTGATAACTTTAAGAAAAAAAGGTGGGAGTTTTACCTTGACATTTGTGTAGCTAGCACTAGTTTGTATATCATATTGTTGATCATCTTCTTCTTGTAAGATTGAGAATCGATTTTTGGTAGGTATTTCGCTTTGGTATCTCTTATTCACATTTAAGATTGCGTGAGTTGGAAGCCGCTTTCGCGGATTTTTGGGGTCTTCATTTTCTGCGTTCATTTCGTTGTCTGACGAATCGCCTTGTTCTGAGTTGTTGGTATTGTTGAAAATTTCCGCTTTTAATAAATATTGCAAGGATTCCCTCATAAGAGGGCTCCTGTGCAGGAGCGAAAAGTTGTGTTTCTTTTGATATTTTTATTCACTCACAGTACTTTAACGATATGGTAGGGCTATTTTTTATGCACAGTGTTCGGTGTGTTCGCGTTTGTCAACGGAGAAAAACACGTCTGTACACTTTGCTGTCATACAGCCGACTCAATTATAACTTCGTAAGAGAATATAATAATCATAGATATGTTTAATCTCAAAAATATTATTATTCGAACTTAAAATTGCGAAACTTTAAACTTAAGACTTGTATTTACCCTAGATGTGCACGTCTTATTTTTGAAAAGAATATTCAAACTGGAAGTGCATGTTTACTCCATGTATTTCTTGTCCTGTCTCCAATAACATTAGAACGGCTGCACTTATGGCAATAATAGTTTTGTTCGTAGTGAAAGACATTAATTTTGCAAAACTTTTGTTTGAAAAGTTTCTTCAAAATATGTACGTTGCCAGAAAACTGCTACAAAAAATCCTAAATATTTGATTTATGTTGCCATGGATTTGCAAAAACAATATTAATTGATTTGACAGTCTGTTTGGTATATATATATATATATATATATATATATATATATATATATATATATATATATATATATATATATATAGGTATATATATATATATATATATATATATATATATATATATATATATATATATAATTATATATTTATAGGTATATATACATATATATATATATATATATATATATATATATATATATATATATACATATATATATATATATATATATATATATATATATATATATATATATATATATATATATATATATAGTCAAATTACGTAAAAGAAAATCGACTACAGGTCATTCTAGCTCTTTCATTTACAGTTTTAAGTTGTATTGTCAATATTAGTGTTACATTACTTTCATTTTCATAATATGAATTTCTTTCACAAATACTCGCAAAAGAATATCAACCATGAAATCGTGATTAAGTGTTGTCAAATTCGGTTTACTAATTTCCAATATTTACGTCTATTTTTTTTAGTATTTAACCTATTTATAGCATAATTTTAAAATTAATCCTTGATGCTCTAGGTTTATATAAACATTTGACATTTAAAATGTGTTATAGCTTCAGTAAACGTAATGTTATCCCGGTGGAACATGGTATGGTGAATAAGAGCAAATTGTGTGCAGAATATAGATATGAGCATCAGTAATACTGCGTTCCAATTATTTTTTTAATCGTCCCAATTTTAAAATAGGAAGCGTATTAATTTCGAACTAATTGGAGTCGTTTAACGGGAACGCATTCGTTACGCACTGTTTTTAATGTAAAAACGTTACTGTCCATAAACAACATTCGAGCTGGGGTGCGGTCAATGCTCAGGGACATGGACATAGACGTACAGAACAAAAGGCAACCGAAAAACAAATGTCACTGTTGAATTGTACCATTTAATATCTTCTTCAAACTGGGAATTTCAGGAATGCCCTGCAAAATGTTACTGCTCTACGTACGTTACATTCTTAACGTACAGACAGGCACACACACTATAATAAAGACATAGACATAGACTTAATAGGTGGAATAGCATCGATTTTTATTAGCTCGCCGTACAAAGTACAGAAGAAGCTAAAACATTCGGTCGTGTGTCTGAAGCATTCTCGGATTAAAAAATTTCTTTTACAAAAAGTGTTTGTCTCGTCGCCTTGATTCCAAAAATATATATAACATATAACGGTAAGAGGCGAGAGTCTTAACCCGTGCGCAACGGCGAATATATAAAATACATTATATAATAATCAAAATGTCCATATTGAAATAAAACACTACAACTCTTCTGAAGTTCAGTCTGCTTTGAAATAGACAAAAACGAATCAAACGTCATAATGAATTGTTAAAGAATTTTTGTAATGTATAAATGTGGTTATTTAATGTGAATTTAGTGTGTTGTGCAGTTTATAGATAGTGGCATCTGTTATATTATATTGATATTGTATGCCAATGACAAATATAATGGCATATCTTATAAAAAATATGTTGAATTGTAAAGATAAGTCCCGATAGCATATATGATATAATTTTGAATTTTAAAATATACTCTAAAATTTTTTTTTATCAAAATAATTCACAAAAAATTGTAAGAATTTATATATATATATATATATATATATATATATATATATATAACATTTTTTCAATTTATTAACCAAAAGGCCATAATAATTAAAAACTGCTGCTCGCATTGCATTTATTACTTATAAGGCGAATTGGACGCATAGGTGCGTTGTACCTAAACTTGTGTAACAACATGTTATTTGGTATAATGAATATCAGTACAAAATATTTAATTAAAAAATGTTAAAGACTCACGGAAATTAACTATAATTTATATGCCTATGTAAAAATATTGTGTTGGTTTTTAGTTGGCAAAGTTAAATAGCAGTATCAGCGGAAAAAAGTCGTGCACGTTTATGAGCAGACACACCCAATGCCTCATCCTCATTCGGAATCACCCCGACACCGATAAATATGCATAATACGGTACAATCATTTAATTACTCCACCCCTAGCGCACGCATTCCCAATTACTGTCAGCGGTCAGGTGAGCATCGTTACTCACAGAGTTACATTTAGGCAACGACGGAGGTAGCGGCCCCCCGCCGCGCCACCCCCAACATGATGGAATATAGGGCGTCTGATATGTGGCGCTCAGGGCAGATGGGAATGAGTTATGAAGGTTAATATAACCGGGAGTGTAACGTAATCGAGCGAAGGGCTGCAACCTAACCAATATCCAGCAGCGCACCGTTGGGATAAATATTAGTGCTAGCACTGCACTGATCAAATGGCTTCTCCTGCAAAACGGATCAATTGTGAATATCAATGGTTGTTTGTATAGTATAGCAGCATTATAGGCTCTACTATCATCGTTTATATGCTATTAATAATATACATACATGTATGGATCTCTGTAGTTTTGGGATGATGATATTATTACTCTGCTACACGTGTAAATCTTGAATATAGTTGGCGTACTATCATCCTAATTTATGCCCGTGAGCAAACACTGCAATTTGGCAATAGGGTCATATAACAAGTGCTGCACAATTATTACAAACATTAAAATAAACGCATTCATTTGAATATTGGTAATATTTTCAATGCAAAAATATTAGCAATTATACCGTGTCTGAACAAAAAGATTATAGTTTCTTATCATTAAATATTACAAAGAATTCGATTAAATTTGTGTTAAAATAACGAGAATATTTTTTGACATATACACAGAGAAAAAGGTAACGGCCAGGGATTTTTTCTTCTATAAGTGCTCCATCATTCAGGAGTAAGAAGAGACTAAAATGAAATTAATTAGCTCGGTACTTATTTTTTTATAAGAACAGTATTTTTTACTAGTCTGTAATTTTTTTATGATATAAATACATAATATTAATATAGTTTTGCGAATTGTTTTGATATACGCAAAATCTAAAATTCGTCCAAATTTTAAAATTCAAAAATAATATTTTTAATAATATATTATGAAGAAATCCTGTTATCATAAATTTTTTGGATATTCTAATTATATATTTAAGGGGGGCTCCAAATATTGGGACCCTATAACTCGGGAAGTATAAAGGCGATTGTATTATAAAATATCTTAGAATTTTTAATAGCAATTTTGGGGTTCTAATTATTTTAATAAGGGCGGTATTAAGGATGGATCTAAATTTTAAGGCCCTATAACTCGGGAAGTATACGGGCGATTCTATTTAAACTGCGAGCGGATTCAAATGGGATGCCAAATTTTATATGTAGCAAATTTTGTTGAAATCGCTTCTGTACCATCAGAGGAGTAGAGGGCACAAATTTGGTCTTACGAGTTATATGTATATATTTTTGGATTTAGGGCGACAAGACAAACATTTCTTGGTACACACGACTTTAGCTTTAGCTCTTCAGTAACTTCATACGGTGAGCATAAACCAAAATATTTAAGTTATCAAGTCTGATTAAAAATATATAAGCGCTTATATATTTTTTAGACTAAATTTGTGCCTTCTGGTCTTCTGAAGGTACCAAAGCGATTTGAACCAAATTTGCTACACATATTACTAGGCATCTTTTCTGAATCCACTCGCAGTTTAAATTCAATTGCCCATATACTTCCCAAGTAATTGGGCCACAAAATTTGTAGCCTCTTTTAATATTGCCCTATGATAAATATATAAAACATCCAAAAATTCCACAAGTAATTCAAAAATATTTTATGTCAACAGGATTTCTTGATATTTGTAACCCAAAGGCCATAAGAAATTATTAAATAATATAATTTCGAATATTTAAATTTGCACTAAATTTGTGCTTGGAGTATATAAAAAAAATATATATATTCAACAAACATTTATAATATGATTTTATATTATAAAATAGTACAGGTTAGGTAAAAATGTGTCTACTGTTTATATAAATAATTTATGAAATGGCGAAATAGAAAATTTAACATTAAGAAAAAAGTACAGAGCAAATTATTTTTATTGGTCTCCTTTTACTCCTGAATGATGGTTATCCATTAAAAGAAAAAAAATCCCTGGTCATTTCATTAAAATTTGTTTCTGGCCGACCGTGTACGCGGGTTCATAAGATACAAATGATAAGTCTAACGCACTTAATCTTATGACGTCAATGATGGCGTTTTAGTAAATAAATATAACATTTTCTTGCATTCAGACACGGCATAACATAGAAAATAATATAAAATATCCTTCAAAGAATAATATAAAAATTTCAAATGTGTAGCTTTATGATGTACCAAATATCGGATGCGATTAGAACCATTCTAGTGGAAACATAAAGAACTACCTCTTTGGTTTGTTTATGTTGGAATTGTCACTTTAACACTTTCAAAGTATTTTTTTTTTACTTTCTTGGTCTAAAAGGATGTGTTGTAATCATGAACATTTTCGAACTGGATTTTTTAAAAGAAATACACATTTAAACCATCCCTGAATTAAATCTGTGTGAAAGCTCTAGAACCAAATCTATTAAAAGAAGAATTATGAATCTTTAAATTTAAAATTTGTCTATAGCTCGGGTGTGCACCTCCTATTTTTAAAAAAAGGGCCACGGATTTTCTTGATGGTATATTGTAAAAAATTATTTAAAGTGTGACAGATATAATATAAAAACAATAAGCGATCAAGAAAATCCATGGCCCCTATTAATTTAATAAGATAGAATGTGACAACAGTGTTGATTTAAAGAATGCGATGAATAGAAGCACACAAAACACTGATTAAAGTATATATCAAACTAGAATAGCGACAGATGGCAAACTAAGTATTGTTAAAAAAAGATTTACAATCGTAGTTTCATATCAACTAACCAACGTTGCCAACTTATTGTATTACTATGTTATATGATGAATGTAATAATATAATAGAAATCGAACGTGAACCCTGATCGAGATCACATTAATTTCTTCTTTCTAAGAAGTTGCACCACATTAAGTGTTGTAAATCGAATACTCGAGATTATTTCGAAAATACATTTTCTCAGTATATTTGTGATAACGTTTCGGTATCTATTTCTGTCTGCAACGTTGCGTTATATTTGAAACGTGAATAATAAAATCGATATTTTTTAATCGTATTTCAAGTTTGGTGGATAATAAATTTAATGAATTCTTCACTAATGTAGTTATTTATAACGTAAAAGAAAGTTCTATGTTGGCCACAAAAATTTACAAATAACCTATTAATGTCCAGAACTTTATTTCGCTCGAAATTTATTTATATTCATAAACCGACCTACTATGATACAAGAAACATAGAAAAAATATTTAAAAAATTAGGTACGCAGATTTTCAAAACCTGATTGCTTGGGCACAGGAATAATTTTATCGTATTTAAAAAAAATAGTGAAAGTGATGGGATGTATTTATTTATATAAAAAATTAGGCATCAAAACAATAATAATTAAGTATGAAAATAACTTTATATATTCAAAGGGTAGTTAATGACCCATTGTCATTCAACCCTACAAAACTTGCATTTACTTACAATATTATATGTCAGTTGATATTTATTCGAGATATTTAACTTATTTTATAAATATAAAAATAAGTCGAGCAATAGGTATAAAGTTATAATACTTACGGCTCAATATAATTCGCAATGTTTTCACACTTTCAAAACACATACAAAAATCGAAATATAGTTACAAATGTAGTAATCGCACCAACATCTACATTTAACTATGTGCTAACTAGATACTAAAGAAAATGTTGTTGCAGTTGCAATTTTCAACGAGTTGCTTAGAAAACGTGTCGAAATGAGCTGGGTCAATAACGACCCCTTGGGCATTAATGGGATAATTGCAAGACTTTTTATATCCTTAACATTGTTTTAAATTGTGAACCTAAAGGCTATAATAACAAGAGACAATTATTTTTATATTTAAAATATTATGCGCAAGCGCAGTGTTAAAATGAAAAGGTCGTATATTTCTTATAAGGTAACCTGAAGGCATAGGTGCCTGTTCCTAATCTTGTTTATTCATTAAAATTTACGAAGGTTATGGAAATATACGACTAAATACGAACCTTACAACGGAACAGGAATTAAACCAGTGTATTTTTTTTGTATAAATCTCCATTATTTAAATTAGAAATAAATTATGTTGTTCAAGAAGTGTGCGACACACTTTCGAAAATGCATGCTTAATTTCTCAGAAAAAGTTGGTAAATATATTCAGTTTTTTATGATAATTTTGAAAGAAAAGTGAACAACATCAAAGATGAAAGATGTACGTAGCCAAATTTATCGAAAAGCATCAACGAGACAGTGTTGCCAATCTGCATACTTACATAAATTTACACGACGACCGAAAATAAAGAGTAGAACGAATAATAAAAAAATACAAGAAAAACGGAATCGTTTGTGCAAGCACACACACTCCTTAGATATTTTCGGGAAATGGCCATTTTGTTGTTGAAATATGCATTTCAAATCGACTGAATAATCAGCATCGTCACAACAGTGGAGAATATTCGATGTCGGTGGTTTTGTACACAAAACTTCAGCGAATCGTGTCTGTCAGAGAAATGACATTAGAACGAGCTTGTGGTTATATATTTGTCATTCCACGTTGACGACATTTGTGACGTCCAATTTATGACATGACATTTTCATGCTTTGTTACTTATTAACTTGGACAGTTTTATTTGGTGATGTCGTTTAAAATTGAGCACTGATATCAGTTAAATTATTATTTAAATATTCGGTACGATTGCATATACACATCCCATTAGTGGCATCACTAGTTTTTGTTTTGTGCTTTTCAAATACCGAAAATGATATTTAGAACAAGATATGAATTGATTTACAAGTATTGCATTTTTATCTTGATATGGAAACGATTTTTAACTTAGTAGTTTGAAAGTATATATATATATATATATATATATATATATATATATATATATATATATATATTATTCGTTATTACCTATTAGCAGTAGCAAACTCATATAAAAATACTGATCAATTCCTTACTCAAACGAAATTAGTTATATAATGTGAAAAGTAAGTAATAAAAATAATCACATCGTTACGGATATGGATTCTAATAATATATTGTTTGAACATTTTTGTATGGAGTTTTTTTCATTTTCAAGATATAGCGTTGTGTGCATCAAAACAAAAAGCGAAATGAGTTAAAATTTTCAAATATTTCAGTAATAATTCGCTGTATTCTTTATAGTTCTGTAAATTATGTTTACATTGTATTTCTAATCCTGGTTTACCAGTAATAATTAATATCCATTTATAAATGAAGCTGAATTCACAGCGAACTAATTACTAATTAAGATTAGAAATTAATTATCAAGTTTGTATTAGAACAAACAACGCTAGTATTCACTGCAACAAAATTATCATAATTAATTATAAATTTTGTTGTGAACGCTAGTATTAGTTACTAATTGTAAAAAAACTTGAATTTTGTCTGTTTATACGAATGTTTCGAGTTATACAAACAGTACTACCGGCTAAGATATTATTTTCAAAAATACGTGGTTTTCATCTGAAACTTTAAGTTCATAGTTCATATTCCGAAAATAGTGAAATTTGATACAGGGATGGTCAAATCGTGTATTTCCGCTAATATCTCGAGTTCGACATGTCTCATAATTACAAAAATTCCTGTACCATATACGTACCCGCATATGAAAGTAATATATATATATATATATATATATATATATATATATATATATACATATATATATATATATATATATATATATATATATATATATATATATATATACATATTTATATATATATATATATATATATATATATATATATATATATAAATATAAAAATATATATATATATATATATATATATATATATATATATATATATATATATATACATATGTATATATATATATATTTATTTGACAGTTTACCACCAGTAAGCGTTTTAATAATTAAAATATGCATTACAATTTATCTGCTATTATACATTGATGAGATCTACAACATTAAGATAAAATGGATAAATAAAATTATTATTATTATTATTTTGCTTCTAAAAATGGATTTAATAATCTAGTGTGTTTACTTGAGACTCTTTATAATGCATTTAATTATTTATTAATTCAATAGCATGCAATATTAAAATATCTTTTCAAAAATAAGTCTGAATTGAGTACAGAACGTTATTAGACAGCATGAAGACGAGACAGACTGAGAATAGAAAAGGAAGAAGATGAAGGACGAGAAGAAATCGTATAAAAGATATTACTGACACCGCCGCTACGGCGGCTTAGAACTTTTATTGACAAACATGGAATTTCATATGTTCATATTGTGATATAGTTTGACGTAAAACGTATATTTATTATCTAGTGGTATATGGCAGTTAAAGTGGACGGTCGTGTAAGCGAAAATATATTACGCACAAAGACATATAATATTCATTGGTCGTCATATAAATGTTGGTGTAACTATTTTTTTATACCGATTCTTTTTTTAGTCAATTTTATAAATTCGTTTAGATAATTGTTTATAACTGTGTTTCGTAAGTCTAACTAGAATGTCCTTTTAACAGATATTTAATATTTTAAATATTCACGTGTAAGCAAATCTGGAATATCATATAAATATGAATTGCAAATTATCCAGTTTTTATGGTTAATGTAAGTACCTAAATGTAATTAAATAAATTTATAAATATAACGAAACCATGCTATTTAGAGGTTTTACAACTTGTACTGAATTACAAAATATTACGTTTTTTTTTTTTATGGAAATCGGAATCACAAATCCAACCTTTTTTAATGTTACGAGTGGTCTTAAAGGAAATCGTATTTCATTTTGATTAAAGTAGAGTGTTCTTTTTTTTTAATATTCTGATTTACGTTCAAAGCGGAAGCTTATCTCAAGTAGAATTTCAAAAATAAAACTGCCCGAACACGATACATACGAACGAATACTATTTTGCATATAATATCACGGACAAATTTGACCGCAAATAGAGACCCATTTGATCTTCAATCTGTGTTAGCAATATCAATACTTGACGTAATTGCATTCACAGCAGAACCTTTCCCCAGCTTTTGATGTGCTACCATACATTATACAAATTGTATTTATAGTTATATTAATATTTTCACGTCTAAATGGGATAATTTTAGAACCATATATCTTAACCATATGTAATGAAAATGTAAAGAAATTATGTAGAATATGTTAATTTATTACTAACAGATAATATATATAAATTCTCTGATAATTCCCTCTTAATATCGCTGTACTTTTGTTTTAAAAAAATTTAGTGCATATTTTAAAATTCAAAATTATACTATTTCATATTTTTTATGGCCTTTGGGTTAAAATTATTTTTATGAGGGCTTTCAATTTTGGGGCCCTATAATTCGGGGAGTGGATATAAAATGCGAATGGATTCAAACGGGATGCCAAAGAATATGTGTACCAAATTTAGTGTGAATCGGTTCAGTACCTTCAGAGGAGTAGAGGGCACACATTTGATCTTACAAGCGAGCGAAGACTAACATCCAAGTATATAAGTTATATATATTTTTGGAATCAGGGCGACGAGAGATACCCTTTTTGTTAAGGATTTGTTTTAATCCGAGAATGCTACAGGCACACGATACAATGCTATAGCTTCTTCGGTACTTCGTACGGCGAGCTAATAAAGTTCTCAGTTATAGCAAAGCCACAGAAAGCTCAATAAATATGCCCTCGTGTGAGTATAGTAATTTGTTTTTATAATTTGTATACCATATATATCTTCTATTTTCTATACCGTGAACGTAGCTCTCTGCGTATGTTTAACGTGTTGTGTGTTTACAGCGCCATTCTGTTAGTGGTGGAATTTATTTCAAGATAAAGTTTAATACTTCATTTGCAATTTAGTCGGTTTTTTATACTCATGTCATTTCATTTTCACTTAACAGTGGTGCAGTTACGAACATATCTTCCCATTTCACAAATACACACACAGAAATAATACGAATACCAACACTGTGTTTATCTGCATATAATACATAAAAACCAAAATCCTACTATTTTCATAAAGCCTCTACCCTTCGTACGAAGATATTTTTGCAAACAAGAATGGAAACATATTTCATAATACTATTATTATGGATAAGAGTAACACTTCGTTTCTTCTACTCAGTTCTCTGGTTCTTTCTTTTCTTCAAGGGAGGACTCTATTTAAATCTAGTTTTAGGGAACGAGTGAAAGTAAAATGCTGATTAGCAACCCTACAAGTAGATAGTAAAGTAATTGCGCCATCTGTAGAAATATAATTAAATAAACCATAGCGCAGTATTGTGACTGTAAAAACATTGTTGATTGTTGTATAGCTGTGGCACAACGTGAATAAAAAGCAATAATCGCCATGTTGTGACATATATAGAGGAGTCGGCGAATCGACGGAGGCACGAGTTGTTGTCGAGCGCGGAAAATAAACACGTTGGTATAAATGTAAAACAGGAAGTGTGGATGTGGATGCACGGTGTATGGAGGTGACCTATAAAAAGTGATGGGAATTCGGCGACATATAGAAATAAACACGTAACCACAAACACACACTCACTCAGTCGCTGACGCTGACGACGACGCCCGTAAACACGCATTTTAAGTGTGAATGGAATGACGCTGCTTTATTGTTTGTTTGTTGCCGTTACAACAAATGATGCGATACCGCACTATTTTATTTATCTTTTTGTTATTTCGTTATTTCGCTGCTATGCGTTATATACTAAAATTCTCTCTATGGAATAATGCAAAGCATATAATAAATAACAAACATACATTTATGTATGTCGCAATTTTGTTTGCTTGTTAAAAAACAATTTAAATTTTGTGTCTTAATTAATTATTTATGGCTCTATACATGTAGAAATAATCATGCGATAATAAGATCTCCCAATATTTCATTTTACGAAATTACCATCCATAATTATAAATTTTAACCATTATTCCACAGAAGTTATTTCTTATAATTACAAGAGGCCGTAATTATTATTGAAATATTTCATTTAAATTATTGATATTTTAAACTGTTAGCTATTACAAATTACATTACCTACAAGCATTGTTTCATGTATTAATATTGAAATATATATTTCCTTTCATACGTCACTTGTTTAAAAATTAATTTCGATAATATCAAGATTCAATTATCGGAAACTCAAATAATCTTTATTTTTGGAAATATTTCAATTTTTTTTTTCTATCTTTATTGAAATACTTTTTTTTTTACTCTTCATCCAGCTGTACCATGATATAGGTTTATTTTTATTTCACTGAACTTTTTTAAATCATAAATATTATCAGATATTAAATTTTTATTACGAAAATGTCACCATTATTTTATGTTTAAACTAAAGTGTACATATACACAGATATTATATAGCATAAAGATAGGTGACACACAAAAAATAATATATATATATATATATATATTGTATATATATATATATATATATATATATATATATATATATATATATATATATATATATATATATATATATTTATATATATACATATATATATATATATATATATATATATATATATATATATATATATACTACAAAATTCCCCATAAAAATGTTATCATACACTTTCCTCGTCATTTGAGTCGTTTACTGTACACGCACCAACTGAACTAATAATGCGCTTACGTGTAAGCACACACCAGATTACATAAGTCGAGCTTTAAAATTTCAACACTAGTAAAATATGATATCAAGTTTGTAAACAGAAAAGATATTATTTTAAATAAACCTAATGTGTGGGGACGTTTTTGTCACTAAACAGTTTTATTATGTGCAAAATATTTTCGATGAAAAGCAAACTTAGGTACAAGGCACCTATGCCTTCAGCTCGCCTTATAAGTAATATATGCGAGGCGAGCAGTGGAACTTACTTGTCCTACTCCACACTTGGTATGAATTTTAAAATATGCACAAAATTATTATTTGATTATATCAAAGAAATCTACAAAAAGCATTGTATTTTTTTTTCTATTCGTCACAGTTATACAGTTATATATAATAAGTAAGTATAGTGATCAACAAAAAAATCGAACTCGAGATTCTAACGGATATACACATTTTCACATTCCATGAATCGAATGTAATTATTTTCGGAATGCCGTCTATGTATGTGTGTATGAACGCTCTAGAGCCAGGACTGTCTAGCGTAAAATTGTGAAACTTTAAACTTAAGACTTGTATATGGTCTAGATGTGCACCTCTTATATTTGAAAAGGATATTCAAACCAGAAGTGCATGTTTAATCTATGTTTTTTCTGTTCTATATGCAATACCACTAGAACGGCTACACTTACGGCAAAAATAGTTAAGTTCATAATGAAAGATATTAATATTTCGCACAACTATTGTTTGAAAAGTTTCTTTAAAAAAAAAATATCAGTTACGAGAAAACCGCTATGGAAAATCGTTATATTTTTATTTATAATGTCATGGAAATACATGTAAGAATTTTTCTTATAGATATCGTATTACTTATGCCTGAAATATTTTGACAAATAAACAAAATATAAATAATGTATGTCATATTGCGCTGTTTAACACAAATAGATCGACTGAGAAGGTGAATTTTATAGAAATATCATCTATTTTTCGTATTGTAGAAACAATATTTGATAACATAATAAAATTATAAGCTAATTGGTACAATTACTGGGGAGTATTGGTATATTTCCACAGTTTGTTTGGAATGTGTATTTCTAATGAAAACTACATAAAAGAATGTTGAGTGCAGGCCACTTCAGATATGTTTAAATTGTGAACCCAAAGGCCATAATAATTAAAAATGTTTATTTTTAAATTTAATGGCTCGCTTCGGGTGTGGGAAAAGGGGGGAGTCCGCTGTTCGCATCGTATTTATTACATATAAGGCGAGCCTGGTTCTGAATGTGAGGCTCAGGCTGAACAGCAAAAGACATTTAAAATTAATAAATATTTTCATAGCAACCATAAAAATATTTTATATCTATTTTTATCAGAAAATTTTATGGTGGACGTGATAGTGGAAAGACATATATAACTTATATGCTCAATCTGAATATCTCTAATGTTTGTTTAAAAGATTGTTCTAATTTGTATACAATATATATTTATGGAAATTTCTTCGTCGTTGTGGAGTGTTAATCATAAGGATACAGACACGCATGTGAGCGTATAGTTTCGTACAGTCGGCAATCAGTGGCGTCAACTGTGCTAATCTACTAACAAAACTCAACACAGCTAATTACGATTGCCGCCGTAACCACCGCGAGCGCTGCCACCAAATTATGCATACACAGAAGTCGTGGGGCTGGATCATTCGGTGGAAATGGCTGCGGTAACGGATATTACTTAGACATGCGGCTATTACAGCGCGCAGCTGATCGGTCCGAATTATCAAATTATGTGACTTATTGTTGCCGCCACTGTGGGTTTGTTTGTGAGCGTGTTTGTGTTTGTGGTTGCCTATAATACACACGCACAAGCTAAAGATCTGTACTATTCGGTGTATGAATTCACTGGGGTGAAAGTTAATATAATTTTGGGTTAAAGACAATATTTGTTGATGATTAATATGCCTGCTAAAGGTATTGTTATTTCATAAACGAACTCAATGTTCAACTGATAAAAGTGGAATTTTATTGTATGCGACGGGACGTCTGTAGATCTTTCAGATGCTTGTCTAATTTATATCTCGTTCTCTGTTTAGCAACTGTCAATATCTATTAATTACAGACTTATTAAGATTTATATAAATAATCTTGTAAAGCAGAAGAAAAGTAAAGATGTACGCCATATTGTAGATATTGTAGGGTTCTAGGCTTCTGCTTTACAAGATAATTTATATAAATCTTAATAAGTCTGAAATCAACAGATAGTAACCGTTGCTAGACAGAGAACGAGATATAAGCAAAACCTTAAGCAAATTGGTAAAATAGCAAACGTGTTTTATTGATTTTTAACTGATTGCAAATTAAACATTAATTGATTTCGATAAGATACTAGTTCTTCACAGTAATACCCTAAAATTGTACAATTTTGTTTATTACTATATTGTGTTATAAAATAACGTTTCATCAATATAAAATATAGATTGTTTCTTCAATATTCAATTTATTAATATATTCAAATATAATTATCAATACTTACTGCATACATCTGCAATAACCATTACGCTGAAACACGTTCACAGTCGATCTATTTGTGTAAGCTAGTGGAAAATGGCAAATATTAATTATTTCTATTTTATTTCTCGGTCAAAATATTTTCAGGCATTGTTAATACGATATGGTAAACATATTCTGTATATATGCGTATCTGTAGCAACATAAATAAGATATTTAGGATATTCCGTAGCAATTTTGTCGTAACTGGTAAACTTTTTGAAAAAACTTTTGAAACAATGTTGTGCAAAATATTAATATCTTTCATTATGAACTCAACTATTTTTGCCATAAGTGCAGCCGTTCTATTGATATAGGAGAATGAACAAAAAATGCACTTTCGGTTTGAATATTCTTTTCGAAAATAAGAGGTGCGCATCTAGACTATATACAAATTTTAAGTTTGAAGTTTCACAATTTTACGTTCGGTATTTTTGGCTCTAGAGACACACAGACGTCAATCCGAAAATAGTTATATTCGATTCAGGGAAGGTCAAAACGTGTATGAGCGTTGAAGTCTCGAGTTCGAAATCTTTCTTAATTACAATACTTACTTATTACTTCGTAATCAGAAAGCAAATAGCAGTTATTATTTAGTTTTTAGCTTGTCTTATTTATAATTTGAATTTAAAAATATGAACAATTTTTTTTATTAATATAAACTACAAAAAATTGTATGACATTTTATATTTATAACATTTTTTCAAATTGTTAACAAAAAGGCCCTTATAATTAAAAATCACTGCTCGCAACGCATATCTTACCAAAAGGCGAGCTCTACGCGTTGGTGCGTTTTACGCGTACTAAATCTTGTTATTAAATATATTCGTAGTATTGTAATAATATTTAATAATTGGCCGTCCTTTCACAAATAATTAAATATCTTTATGAAGAGAATGCTAACCCAGACTTTGTTGCCAATACGTGTTGATTCCATGAATTTGATTAATTGAAAAATGTAACTTCATTAACCTGTTTATTTATAGGGCAAATACCAGTAGATCAGCTCAAAGCTAAAAAAAACTTATTAAAAAAGCAGGATTTCCATGTCATTAGACACGAACAAACTGAAAAAGATTCGCAAACAAGAATTTGAAAGTGAAAATTCCGATAGCATTCTTTTCGGCAATCGATTTGGGGAAATAGAGACGAAAATAATGGGGCGCCGTTTCATGAAACGTCAAACAGATTTGCTCACGCAAAGCAAGCCTCGCTATATATGTATTTGTAAACGTAAATGGCTGATTCAATCATCCATGCATATATGCAGAAGAGAGAGAGAGAGAGTGCGCGAGTGTGCGTTTGTATTATATGGTTTGGTTTCGACAGGACGTAATACCAGCGCCACGTTGATAAAACAAACATTAAATGCGATTGAAAAACATTGAAATCGACACATCAGATTGTGTCAATCTTTTGCACGCACGCGGAATTAAAAATGATTGAAAGGTTAGGTTAGGCGATCAATTCGTGCATCCATTTTTACATCCGATTTGTTTTTGCCGATATTGAATTTCATTTTTTGATCCGCACACAATATCGCTATAATATTTGTTCGTTTTTTCTGTAATTTTCCAAGAATAAAAACATTTTTGCACGGAAGTACGTTTAATGCTTTGCTGATTCAATATATTATGTATAGATCTCATATGCAAACTTTGGTGCATGTGGTTCGGTCGGGCGTAAGACCTGAACTATTAGCACCAAACCAATTGTTATCGAACTGTGTATAATATTCGCAGAATTCATTCCCCTTTCTACTAATTACAACATAAGAAGTATTATAAAAGTAACAATGACCAAATATAGGGATAGGAATCCGTCCAGAATCCCATAAATACGGTTGAATATTGTTTCCTCTATCCAAATATACTGTATTGTCAAGGATGTACCGCATATGGTTGGATAGAGGAAATCATATTATAGCATAGCATAAGTTTTTGGACGCTATTCTTATGAAAGTATCTTTATTATTACTTTTATAACACTCGTTATGCGGTGATTTATAGAAAAGGCGAATGAAGACTGCGAATTCTATACACTTAATAATATGACTGCTCAAATAGTTACGATTGTGTTTAGAATTCACTCAACCTGAAAAGTAACATTACGATTCTTCAAATAATAACTTAGTAAATACTTACAATAAGTTGGCAATGTTGAACAGTAGATATGAAATTACAATTAAAAATATTTATATATTTTAAGTATCCATTTTGCTAAAGTACCAAAATACCAAATATTCCCACAAAAATCTCTTCCCATTCTCAGTTCGTACATCATAGTGAACAGACTTGTTTGTTTAATTACAACATAGCAAACAAGTCAACACAGTGTAGCGCACAGCGAGAAATATTATATTTTGTTTTTACAAAATACACAAAATTGAACAGTTAAAAGTGCGTCAAACCACACAAAAACATCACAACAAAACAAAATTAGTAAGGGGGAAGTACCCAACGTTGGCTATCCGAGAATCTACCTGTCTTTATCGCAACAGGAGACTGGCCCTCTGGAAGCCCCGACCTTAATCCGTTGGACTACAAATTATGGTCAGATCTGGAGGAAATGGTCTGCAGTCGGCCTCATGCAAATATTGAATTATGAAAACGTCATTTGGTGAAAGCAGCTACCTCGATACCGATGGAAGTGGTGCGTGCCAAAATAGATGATTGGCCGCGGCGTTTAAAAGCGTGTGTGAACGCAGAAGGTGGACATTTTGAATAAGTTGAACATAAAATGAAACTTTGTAATGTACTTAATAAAATATATATAATAAATGTATTATTTTTTATTTCGCATTCTTAAAATACTTCCTTTTGTTTGGGACAGAACTTATGGCACGACTACACGGTAAAAAAAAATTACAATGATAATCATTGGTTTATTTATGACCCTCGATAATCATAGTAATTTTTAATAGCAGTGTATCTTTACTATTTTGATTTTATAAAATGTAATATTACAAATTGAACAGTATATTTACATATCTAGATTTATGTTATGTAATTTTACAGTTGTCGTAGTAAAGGAATACATCGCTAAATGTAAATTTTACATTAACGATGTGTAACATTAGTTTTGAAATTGTAGATTTACTAATATGAGATGCAATGTTTACAAATGTAAATGTAAAACGTTTACAAGTGTAACTGGGAAAATTAACTATTACAAATGTAACTTTACTAATTGAAGATGTAAAATTCCGTGATTATAAAGTATATTTTACATTAAATAATGTAAAGGTATTCCTAATGGAAGTGTAAATTTAGATTTAAAAATGTAAATTTACTTTTACAATTGTAATCTGAGGAAGAAAGTATAGGTATTTTAGCAAGTTATGTTTTTTTGAATTGTTTTTATTACAAATATAAATAACAAAGAATCGAAAACACTTATGCGAACTTTATTTATGTCATTTGTTTAAATCAAACATTGAACAAAAGAATCATCCGTATTTCAACTTCTTTTTTTTTTTTTTTTTTTTTTTTTTTTTTTTTTTTTTTTTTTTTCATTAAATTTGTAATAAAAGATATGGTCGACCCCTTTTACTTCTGCTTCCAACGTCAGGATTTATTTTCAAATATAATCTAATCAATTAATTCCATTGTTATGGTGTATTCGTGTATTTCATTTTGAAATTTAAAAATATAGCGAAAATTGCCTCCAAAATATGTTCGGTTCCTTCATTTATTGTATTATCTTCAATGCATATATAATAGTGGTAGATTACATTTGACCCTGAAAAAAAATTTAAATAAGTTTAAATTGGAAGTTAAAAAAAAACTAATTGTTATTTGATATTTGTAAATGTTGGACTGTATCGATTTTCCCTTTTATTTTTATCAGTGCATCTTCCTACAAGAAGAATACTGTAGACGTTTTTATTATACTTATATATTTTTGCTAATCTTACCTCAACTTCAAATAAAAGAAAACCAAATTCTTCGTGAAAGTATTTTGCTATAACCTATTAAGCAGTTAAACAATTGTGTTCTGGTGCCTCGATGTTGGTATCTATTTTTATAAAGTAAATGTGATATTCAGCATTAATATACAATATGAGAACACAGTTACAAAATGTAAAAAAACATTTTCAATTTTTAAATTTACCATTTAAAATATGAAATTCCTCTAATTTCTGTAAATTTACCATCAAATTCTGATAAAATATAAAATAACAGTTTCAAACACTAAATTTACAGTTTAAAAATGTAAAATTCGCATATTCCCTGTAAATGTAACATTTTGTTCTAATGTAAAATATAATTTTCCAAACCTAAATTTACAGTTTGAACGTAAAATTTTAACACTCCTGTAAATTAACTATCAAGTTCTAATAAGATAATTAATGACCCTAAATATACAAAATATTATACGTGTTTAACGTAAATTGCTTTTAAACAAGTGTTAAATAACATATGTATATGTTGAAAGTTTCTGTTAATTTTACTAGCATAATTGGGATAAGAATTTAAATGGTAATTAATAACTTACTTGAAAAAGGAAACTTCCATTTTCAATGTTCAATTAGATATTAGAAGCACCTCTTCTTTATACATAAATATATTCACAGTTATACATTAAAATAATATACGGCTTGCTCAATATGATGCGCCATGTCTGAACTCTAAACACATGCGTCTGTTCAATAGAACAACCCAAACGCAAATTTAAACAAAAATGTAATTTCACACAAGATAATTGTGAAAATACT
This sequence comes from Leistus spinibarbis, assembly GCA_933228885.1. Taxonomy (NCBI): domain Eukaryota; kingdom Metazoa; phylum Arthropoda; class Insecta; order Coleoptera; family Carabidae; genus Leistus; species Leistus spinibarbis. The sequence continues at coordinate 831,961 of OW121800.1, forward strand.
AGATTTAATTGTAAAAATACCATCGATTATATATTTTATGTAAAGCTGCGAACTTTGTCATTTTCATTAATATGAATTAAAATTACATATATATATATATATATATATATATATATATATATATATATATATATATATATATATATATATATATATATATATATATATATATATATATATATATATATATATATATATATATATATATATATATATATATATATATATATATATATATATATATATATATATATATATATATATATATATATATATATATATATATATATATATATATATATATATATATATATATATATATATATATATATATATATATATATATATATATATATATATATATATATATATATATATATATATATATATATATATATATATATATATATATATATATATATATATATATATATATATATATATATATATATATATATATATATATATATATATATATATATATATATATATATATATATATATATATATATATATATATATATATATATATATATATATATATATATATATATATATATATATATATATATATATATATATATATATATATATATATATATATATATATATATATATATATATATATATATATATATATATATATATATATATATATATATATATATATATATATATATATATATATATATATATATATATATATATATATATATATATATATATATATATATATATATATATATATATATATATATATATATATATATATATATATATATATATATATATATATATATATATATATATATATATATATATATATATATATATATATATATATATATATATATATATATATATATATATATATATATATATATATATATATATATATATATATATATATATATATATATATTGCGATATGAAAGTGTAAAAATATATGAAAACTAATAATTTGTACTACGTTGTTGTAATATCCCAACTTTTCCGATTATTTCCAAGTATAGTTACATCAATTTTGTATTTTTACAGATCAGCCTGCGAGAATATGGAATTTTACAATTGAATATTTAAATTTGCAATAGAAAATTTAATTTTACTATAAAATATGTAATTTAACAGTGAATTATTTAAGTTCACATAAAATATATTCATAGTTGGTAATATTACATAAAAATTGAAGAACACATGTAAAATTACACAGATATGTAATATTACGCTTATTTTTAAGGAAAAATACAAAAATAATGATTGTAATTTTACACGTATTTTTTACAGTGTAAGTATAAACTTACATAGAAACATAAACACACAAATACATCTGGTTGTTTATATATATAATATGGCGAATTTATATATTTATAAAAAAATATATTTTTGCTTATGGTTATTTGGGGCATTAAGAAAATAAAATTCAATTCATTCAAATAAATTATAAGGTAAAATAAATTTATTTCGTTCAGAAATTGATATAATTGTCCAAAATAAATATATCACTCAATTAAGCAATTGAATTGGACTATATATTTAATTGATTGCATTAATCCTTTCTCTCAATAGATGTAAAGGAGATTGAGTGCAGGATACTCCAGATATTTTAATGTCACACCTACTATTCATCTTTCTCTAGCTATCTCTTCTGGAATCACCATAAATATCACTTATTTCCATAGCATATACATTTGCATAACATATTATATACGAATTTGAAATAATTAATTAATATGTGTACATAGAATGTTACCACATACACACACACACCATATACGATAGAGTATTTGAAATTTGTTAAATCTGACGTTAGCGTGTATAACAAATGCTTTTACCTGTCGGGGAATCGCACGGCCCCCCTATGATTTGTGATGGATATTAGTGTAGGCGATGAGAGACCAATATATGCATGGCCATAGAAATTGCATGATGTCGTGAACGTCAAAACAGATGCGAATCTGATTCCGGTAACAGCAACATTGGACCATATTACAGAGAGTAAATGCTGTAGGTAGGTTTACGGCCACGCTCGCTGATGTCAATTTGAAATATTGGTCCGTTTGCCGTGCGCACTCCAATATGACGGATGCGATGTCAATTTAGCCGTATCGAATGTCGCGATTTGTGGTTTTCGAAATCGCAACCAAATGTGGATCGTTACGGAGAGGATATTGCATGCATTCGATCGGTTACGAGGGCGGTACCTACAGTTCACAGTCCAAAGGTGAAACATACGCCATTAATGGCCTTTTCTATGGTGATCGCTGCTGGCGTTGATGCGATTTTAAAATTCTAATACCTTTCGTGCGATTCCGTGATTTCGGGCGGTGAATAATGTGCGTTGTTGATTGATTGAATTTATTCCTACTATACCTACTATGGTTTTAGCTATTATACTGTTGCCTAATGAAGAATGGATTTGATTTTAATACCAATATTTCGTGGAATGTATTAAAATAGCTATTTATGCAATTAATGAGTCATTTTATAAAAGCAATTTAATTTTAGTTACATATTGACTATTTTTCTACGATTAATAGGTTGACATTATTTATTACAAAATATGATTTATTTAGAACAAAAATTAGATTAGATTTATAGCAGAGAGAAATTAGTGTTTTTAAGTGATGCAATCAAAAAGTTGTATTTTATATGTCTATATCTTTTTAGTTTGCCGTACGAAGTACCGAAGAAGCTAAATCATTCGGTCGGGTATCTGTAGCATTCTCGGATCAAAAATATTCATTGATAAAAAGTCTTTATCTCGTCGCCCTGAATCCAAAAGTATATATAACTCATATACTTGGATGTTAGTCGTCGCTCGCTCGTAAGTCCAAATTTGTGCCCTCTACTCCTCTGAAGGTACCCGAGCAATTCATACCAAATTTGCTACACATATCATATGGCATCCCATTTGATACCGTTCGCAGATTAAATCCAATCGCACATATTGGAGCCCTCCTTAATACTGCCCTTATAAAAAAATTAATACACTCAAGAAGTAAACTAAAAATTCTAAAATATTTTATGTTTACAAGATTCTTTCATATTGTTAACCCAAAGCCCGAAAAAATTATTAAATATTATAATTTTTAATTTATAATATGCACTAAATTTGTTTTTATCAATATAATCAACAAAAAATTGTAACACTTTTTATATTTATAACATTCTTTCAAATTATTAACCAAAAAGCCATATTGTTTAAAAACCACTGCTCGCAACGCATATCTTACCTAATGGCGAGCTCTACACATTGGTGCGTTTTACGCGTACCAAATCTTGTTTCTTTTAATAGCCGATTGTGGCTGTAATAATATAATAATTGTTTTGAAAACATAACTACGTATTTATTTTATAATAATACATATTTCTTCCAATTTTTGTACAGGTCCGATAATTTTTACGTTAGTTATTGCATTATTAATATAAATGAAATTTTTTTTTTTCAACTAATTTGCCAATTTCCCGATTGCATCACTTTTCTTAAATTATTTTTACTAAATTCCCCCTTCTATCATCATGAATTGGTTGAACATTAAAAAATGTACCAGTTACCAGAAAACTGCTACAGAAAATCTAATATATTTTATTTATGTTGCCATAGTTATACCATTGTGAGATTTTTTTAAAGATATCAATGAAGGATATGTCGGAATATATTTTGACATAAATAAAAGAAAATTAATGTGTACGTCGGCTACAGAAAATCTAAAATATTTTATTTATGTTGCCATAGTTATACCTTTGTGAGATTTTTTTAAAGATATCAATGAAAGATATGTCGGAATATATTTTGACATAAACAAAATAAAATTAATGTGTACGTCATTTTGTAATGGTTATTGCGGATAGATATTGAAATATATTTTGAAAAAATATTAATTAAATCGTGCAATGTAGTGCTATTACTGGGGAGTATTTGTATTATTTGACGGTTTGGGATAAATATATATATATATATATATATATATATATAAATATCTGAAGTGGCCTGTACTCGACTTTCTTTTACGTAGTATTCATTATATATATATATATATATATATATATATATATATATATATATATATATATATATCTAATGAACACTACGTAATAGAAAGTCGAGTACAGGCCACTTCAGATATTTTATTTTGGCATTCGTTAACATTGCGATTATCATGATACAATACATGTTGCACAACATATGCAATGCAAAAACGATTCTCCTGTATGCTTTTTGAGAAAACTTTTTAAACAAAAGCTATAACAAATTTTAATGCCTTTAACTTTAATTACCATAATATTTATTTTCAATCTCATGTCGTTTTGAAGATATTGACAAATTAGCAAGAATAAATCGTACATCCAGGCCATATACAAGTCTATATTTTAAAGTATCATAAGTCAGGAATTATCATAAGTCATATTTCGGTTAAAATCTCGAGTTTGACATTTCTTTTATCACAATACTTCGTTGTAAACATTCGTATAAGATACTAAAAAATGTATATCGTTTTAAAATCGTAATAAAGCTGTGTCATACGCTGCGCAACATCAGAAACGAGACAAGAAGAAAATAATAAATATGAAACGATATTAATGTAAATGAATCATCATAAAACACATCAGTTGATACAAGTTATTTTTACGAGCCATTTTCCACAAATGAGCTGCTCGCCAAACGCGCTTACGGAAATTAAATTCGACAGAAATAAAATGGCAAACGGAACAACGTCACGAAATATAAAATATAATTGTATTTCGTTACGGTTCACTTCCTAATTGTTTTTTAAAATATTTACAGATTTCGAACCTTTAAATTTAGCAACTAATTTGGCAATTTTTCTGCAAATTTAATTTGCTATTTATGTATTTTATCTTATCCATTTTGGTTATTTAATTCACGCAAATTGTAAGATAATTAATAAGTCAAATATGTTAAAAGAATACCACGAGCACAAATTTTGAGTTCTTATTAAAATCTTATCCATTCTAAATACAATACATATTGACATTTCTATCGTTAATTTCGATGCAGTTAATAGTTCTTTCGTTACTAATTCATCCCGTTATATTGATCCCAAAAAACATAAGAAATAATTGTTAATAATAATTTTGAAATATAAAATATTTAATAATACAATGTTTTTCGTGAATTTTTTCACCAGGTTTTTTGTATGTTGTTTATTCATATTTTGGCTAATTTTTCTGTTTATATTAAATTTTTGAATTATATGAACTCAAACCTTAAAAATTATTTTCTCGAAACCACTTTTATCGGGCGGAAAAATAACTCAAAAAGTTATCGTACGATTTAAATTTTCTCTGTTTACTATAATCTATATGAAATGTTATTGGATTAGTAGAGTAAATTAGTTATCCCACATTTGTGTTATTATCGCGATAGAATATTGGTAAGTGGTAAAGATATACGAAATGGCTAGTATTTTAAAATTTTCCGTTGAAATTAATTCAGAAAACCTAAAAATAAATTTGAAAAAAATCGAATGATTTGCAAATTAATATGAAGAAAAATAAAAAACCGAAGAATATTTCTCTACATAGCAAAAACAGACGACATAACGGAAATGAACCCCGATGGAGCGGTACGAGTGTGTATGCGCGCAATAGTATTGGTTCAAATACCGGGCGACGTTGGGCGTAAATCAATCAGAACACCACCGGGACGCCGACCGACGCCGTCTAATCTCACACACACGTACACGTACACGAGTCGTTTCACGGCACTCGCGGATCTGTGGGCCGCTATTTATGGATTTTAATGGGTTAAATACGAGCAGGGAACCGCGATAAATTATAAATACATCCCACAGCTAGCGATTTGAGCCTGGTGTGCGCCACCCCTCCTGCTACGTCCCCGCCACTGGAGCCTCTACGTGTGTACATGCACGATGTACAAGTCATTCGTATGCCGCAAAACCGCAAAACGTACATTTCCCGCACCGATTACCCCGCGCGCGCCTCACCACGTTGCGATATTTTCCATGGTCGTGAAACTAAAGTTATAATTATTATTACTTTATCCAATGGCAAAGATTTCCTTTCACCCCTCTTTATTTTTATTGGGGTAAATGATTTGAATAAAGCTGATGATTCGTGGAGTAACTGGTGGAATATGATGTAGAATACATTCAAATATCAAAAGAACACATACACGCAGACAGTGGAGAACCCATTATTTGAGAAATCCAATATATAATTGGTTTTTGAACACCAACAACGGGATTTTTCAGATTATTTTACTTCGAGCTTTTTTCTAAGCAAATACCTGTCTCCACTGAAAATATTTTAAGTTTGGTCACACTAATAGTTATTACTCTAAATTAATCTTGGCCGATAATTTCTCATCTAGAGATATATTTAAATTTCAATCGAAGCTACTCCACCATATAGCATGATTTAGTTTCTAATACAGTTAGATTTCCATGAAAACAAGATGACGTCACAAATAACTTCAATTTCATCAATAATTTATACCTTATAAATTTAGAATATAAAGGTCTATTTACAAATTGAAATTACACTAACATTTAAGAATTACATTTATGAATTAGAAGAACGATCACAAATGAAATACTTATTATTACAAAGTTAGTATTGACATCTTAACTATTCCATTCTTACTAATAGAAATTGGAAATATGCATAATACATTATCGACTGAACATTACAAATTAAATTTGACTTTTGGATGTTGTTAACCGTACGAAGTACAAAAGAGCTAAAGCAATTGGTCGTGTGTCTGTAGCATTCTCGAATCAAAAGATTTCTATAACAAAAATGGTATTTCGCGTCGCTCTTAATCCAAAAATATATATAGGTTATATACTTGAATGCCGCTCGTAAGACCATCTTTGTGTCCTCTACTCCTCTGACGGTACCAAAGCGATTTACTCCAAATTTGCTACTCATATTATTTTGCATCTTATTTAAATCCACTCGCAATTAAAATCTAATCACCCGTATACTACACGAATAATAAAGCTCCAAAATTTAAAGCCATAATAAAAATAATTAAATGATCAAAAATTCTAAGATATTTTATATTTTTAAGAATTGGTAACCCAAAGGCAATAAAAAATTATTTAACATTATAATTTTGAATTTTAAAATAAGAACAAATTTTGATTTTTTATAATTTACGAAATTTGTAAGACCATTTATATTTATAACATTTTTTCAAATTGTTAACTAAAAGGTCATAATAATTAAAAAACAATTATTATTTAATTTAAAAAGTCTGATGCTCACATCGCATATATTACTTATAAGGCGAGCTGAACGGATAGGTGCATTGTACTTAAACATGTTTTTTATTAAACATTGATTGTTGAATTTCCCCCTAGCGCTGTATGATTTTTACAGTCATATATAAAACCAAATTTGATTAAATTTATTATCTATTTATACATATATCTCTAGCTATTTTAACATAACCATAAATATGTGTTTTACCTTTAATTAACAAGAAAAATAGTACTTTATAAGCCTGTACCATTCTACAAACATTTTCATTGGTCGTTAATACAAATGAAAGTGCGTGAAAGTGCGTATGATATACAATAACACACACAGATGACATCTCGGTATAAAATAAAATTGACAGTATGATTTTCTATTAGTATTATAATTGCAATTAGTATTGTGTATGCAAACGTTATATTAATATTTAGATTTTGTCGCGGTTTCAATAAAATATGAAATATATTGAAACAAACTTTACTACACATTTGCATGCAATATGTCATATGATTTGACTTTTGAATAATTGCATATTGAATCGTTTTTAAATATGTTTTTATAGGCAAAGCAATCAAATAAATGATTGCTAATTATCCAATGTTTATAATATAATTAGTTCGTCCCGATGTACATATATTTATGAGTAATAAACTGGTTCATCGGCATAGAGTCATATTTACAAATTAGTTACACGTAGGTTGTATAATATATGTTTTATTAACCATAAATGCAACTAGCGTATAATTTGATAATTACGTATAGCATTAATTTTGGTCTCATCCGCATATAGTGTATCTATAACGAACTTTCATACATATACATATATTGCGCAGTTACATATATATAGTATAAATTATTTAGTTGCTATGTAGCGAATTTGTTCCTGTCCATATTATATATTATGCATTACATGCACTCGAAAATCATGGACAACTAGCACGAAGCATTTAATTAACATCGTTCTGATATTAGTCACTTTGACAGGGAGTTTAATCACCACGACAATTGCTTCATTCATTTGTTTCGTATCGACGACTATATATACATTGCTATTTATCAAATATCATTTTTATCACAAGACCAATCAGAGGCTGATATGATAAAATCAAGACCGAAATAAGACCTATGTCAAGAGTAGTGATTTTTAGCTCGCCGTACGATAATAGTACAAGACAGTTATAGTGTTTGATTTGGGGTCTGTAACATTCTCAGATCAAAAACATTTCATAACAAAAAGTGATTGTCTCGTCACCCGGATTACGAAAATATATATAACTTATATACTTGGATTATGTACCTCGCTCACTTGGTAAGACCATCTTTTTGGACGTATATCCTCTGAAGTTTATGGGTTGATTTTAATGAAATTTGATATACAAATAATTTTCATGCCCATATGAAGCCTCACTTTAATTTTAATCGTATTATAGGGCCCCAATAATTTTAATACTGCCCTTTGACAATTCTCAACTGACAACTGACAACTCTGCCCAAAGAAAGCATGTTTTTCATGATTTTTTTTCTCGGATTGGGTAAATGATATCAACTCCGGGTTTGTTGCAAGTTGTATATTTATATTTCGACAAAAAAATTATTTCATTGAACTGTTCTTTGCATATTATGCTGAGAAATAACGCCCCCAATATCTGCGTGCACGAGCGGAAACCTCTCGGTCGTCCGGGTCATCTTTAATGAAATCTAGTTTGAAAAACTTACTCTAGATAAGTTTAGTTGAAGTTGGAGAAAAAAAGTTATGTTTTTACTTAGATATTCTTGGCCTTGACGGGCTAAAAAAATATTTATTATTGTTGGAAATGCGTGAATGTGTTCAAAGTTCCAGTAAATTTAGTGTACTTAAATTTAATAACAAGAAAACGAAAATCGGGCGATAGCTCTTTGATTTATTTCCGCCCGATAAGAAAGGGTGGTTTTGAGAAAAGCGCCTATAAAGTTTTGAGTTCATGTAGTAATAAATTTAATGTATCTAAAAAATTTAGTTGAAATATGAATAAACAACATGCAAAAAACCAGGAGTTGATATCATTTACCCAATCCGAGAAAAAATCACGAAAAACATGCATTTTTCTTGGGCAGTTACGTAAACCTTCCTTTAAGATACTCTACTAACATAATTATGGTATTTCATTTCTACAACGTTTCTTCAAACTTAGAACCCAGGGACTGGCAATATTATAATGAGAAACATTGCAGAAATTCACGCAAGAAGGGCATTTTATAAAATGTATATTCAATCTTGATTTGAAAGCAATGTCGCTGCACAAATCGCGCAATCACAACACAATCTTAAACTGTTTGTTGTGTGTGTGGGTATTTCTTATGTGTGCTAGCGAGTAGGGCTCGGAACACAATGATAGTAGCGGTGGCGCATCTGTTCCACGATACGATGTGGCGTACCCCGAAATCTCAGCCGTTCATAAATCTTGTTGTGTGTCTGTGTGCAGTTGCCGTCACGCACTTGCCGTGCCCTAACCGCGCCAACATACGTGTTGCTCCCTCCACCAACACCCACCCCCCATTCTACGGTCCCGCGCACACCACCAAACCAAACGCATTCTAATGGCGAATATATTTCATACCGTGTTGCACTGCTAACATATACACCTATAACCCTTCTCCTGCCTACTTACAAACACATCTTTAATTGAATGGTTGCCGGAAATCGCTCATCGCTATCTTCATTATGGGGGCGCAAATTGTCGCAATTTTCTAAATTATGTTAAATAATTCAAAATGTGATGGTGCAATCACAAATTTAAACTCTAATTATGTTTACTTAATCTTTGGCCCAGGAAGAACAGTTTTTTTATGAATATTTTCTCAGGCTGGAATGAAGGTATCAATTTTGGGGTTTGAAACTTTCCTAGATAACGCGCAGAGAATGTCTGGGTCACCACTAAACGGGCGAAATCGTTTCTCTTCAACAGAACATTTGAATCCAATTTTAATGTTAGATTCTAAAAGCGTATAAAATCCTCTGGAGCTTATACTAATATTTGGTGTAAAAACTTAATATTGAACTAAATGGCGGGTGTGCGAAGAAAGCAATTTGCTTTGCGAATTTTCTTGCTCAGTTTAGGGTATTATAAAATAATAGTTATTTATAAGAATGTATACATATTGTTACTATAAGCTGCACTAAATAGTATTTACTTTCATTTAAAATAAAGAACAAGCAAATCGGTTGCAAAACGAGTTTGGTTATATCTAACTACTAGGATCGTAATTATAAGTATGTCAATTATGAACGCGATTCTAATTGGAACTTTTAATTCATAAATGTAATTAGTTCGCCGTACGAAGTACCGAAGAAACTAAAGCATTCGATCGTGTGTCTGTAGTATTCTCGGATCAAAAAAATTAATTAACAAAAAGTGTTAGCCTCGTTGCCCTAAATCCAAAAATATATACGATATAACTCATACTCGAATGTTAGTCGTTGCTCGCTCGTAAGATCAAATTTGTGCCCTCTACTCCTCTGAAGGTACCAGAGCGATTCACACCAAATTTGCTACTCATATTATTTGGCATCCCATTTAAATCCGTTCGCAGTTTAAATCCAATCGCCCATATGTGGAGCCGCGCTTAATACTGTCCTAATAAAAATAATTAAAGCACGTAAATATTCTACTATATATATTACACATACGGCGAGCTGAACGCATCGGTGCGTTGTACGTATCGAATCTTGTTTATTTTCAAAACTAGTCTAAAATCTATAACACTACATTTTGCACTCTGATCAACGCAAAACTTCAGCTAGCGTGGTCCCGATGTGAGAATCAATTTGTGTCTGATCCAAAATAAGTGATGAACTGTTATGAACTAGTGTGTGACCCTGAAGTGAGTCAGGGTCTTGAGATTCTAAGAATTAACAAAAATACACGCCCGAATTAATCCGTGTTTAGCTCAATAACTTTTTCAACAAAATATAGTTCAAAAATCCAAAGTATTTATATAAGTTATTCTATATTTGTTGATGCTTCTTGATACATTCGTTGTTCTACGCAAGTTATTTTTTTGAACGAAGGTCCATTGGGTTGGAAGTGCCGTAATTTGTAATATTTCTCAAGCAGCACTTACAGAAACATGGACAGATCCTTTCGAAACACCCTGTACGGCAAGAAGTGCCTATGCAACTGAACAGAAAATATAGTAGAGTGGAGTAAGTCAAATATCTGGTATCGAAAGTATCAATATCAATCACAAATGCATGTGAAATCCTGCAGCAAGATTTCTATTTCATTTCGCTGGCAAAAAAATATGGAAAAAAAAACTCGGGCCGTTCATAAAACCATACAATGGAGATACTATACCTACTGCTTTCATTCAAACACATTTTCGATATGAATCCTTTTATTATATTCAGATATGTTTTGACTTTTCATTTTATTTATTGCGTTCGATTTGAAAAGAAAAAATACTTTACAAGGTACATTTTCTGCTTCTTTTTATAACTGCTGGAAATTTAAAGGTCTTAAAATCAGAGATTTATCATTTTGCCAAAGGCTTTTCATGGAATTTTATTTGTGGAATATGTATTCACATAAATCATAAGTCCAACGAAATGTACTTTCAAAATCAATAAAGTATTGCAAATAGAATGTTAAGAAATTATGTGAATGTATTTTTGTATTTAGCGGAAAAAAGTTCAAATTTGTTTTACTAATATTTTTCAGATCAATATTAAAATCACTGGAATTCCCATAATAAGACTACTTTCAACGGATATACACATTTTCACCTTTCCCCTGAATCGAATGTGATTATTTTCGGAGTGATGCCTGTGTGTGTGTCTGTGTGCGAACGCTCTAAAGCCGAAACTGTCGAGTGTAGAATTGTGAAACTTCAAACTTAAGACTTGTATATAGTCTAAATGTGCACCTATTTTTGAAAAGAATATTCAAACTGGAAGTGCATGTATAAATATTATCCAATGACAATTTGTCCACCAACCACTTTTTCTAAAGTAATTTGCTTTAAATTTATTTGTGTTCATATATTTATTGAGTCCAATATATATTATTATGTTTACGCTAATACAATTTTTTTATGTCTTTTCAAGATGTACAATTTTGTACCAAAGAAATAGTTGTATATTTAAGATACATAACCTATGCATATAAAGTATTACAAAAATTACTAATAAATTTGTTTAACTAACATATGCCAAAATGGCCCTTTTCCCTTGGGGGTGAGCGTGTTGAAATGCGCACCAGAATTTGTATCGCCTCTGGCTCAGTTTAAGTTAGGTACAAATTTAGACTCAGTGTTGTCAGATGTAACATAATTATCAAAATGTAACATAAATTTAGCATAATTCTGATAATAAAATATCTCACATTATTATCAAATATAACATGATTTTATAAGGTAATCTTTATATACTGTATGTATGATGCTACCTGTGACAGAATATTTTCAAAAATGAATTTAATTAAGACTAATATTAGAAACAGATTGTCCAGCGAAATGCGAAAGACTCAGTAGATTTATGTTATGTTATATTGTAAAACAAGTGATTATAATATAATTTTGGCTATCTAGTTGAAAATATAATGTGTAATTAAATGAATACATCGGTTCATTCCAAATTAAAAATATGTAACATCATTTTTCTATAATTTTAAAAATTTCGGTAATACTGTCACATAATTTCATATTTAACATTTGGCAACGCAGCGCGACTCAGCGCCTCAACGGCATCTGTTCCTTGTTGTTTATTCATAATTTCATAATAATATAGTTTTCAACCAGCACGGACGTGTTTAGTAACATACTAAATTGCACACAATTGCATCAGTATTCTTTTCAAATGTTATAAGTGTAACGTGTATATTCATTAAATACCAATTCAATATTGTATATATTTTGTGCTGCAAATATTAACCAAACAATGCCCGTGACAACTGCCAGTATGTCAAGGATTGGCTCCGGCATGCTAAACAAAGACATATTACCGGACTGGCAAATTCAACTGGCCCGGGAAAATCTTGGTAGCTCGGCCCTAAATAATGTACCATTTATGTTATAATGTTTTATACTATTTTATCATTTCTGTTTGTGTCATATTACCATTTTTGTATGTTTAAATATACTATATATCTTATACTACATTATCACTTTGTGTGTGTAAATATACTATATTTTCATATTTTTGTACATATAATTACTATTTTTGTTTAAATATATTATATTTTGTTATGTTTGTACCATGTATTTATATCTTATACTATTTTACCATTTTTGTTTGTATTAATATTCTATATTTTGATTTTATATTGAATCTAATATGTTATAATTTTATACTATTTTAAAAAATGTGTTTGTTTTTATACATAACTTTGATAATATATTGTGTATTGAAATAAATAATTAAGAAGTACTAGGGTACTATTTTCGCGACTATTTCGTTCAAACATACGTTATCGTTAACTCGCCCAGTGATTTACTAACAACATCCTAAATGTATGATGTAGAGACTACCTTTAATATTGTACTAAGAACATCCTATTGTGATGTACATGCAATGTTCAGATGAACTGCAATGTTTGCGTAACTTTGCGATGTTCTAGGGATGAACTCAATAATGTTATTTGAAGGAAACATTGGGATGTTACCAGGCCACAATATATGCATCCCAATGGAAGTCGCACGGGAGTTACAAGTCGCCGTGTTACGTTAGAAGAACGTCTTTGGGATGTTTTTGTGTTTGCTGGGACAGTTCTTCGAAAAGTGTTTTCTACATAAATATACGGCGAGGTGAAGGCATTTGTGTTTGTTTTTCTCTGTGTATGTTCCTAATGTATTTATCGAGCTGAAACAATGTACTTTGAAATTGTGATCAAGTTCGCGTTCGTGTACTTTTGCTCTAAAGTGTGCTGGGAAAACGGCATTTGCATAATTTGTAAAAACTAGCATGTTTGTCCCCTTTTGAATACAGAATACACACGCACGTGCAAACACATCACGGGCGCGTAGCTTTTAGTCGCATATATGAAATGCGAACGCGCCATTTAATAAATCTCATTTCGTCAAGATCAAAGTGATCGTGTGTCGGCAAATGATCTGCTCCGTCTCCGTCACGATTTTATGCGTTTCAGGGATATTTACCGTTGTGCAGAAAAAAAGTTTTGATCGGGTGGCTGCCTCCTGGTTATTATAACGACTGTTATAGTGGTGTGTAGACCACATTCTATATACATGGCCTACATATAAGCGAATGTCACTGGAACATGTACTATAGACAAACATAATATGACGATGCGCCGCAACGCAACGGTTAGTTTTACCGATGTTTACTTCTAGAGTTGCTCATTGTTCACTGGGGCCATTGTTGACATACACACGTACTGTTGTTAAACACACATACACTCTATACCAGTGGTTCTCAAACTTTTTCGGTTCCATGCGTCCTTATGGGGACGTTTACGTAACTCTGCCAATAAAAAATTATGTTTTTCGAGAAACATTTTCTCGGATTTGGTAAATCTTATCAACTCCGGGTTTTTGCATGTTGTTTATTCATATTTCGACTAAATATTTTGATTTTATTGAACTGTTCTTTGCATATTGTGCCGTAAAATTGGCGCCTTCAACATCTGCGTGTACCTCCTCACGGACGGCAACATTAATAAAATCTGGTTTGAAAATCTTAAACTAGGCAAGATTAGATTAGTTGATGCTTTGACAACGTTGAGGTCAATTGGTCGATAATTGACAAAATTGCGGCTGTTCGAAAAATAGTCATATTTTTACTTAGATTTTCTTGGCATTGACGGGCTGCAAAAAATATTTCATAGCGATGGAAATGCGTGAAAGTGGTCAAAACTCCAATAAATTTAATGTACTTAAATTTAAAACAAGGAAAACGAAAATCGGACGATAACTTTTTGAGTTACCTTCGCGAAAAACTCCATTAAAGTTTTGAGTTCATACAATTCAAAAATAAAACCAAAACTATTCGAAATATGAATAAACAACATACAAATCACCCGGAGTTGTTATCATTTACCCAAT
Organism: Leistus spinibarbis; assembly: GCA_933228885.1. Taxonomy (NCBI): domain Eukaryota; kingdom Metazoa; phylum Arthropoda; class Insecta; order Coleoptera; family Carabidae; genus Leistus; species Leistus spinibarbis. The sequence goes on from OW121800.1 coordinate 847,243, forward strand.
CCAAGAAAATACTTCACGAAAAACATGCTTTTTTCTTTAGACAGAGTTACGTAAACCTCCCCTAAATGAATCAGAATTCTTTCAAAGCGTCCCTAGTCGAAACATTGGCCTAACTAACGCAGTTGCAGTGCGTATTTGAAATATTTTCGCGGTGCCCAGTTTGAGAAGCACTGCTCTGTACAATAATAAATAACGATCAAGTTTACCTATTCGAATTTATACCTAATTTAGAATCTCTTTTTAATCTTATAATATATAAAGAAGCAGGGTCCCATACATTCAGCTCACGGCTAATAATATTCAATGAAAACAAAATACAAATTTAAGAAAACATTTTCATAACCACTACCTTTGAAGCCCTCCTAGATACTTAGTCAATTTAAAAAATAAAAATATGTCGACAATTATTTTTCAAATTGTGAGCCCAGGGGCTATAAAAATAAAAAATCATCAATTTTTTCTATAAATTGTAATATCTTATACTTATATTAGTTTAATTTTTATTAAAAAATTAGGAATAGTAAACCACTACTTCCGGTTAAAATATATAATACTCCTTAATATACATTCGTAGAAGAAAGTAAAAAGAAAAATTAGAAGCACGGTGAAGGTATGGATGCCTGCACCTATGCTTGCATTAAATGATTATTCTTATTAATACACAAGACATAAATAGTGAGGCAAAATAAAGTTTAATTTATAAAAGAGAAAAATCTCAGTGTAAATAAAGAGCGGTTTCGCTTGTTAACCATACGAAATAAAATTCATTTTATAAAATCAAGTAAGCTACGGGAATGTGGGTGCAAAAACGATTCGGATGATTTGCTATGGGAACTGAAAATGTGCAAGGCGGCCAAAGCGTCGCTGGAAACCTTCCAGACAGACTGTATTGCCATTGAATGGAGAACTAGTAGTAATTTTCAAGTTTTTTACGACCCTACACTATACTATATACCAGGCAAAATTTGTTCTAGAACTTTCCGTTTAAACAGGCGATCATTTTCGTTTTTTGTCCATAAACACTTCATGACGACCGACGCAAAGTAGTAGAAACTTTGCGTTAAGTTTTGCGGTTAGTAATTGTGATTTAACGTGAACTTGTACATAAGCAACTTACGTTACGTTATGTACGTTTTACTTATATATTAATGTCCTCGTAAACTTTGCATATTTAAATATTCTACCCATATAAATCTGAATTATTATTATTATAATGACTATACAAAATGCTTTCTCCTATACTTGTTTAACTTGCAAGCTTATTTTGTTACTTGTCAGGATAATATATTATTCCTTTGTGAGAGTTAATATAACTCATAATATTTGATAAGATTACATAAATATACAACTCAACTAATGCGATAATATGTTCAACTAGCCGACATCTAACATCATAACCAAGACCAACTCATAACAAAAGCAGTTACGTAATCACAGCTTAGTTTTGATCTCAAATACATTTATTTATAATTATATTTATATATAAAATCACCCAGAAATATTTGTTTGTGTGTTTCTATATGAGTGAGTCCATCCTAAAATAAATCATATTTAATAAATGCCGATTCATAAACATATGTATTTCGAAATTTAACAAAATTTCTCTAACATTGATTTACGGAATGTGTTTTCATTCCATTATTCAATTTTAGCAAACGAAATTTTAATTTTGTACAAGATTTATACCAAGAATCAATAAAAATGTCAAAAGACTATTTTTAATAATTTACAAATTATTATTTTGGGGCATAAATATATGTGATAAATCAATTTATCAATGATAGATAATAACAGAAACAAAAAAATACCAGACACAGATAACTGACCTAAAAGAAGAAATTAATTTTTTAAATTGAATTATTTTAGAGAATGTACCAATCTCTTTAGGAGAAAACTTTTGAACTAAAAGTTGTTTAAAATTAAAATATCTATAGTTTTTATATCTATGCAGTAAATGCAATTGGGACGAAAAGGGTTAATAATTAAAACTAGGATCCCATATATCTATCAGAAAAGTCACTATTGTTTATTCAAAATCATTTGAAAATGTTGGTGAATACAAATAAACGGCGGAGGATGAGCAACCCGTCTTGCATGCACGTGAGGGACGGGTCGGGTGTTAGGGCAGTATAGCACGTGTAGCTTGTTGGGCGGTGCTAATTGTGTGACGTTGTGGGTCACTCAACGGAGTGGGAGCACAAAGTACACTCAGAATTAAATTGACTCTCCGTATGCTTCGTATCTGATTTTTACACAACTATGCATTATTATTCTACATATACAAATAACGATATCGTTCTAAAATATATAAACAAGAATGCTCATACAATATATTATAACTATTGGAACGTTATTTTTTTTCAGTTTCAGAAAAATTAATTATATATTCAATATTGAAAAATACGTTTATTATTTTAAAAAAAAAACACATATTTTAATAATAGAATTATATTTACAACAAATAATATTTTTTATATATTATAAGAATAACAACAGAATAGATATGTATATGAATGATAATTGGTCTACCATTTCACTACGAAATTTGTGGCCGCACATCATCTCTGAATGTATGGGGCCGTTTTTAGCCATTTGAGATACAGGAAGATCTGAAGATCCCGGAGCGATTTAAACCAAAGATGGTATTCACATATTCTTTGGCATCCCATTTGAATTCGACCGTAGTCAAAATCCTATCGCCCGTATTTTCCCGGAGTTATAGGACCCCAATATTTAGGTTTCAATATTCAAAAATTTACGATGTTTTTCTTATATGGAAATTTTAAAATAATTTTCGATTAACAGTTTTTTTATTTTCTTTTTCTCGCATTGCTGCAATTATGTAATCAGGATCCCTTATATGTCCGTTACGTGGTATTCGTGGATCTACTAACTCAGGTAGAAGGCAATATGTATAAAATTTAACTAATTTTTCTTCCATGTGCTTCAACCAGAACATGTCATCCCATTTTTTATGTAAAACTAACTTGCTGCTAACAGAGCTAGATACAAAGTGAACTCATAATTTTATAAAATTGAAATAGAACATTGTAGTAATTGTTGCGATTTAAAATAATATTTACTTGTGTCGACGAATGTAAGTCATGCTCTTATGCATGGATTCTAAGCTCCCTGCTATTACAAATAAACAAAAAAATATAAACAGTTTTGGGCATTATCATTAGTAAAAATATATGATAATATAATAAATATAGGTACCATAGGCACCAATATCTTCGGCTCGCTGTATAAATTATTTGGAAGAATATATATTAATTCCTTGAGCTCAATTTTTTTTGCGGCATGCATATATGAGGGGTGGCTTTAAGAAATATCTTCTCCAATTTATTTTTGGTCACTTTCACGTTAAGCGGAATTGCCGAATAATATTTCAGATTTAAGTAATTTTTCTAATTTTGTCTTTTTAATGGTAGTGGGTAATCCTAGGAAAATAAGAATGGCAAATTTGAATTCTTTGAGCTCAAATTTGTATACATAGATGTGCGGCATGCATATATGAGGGGTAATTTTTTAAGGGATGAACCTACCCCTCTAAAATATTTTTTTGGTCACTTTCACGTTAAGCGGAATTGCCGAATATTATTTCAGATTTAAGAAGTTTTTCTAATTTTGTCCTTTTAAGGGTAGAGGGTAATCCTAAGAAGTTAAGAATGGCAAATTTGAATTCCTTGAGCTCAAATTTGTATACATAGATGTGCGGCATGCATATATGATGGGTAATTTTTTAAGGGATGAACCTACCCCCTCTAAAATATTTCTTTAGTCACTTTCACGTTAAGCAGAATTGCCGAATATTATTTCAGATTTAAGAAGTTTTTCTAATTTTGTCCTTTTAAGGGTAGAGGGTAATCCTAGGAAGTTAAGAATGGCAAATTTGAATTCCTTGAGCTCAAATTTGTATACATAGATGTGCGGCATGCATATATGAGGGGTAATTTTTTAAGGGATGAACCTACCCCCTCTAAAATATTTCTTTGGTCACTTTCACGTTAAGCGGAATTGCCGAATATTATTTCAGATTTAAGAAGTTTTTCTAATTTTGTCCTTTTAAGGGTAGAGGGTAATCCAAGGAAGATAACAATGGCAAATTTGAATTCCTTGAGCTCAAATTTGTATACATAGATGTGCGGCATGCATATATGGGGGGCAATTTTTTAAGGGATAAACCTACCCCATCTTAAATATTTCCTAGGTCACTTTCACTTTAAGCGGAATTGCCGAATATTATTTCAGATTTAAGAAATTCTTCTAATTTTGTCCTTTTAAGGGTAGAGGGTAATACTAGCAAATTAAGAATGGCCAATTTGAATTCCTTGTATCTGATTCAATATATATATAGATTGTCGAACTCAATTTTTAAGGGTTGAACCAAGGGTAGTTCACTCTGAATTTTAATAAATATATATATAATTAATTCAGGGGCGAGGATTTTATAATGAACTACCCTCTAAATTCAACCTATAAAAAATTAGTGTAACACATTATTGAATAAGACCCTAGAAATTCAAATGTACCACCTTATATAATTCTCGATTGTATAATATTTTATTAGAACAAAATACTACATGCTGTCTATGAAATATATTTCATCGTATAAATACTTTTGAAAATATTGTACTGGGCGGTGCCAATTCACTTCTAGCAATATAGTTAATTTTATAAACGATAGAGGCGCCCTGCAACAGTCACACATTTTAGAGAAATAACACGAAAAAGTACTTTTTCTGCGCCTTCACAGGGAGTTCGTTTTAAATAGAAAAAAATTGAAATTTTCAATGATGTGAAATGAAATAACAAACTTTGAAATGATCGGATTAGATTTTTGAATTTGGCTTACATATATCTGTAAGAATTGTTTAAAAATTGGACATATTTATACATTTTTATTTAAAAAGTGGAACCAAAATTGAAAATTTTAATCCGATCATTTCAGAGTTTCATTCATTCCAAACGTAGAACATTTTTTCAAAATTCGATACTAACAAAAATAAGGGCTGTGTGAAGGCGCAGAAAAACGTCGTTTTTCACATGGGTTTCTCATCGTCTTAAGGTGTAAATATATAGTTCTATACTAGAATATAATTTCTGTATTTTATGTTATTACATTCAATCCGGTCATCCACTAAGCATTAATATATTATTTATTGACTTCTATTTTCTTGTATGTTCTCCATATTTGGGGCCAAATTCAAGCAATTAATGAATATCCTCGATTATAATTTGGTTATTTAATTATAATTTAATATAAATTGTGAGACACTCCTCGCCCCATTTTTGAACATATATGTATGCGTGTTCTCAGTAAAATAAATTTTAGATGTTAGGGGTTGACTTCAACCAGTGTGGACAAACTCTTTCTCTCTATCTCACACACACACATGCATATTTATGTGTAGTCACACACATTCACAGAGAAATACGCAGGCACGCACACAGGGTGCGAACAAAATGGGTTTCAGTCTTTTGGTAAACAGTGTGACCGCACACACGTTCACGTATTCACGCGCTCACCACCAAATTCACGCGACGCGACGATACGTAACGTGAACTAAGTAATGTGCGTTGTCATCGCATTTTCACACGTTCACACTAAAGTTACACGATGCTAGGCAGACGCAACAACACCCAGAGATAACCATCATTTCACTATGAAGACAAACATGCACGTACACATGCGATTGTGTTTAATATACGCCTATAATGACATCCATGGCTTTAGCAAACTAACGCCTATATTAAATTACGGTACACATATATATATATATATATATATATATATATATATATATATATATATATATATATATATATATATATATATATACATATATATATATATGTATATATGTATATATATATGTATGTATATATGTATATATATATATATATATATATATATATATATATATATATATATATATATATATATTTATATAAAATGTGTATTTTGTTAAAAATGATAATTAGATCGACGCGGCACTGCGTGTCTGTTCATTATGATACAAATGCATATAGGATATAGAGATACTATATTTTAAATATCATGTCGATTTGTATCGTTTTATAAACTGTAGCTAGCTGGCAATATTCGCAGTGTCATTTTATAAAGCAATCATTTATTCATTCGACTGGAAATTATTAATTTATTTTTTAATAAAAATAAATATTAAAAATATTATATTAGCAAAAATTCATAAATCAATGAATGATAAAAAATTGGAATATTAAAAAAACAAATATATTGTATACATTTTACTCGGCTTTCAACAAACTATAAATAATAGCGTGATTCATAATTTATTTTAACTGTTCGGTTTGATCTGTTGTACTCTTTGATGTAAATATACGCATGAGTTATTGTGATATATTATTTTGTAAATTTATAACGTGAGTAACATAGTATCAAATATTACAAATGGCATATATGTGTATATTGTTGCTTCAAACAGAATTCATATCAAATAATATATTTGATATTTTAGAAAGCATTCAATATTTGTTGTATAGATTATTTTTACATGTGAAATTTTAAAATATAATTCATTTTCAAATTATTGTATATATCTTTTAGTAACACATGAACAAAATTGGCTTTTGAATATAATTTATGGTGCGCTCGAATAATTAATATTTTACTCCATATCATTCATGACGCATTAAGTTGTACAACTTGACTCACTTCAATTGTACTTGAAGTAATGTATGCATTACATGGAATGAGTTAATTTTTTGGAGAAGTAAATACAGTGTTGTTTTAAGATTGCAACAAGCGGTTATTTTAATATTTTAAATAATCATAATATTAAGACCTTACCACCAATAAATATTCTATTAACGATATTGAAAGTGAAATAAAATTGCAACTATTTCTATAGACATCGTACATTTTGCTAGTTTATATAATATAAATATATTCAAATATAATATATATTTATACATTTGCTACATTTTACAAATAGTACAATAAATCCTTAATATAAATATAGATAGTTAAAGTACAATAATGACGAGTATATATGCTACTTCAGCTTTTGTTTATTAAAAAAAAATCAAACATAATTAAGAATTGGTGCAAGCCCAAACGCAATAAATACAATACTAAAAGCGATAGCAATTATTAGAGTACAAAATTTATTATTGCAAACATTCAACAATCAATCAACAACATTTTATAATTTAATATTATTACTAATAATATTTTTTGTTGATAATCTGTAAAAAGATTATAAATATAAAATGTCTTAAAAAATTGATTTATATTTACCTATAAGTTATATACATTTTCGTAATCAGAGAGAAGAATTAAACCCTTTTTCTTAGTAAAATTTTTTGATCCGAGAATGCGACATACACATGACCAAACACTATAGTTGTCTTGTACTATCGTACGAAGAGCTAAAAAATGACTAAATATAAATAAGAACTGAATAAATATGTATTAAAGTTTGATAATGAACATCGATGTCTCTTCAGAAACAATTTTCTTTTCTTTCTTTTTTTTTTCTTTTTTATTTTCTGGCTGACTACACAGAACAATTGTTTCACGCGAACGAGTTGCGAAAGTCAACAGGGCTCCGATAATAGAGGAAGGATAGTGGTGGGGGAAGGCGTTTTAAAACGTCGAAACAATTTAAAAGGCATTAATAATTGATGAAAACATTCAAGAGATATCGAATGGTTGTGCATACTGCGCGATCGCTCTAACGAAGTATAAGTTTGATTGAACTTGTTGAGCAAAACCACGCAATAATAACCTTTATATAACCTTCAGACGCACACGTGAAACTTGACGTCTCTCCTGAGAGAACTTCTGTACTGCCGCGTACAATATTTTAATTTAATTTTGATGAACATTTATCGAGCTGTTTTCTCTGTTTTAGACTTTAATAGCAGCGGTACTTATTTACTTAGTAATTTTGTCGACTTGTTGTGTTTATAGGGAAATTGGCCACTGGGGAATTTACAGTTTAATTCAATTTCTAGGTGCATGTTCAACTTTATGCTAATTAGATAGCAACTTTAATTATTTATCAAATATATTTTCTATGTTGTTGTACATTAGTGTACAAAATCGCAAATCTAAAATAAGTTACATATTATTCTATGTACATAAGTGTATAAAGTTGCTTCAAATTTAACTCCACGCCCAAAGAAATTAAATATTCAAAAAAGAATTTGGTTTCGGCTAAAAATGCGTTCTTTCCTTATATCACTGGTTTCTTAGAGCTGATTTGGATCGGTATGTGCTCATTCTCTTTGTCAGTTGTTACCTATCGATAAGAATCGGAAGTTTTATTTAATTTGACGCCAAATCGAGCCCTTATAATCTAAGGCCTTAAAAATTGTATGCTTATTCTAGAACATATGGCAAAAAAATTACCCCATGGGCGTCTCATTTGGCTGAGAGGGCGCTGATATTTGAATTTCTTAACATTGGCTGAAATTGGCCTATTTTCGTACATATAAGTGGCCCAAAATCGGAACCCTGATGACCGATGGGTCTGAAGTTTTGGATTTGACCTTTTATCGGCAAATTTAACAACATACTAAATTTTGAGTACAATCCGTAACTTACGTGCGCCTGGATTTTACGAAATGTAATGGAACTGCTCATATATATATATATATATATATATATATATATATATATATATATATATATATATATATATATATATATATATATATATATATAGTAGATGTAAGAGATTCGAGAGACGGGAATTCGACGTGACTTAGTGAATAATATTACATATATAGGTCAGGAAGTTTGATAGATACACCCTGGACATAATAATATGACGAGGGATGTAGATTTTCGTAGAAGCTGCTATCACATAAAATCAATGTGAAATTTGCACAGTAGTGACGACCGACGACACGTCAATATCAGTTTGAACGTCACGAACAGAAAGTTGTATAAGATATTCCGTACACGAATTCGCACTAGGCAGGTAGGTAGGGCATGCAGTGTAGGTCGAAAAAAGGTGAAAGTATTGGAAAGTTCGTGCGTGATATAAAATACGATTGATTCCCAGCCCACTTTGCGCGAGAAACCTTAGCCACGTAAAATACTAAAGCAGTCCTCAGCCACACAAATGGGCCAAGTTGTAGCTTATCCTCAGGAGCCGCTGTAATGGAGCAAATTAGTTTAAGACCACCAACACCGAACAGATTAGAAGACTTGGTAACTCTACCTGTCCGCAATGGCTGGCTACATCGGATCAATATGAAATCTAGTTAAGCACGATTATTTGCTCAATCCAACTAGTATCATTATTAACACTGATTTTATATTAAGGAAGCACTTACAACTTCTGATTTGCAAATATGTTTTATTTTTATTTTCCAATTCAATTTCTCTTAAATTAATTGAAATATTGCAAATGTATTTAAATTTATGAAATAAGGCAAATGTTAAGTTTTATAAAGTGCCACGTGGAGAGACTAGAAAAATAATTTTAAATTCATGATAAACCTACGCGTTCTTATATGAATTGTAAATATGATAATCTAAATAAATATAAGATCCATATTTCTCCTGAAATATATGTGTTCATGTTGCAACCGCCAGATGTCAGCAAGCCATGTTGTAACAGCCGCTAGATATTTGAGTAGATCATGTTAAAACGCAATCTTTCGAGGCAATGTGGAGAGCCAACGGTCGGTGACATATTGCCTTTATATGCACATGCAATCGTTTATAAAAGAACGCATCGCAAAGAATAAACAATTCCAATTTCCAACCGATTTCTCAGATTGCGATATAATTTATTTATTCAGGAGCGTTTACATAAAAAACATCTATCCCTGTTTTCATTGCATTAAAACATTTGAAACTCTTTACATAAATGTGTACGGCTGCAAGTCAAATATTTGCTACATGTGTCAACATCATCGTAAAGATGACACTTTCTGGCACTTGTTTTATAATCGTGAATATATTAAGTGAAACAAGCATAGCTGCTGGAGGCATTTAGCTCACCGTATTATCTATTCAGTGGATTAGAAACATGAAATGGTTATATGAAAATCTAAGTACATTATTTAATTATATGTGCAATAAAGTAGATTATAATTTTTTTTGATATATAAAGAAATGGCGGATTGACAGCGGATAATCGGCAGCGCTGCGAAAATAGATGGTTAAACGGTGGGCACAATAAGTCAGTTTACATGTGATCAAGAACAGTGAAACAAAAGAAGAAATAGGTTTCTTAGTCCAAAAGCTATCGAAATACGTCGCCGTTTCAAATAAAATATGCATTTTTAATGAAATGGCATCGATTCAAAGTAAAACATATATCTTTCGTCAATAATTTCGTTACTTAAAGTTGCATAAAAATCGAGTTATCCATATTTTCAAAAAATCTCACGTATTTCGATAGAAATATATGTTACGATTACATAAAAAATAAAATTAAAGAGATTAATTGAAAATTGGCGAAGATAGAATGCCCACCGATTTCGAAAATGCGGTTTCGAGAAAAACGCTCGAATACACAGCTACAGCGTTTATACTCAAGCGTCGGTCATAGCCGTTAAAACAGTATTTGAATACTATAAAAATATGGTAGAGAACCAGATGGAAATTCGCATAAAGTTTCTGCGCCCCGACAATGGCACAGAATATTGCAATAACGAATTTGAAAGATTTTTACACAAAAATGGCATACGTCACCAAACAACTAATCCGTACACCCCAGAACAAAATGGTTTGGCGGAGCGCATGAACTGAACGAATGTAGAAAAGGCAAAATGCATGATCTTTCATGCGAAGTTGGATAAATCATTTTGAGCAAAAGCAGTTTCTACGGCATCCTACATCATCAATCGATCGCCAACAGAGAAATAAATTTGGACAGGTAAGAAACCTAATATTTCCCATTTAAATTTTTTTGGATGTAGAGCCATGGTATACATACCAAAAGAAAAACGCCGAAAATGGGATCCGAAGTCCAAGGAATTAATGTTCGTTGGATATTATGAAGATGAAGATTGATAGAACCTGATACCAAAAAATTCGTGAGAAGTCGGGATGTAATTTTTATAGAAGAAAGTACAGGAGGTTTCTTCAATCAAGAAAAAGGATACTGATTTTGTATCTATCTTTGCGGAGAAGATAGAGCTAGATGAGCGGGAATCTGAATATGTTGGCAACATTGGATATGCAGAGAAAAATACTCCAACACCTGTTGTTCCTGTAGGACGGTCAGAACGAAAACCAAAGCCAAAGCATTTAAACTTACCTCCAGCAAATCTGAAAAACCCTAAAAAATACTTTTGCAGGACCAAATACAGACGAATGGAAACAAGCTATGCAAGCTGAATACGATGCATTGTTAAAAACAAGACTTAGATTAGAGTAGATCGATCAGCAAACAGATATATTGTCGGATGTCGTTGGGTTCTAAAAACAAAGTATAAACAAGCTGGAACTAAAGAACGCAGAAAAGCTAGATTGGTAGCTAAAGAGGCATAGACGTCAAAGAGACGTACGCCTCAGTGGTACGACTGGACGGCTATGGTACCAAAAATTGGATGAAAACTAAAAGAACTAGAACTAAAACCATTAAAGTCTCATCCATGCGTTTATATATTACAAATAGGAGGAATGATAACACTCGTAACAATATACGTGGATGACATATTGGTAGCATCATATAATAAAAATAATCTAGTGAAAATAAAAAAAGGACCTGGCTCCATGTTTTAAATTGAAATATCAAGGTGCTGTACACTACTGCCTCAGAATTGAGTTTAAACAGAATTTAAATAATGGAACAATTCTTGTGACACAAAAATAACATGTCCAAGATGTATTCAAAAAAAAAAAAAATTGGAATGGAAGATTCGAAATCACTACACCGTTGGACTTACTACAAAGACAAGTCCATCTACAGAACTCGAGAAAAGAGAGATGAGTAAATGTCCTTACTAAAACCTGATAGGAAGTTTGATGTATCTCGCCACAGCAACGAGACCAGATATTGCATACACTGTGAGTGCTTTAAGCCAATACAATTTGAATCCTGGAATTGAACATTGAAACGAGTGTTACGCTATCTAAAAGGAACTGCAGAAAAAGGAATCCTATTTCGAAAATCAGAAAAAAGATTCACAGATGCTGTTTGGGGATCCAATTTAGATGATCGCAAATCATATACAGGATTTGTTTTGATCCAGAAAACAACGTTCTGTGGCGCTATCGAGTACGGTGGTAGCAATTTACCTCAGAAGTTTCCTTGCAGAAATATCGTAGACTTCCAGTATCTCCAGACAGAAATAATGATGGCAAATGTTTTAACTAAAAGTTTAAGCAAAATATAGCACAGAATATGCAACTTGGTTTTACAGCCAACTTTGAGGGGGAGTGGAAGCATAAAATAAGCAAAGCAGGCTAAATGTTTATGTTGTTATTTATTATGTTGTTATGTATTATGTTGCTACATATTATGTTGTTAGGTATTTGAAAAAATAATAGAATATAACTTCACATTCAGTTCAACCGATTGTACGCGTTTTTATTTGCCTCCAAATATTAAATAACATATTTGCCTTTTCACTGTATTCCCAATAGTTACTCCTTAATATAGTTTATATTTTCCATAGTTATAACAAAAAATGTTCAGAAACTCTATCATTTCTAAAACCTTGGATATATTGTTTGTTCTCTGGAAGAGAACAGAATTGAAAGAAACGGAATTTACCCCGAGAAATATAAAACACATTGTGTCCAAGAATGTCCGCTGCACATAAATAATTAATCAACAATTTATATTTTTTGTTTGTTTAATATATTTATTTAGCTAACATGTGCCCCAGTATATAAATAGTAATGAATTATTTACTTGAAAATAACGATGTCAAACTTTGTGTGGCATACCGTAAACAAACGACCAAATAAAAAGTTTTTATAAGGCTGAATTTTTTGATGTTTAACAAAAAATCGAAACGTTGTACCTATATATGTATATATGTGTGGCAGGCAGGTACACTTCGGCTAGAGACACGCAAATCCACTGAGAGTGAAAAACAACAGTCAATAGCAATATTTTACTTTTTATCTTTTTTCCACCGTTGGCGGCGCAACATAAATTACGAGCAAGCGCGCTGCCATCATGGCGTTTAATTATTAATGTACGCAAATAAGTTCAGGTTCCCTAACCACGTTTACACATTTCTACGCCGGCCATGGATACCAAAATAACGCACGCCTTCATATACCCAATCGTAAATATTTAAATAGCTCCCTTTATTTATCTAATTGCCAAGCAGAAAACAGTATCTATACTCAATTGGCTTGCGGTCATTCATATGTATTGCTGTTTCATTTTATAATTATATGGTCAATTATTTATTACTACAAAATAAACATTTATTATTGTATAGAACTTGACTATATTACAAGCGATACGAGTTAAATACATATTTTTGACTAAATGATTAATTATTGTGATTTTTGATCGATAAAGTCAATTTAATATATATGGTCTATTTCATAAAACATGTTTTTTTTTTGAGCCAAAGAATGTAGTTCTAAATAAGGAACGTCATTTTTAAATCATCGTGCTTTTCTTATGAATCTGGTGCCAAATAATTCTTTATACAAAAATTGACTATTATAAAATGATTCAGCATTTACATCGGCCAGTAATAGAAATATTTGTGTTCGTATATAATAGTGATTCGGCACAGTGAAGTATTACCGGCGAAAAAGGAACTACGTAAGATCACCACCACGAAAACAAGTAAGATTTATTTTCCTTTTCCCCTATACTCCACCTTAGAGTGGTCTCCATAAGAGTTAAGGGTAATAGATTGATAATGTAAAAATAGAATGGCGATAAATTTTCGCTCACTTGCGTTACCACAAATAAGATTATTTCTGTATACTTATATATTTATAGAATAGTTTGAAGAACACTTTTTCTTCATGTCGAATACATGGCTATACAATGTCACAAGAGGGAAAATAGTTCAGTTTTTTACCATGACAAAAGATACTCTTTCCCTAAATTAGTGGAAAAGTATGTTGATATTTATTTATTTATTTACTATATAAATATTTAAATATATTTATTCTCCACAGAAAAAAAAAATATATATATATATATATATATATATATATATATATATATATATATATATATATATATATATATATATATTACTAGAGATATGCAAAGCACATAATTAGCTTTGAATTTCAAAAAAATAAGTACCTGAGATTATATGCTTTTTGTTAATTGAATTCATTAGAAGATTGTTATATCTTGTAAGCGTACCTAATTAGTTTCTTTCATTTCATGTTGTTCAAAGAACACAACACAAAAACATCACCCGGAGCGAAGACAGGAAAGAATACCTTTTCTTTGGTAGAAAAACCTACGACGAAAAACAGCTGAACGAGCAGTAAATGTATACGTATTTCTGTTTTTTTGTGGAGACAACACTAGAGTCATGGATTACAGACTAACAAAAATACACTTCTGTCCTTACATACATAATTTCAGTTAAATATACACCATAAGTGTTGTCTTTGCGCTCTAACATATGTAAAGGCAATCAAAGTTTAACTCTATTAAACAAAATATTTTCTCAGTTAAATACAAAACATTTCACACGAAGAACCTAATGTTTTTTAGTACGACGTACGAAGTACCGAAGAACCTAAAACATTCGGTCGTGTGTCTGTAGCATTCTCGGATCAAAAACTTTCCTTAACAAAAAGTGTTTGTCTCGTCGACCTGATTCCAAAAATATGTATAACTCATATACGTGGTCGCTCGTAAGACCAAATTTGTGCCTTCTACTCCCCTGTAGGTACTGGAGCAATTCCCTCCAAATTTGCTACACATATTATTTGGCATCCCATTTGAAACCGCTTACAGTTTAAATCCGATCGCTCATATACTTCCCGTGTTATAGGGTCCCAAAATTTAGAGCCCCCCTTAATATTAAAAATATATATATATACACTTAAAAATTCTACTAATTATTCTAAGATATTTTATCTCGACAAGATTTTATCATATTGTTAACCTAAAAGCCATAAAAAAATATTAAATAATAAAAAATTTAATTTTAAAATATGCACTAATGATTTTTTTTTTTTTATTAAAATATCTATACTTGTTAACCAAAAGGCAATAATAATTAAATACCACTGCTTGCATCGCCTATATTACTTAGATGGTGAGCTGGACGCATAGGTGCGTTGTACTTAAGCTTGTTTAAAAGTATAACAGTTTCGGGTTGTCTAAGATTAGAACATTTATTATTGGCCAGTATTCATCAGAGCTGGAATAGTAAACTTTAGTAGCAAGAATGCTGCCATGAATACCAGGATGAAAAGCATGCACACATAAAAACGAACACATAGTGAAACGCAAGGGGCAATAGATAATCTCTCTCAGTGGACTAATAGATCTTGGGTGTACTATGCCACGTGGATAACAAACGTTCCATCCGTTTGGATGCTTTTAAAATAATGACTGTCAACAAATTACCCGGTCATTCCCGTATGGTGTTGGCGCTGCGCTAGTGCTTCTGCAGCAACTCTATACCTACCTATCTACCTTGTGTTTTATTACTGCTGCTTTCATTTTTGTGCCAAGTTCGATGCGCAATGTGTCTTGCGACCGGATAATGAGCGGGTAATAAAAGCGGGCAGTTCCACATTTTGTGAAATGATACAGCATGAAAGTGCAGTTAAACAAAACAACGTGCCTGGAAAAACTATAAACTCGCGTACTTAATTTGTACGAAGACAAAAACACTTCAGAGCTTAGCAAACGCAATCTTTCAACGTTTAATCCTATATTCAGACTTCAAATGCACTCGTATAATCTACCCGTTTTATTAAATTTGTACCTGTTACAGCAGCCAACAATTCTTTCATAAAGACAAACCATCAAGTACATCTAGTTCGAAGTAATGCCGCTTCGCTCTGGGATAATTCTGATGGTGGCGCTACCATCAATATAATATATTCATACCCACAGTATTAGAAATCAGCTATTTTTACGCTACAAACCAAGATATTCCGTCGAACAATGACTGTTTTTGAATAAAAAGATATTTCAGACTCAATGTTTTACTAGCTGTTACTAAAAACTTTTCATACTCAAAACGTATTACCTATAATGAAACCAGGAAAATCAGTCCGTAATTGCATAAAAATTATTTTTTAGAGCACACAGTTTTTGACAAAGGAGGTAAAAAATATAAATTATAAAGAAGGGCCTATTTTGGAGGTTTTTGTTTTCTATCTTTTAAATTGTGAATTCAAAAATAGCATCTATTTATGCAATTACGCATCGACTGTTATTATTTTTATAAAAATAAATCAGTCTAATTTTTTAGCTTGCCGTACAAAGTACAGAAGAAGTTAAAGCATTCGGTCGTGTGTCTGTAGCATTCTCGGATCATAGAATTTCATTAACAATAAGTGTTTGTCTCGTCGCCCTGAATCCACAAATATATATAACTCATATACTCGTCGCTCGGTCGTATGACCAAATTTGTGCCCTCTAATTCTCTGAAGGTACAGAAGCGATTTACACCAAACTTGCTACATATATTATTTGACATCCCAATTTAATCTGCTCGCCGTATAAACCCGTATACTTCTCGAGTTATAGGGCCCCAAAATGTGTACCCCCCCCCTAATACTTTCCTTATAAAAATAATTAAAACACAAAAAAATTCTACTAGAAATTCTAAGATATTTTTTATTTATATGATTTTTTAATATTGTTAACCCAAAGGCCATAAAAAATATTAACTATAACTTTATTATTTAACTTTATTTTTTATTAAAATAATTTACGAAGAATTGTAAGACTTTTTATAAAACTATAACATTATTTGTCAATTACGCATCGACTGATATTTTGTTTTATAAAAATAAATCAATCTAATATTCTTTATTTTTCGTTTTATGTTTGACCTTAAACGTCCTTCGACACGCACATTTTTGCGACCCACTATCTGTTAATTGTTAAATATAATTTAGTTAGTATTATCTATATATTTAAGTCTCACGACCGAATATTAAAACAACTTTGCATTTAAATTTTATTTATTTGTGAAGTAGATGTTAATATTGTGATAGAACATTTGAATTACCTATGCTTCGCATCAGTTCGCGTACGCGTATGATCGTCATATGAAGGAGACTCGTTAAGTGAGGTTAAGCCGTGAGCGTTTCGAAACAACACACTATCGCAGTGGTACACTCAATATTGTTCATGTGAGAGGAGAGGAATGATGGATGTTCCCATCAGATTTTTTCCCCGCTGACGGCCGAGATTTCCCAGCACTTTGCTGATGCTGCGCGCTGCACACTTCGGCTTACGTGTGTGTTATCGCACTGTTGCCATTGAAAATTAAATGACGTTTTACTAACTGCCATCAATTCTCTTTCAAAAGGCGAGCGTTGGAAATTAGTTTATGCACCAATTAACGTCAAAACGGGATAGCTATGCACATATTTTTGAACGAACACTAATGGCACGCTCAGGAAATAAGACGAATACCTACTACTACTACTATAGAGGTTCTGCATCCATCGAATCAAAAGTAATGTTTCAATTATTTTCCCAATGTGTTTCTTTATAACTCGTTCTTTGGTTACATAGGTCCAGCCAGACCTTTATCGATTTCAATTGTAATTTAAATATACTTCTAATTGAGCCAGCGACTTCAAATTTCATGACTTTCCTAAAATTTTATTAGCTATTACCAGAGGCGGATGGTGACTTATTGGGGCCTGCTGCTAATTATAAGTCAGGGGCCCCTAGTAGCGTATACACCGCGCACACCACCGAAAGCTTTAGTTTCTCCGGTATTTCGTACGGCGAGCTTAAAATTTATAATATTAAAAGTATAAAAAAATATATTATGCTATAAATTGACTTCTAAATTTGAGCCTAGCATACTTTCTAATTGCTTCATCATAAGTAATTGAGCTGCCTATGTCATTTTTAGCTCCCCGTCCGAAGTATCGAAGAAGCTAAAGTATTCTCGGAGCAACAATTTACTTAACAAAAAGTGTTTGTCTCGTCGCCCTGATTCCAAAAATATATATAACTAATATACTTGGATGTTAGTCGTCGCTCGCTCGTAAGCCCAAATTTGTGCCATCTACTCCTCTGAAGGTACCGGAGCAATTCACACCAAATTTTGTACACATTTGAATCCGCTCGCAGCTTAAGTCCAATCACCCTTATAATTCCCGAGTGAAAGGGCCCCAAAATTTGAAGCCCCCTTAATATTGCCCCTATAAAAATTATGTTAACACCCAATAATTCTACTAAATAGTCTAAGATATTTCATTTCATTTCATCTACAAATTTTTTTCATATTGACCCAAAGCCCGAAAAAAATGATTAAATATTATAATTTTGAATTTTAAAATATGAACTAACAAATTTTTTTTATCAATGTAATCTACAAAAATTGTTAGACATTTTATATCACATTTTCTCAAAAGGCCATAGTTATTAAAAACTAGTGTTCGCATCGCATTTCTTACCTAAAGGCGAGCTGGACCCATTTGTGCGTTGTACGTACCAAATCTTGTATATAGAATTAATGGACAAATAATTCAGTCTCTCATATTTCATAGTCGATCAGTATTTATTGTTTTATAAATGTTAGTTTAGAATAAGCTCTTTCAGCTTCTCAATTTGTTATCGGCATTGTGGAATAGATTTTTAGAATGGTATACAAATTTGGAAAAATTAAAAAAGATTTCTGTTATTGATTAAATTTGATATATCTGGATATTTTAAACATTGTTAAAAATTTCTTGGAGTTGGTGACATTCGTTTTAATAGTATTTTAGTTCAGGCATTTCGAAAACAAAACTAAATTCTATAAAATAATGAGTAAGATCTTGAGGGCCTCTCCGGGGCCCCCAAAGATCGGGGGCCTGATGCTCCAGCATCGTAAGCATCCCTATAAATCCGCCACTGGCTATTACGTCTTGGGAGGATACATTCCATACGAGGATAATTACAAGGACACACAAGGTATACACATCACATAAGTTCCTCATGTGGACTAGTGAAGTTTCGTTACTTTTGAGTACTTGTAACTACTCGTTACTTTTAGGTAGAGTACTCGTTACTTTGTATTCGTTACAAGTATTCGTTCACTTGAGTGGCATTAAATGAGTACTCGGACTATTTGGATACTATTGCGAATTGCGTATAGATAACTGAACCAAGTAACGATTAGTTTCGTCTTTTATCGACTTTTACTTTTGTTGGTACTTTGCTCTAGCTTCAAAAATCTGCTGTTGATATGTCGTATTCAAACGTTTTTAAACAAGTCAATATAAATATATATATTTTTTTTTTCATATTTTATAACATTTAGAAACATAATAAGGAGAGTTAATTTTAGAAAAATACAAAACAAATACAAAGAAAATAGAATTTAAAATAATTCTTGGTTGCAATGCAAAAATAATATTCTTTCAGCATTATTGCCTTTTAGTTAGTTTTTTTTAAATTATAAGCAGAAACATTTTTAGTATTGAAGAAGGGCCGCAGAAAAACTTCAATTAGGCCGCATGCAGCACGCGAGCCACGTGTTGACTATCACTGCTCTACAGCCAAAATAGTTGAACGTAAAATAAAAAACTTCAAACTTGAGACTTGTATAGTGTCTATATGTGAACCATTTATATTTGAAAAAAATAAATTAAACAGGAGGTGCAATTTTTGTTGTTTCTTTAATTTCACTGGGTCGGCTGCACGCATGATAAAAATAATACAATTTATAAAGAAGGATATTAATATTTCGAACAAAGTTGTCTCGAAAGTTTCATCGAAGAAAACTGCTACTGAAAATCTTAAATATATTATTTATGTTGGCATAGACACGCATGTAAGTTGCTTGACAATATTTTGACAGTGAAGCAAAATAGACTCAAATAATTTGATAAATGTCATTTGACCAGATAGTTTCGCGCATATTAGTTATTGAAAATAAATATTGAAAAACAGGTGAAAATATTAGAAGAATAAGAAGAAGTAATCTATATTTTATGTGGAAGAAACAGTTTTTAATAACGTAATGAAATAATAAACTAAATGTTACAATTTCAGAGTTTTACTGTAGAGTATTGGTTGGTTTGACAGTTTGTTTGGGATATATATTTCTAGTGAAATCTATGCATAAGGCCACTGTAGCAGTCGGACTGAATCAGTAATTGTTTATGTGTGGTATCGCGTCTAAATTTTAAGTTAATTTTATGTTTTCAGGTCGGGTAGTAGTTCTGAGTGTTAGAATTACTATCCGACCGAATGTTTTTAAGCGGACGTTGCATTGGTCATTGTTGTGATCGAGCACAGAGATCTCTGTACCTGTAAGAGAAAGTTGTACATTTTTAGGGATCTTTTCCCTTGTAGGCCAAGTTTTTTGTAAATATTTTAGAGAGGGGGAAACCACCCTCTCATCAAAAACTGTCGTAGCGTCTAAAAAACGCTCTCTACCATCTGTGACTTATAGCTGTACGCACTTGTTGAACTTTATATAGATTCAGTGTAAATCATGTAAGTAGATATAAGGTTTTACTTTCCTGTTTTCTTATATTTGTGTGGAACATTCATTTGACTTTATTTATACTGATATGTAAAGTTCATTCAAACATTATAATAATTATTCTACGCTCGCAAACCGATTTTATTCTTTGTTGAACCACTACCTGTCGATCCTAGTTATTGTGCCTTAAGCAAACGCTACCACGTTTATTAGCTCGCCGTACGTAGTACCGAAGAAACTAAAGCATTCGGTCGTATGTCTGTAGCATTCTCGGATCAAAAAATTTCATTAAGAAAAAGTGTTCGTCTCGTCGCCCTGAATCCAAAAATGTATTTAACTTATATACTTGGATGTTAGTCCTCGCTCGCTCGCTCGTAAGACCAAATTTGTGCCCTCTACTCCTCTGAAGGTACCAGAGCGATTCACTCCAAATTTGGTACACATATTATTTGGCATCTCATTTGAATCCGCTCGCAGTTTAAATCCAATCTCCCGTATACTTCCCGAGTTATAGGGCCCCAAAATTTGGAGCCCCCCTCAATACTGCCCTTATAAAAATAATTGAAACATTTAAAAATTTTACTAAAAATTCTAAGATATTTTTTGTCTACAAGATTTTTTCATTTTGTTATCCCAAAGCCCGAAAGAAATTATTAAATATTATAATTTTGAATTTTAAAATATGCTCTAAATTTTTTTTTCTTATCAATATAATCTAAAATTAAATGTAAGCCTTTTTATATCTATAACATATTTTCAAATTGTTAACCAAAAGGCCATAGTAATTAAAAACCACTGCTCGAAACGCATATTTTACCTAAGGGCGAGCTCTACGCGTTGATGCGTTTTACGCGTACCAAATCTTGTTTAATAGAAAATCACTCTAGGCCACGCTACTGTTATACTACTTCATTTTTTTCTTGCCACAAAATGATTTTTCTTTTAATTTTAATGACAGAAATATGTCAAGCAGAATATGTCAAGGTGAGAAAATCCAGTTAATTAAAGAAGAATATTTGCGACGCGACGGCCAGTAAGGGAAGCCTCATCACTTAGATGTCTACTATTAACCAGGCTGTCACCTTGATGAGAATTGATTTGAGAGACGATCTTAAGGCACACATACTTGTTAATGTTCACTCACCTTACATTGCGGGAAGGTTACACGATTATATTACACAGTGTACGACAAACATCCGTCACGTCTAGATTACATCACGCTGTAAATGATTTAATTCGAAATTTTGCGGTAACGCATAAATTAACAAAGATATTATCAGCTTGGAAACAAATTTATGGTGATTTAAATAACATATTTATTCAATGAGTTGAATTATTAATATATATATATATATATATATATATATATATATATATATATATATATATATATATATATATATAATATATATATATATAAAAGGCTGAAATATGCCATCCAGTCTCTGTCTGTGTCATCAAATTCAAGTAATGTTGCCTTTGTTGCACATTGCGAGATAGTAACTAGTTCCAAATAAATGAACCAACAGATACCAGAAGATACATTTTTCGTATTCGAAAATATAAAAAATATTAGACAATGGACATAGACATGGTGAAAAATATTTGTGAAAAGGTGACATCACTGACACTTTTAGATGTCTAGCCCAAATGTTATAATGCAACGAAGCTTAGGTTCAACGCAATTATGCGTCCAGGTCGCCATGTAAGTAATATATGCGGTGCGAGCAGCGCTTTTTAATTATTATGGTCTATAACTGCAAATGGATTGGGGATGCCAATTAAAATGTGTAGCAAATTTGGTGTGAATCGCTTCGGTACCTTCAGAGGAGTAGAGGGCACAAATTTGGTGTTACGAGTGAGCGACGACAAACATCCAAGCATTATATTATTATAAGTTATATATATTTTTGGATTCAGGGTGACGAGAGAAACACTTTTTGTTAATGATTCTTTTTGATCCGACACACGGCCGAATGCTTTAGCTTTTTCTGTACTTCGTACGGCGAGCTAAAAATACTTTCTCAAACACAAATTACTTTTTGTATTACTTATTTATACTCGTCGCAAATTTGCACACGGTTAAGGGGAGAGGTGCTTGACAACATCCAGAACTTCGTGATTAGAACATATATAATAAGTAAACAGAATCGAAATCGAAGGTTATTCTATTATTCCATCCTGTCACGAACATGCAGGTCAAGTGATTTTGATTTTGTTGATATTATGTTTAAGAGGATATACGTGCTTGAAGAATATAACTTGATTTCTGAGCATCATTTAATAGTGTCTCTTGACATTCAACAGAAATACAAGAATCAAAAAAAAAAAAAAAATGTAAATAATGTGCCATGGATATCTAGATTACACAAAAAGAAAAAGATATAAAAAAAACTTGATCCATATATACATTCGTATAAGAAAGCTAAAATCGAAAATGTATAGCTGGATTGTTCCATAGATATATGTCAAATATTTCCAATATTTTAAAATAAATATTGTCTTAACATAAACGATATTTTTGCTATATGTTTTCTACAAATCTCAACAAACAGTTACGAATGATTGTTTGAAAATATATTTTACATTATTTGTGCTATTTTACCATACAATTTTCGCAAATCGATTATTTGGCAGTTGTTTTTTTGTTATCCGATTTGCATTTGAAATTTGATTATGATCAGGCGACAACTGTGAAAATTTCATATTGAATAATGGTTACATATGATAACAGTCATTCAAAATGACATTTTGTTTTTCCGATATTACGATTTTCAATACACGATGCAACGAGGGCACTTTATACACTTAAGTGGGCGATAAATTTGACTAGAATTCATAAGGTCCATTGGCTAAAAACTGATCATAATGTACTATAATCAATATAATTTACATGTTTCTCCAAATATATGCAGTGAAGAGATTGTTAATGAATTCCTTTGGCACAGATTGAAATATTTAATGTAATTTTGCAATAAATTATTTCGATTTTACTGACGGGCCTCAAGTAAAAATATGAATCCATCATATTTGCCCTCGGAATAATTTAATTCATTTGATTTCCAACATGAATTTAAATAACAACGTGCTCTTCCATTTATATTCAGACAAGAAACCGCAAAATAATTCTCTGTCAGTTTAAAAATTATGACCGTCTTTAAGAAAAAGTTATTAACCAACGCGCGTAACTTTTTTTTTTCTCGTCGCGTCCTTTCCACTTTCTCGGTCGTATTGTGATAACCTTTTCTCATTCTTTGCGAGCGTCGCGTCGCGTTTGCGAGTAGATGAGATGAGGAGAAGAGTGAGGCGTCGCGTATTAAACAAAACGACGTCAGGCAGCGCGAGCAGCTTAGTAATATTCGGTTGCAGCAGTGTGTGCGGTATATCTTTCAAAATGTCTAATTAATTTCCTTTCGGAGACGGGCAATAATTAGGTGATGGTGGCGCGCCTGAGCGCTAGCGAGCGATCGAATAAATAATACGAACTGGGATCGTGTCATTTAACCGATATCCAATCTAGATAGAGACACGCGCAAACCGACCAACCTCGTTCTCTCCTCTCGCTAATCATCTAGCGAGAATGTTCTCTTGTCTCTTTCACACACACAAATATACTTTTTTTCAGTGGCGTACCTACACATATATATATATATATATATATATATATATATATATATATATATATATATATAATAAGCTAAATGGTAAAACTACTGTGGAGTATTGATATTTTTTGACAGTATGTTTGGAATATATATATATATATTTCTAATGAATACTACGCAATAGAAAGTTCTGTGTTGGCCACTACCGATTTTTATTTTTAGTTTATAGTATATGAGTTATGTATGTACATATTCAGATTCAGGGAGACGTAGAACTATTTACTGT
Organism: Leistus spinibarbis; assembly: GCA_933228885.1. NCBI lineage: Eukaryota > Metazoa > Arthropoda > Insecta > Coleoptera > Carabidae > Leistus > Leistus spinibarbis. The sequence goes on from OW121800.1 coordinate 871,714, forward strand.
CGCTTTTTTGTATATACAGTAGGTCGTGCCACAAAGACATGTATCACATCGTCGAATCAACAGAAGAAATTGAATACAACATACATCAATTTACAAAAAGGCAATCTTTAATGCGTCAAAATAATGTATGTAGATTCCGTATTTTCATAAATAAATTAATAATGTCAAATCTGTGTATTCATATTAAATTTCCAGAATAACAGAATATGAGGTATAATGAGTTTGGATAAGTAGCAGAAGGAAATAATTGGATGGGCAAAAATGTACAAGATTATTATTTTCTGTTATTCAATCTTTATGGGGAATTACAAACAATCAAAGGGGATCAGCTCAAGCCCAAAATGCCCCCCTTGGGCACAACACTGTCTCTTCTGCCTAGTTGGTGTCTGTCGGTTCTGGCCGCCTGGCTCTGTTATCTTTCGCGCGCAGAGGGTACGGATATTAAGTTTTAATTTTACGAATAAGAACGCTTGCAAATTAACACGGTCGACGAAAACGTGATTTCATTCCTTTGCCCTTTCGTCGGGCCATATTTGATTACCCGCACTTACATACACTCTGAAACGAACAATATTAAGAACAAGGCTATGGATATCAGGCAACTTTATACAAAGGCATATACGTATTATTATGCTAACAAGAATGCGATTTTATTACAACATTTGACTGCTTTGTTACTGAGACATAGTTAATTCTATTGACTCGTATGTTTTCCCCAACCAAATTTGAATTCTCATTAGCTCGCTGTACGAAGTACCGACGAAGTTAAAGCATTCGGTCGTGTGTCTGTAGCATTCTCGGATCAAAAAGTTCCCTTAACAATAAGTGTTTGTCTCGTCGCCTTGAACCCAAATATATATATATATATATATATATATATATATATATATATATATATATATAACTTTATATACTTAGTTAGTGTTAGTCGTCGTTCGCTCGTAAGACCAAATGTGTGCCCTCTACACCTCTGAATTTGATACACATATTATTTGGCATCCAATTTGAATCCACTCGCAAAGTATATCTAATCACCCGTATACTTCCCGAGTTATAAGCCCCCAAAATTTGGAGCCCCCCTTAATACTGCCCTTATGAAAAAACACCCAAAAATTTTTACTAAAATTTCTAGGATATTTTTTGTTTACACAATTTTTTCATATTGTTATCCCAAAGCCCGAAAAGTATGCTTTAATTTTATAATTTTGAATTATCAAATATGCACTATTCTTTTATCAAAGTCATCTACAAAGAATTATACGACTTTTTATATCTATAAGATTATTTCAAAGTGTTAACCAAAAGGCCAAATTAATTAAAAGCCGCTGCTCGCATCGCATGTATTACTCATAAGACGAGCTGGACGCATAGGTGTGTTGTACCTAAGCTTGTTATATTGACATGTTGTTTCTTATTGATCCTATAAACACATTTGCTTTAAAAGTATGTCAATTTCAACGTATTATTAAGTTTGAAATTGAGATATTCTATAGAACAATATCTTTCTAGTTTCGTATTGTATAATTTCCGCCAATCATATTTCTCCACAAAACCGAGTCTATCAGTGTAGCAGTAGCAAACGTACAAAGGGGATATATAATATAGGTATTTAATAAGGGCGCTATGGATAGCAGGATAGCAAATAGACGATCCCACAGGCAGTATTCGTTGATTGTTCGCTTGAATTGCGTAGGCAGACACACAGACACACAGTAATGTTTTACCCGGGGGAGCAGTGACACACATCATTTGAGCTGCGCAACGTATCCGTATTTATGTGCTAATAAAGTGCCTTCTCGCTCCTCGCCGTGAACACGATGATCCTGGTATAATTACCACACGCGCACGCAAGAACTATGTGTCTCTTCTGGACCACCATACGCAGTGGCATGGAACGAACCTTGCTCAGGGCATTAACGGAGTCTTGAATCGTTCGAACCCTTTCCTGTTTCCTTACTTCATTACCCCATTGTCTATCGTTTACTTGAGATATTTTTCAAGGAGATGCTCATTTGGTTGCCATTGTTTGTCTTGGATTTCGAGTTGTTTCGGTTTAAATTAGACAATAAAGGAACATTGATAATTCATGTTTTGTTTCATTTTTTCAGTAGTCATTTAATTCATTATTTATGTTATTAGATATAAATATTAGTAGCTGCAGTGCTGTTGATATTGTAAATATAGGCATCGTTTACATAAGTGCGAATTAATTTTAAACTGTCACTTATGTTTGGTAGCAACTGCACTAGGTTTTAATGGAAATGACGTAACTGAGAGCGTATAGACAAACATTTACCGTCACACTCATTTCTGCACTGCAACCAAACTAATCTTATGTGGACGATACTGTACGGAGAAAATAACGAAAATACAAAACCGTGCTCACTAAGAAAAACCATGTAAGGGAAATGTCTTATTTTTATATATAGTAACCATGATTTACAAAAAAGTTACAAGAAAATTCGCCAAACGTCTAATTATTCAATTAGACAGATGGATCGGTGAGGAGTGAACTGTTTACAATATGGGCACATGGTGCCCACTGGTTAACCTAGTATATAAATAGTAACAGAAAACGAAAGTTGAGGGAAGGTCGATTTAGCTTTCTTTTTATAATTAAATGAATTATTTATTAATAATTAAATCAAATAAAAGATAAATGTATTAAAACTTTTGAAATTATTAAATATATATGTTATAGTCATTGGTATTTTAATGAATAAAAATTTTCAAACAATAAAAATATAAATAAAAATATGAGATTTTTATTGGGTATATTTGATTCTACGAACAAGATAATCCAGTGTACCCATATATTTAGAAATATTTTATATTATAATATTAAAGAACATGAACAAGAATCATGTGTATTCATAAATATTTTAATCAAACAATTTTTGTACAGAAATTCGTTTCACGTTTGTCTATAAGGTGCTCGTCTTGTCTATATCTCGTCTAGTACCGGTAAATATCTATTGATTTCAGACTAATTAAGATTTATATAGCAGAAACCTAAAATATCTATTATATATATATATATATAGGCGTATTTTTTATAGCGAAATTTTATTATTATAGCTGTTAATTGGTATAATCCTAAAAAATACCGATTTGCACCTACAGTAATAAAATTTTGTAGCAAAAATATATGCCATATTGTTGAAATTGTATGTTTCTAAGCTTACAAGATTATTAATATAAATCATAATAAGTCTGAAATCAATAGATATAAACCGTTGCTAGACAGAGAACGAGATTTAAACAAGACGAGCACCTTAAATGATTTGGTCGGTCGTTTGGTACATATCTCCGCTGAAGGCGTAACTAATTTAATACTGTACAACTTTTTCTTATCTCATATTCAATTCAATGATAATATTAGAAGCCAAAATGCAAATAAATTTTAGATAATCTATTTATTGGTGTTACATCTAGGATAACACAATTTATAATGAGCATACTGTAAGCAACATAATATTTTCATTATCGCCCCCAAATCTCTAATTCGTTCAAACATATCTGACCGTGGTGATGTCGTAGGCAAATTACCATTGCTATACAACCTCAAACACACATCAACAGAAGGTTAGTATAGAAGCAACAACGAAATTCGGTTGAAACATCTGTAGCAGAGCATGCATCCGAGACCAATTCGTCACGTACGAGATTTAAAGCAAGACAAGAGCAATTTTTCCCCATTCGCTTAGGCGCGCACACATAGAGCCCCTGCGTACAGCGTCGAGGCGAAATGTCTCCATCTTGTACGGTAGAGAGCTATGGTATTTACTCGGTAGAAAGGGGCTTGCCATCCAGCAAGCAAGCAAGCAAGCAAGCAAGCAGCTTCTCTGTTTATATGCAGCCAGGCGTTCCGTGATAGCGCTTGCCTGATTTGAATACATAATGACGTGGGCTTATAGCTGTAACGAACACCGTTATATCTCGCGAACACACACTCGCATAACCCTAACTCTGCTCTCGAAGCATGGACGCGCGCTAACAGACACACATGCATATGGATGGACCTTCATTAGATGCCCATGTCACGTCGCCTAACGTCTCCCTATACACTGAAAGTCTTAAATCACCCGGAAAAAGACACGATTGCAACTAAGCAAATATTTGGACGATGCCACATCCGCGCCACCCATTTCTGCTGAACGTGATCTATACTCTTTTATAATTTCTTAAAAATTGTCTATTAAAATGACTATGAAAGAAGAAAGTTATGTCAACTAATGTTCTATAGCTATGCCCCATAAATTGATTGTTGGTGGTTAAAGCATATTAAATGATACGAAACAACAAATGTATAATAAATAGCTCTTCTTACCCAATATTCCATTGTCTTACAAAACAGACTAGTATTTTCTGAGAGAATTGGGAAACTCTAACGATAAACAAGGTTCTGGTTGTGTTTCTTGCTACCGACTCGGTGAAATCACATAGATACGAAAGCATTGATTCTCTTTGCCGTAGAAAGAAATTGAAGCAATCTGCGAAATAAACATTCGCTGTACATATAACTCGGGGGGATAAATCGGGGTTACCAATGTCGCACGTTATTCTTCTTATATCGATTTACAATCGTAAACATTCTTTGTTGTTGTTAAAGATTTGTTATTCAGTGTGTCTATTTGAACTTTTAAACATCGAATAAGGCACATAGGTAAGTTTTAATTCATATATTAATGTTTCTCCGCCAGTACGCGAGTTGTTAGGTTAGATTTCCAATATACCATTAGCATTATGAGTAGAAAAACAAAAGCGTATTAGTTAATTGGTGACGGTGGCGTAGTTTTAATACTGTTAATAAAGTTGCTTATTTATGAGTCGTAAATAAATGCTTGTTGTAGTGTATAATGTGCTATTCTATGCATGTGACGAAATAACATTTATAATAGCTCGCTCTAAGCTGTTTTCCGGCATAGCATAAAGGATTTTATTATGCATTTTTAATGTTTTCTATAAAACTTTGTTAGTTGTAGATGGAATATAAATGTTTAAACCAGAAATCAGTTTATTATTGACATTAAATTCATACACTATAGTTTATGTTTATTAATTTTATGTCAACGCATTACCTAATTGAAAAACGTACTTTCCAAAACCATTAAAGTTTTAGATTCACATGTAAAACTTTGATAGTAAATCGAGCTGGAGGCAATAATACCTGTATTTAGGCTTATTATTTGCACAACTATGATAATTTTTCTTTTGCCATCAGTGCGTCATCGCATAAGGAAATCTAACTTTTTACGAAATAACTTGGATTGTAGCGTGAATATTTAATGATGATATTTTTCGATTCAAATAAACCTGATGGGTTTATGTTAATGATTTTATACCAAATTTATCCTGAAATAATATATATAAAGAAATCGGTTGTTGCCAACACAGAATTTTCTTTTACGTAATTTTCATTAAATATATACATATATATATATATATATATATATATATATATATACATATATATATATTTCAAATGTCAAAAAATACCAATACTTCACAGTAATACCCTGAAATTGTACAAATTAAATTATTTCTAATTTGTTTATCTAACAATTTTCTTCTGTCATGGTCTATAATACGATGTTCTCAAATGCATTTTCATGACTATTTGTTATTAATATCTTTTATTACGAACATAACTATTTTTGCCATAAGTGTAGCCGTTCTAGTGATATTGGAGACAGAACAAAATATGCATAGTGTAAACGACACAGTTGAAATATTCTTTTCATAATAGGATGACTTCTATTCTGGAGTACACAAATCATAAATTCAAAACATCATATTTTTATGGCTGCGGAGCGTTCACACATACACATATAGACACACTCAAATCATTAGGAAATAGTAAAAGTCCTTCAAAATAGATATTTCCATTAAAATCTCGAGGTCGATTTATTTGGTGATCCCTATACTTACTTATTACTTCGTAAAAGAAAGTAATTTGAATATCATGAATTACAACGTTATTTGATAATTAAGAAAGAATATATGCTTATCGTTTCTTATTTTCTTCACCGAGTGTTGAATATATTTTTACGTCAGGAAGCAACAAATATGTGTAATAATGTGAAAATCGAATGGTAATGGATAGGTTGAGTGGCATAGTCACCAAATGAGTATAGTAATTAACTTGTTTGTACGAAATATTCGTGTAGTTGTATGCCAAGTAGATAAAAGTATTTTATATGTAACTCTTCTCTGTTGTCGCAGGTGAAACACAGATACGTTAATGGGGTAACTCGTAATCCATTTGATATAGACAGTGATACTACATATATGTATATATACCTATGCTATATGCACTCTGATTAATTTATATGATTTGCAAATAATCCGAAGTGTACATATAATGTTAGCTCGTAAATTTAATGTACATACTCGTCTAGATATTTTACTATAGTTAATTCCTTTCACACACACATGGATATATATATATATATATATATATATATATATATATATATATATATATATATATACTCGTATATATATATAAATAAGTATATATGCACAGAAGATGTTTTCACTCGATTATCCTTATGCAAAGGTGCTAGAACAAAGGCCGCTTCAACACGTCACGAACCTCAGAATACATTACGAAGAATTATACAGTAAAGTGGCACAAATCGTATTATATATGTAGCATAGTAGCGCAACTAGCGAAAATAGAATTTCGTTTGGCAAGCAGGAATTCACAGGGTTATATATCAACAACATGAGCGAGCGTACCTTTTGCTAATTTGTGTGTTCGTGTAGTGTTCTATTCTGAAATACATGGTTCTCACTCTATACATGTGTATGTGTCACATCTTAAACCTCTTTGAGAATAATATATGAGGCCACGTAAGCAAAGAATACCTCATTTTCTAAAAAAAATTGCATTTCTTAAATACAAATTCGATATAAACAAAAATTGAACGTACCTATATCTGATTTTGTTTTATTTGTTTAGTACAGGGCCAAATACTATAGCTGTTTTCTACCATCGTACGACAATCTAAAATTGTAATTATGCCTTTTTATCCTGGGTAACACCACTTTAACCCCCCGAAATATGACAATTTTTATTAAAGATATTAAAAGTGTTATGAAAATCTCAGTACACTATTTATATACATTAAAGTAGAAAATTATTTTTATTTTTTCTATATATTAAGAAATGACGGCTGACAACTGATAATCGCTTCGAAATTTTATGGTTAAACGGTGGGTTCGAAGTCAGTTTACATGTGATCTAGAACAGTATAACAAAAGAAAATAGTTTTCTTAGTCCAAAAGCTATCGAAATACGTAACCGTTTCAAAAATATGCATTCTTAATGAAATTCCATCAATTCAAAGTAATACATACATTTTAGCCAATAATTTCGTTACTTAAAGTATGTATAAAATATGTATTAGAACGTCAATGATGTACAACTTGTCATCGATTTGAGAAAAAATAAATTAGGATCTATGGGCTTTCAGCCAATAATAATAATTATTGGTTCAATTAAAAATCCTGAAGGGTTTATTGTGTTTTTCGATAATAATAAATATAACTCATTACTCCAGGCATATCACATTTTATGTGCATATCACTATTTTGCATAATTATCCCAATGGTGATATATATAATTATGTTCGTATATAAAAAGTAAAGGTTGGTACCTTAAAAAGAAGTTCCTATATAATTTACTATATACTGTATTATATATTTTTATTTGGTGTTTTATTTTTAGAAAATGTATTTTCTTTTTTATTAAAAAAATAAATAGTATGCCTAAATCAACAAATGGTTTTATTTGTGCGACAATTTACCCTGTAACCTTGACATTGTGCGTTGTCATATAGACAAAAGTAATATAATAATATAACAAAAGAGAATGTCGACTCCATAACTCAGATTGTGGGTTGAGCTTACAGATTGTAATGCAAACATTGTTGAATTAACTATCTAAATAAATTTTATAAACAAATGAATTTGTTAACGATACATTTGCTTATGTTTGGTGCACATTTACATTTATAAGAATAACAGCTTATTCGGTTGTAGATGCAACAATAAACGGCTAACAATTCAAAATTGTTCTAATAACAATTGGTTCATGTAGGCTCCAATTTAACCATAGAAGTAGTTGGCTGTACCCAAGTAGTGATTAGCGTAACATAACTTTTTCTCAGTGTAGGAGGTGCACATCTAGGGCATATACAAGTCTTAAGTTTGAAGTTTCATAATTTTACGTTCGACTGTTTTGGCTCTAGAGCGTTCACAGACACACACACACACACTCACACACAGACAGACAGACACACAGACAGACAGACAGACGTCATTCCGAAAATAGTCTTATTCGATTCAGGGAATGTCAAAACATGTATATTCGTTGAAAGCTCGAGTACCAAAATTTTCATGATTACAAGACTTACTTATTACTTTGGCAAAGCTAGAGGGCCCACCCACTTCGAAAATGCAGTTTCGAGAACAACGCTCGAATACACAACTACAGCGTTTGTACTCAAGCGTCGGTTATAGCAGTTAGGACTCTTCCTTCAAATTATTTCAACAGTAAACAGGATACACGTCATCTACTGGCAGGTTGAAAGAGTAATTACTCATAAAGTAAATGATCTTAGGCAGGTAATAGGCGAGAACGTATTAGCGCGCCGATGTGCGCTCTACTTCTATAGCTCGAAAATTGTCCTTTCACTTTCGAAATGGTTTTTTTTCCTATAGAATATAATTTTCATATATATATATATAAATATTACTTTGAGATAGAAAATGAAAATTCGAATGTTTGAAGAGGCCAAAGTGGTGTTACCTCTTAAATAAAGTAGACGAAAATTTGTGCTTGTCCCAATTAGTTTCACAAGATTGTAACTTGGCAGAATGTATGTATAATCCGGGACGGGATGCGCATATCTTAGTGCCGAATGTGCCTCGTACGGTGGTTGTTTATGTAGCGCGATTTTATTCGCTCTCTTTCGTTGGCTCAACGAAGTAGGTCTCTCTTCGTGAGAAGATAAAAGGTATAGTAGGTTCGGGTGGTGGGCACGTGTTTAATGCTGTCATTTCTTTTTAATTTCGCTAGAGGCGCGCCGGTCGTGTCGCATGCAAGCACACACTGGTATGTTGGTACTCTAGGCAGTGCGCTGCTCCCCGGTGTCAAGCGCTGTAATTACACGGCAACGAGAATCTTTTTATTGCGCCAGCAAAAGATTGCACCCGTCCGCCCGCTAACCTTCGCGCACATAAAGATTAGCTGCGACCAGATGCCACTTCAACCGTTAAATGTTTATTATTTCAGCAACGAATGCACAATTACTCTTATTTTGTTGTCCCGCGCACCCCAATCATTATTATTAACTCTTGGCGGGTTTATTACACGACTTTATAAATGCAAATTTAAAATTTAATTGAATTTAGCCACTTATTATATTACAGTATTAATGCGTCAAATTTTTCGCTTACCAAATTGGGATTTTAGACAATTTTACGATTATTTTCGTTTCATTTCAAGGCAGTTAAGTACCAATCTAAAGTCGTTTTATTTTTATTATTTAATAACCGTTCGGATCAAAAAGTCGTATAACTAGAAATGAGTACTCAAATTATAAGAAAATTAAATATCACTAGGGCAAACACGCTACCATTAAAGCCGTCATATTTTCTTTCTTTATATTTCAAAAGTTACACCAAATGGTTATTCTATATATGTTAATTTTTATCAAATATTGTTTCATAAAAATAGTGTCATTTACGAAAAGATTTTAAACTAAAGAATATACACCAGAAACCCTCCACTTTTTGAAAACAAAATCAATCCATTCATAAAATTTTGAGAGCCTTATGGGAATATCCGTCACACTATTTTTAGCTCGTCATACCAAGTACCGAAGAAAAAAGTGTTTGACTCGCCGCCCTGTTTAAAAAATATATATAACTCATATACTTGGATGTTAGTCGTCGCTCGCTCGGAAGACCAAATTTGTGCCCTCTACTCCTCGGAAGGCACTAAAGCGATTCACACCAAATTTGGTTCACATATTATTTGGTATCCCATTTGAATCCGTTAGCAATTTAAATAAAATCGCCTGCATACTTCCCGAGTTATAGGGCCACAAAATTTGGGCCCCCCCTTATTACTGCCCTTAGAAGACTAATTAAAACACCCAAAAATTCTACTAATAATTTTAAGATATTTTATGTCTATAAGATTATTTTCATATTATTAACCCAAAGGCCATAATAATTAATATTAAATATTATAATTTTGAATTTGAAAATATATACAAACTTTTTTTTTAATAAAACAATTTAAAGATATTGTAAGATATTATATATTTTTGATGTTCTTTCAAATTGTTAACCAAAAGGCCATAATTATTAAAAACCGCTGCTCGCCTCGCATATATTACTTATAAGGCGAGCTGGACGCATAGGTGCGTTGTACCTAACCTTGTTTGCTATAAAATAATATAAAACAGAATAGCAATATTTGCATGCTCTTTGATTATAAGTTCTTATCATGCAATGTACAATTTAATGTACACATAATAAACGTGTTACAAATCTATTGTGTTTTAAATTACCGTTGGCAGTGCTACATAAATATATAATCTTGTAGCTTTTGCGATAAATGTTAAAACAATATACGAAATAATAACACAATGAAAACTGAAGTTTTGAATTTAAACTATTTCAATGTAAAAATAGTAGATATGTTTGTACTGATATCAAAAGCTCACTAGAAATAAGAAGATATAGTAAAAATCCTATCATGCCTGAAGTACGAACACATATCACATGATTTTTAAAGCGGGAGTAGATATCTATGTACGTATACAGATATATATATATATATATATATATATATATATATATATATATATATATATATATATATATGGCTGTATTCTCAAGAGATTGTCTCAAAATCCCATTAGGTTTTTTGTTGCTAAAAATAAAACAGGAATTCATCGCAACGTATTCTTCAAGAAAGTTTCGTGAATCGCACATCTAAAATTCTAATTTCTCGCGGAATATCTCCAACGGAGCTCGGTGGGAAAGTCTTGACCCGGTACAAGTCAGACACACATTACTAACTACCAGAATATTTACACGCATACATGTACATATTCACTGGTACCCGCATACTCAGGTCTTTTCGTTAGATCAGAATACACCCATAGATATCAGGAAAACACGCACGTATACTCATAAAAAACACATAGAATTGCAGACAGAACTGAAACCAATGTCGACCTTAGGCCCTTTGGTTTTCTCATTGGGCCTAGGGCAACGGAAAGTCTACATCCTTTTGCCCTTGTTCGTCTGTGACCTTATCGTTTGTACCTACTTCACGCTTCGTTGTCTATATCAGTTTCATTCGATTCGAATTTCACATCAAGCGGAATCGCAATGACGTTTGGGGATTTTTAAAGATTGTCTCCCGGTATTTACTGCCTATTTTCGTTAATGCTATTGTCTAGACCGATGCTGGCGTTCGATACATTAATCTGCGTAAGCTGCTTGGCGAGACTGAATATTTCGGGTGATTTAAGACGAATATAACATTTTTGCAAGAAATCGATGGCAGAGTATGTACATATATATAAAATGGCAATAAACTTTAAAGAATTAATATTAATTCGTCATTATCAATGAGAGAAATGCATAGTAGTGTTTTTTTATTTTTTTTTTTACTAATATTAAATATAGTTAATAATGGGATAACTAGACTATCAGCAATTTTATGAATAACCAGCATAGTAAGTATAAATAAAAGTATAGTCACGACAAATGCTCGCATAATTACTATATTATATTCTCTAATTCAATAAATCTAATAGTATAAACAGCAATAGGTGTTTAATTATTTAATGTATACTGGATAATAATATATTTACATATATTGTAACATATTTCACGCAGAGGTGGAGAATTATAAAACACTTATTGCTAACTTAAACGCTACGAAATTTACATATTTATACACTTACATTACAACCACATTTTACATTCACAAACTATTTTTATTTTTACTATAAAGCATTTGGTGCGTTGAATGAGGTTAGCAAAAGCTAGCAAAACGGAAGTGACGTCATACATTTCCAATTTATTGGTTTACCGCGCTTGCTTTGCTAGTTAGCGAAGCTAGCGCCGATTTTTTCGCTAGCTTCTGCTAACAGCAAAATATTTTAAAACTAAGGTTAGAGTACATCTGTAACTTGAGTTGTTGTTTTTCTTTTTAATAATTAAAAATGGAAAAAGTCCATCTATTTATTAAACCAACATAAACATCTTCATTATTTTTATGTATTAATACAGAATTTGTTATTTGATTCCGCAAATGAATACAGTCCGCCAGTTGCACAACATTTTTGACGTTGCATCGTCATTCAGAAATTCGGATAACACAACCTTTTTATTCATGTTGGTAAATATCGTAACTTCAAACTATAAATTTCAACCAAAGACAGATGTCATATTCAATAATTACCGATGTTTGCGGCAAACATGCGTTCAATGAGGTATTATATTTCGCTGCTGCTAGACAAAATCTACTAGCTTAATTTGCTAGCTTGCTAACTTCATTGAACGCACCTATTAATTTCACTTTGTTATTGATTTTTCACTAACACATTAACAATGTCTATTCATAAGGTAATATCTGTCTGCACACGACCACTATTTTTTTCTTACTGTCCCCCTGTCCACGAGGCATGCTTATTTATGAGACATAATACTTCTCGAATCATCTGGAATCTAGAGTTTTTCCACAAGGTTTCTAAGAAAATCCACGACGTAGATCAGATTCTTCTATAGAATTTCGTTGCTATCTATTTGCAGCAACATATTCATTCGTAGCTACTACATTGATAGTCAAGAGGTGGTTTACGTAACTCTGCCAAAATAGCATGTATTTCGTGAATTTTTTCTCGGAATGAGTTAATAATATCACCTCCGGGATTTTTGCATGTTGATTATTCATATTTCGACTAAATGTTTTGATTTTATTGAACTGTTCTTTGTATATTGTGCCGAGAAATGGTGCCCCAACATCTGTGTGCACGCCGTGCACCTCCTCATGGGCGTAAACCTCTAGGTCGTCCGGATCATCTTTAATGAAATCTAGTTTGAAAATCTTAAACTAGACAAGATTAGTTGGAGCTTTGACCACGTTGAAGTCAATTGATAATTGACATAATGGCGGGTGTTCGAAAAAAATTCATGTATTTACTTTGATTTATGGGCTTTGGCGGGCTGCAATTTTTTCTTATCAAAAATCCAATAAAATCAAAATATGTAGTCAAATTATATATAAACAACATGCAAAATACCAGGAGTTGATGTCTTTTACCTAATTCGAGAAGAAATTCACGAAGAACATGCTTTTCATTGGGTACATAAACCGCCCCTTAAATTAACTGTTCATATTAGAATGTTATATTTTTCAACCTAATATACCCTACTATTTATTTCTCTCCGTGTAAAACTGATCGTTTTTATTTGTTTCAAAATATAATTATTATCGTATAGTATTTAGTAGAATGATAATAAAACATATTATAAAACATGTTTTTGGTCATCATTAGTTCAATAGTTACAAGTGTTTTGATAATCTTCTATTTCTAATGTTCAATTTCACAGTTTTGAATTCATTAATTTATCCGTTTGTAGTGTCTTTACAGCAAATAATTCTGCACTTGGAGATAATTGCAATTTTTGTCGATGAATTTATTAAAACATCAAAACCAAAGATTACCGTCCAGGATCCACTTTCACTTTGTTCTTAAAATTTTCCTTAAAAATTTGAATCCAATGAAGTAACAACGAAATAACCAAGAAAATTTCCTAATTTTCCAAGTATCTCAAAATCAGAAAAAGGAAAGTACTAAAGCATCAATGTTAAAAGGTTTCAATACAGTTAACTCGTTAATTTAATTTTCTTAATTTTATGCTCACAAAAGAAAGATGTTCAAAGAGGTAAAGTATTAATAAAAAAGCGTTGAAATTTAGTTTCGCAAATATTTACTTGACTAAGGATGGTTTTACTTAATATATAGTGATATATTTGTTGTGGAAAAGATGTTGCTAACGATGTGCTGGAGGCAGTGTTACGCTCAAAGGGAACTTTTGTTTAACGATCAACATTTGCAAGTTCTCTCTTGTTACTTGATGCTTCATTATGTACGAAACAGTACCAGTTATATTAGGTGAGTTAGTGACATTACGCTGGTAGCTAGCCAGACACTGTGTTGTATATATTAGGCATTAGAATAGAACCAAAACTAGACGATGAGCCACTAGCCAAACATTATAAGTAATCATGTACACCGAACTGTAACTGCCAATTAATAGTTAGCATATATATACATTTACCACAGATTAATACAATTTGCACTGCTTGTTTTACAACACTATACTATAGTATTCGTCAAACAATGTGATGCAATTATATTATTTTTGTATCGGCACTAAAGTATCGGTAGATATAGAATCTCTAGGTAAAAATATGATGTAGTTGCTTTTGTTATGTGAGATCTTTGTTTAATTTTGCGGTAATGCAAGTGTAGGTAGACTATAGTGATCTTAGGGATTAGGAAACTTCTTATACATATATGCAGTAGTTGGAGTTGTGGATGCTTGCATTTACACAGCACAGATTCTAACTAACTGCCCGTCTTATTTCGCCGAGTAAACCTCATCAGGCAGCAGGCCAAATATTCCCTTATGGCTCATAAGCTCTGCTGCGGAACGGACTATTAAAATAAAATTTGTTTGCTACAATTATCTGCTGCATTTTTGTTAAATGTAAAAAAAATTATATTCTAATTTCGAGTTCATCGTACAGAAGTATAAAAGAGCTTTAGTGTTCAATCATATGTCTGTAGTTTTCTCAAAAACAATGTACTTTGGCATAAAAATTGTGCTTCTCTTCCTGATGTCGAAGATAATTGGATGTATGTCAATTGTCCTAAGACCAACTTTGTGGACTGCTAGCTCCCGTGATTACCGTCCGTAAAATAAAATAAAATGTTTCCAATAAACAAATTAAGAATGTGGCAATCATCTTTCGACTTGAATTTTATTTATTTGAAAATGAACAAAATTATGTCGTTTTGAAAAAAAAAGAATCTGTATTTATTGATATATAATAATAAACAAATTGAGATTTTGAATGGCCAGTTGATGGGCGTTCATATTTCTCGTCGTCAGAAACGCCCATTGTACAAAAATATTGAAAATTGTCCGAGCGTCGCCCTCCTAAGAACCGCGTTTCTTCATACTGATTTGGCGGCCGTTATTTCTTTTTCGGACGATTGTCAATCTTTGTCTCTCTTAGATCGCAAGTTCAACGTTTCGGAGGTATTTTACACAAGAAAACAACTGAGTAAACGGTACGATACACAACGAACGTGTTTTCACAAAACGGCCATAGGTTACTCTGTCTTTTTAAAGAATGAAAAATCGTTTTGGCCACAAATTTTAGACACTTATAGCATTAATTTTATGTCCAAAAAATAAAAACGATTTTTTTCGATCCAGAGAACTAGGCTACCTCATAAATTGTTGTTTTTCTATTTATTCGATTTTTGACAATCATATCCATTTATTTACTTCGTTGGTCTCTTAAAACTTTATAAGGTCTAAATCGCATTTAATTTTCAAATATAAAATAGAATGTGGTTATAAAAATATTGGTTGTTGAAAACAACTACCCGGTAATATTACAAGTAAAATTTTATGATGTTTTGGGGCAGTGTGTACGTGTAGATTGCATGAATATTGAATGACTTTTGCCGGCATAGTTGAGTTAAACTTTAGTTTATTGTATAATCGGCGAAACCGAACATGAATGTTGGCAGTGACGTCGCCTCCGCCCAAACGCACACGATATGAGGAATGATATAGGCCCGGTCGTTTAGCCTCACAGAGTCGTTCGGGTTTCTCATTCGGTTGGTGTTTCAGGTCCATGCCACACGTTATCTACCTCTCACTCACTTTCTGTCCCAATGGGTTCACTTACGACGTCGTGAGAAAGGAGTTCAAAGTCCAGCCCAAGACTCGAAGCATTTCTCATGACTGTACAGCGTATACGCATTCAGGCCTTGGCGCCCACCAGAAAATATCTATTCCGCCAACGAATGATTCCTTTACGTGTACGCAATTTACAGTTCTCAAAAACCCACATGAATTTTATGGAATGAACGCACGCTCACATTTACTGTAACTAAAGTCTCGTTTGATTAGCGTAAAGCAATATCGCTACGTGATGTTAACCTAATTATTATTTTTCTTTTTAATATATGCTCATATAAATTTCTACATTATTAAAATGAAATTTTTATTTGCACCGAATATAATTATGAATATCAGTCAAACCTCAGTTTATGTCAACTTTTTTGAAAAGTACTATTGTAAAATTTTAAATTTGCAATCATCTGGGGTTCAGGAACTGATTAATTTTTTTTTATTCATTCCTGCGGGGATTATAGTTATGGTTTACGGACGACATAAGGTCAATTCTAAAATATCAGTCCCCTAGGTCATCAGGGTCCTTATTGTGGGCCACTTATATGCCCGAAAATAGGCCAATTTGGGCCTATGTTTAAAAATTCAAATAGCAGTGCCTTCTCAACCAAATGAGCCCTCATGGGCTCATTTTTCTTTGTTAGATCCACTAGAGAATAAGCATATAATATTTTAAGGCGCTAGGTTACAAGTGCTCGATTTGGCGTCAAATTAACAAAAACCATATTTATTTTATGACTATATTTAAATTACTGTATCGCTGGATCCTGACACTCGATTTTTATCGATACGTACCCGATTTAAAGGGCAAGAACTGGCAAAGAGAATGAGCACATACCGATTAAAATCGGCCTTAAGAGGAATCTCCATAGCCGCTGCAAACATAGCTAAACAAGGTTTCGTCGAACCCTTAAGACACCTTTATTACAACATTAAAATGAATGAAATTTTTTTTTCAGCTAGCCAATACTTTGCTCTAGCCTTTTTTAGTTTTTGATTTTCAAGTTCTTGCTTAGATTTTTTTTATAATGTTCTATATTTACCCTATCTTCAAGTGTCCATCGTTTTTATTGAGATGTCAAATTTAAAAATTCAAAACTATTCAAGGATACATTGACTATTTTTCTACCGGAATATTTTAATTTTTTATTTCAAAATATCTTTTAGCAAGTATTTTATGGGTCAAACGAACGCATCAACTGAGTAGTAAATAGCATTGGCTCTTATGGTGCTATGATATTCGTGCGCTTCCCTGTTTACACCGACCTGTAAGGACGGACAACCATGGGGATTCCTTTTAAGAAACCAGTGATATAGCTGTATAAAAACAGGTGTTTTTTTTTTGCAAATACGCGTCTTTGAACCTTTCATTCCGATATATATATATATATATATATATATATATATATATATATATATATATATATATATATATATATCATTAATATAATAACCCAGAAATGTTTGTATGTGAGTGTGTATGTGAGTGAGTGAGTGTGTATGTGTGGAACGCTTTTTTGAAAAAATGCAGATTGGCATAGACGGGGATCGAACTCACGACCTCCAGGGTGAAAGGCATGACACTTAGCCACTGCACCATGGCGACTGTTGATAATGTTATAAAAAATAATCAAATAGTTTATACTGAAATAAAACAATCACTACGATTCTGAAGTTCAGTCTGCTTTGAAATAGACAAAAACGAATCAAACGTCAGAATGAAATGTCAAAAAAGTTTTTGTGATAAATCTTCAATTCAAAGTTTAATCTTAAGTTTAAGGGGAGTAGCATGCTATAATTTCAATTTTTAAGTATATAATATGAAATAAGTGCATATTATTGCCTAATTATCATATATTTTTAGCAAATACGTGTTTTTGTACATTTATTTTAATTCATAGTTAATATTTTTCACTTCAAAATGGCCAAGAAGCAGTGATTTTTGAAAATATGAGTTGCGGTAAGATTTTATAGTTCGTCAAATTATAATAACTGCAAGTACGTAAATTTATATTTCTGATTATTAGAGAAATAAAATCTTGAAGAGATAATACAAACATATTTAGAAACATGTTTGGTTGGCAATTTTATTCTTTTATTTTTGATGGGACAATCCATTGTATTTTAGCATACAACTAATTATCATCACTTTTAAAACTGCCGTTGTGACACTGCATCAGATTAATACTGCAATATTCAGAATCTAGCCTGATTATTTAATTCAAAAACAATAATGAATCAAATGTCAAATCATTAAAAATGTTGTGTAAAAAGGATTTGTAATACATATTATTTGAATAATCGATTCAAATAAGAAACAGCAATCGTAAGTAAATTTATTATCCTGTTTTTTATATACAATCATAGAAACTGTCTAAATGATACAACACATATGCACCATACAAGGTTAAAATCAAAGTTAAACAAAATTTTGTTTAAATTTATCGCATGTTACACAGTGCATGATAAGCGATCGATTAGTTAATCTCAGCATAGTGATCTAAGAACAAAATAGCGTTCAAAGAAAGAACTCGATTTTTTCTTTATTATTATTTGCGATGTGGAAATTTGTATTACTATTATAGTCAAACGATACAAAATGAAGAAAAACCGTGTTATTATTATTAAATTACATGAAAATTCGCCATCAGTCAAAACTGACCTATGTTCTGTATACCATATGGGCACATGGTGCCTACGGGTGACCCTAGTATATATATATATATATATATATATATATATATATATATATATATATATATATATATATATATATGTATATATAGGTTGTGCACAAGCATGAATAAATTTGGTATTTGTATATCATAATTGTGTATGAGTTGTTTAGCCTACGAAATACAATCAGTCGTTGTTTACATAATGAAATTGACTTTGAATGTTTCCGCGCAGTCACTTTGTGCAGCAGTGTTTCATGTCGAGTCGACATGGTACGCGCAAACGCCTTAAACAGCACTGAACCACGCACCAGTCAGTATCTTTATATGTTAATGTTCCCTGAGAGCGTGTTCACGCTATACTTTGAAATTCCATTAAACGACGCCAGAAGTTACTCTGCCTCTCTCTCTCTCTCTCTTACTATATCTCCGCTAAGTGTGATACTTTTGCTTTCTAATCCGAAACATCTAATGTGAGAATGATCCTGTTGACGTCTTGTTTGCGATCGATCTCGTTAAACTGTTCATGAGTATGAGCTGTTTTCTGTAATAATGAATAGCTCGCTTCTGTGAAAGCCTGTAAGGCAATCTGTTAGTTTCATAAGAGCTTATAGGCTGAATGCTAATTTTGGGCAAATCCGCACAGGGTTTCTACGGCTAGCATCGAAACTGCTACTACGAACTTAGATTAGTGAAAAAAATTCTTGAGCATTTTATACATAAGAAACTGAGCACCTATTTTTAAAAAGAATATTCAAACCGGAAGTGCATATTTACTCTATACATTTTTGTTCTATCTCCAATATCATTACAGCTGCGCTTATCATATAAATTGTTATGTTCGTAATGAAAGATATTCATATTTAGTACAACTTTTGTTTTAATAGTTTCTTTGGAATATGTACCAGTTGGAACCGCTATGAAAAATCTTAAGATTCTTATTTATATTGTAATAGAAATGTATTTGTGAGAAATTTCTTTACAGTTACCATATTAATTATGCCAGAAAAAAATTGTCAAATAAACAAAATATAAATAATGTATGTCATTTTGCACTGTTTAACACCAATAGATCGGCTAAGTGGGTTAATTTTAACGAATCAACATCTATGTATCATATTGAAGATACAATATATGATAACATAATAAAATAATAAGCTAATTGGTACAATTGCAGGGTGTGACAGTAGAGTATTGTTTAATTGGAATATATATATATATACATATATATCTAATGAAAATTACGTAAAAGAAAGTTCAACCGATTCTTATTATAAATAAATAAAAATGATTTAATATTGATCAAAATAGGGAAGCCTGCAAGCTTTGCGAAATATTTTATTATATTGAAGACATTAATTTCACTTAATACGATTATATGTTTCGCTATTTCGTACGATTATTATTTTACGACTAGGAAATGTATTTCATTCAATCCCGAATATGTTATAAATATAATCTTTTGTTCTGATAGTTAAGTATTGATAAACACAAAGAAATTATTTGAATATTTGGTGTATAAGAATTTGAGAACACATGTACGAGTAGTATAGCAAAGCTCGAAGTCATGACAGTCGAATGAGCGGTAAAATGTAATGTATGTCGAGACAGCATGCGGTCGTCTGAGCAAAGAGAACGGATTCCACGGGACGGACGGACAGACAGGGCATATCGGTCAGTTGGTTATGCGGGAATAACGCGTCACAACCCTCTTCAAATGCCGGCCAGCGGAGGCGTCGACCGCGCACGCTTATCATCGTCGGACACTGTGTGAGGGGTCACCGTTCGTAATTACAAGGCCACCAATACACACACCCTACAAAAGATATGTGTACACGCACAATAGAGCCATGAATAACAGGACTGTGCTACAGTTACGTTAGGGATTAACATGTATTGCTGCTGTAAACAAGATATATTAATTTAAATTGCAAACATAATATCAGGAATTACCGATAGGTAAACTCACTGATGTATTACGACTTGAGCAGGTGCCCTCTACTCCTCTGAAGCATAAGTGCAGGCACCTATACCTTCAGCTCTCCTTATGAGATACCAAACTAACCGCGCATACATATACGTATATTTTAAATTTAAAAATACATATTTTTAATTATAATTGCCATTAGATTCACAATTTTGAAATATGTTAAAGAAATTAAATGTCGTAAATTTGTTTGCAATTTACATATAAACATATCTAATTTGGAATTCATTGTTCTTATATTTAATATTTATTATAGTCTTTGGGTTTGCAACTTGTGCACAAAATATCGATTATTTTTCCAAGGGTAGTATTAAGGAAGGGTCAAATTTTAGGACCTTTTAGCTCTGGAGGTATAAAAGCGATCTGCTATAAACTGCGAACTGATTCAATTACGATGCCAAAGAATATGTGTAGCATATTTGGTTCAAATCGCTCGGTACCTTTAGAGGAATAGAAAGCACAAATTTGGTCTTACGGCGATTTACAACCAAGTATATTAGTTATATATTTTTGGATTCAGGGAAACGCCACGAGACTAGAACATTTTTATAATGTCATTTTTTATTCGAGAATGTTACAGACATACGACTGAATGCTCTTCTGTACTTTGTCCAGCAAATTAACTAGATTATAACAAAGAAATTGATAATATATTTTATTGAATTTATAATGATTATTTTCGCACTCTACATCAAATACAGTTTAAGATAATATCCTGATTTATAAAAAAATTTCATTGCACACAGGAAGAATATCTGCTATATTTGAAATCGAAATTTAAAATATTGGTTGAGTTTTTTTTCTCTTGCTACTTTTTGATTTTGATCTTGAAAACGGCACTATTTATAGAAAAGTAATAAATATAATAGTTAATGATATTAATAACAATTACATATATTTGAAACCTTTTCGGAAAGATAATTTACTATATAATTACTTTTGATAAAATTAAAAACAAAATCATTGAATCAAGTTTGGCTTAAAAACTTATACTTATTCAGAACATTGAATCTTCTGTTCAATATTATATGTATTATAGTACATCTGAAGAGTATTTATTATCACTTAAAGCGTCTTGATGTTTATAGAAAATACAAGTTAAAAATAAATAATAAGTTCATATATCTTTGGCAATCTGTAGTGTGTATGCTAATAGTAGTGGAATTGTAAAGATATCAGGGCCATTGTGTCAACGTATAAAGCAGTGCCGGCCGGGTAAACTCGAATCGACATTTTAAAAGGCAAGTTTCCGGAATCGTAATTTGTTCCAACGATTCGTAGAGCGGGTGGGTCGGTTCGGGTCGGTCCGGGTCGGACTGTCGGTGGGTCTAAGTACGGGCAACCTCAAATTGCACTATCGGTTGCCGAGCATGTGTGACATGGCGTTCACCGGTAAGTGTTCTCCATTAGACCGCACTTGTGTGGTGCGCTGCTTTTGACTTGCTCATACACATACGATAACTATAGTATGTATGTCCTGTTCACGACTTAACCTCCTTTCTAACATTTTACACTAAATTCCTTTTGAAACCAACATGTCTTCTGCAAAACATTAGATATTCCATTCGTTGTAGAAAGGAAGTGTGTTTTGTAACATATTCTTGGATTAAAAATAATTCGTTTCACATTTTCCTGATTCCGAAATGTATATACTTTATTATAAAATTATTGTTGAACCACATACTGGATATATCTCCTCAAAGATCATTTATATCTTCTTTATGAATTAGTGGCTATAGAGATATATGTCTGAATTTTTAACATTGATCAAAAGTGGCAAGTCGATAGCATTGGTGTCCACACCAGTGTTTTTTTTTATTAATTGTTTAAAAGATTTTTCTTTTCAAGAACGAAGTAGACGAAGTATAATGTTCCACAGATGTTTCATCAATGGCAGACAAGTAAAGCTGCTTCATCAATTTCGTTTATCTCTTTTCTTCGTGTGATTTTTCCTGTTATAAAGGAATCCAGAATCAGGTGTTTAAACGATCCGAGAAAACTAAATCACCTACAAAAGGTGTTATTATCATTTCTCCATTAAGATAAATGATGATTTTTCTTTCTTTTTTCTTTAGTAAATAATGAAATATAAATTGCGAAAAAAATCGTCAAATCTTTTATTAAACCAGTAGAGCTTTTATTGTTTATACAAAAATATTTACTAATATTAGTAATGTAATATATATTAATCGTATTTCTTATAATATGATATACATATTCCATGGATATATTTAATTTAAATATATTTCTTATCTGGCCTGTTGCTATGTTGCATGAAAATGTGATGTTAATAGCTTAGGTCTCCCTTGGCATTCATGAGTATTCCGAATATTTGTAAATTTACGTAAATTCCCACCCCAACAAGCATGTAATACAAAGCATTCTTAGTTGATGTTTTGGTGTATATTATACTAGGTGTATCCGTGGGCATCATGTGCCCATATCTTTATATATATATATATATATATATATATATATATTTATATATATATATATATATATATATATATACATACCCAGATCCATCTAGCATTCTATCCGGAATGCTATATAAATCTGACGAACCCCATAAAAAGAATATATTCATTTTAATTTATGTATAAATGTTGACCTTTGATGAACATTATGGTTGCAATTATCATGAGATAATTTTATAAATGAAAGTAGCAAAGCGATTTGAACCAAACTTGGTACACATATTATATGGCATCCCATTTGAATCCGCTCGCAGTTGAAATTCAATCTCCCGTATATTTCCCGAGTTATAGGGCCCCAAAATTTGGAACCCCATTAATACTGCCCTTATAGAAATAATTAACCATTCGTTGGGCAAATGTTTGGATTGTCACATAGGTACCTCATGCTGTCTGGCCAGACCCTTATATATTTTCATGTATTAGATGGATATATTGCGTTATTGGTGATGCATCGTATACACTGCAGGTATATATTTTCGGCTTTCTTTTGGTTCTCAGTGGCTTTCGCATATGTTGAACTACCTGCTCATTTAATAATATTGGAAAAGAAAATTTCTCGCCCACTCGCTCGTAAGACCCTCTAGTCCTCTGAAGTTACCGAAGCGATTTGAATAAAATTTGCTACACATATTATTTGGTATTCCATTTGAATCCGCTCGCAGTTTAAATACAATCGCCCGTATGCGTCCCGAGTAATAAGCTCCCAAAATTTAGAACCCCCCTTAATACTGCCCTTATAAAAATAACTTAAACACCCAATATTCTACAAAAAATTCCAAGATAAGATAAGAGAGTTAATTTTTAACCCAAAGTCCATAAAAAATTATTAAATAAAAATTTGAATTGAATTATAAAATATGCACTAAAATTTTGTTTTTATTAAAATAATCTACTAAGATATTGAAAAACTTTTTTTACCTATAACATATTTTCAAATTGTTAACCAATAGGCAATAATAATTAAATACCGCTACTCGCATCGCTTATATTACTTATAAGGCGAGCTGGACGCACAGGTGCGTTGTACCTTCAACTTCAAGCTTGTTTTATCACAATTTGCTGAATATATATATATCTCCAGTTTCACTAATGCATGTAAATTCCAGTGTAGATTACAATTTTCTATATAAAAGACTACGCACCCACCTGTAAGAAGAAAAATAGCCTTTATTTTGCAGTCCAGAGTTTACGACGTAGAAGCTGACCACAGCAGAGACGAGAACCCATGGAGAATTGATTAGCTCGCTGACGGGCAGGGCCTGGGTGTCCCTGAGACCGCATAAGCTTTTTATACGTCATCCATTTCAACCGTGAAAATTGAAAGTTTTTCTAACTAAAAGAGAACAATGCATAAAAAATTGAATGTTATTTGTGCGAAATTGCAAGAATGTGGCTCTGCTTATCGTCGCGTCTGCTCAAGGAATGTAACTATTTATTTCGCACGAATTCACGGACAATACTTGCGTATTTATCACCGTTGTTTACAATTGCTTCTCTCCTTGTTTCATTTTCAATTAAACCTGATAATATCAATGAAATATTTGAACAAATTATTTCTAGTTCATTGTGCTTCATAATATTATAAATTGCAAACGATTTCTTTGTTATTGTAAACAAAAGTGATGATTTTGCTTTGCATTTAGATAATTTTTAGTTCATCATACACTCTCTACATATTAGCAAAAATATTTTCGGAACTAGAAATGTATTGTGTTTCCGAATTCTGTAAATACTTGGATGTATCGGAGGCTCGTAAAATATACTTTATGTAAGGGAAGGTGTCGTAACTTGGGACGACATCAATTGCAACTACACCTCTATAGGTGTAGTTGCAATTGATGTCGTATTTACTTATTTAAAAATGCATTTGGCCACTCTGATGAAAATAACTAGGCACATGTTGTTTCATTACGATTGCAGTTCATGTACAGTTATAGTTGTTATAGTATCGATTTTAGTGTTAATATTTCATTTTTAGTTGGAATTTATGAAACTATTTTAGGTAAAACAACAAAGCATTGTATTGAATCAAAAAATTTTGTGGCTTTAAATATTTTCTTGGTTAAGTCAATAATATTATAAACTAGGCTCACCCGTGGGCACCATGTGCCCATTAGGTATATAGTACATAGGTCAGTTTTGACTGATGGCGAATTTTCATGTAATTTAATAATAATTACACGGTTGAATGGTGCAACTGGCCATAAGTGTTGTATCATTAAAACAATTTCATTAATTGTATTATTACACAGAAAACAGGATTATAAATTTACTTACGATTGCTGCTTATTATTGGATTTGATTATTCAGAAAATATGTATTACAAACCCTTTTTACACAACATTTTTAATGATTTGACATTTGATTCATTATTGTTTTTGAATTAAATAATCAGGCTAGATTCTGAATTATGCAGTATTAAATTGCAGTGTCACAACGGCAGTTTTAAAAGTGATGATAATTAGTTATATGCTAAAATATAATAGATTGTGCTATTAAAAATAACAAGATTTGATACGCGTAAAACGCACCAACGCGCAGAGCTCGCCCTTAGGTAAAATATGCGTTGCGAGCAGTGGTTTTTAATTATTATGGCCTTTTGGTAAACAATTTGAAAAAATGTTATAGATATAAAAAGTCTTACATTTAATTTTAGATTATATTGATAAAAAGAATTTAGTTCATATTTCAAAATTCAAAATTATAATATTTAATAATTTTTTTCGGGCTTTGGATTAACAAAATAAAAAAATCTTGTAGATATAAAATATCTTAGAATTTTTAGTAAAATTTTTAAGTGTATTAATTATTTTTATAAGGGCAGTATTAAGGGGGGCTCTAAATTTTGGGGCCCTATGACTCGAGAAGTATACGGACGATTGGATTTAAACTGCGAGCGGATTCAAATGGGATGCCAAATAATATGTGTACCAAATTTGGAGTGAATCGCTCCGGTACCTTCAAAGGAGTAGAGGGCACAAATTTGGTCTTACGAGCGACGACTAACATCCAAGTATATAAGTTATATACATTTTCGGAATCAGGGCGACGAGACGAACACTTTTTCTTTATGAAATTTTTTGATCCGAGAATGCTACAGACACACGACCGAATGCTTTAGCCTCTTCGGTACTACGTACGGCGAGCTAAAAATCTGGAGTGGCCTGCACTCAACTTTCTTTTACGTAGTTTTCAATAGATAGATATTAATATATATATATATATATAGAATCAATTTATATTATATATTTGCTACCATAATTAAATAACAATTTCAGAGATTTACTGTGAAGTTTGACAGTTTAAGAGTGAATACGATAAGTACTTCAAATACAGATCCATTTTAAATTGGTATAATGATCCAGTTATTATTAAGTTATAGTAATTTAATTTGAATTTTCATTTTATATTGGTCAGCAAAAGATTTTGTTATCTCTTAATAAAAATAATAATTATCTGCGCCTGTTTTTGCCAGGAAAGCAAAATAGACTTTTCAGAGTATTCCTGTAGAGTATTGGTTAGTTTGACTGTTTGTTTAAGATATATATATGTATATGTATATTAATATCTATTTATTGAAAACTACATAAAAGATAGTTGAGTGCAGGCCACTCCATATATTTTTTTAGATATATTTGGTATAAGAAGTGCAACGACATACAATAATATATAGTAAACGTTATCGCGATGTTGCCAACTTATATTGGCGAAATTTGTTTAGAAATTGCTGTGGTGTGAAGTTCTTTGTGTGCGCGTTAAACCTATTTTTGTTTACAATTTGAATCAATAACTTCTCAATTTTTATCATATCCGCGAATTTTATTTCCCTTGCGACAAAATCGTAGCTATGGGATTGCGGATTTACCATAATCTGTAAAACTTTCGAAACTAGTTTTCACTGCTATACAAGAGTTTGCAATAAAACTATTGCGAAATATGTCAGTTGCGCCTGCATATAACTGTCTGTCGGTATTTGTATACGTGTGAGTGTATGTGTTACCCGTTTTTATCCAACAATATTGCAATATACAGCAACTTGTGTATAATATTGTTTGTGGTAACTTTAGGATTGCTACGGATTATTCAAAACTTGTATGGATGCAGATTATTTGAAATGTATGTCATGTGTAAATATTTTTACCAAATTACGAAATTAGCAAATGCTAAACTTAAATTAAGTTTCTGCTGCATTGTCTTGCGACGTATTGTAATGGAACAATTTCGTCTGCGACGTGGATTGTTCTCGCCTTATGAAATAGCTCCAGATGTGTTCTAGAAGTATTGTGTCTTAGTTATAAGCATGCCTTGCTGACATAGACCATAGACACCAGAAAGAAATAATGGTTGTGCTTAGAAATATGTAAATATGTGGTGAATAGATATTGCTCCTCCGTGAGTTAGAAAGCAATAGTGCGAGAGAGACAGATATATATATATATATATATATATATATATATATATATATATATATATATATAAATATATATAAGGAATAATTGAATAAAAACACATTTGATTGGTTTCAAAAATAATTTAATGTAACTTAATACGTATTTCGGCTTTTACACTATCGTCAGAAATGTCGGAAAGAAGTAAACTGCAAGGTATATATACACACAAATAAATATAACATGTATAAGTTTTATTTCATAGGCTTCTAATACATTCATTCTTAATCCTTTCTTTACAAAATGTAAAATATTTAGGGAATCCAAGGATATTATATGGTTGTTCTCTATCAAATGTTTGGTGACATTAGAGTATAATTTTTGTTATGGGGCTACAATTTATATAGGATATTTAATCCTTTGATTTAACTTGAAGCTTATAAAATGGACTTCAGTTGTACGTAGGATTTTTTTTTAATTCTGATATTTAGTATCCTTTTCGGACAAAAAAGTGGAGCAAAAAATACATCCATAACCATGACGCTATCTCTTCTTTGAGCTGCCTCCGGAGAACGCAAAGAAAGACATCAAGTTATTATTATTTTTCAATAAAAAAAATCCTGAAAGAACATTGATATATACCTTATTTAATGCAGCAAACTCCATCAATCTACTATTTCTAAGTTCAGAGAAAAAAAATCGAGAAAATGAGCAACTTTCTCGGCCGTCACCGATTCGAAATGGCTCATTTTCTCGAATTTTTTTCTCTGAACTTAAAAAAAAAGAGAAACGCGTTTAAAACGCCGCAGCGTTTGGTGTCGTGTCATTTTTTTCGATTCCAAAACGATTTGGAGGATAATGTTTTATTTTTTGTCCTGTCATCGTCGTTTGAGGGTTAATCTTCTACCATTTCAATCCATTTCAAAAATATTATGAACAACCATTTTCAGCAATGTGCGCGTCGAAGGAAAATGCGGTGTATCTTCGATATTTGTACGAATTTCAGCATAGGAAAATATTCTAAAATAAACATTCTGTTGGAAAGTTGCACGTTCGATACGCCGACTCCAATCAAGTGATCAAAACAAACAAAAATATATAATAATGACAGTTGCTCAATATACAAAGAACTGTATGTTTTGTTTGTAAAGTATCTCTTCATTTGATAAAGAACTAATTATATTAGTCTTTGTAATTTATACATCTACACCTACCACCAACATTACCAACAGGTTATGGGCCCAGGAAATACGGATTAGTGTTCTTGTATATATTTTTTAAATAGTATAATTTTTTTTCGGTGTACTCAGCATGAATACGACACGTATAGAAACTTTGAACACGGAAAATTATGATACGTGGAAAATGCAGATGGAAGTGTTACTAATAATAATAATGACGCATGGATTTACGTAAGTGGGGAATGTCAAAAACAAAACGTAATTGCAGAAAATAGGGAATCCATGGAAGCACTCAAAGTATGGATAAGGAATGATAATAAATCCAAATCGGACATCATTCTATCTATCAGTCCTTCTGAATTAAAGCAAGTGAAAAGATGTTCAACGTCACGTGATGTATGGTTGAAATTGGAAGGCATATATTAGTCAATAGGACCAGCGCGAAAGGATACCCTCTTGAAGCAGCTCACTTTGCAGCATTTACAGAATGAAGGAGACGTTCGCGAACATATCACTAAATTTTTTGACGCCGTGGACAAATTGGGTGAGATGGAAGTGAATATTAATCCAGACTTATTAGCAGTTATGTTATTATATAGCTTATCTTCGAATTTCGAAAATTTTCGATGTGATATTTAGTCTTGTGACGAACTGCCTTCTCCCGATGTTCTTCGCATCAAGATTATGACGCTAGAAAAGGTTATGTACATAACTCAGTACAAGACGCAATGTTCACAAAC
The DNA here is from genome assembly GCA_933228885.1 of Leistus spinibarbis. Classification (NCBI taxonomy): domain Eukaryota; kingdom Metazoa; phylum Arthropoda; class Insecta; order Coleoptera; family Carabidae; genus Leistus; species Leistus spinibarbis. The sequence goes on from OW121800.1 coordinate 901,197, forward strand.
AAGAACGTTCACAAACGATGGAAATTTAAGAAAGAAAAGACGGATACTACAAAATCAGGTGGTAAAGAATCCTTCAAATATCGTTGTCACCAATGTAGAGAGATAGGACACAAAGCAGCAAACCGTAAGCAAAGAGATTTCAAATCGAATTCAGCCAAGAATGCCGAAGATGTTAGCTTTTGTTCCTCTGAAACATTATTCGCCGGAGATCTTAAACGTGAATCGAGTTGGTGCTTGGACAGCGGGGCTTCATCACATTTATGTAGACAACAAGATGAGTTCATGGAAATGCATCGTCAAAGATATCAGCCGTTGGCACGGTTTTATTCTCAGCAAATGTAAATGGTAAACCAAAGAAAATTTCGTTAAGCAAAACTTTATATGTACCAGACTTACGCCCCAATTTATTATCAGTCGGCAAAATTACAGATAAAGGTTTTGACGTAATTTTCAAAAAGGATAAAGCTTTGGTTGTTGGAACCAATGGAGTGACGAAATTGATAGCAGATCAAATTGAAGGATTATACTACGTCCGTGATTGCGGGTGGAACGAAAATAATTCGATTTCGGAATATGCGCAAATTTCGAGAACACCATTTGATACATTAGAGTCATTGCATCGACGGTTAGGTCATTTGAATATAAAGGGCATTATGGATGCTGAACGAAACAACGTTGTTCAGGGCCTCAATCTTAGCGGTTCAGATAGCGATTTAAAATGTGTCATATGTTGTAAAGGGAAGATGACGACGACTTCTTTTCCCAAGAAATCTGAGAGAAGATCTGAAATATTAGAAATAATTCACTCGGATGTATGCGGCCCCATGCAAATTGAGTCTATTGGGAATGCAAGATATGTTGATCATTCAAGATGGTGTGAAGTTAATTTTATTAAGTCTAAGGATAAAGTCTTGGAAGCTTTCCAAGAATTTACTAACCTCGTCGAAAATCAGAAGACGAAGAAAATTCTATGTCTCCAATCAGACAATGGAAGAGAATATAGAAATGACATATTCGACAAATTTCTGAAAACGCGTGGAATTAGGCGAAGATTGACTGTCGCTTACAACCCGGAGCAAAATGGTATCGCTGAGAGGAAAAACCGAACTCTTCTTGATACTGCAAGGTGTTTTTTAATACAGTCTGGTCTCCCACCCTCTTTTTGGGCTGAAGCAATTTCGACAGCAAACTATATTCGAAATCGCTGCCCAACAAAAAGTTTAAATGGGATGACATCGTATAAAGTTTGGAATGGAAAGAAACCAGACGTCAGTCACTTTATAGAATTTGGATGTAGAGTACTCTGTCTGAATAGAAATCCAAATAGGGGAAAGCTCGAACCACGATTTAAAGATGGCATATTCGTAGGCTATTCAAATGAATCCAAAAGATATAGAATATGGCTACCGAAGGAAAGGAAAATAGAAATATCAAGGGATGTGAAGTTATTGGAACGATCTGAATTCCAACTTTATGATTATGAAGAATTAATCCCTAGTGTTGAACAACAACATAAAACAGGGACTTCACATATCAGTCATCGCATAATTAATATAGGTGATAAACCTTTAGAAAACTTTGGAAATAATCAAGGCGGTAATGCAGATGAAATTAGAAACATTCAGGTCGAAACACCAGAAGAAATTTATGAAGAAAATCCTTTAAGTACAACGATCAGAGGACCAGGTAGACCTAAAATAATCAGAACTGGTTTGAGGGGAAGACCTCAAAAGCAATACAATCTCATCCAAGCCGAAGCAAGAAACGGGTATGAAAATGTATACTTATCCGAAATACCGTTAATAGAAGCAATAATTGGTCCAGATGCAGGCGAATGGTATCAAGCTATGGCTGAAGAGATTAAATCTATCATAAAAAACGATACATGGAAGATTGTTGATCGACCTAAAAATGAAGATGTCATTGGAAGTCGTATGGTGTTGAGAAACAAATACAAATCGAACGGAACGCTTGAAAGAAGAAAAGCGCGATTAGTAGCACAGGGTTTCTCTCAACGTCCAAGAATTCACTTCAATCAAACGTTTGCACCGGTTGCTAGGCTAAGCACTATTCGCCTACTAGTAGTTGTAGCAGCTAGGTATGGAATGAAAATACGACAACTTGATGTCACGACTGCATATCTCAGTTGATGAAGAAATATACATGGAACCACCAAAACTATTAACCCAAATATTAGAAACTATCCTCGATACAGAAGGAGAGAAAAATGAAATTGGGATAAAAGCGAAAAATATGTTAAAAGATTTAAAAGATAAAGTGAGGTTTGTCTTCTAACCAAATCTTTATACGGACTTCGCCAGGCCGGAAGAAACTGGCATGCTACATTAGATAAAGCATTAAGATAAATTGGAGCTATTAACCCAAATATTAGAAACTATCCTCGATACAGAAGGAGAGAAAAATGAAATTGGGATAAAAGCGAAAAATATGTTAAAAGATTTACAAGATAAAGTGAGGTTTGTCTTCTAACCAAATCTTTATACGGACTTCGCCAGGCCGGAAGAAACTGGCATGCTACATTAGATAAAGCATTAAGATAAATTGGAGCAACGCCATCTAATGGAGATCCATGTCTATACCGTCTAGCAAAAGGGGAAGTTCAGATACTGATTGCCATCTACGTAGACGACATATTAATTGCTTCACAAAGTTTGAAGGCAATTCATGAAGTGGAAACATGCCTTTCTCATGAATTTGAGATAAAGCAGCTCAGGGAAATTGGTTGTTGCCTCGGGATTGAATTTTCTCGAAAAGGGAATAGAATTTACATGCATCAAAGAGGTTATATCACAGACTTATTGAAACGCTTTGGGATGCAAGATTCCAAACCTGTTACTACGCCGATAAACTTAAATGAAAAGTTATTGAAAATGAAGGGATCAGTCAGCAAGGAGGATGAAAGTTTGCCTTTCGCGAATTTGTCGGCGCTCTTATGTATCTGGCTGTGTCTACTAGACCAGATATCAGTTACGCCACTAGTTATCTTGGTCAATTTAGCAATTGCTATAACAAGAAACATTTGGCAGCAGCTAAACAAGTTCTGCGATACCTAAAAGGCACAATAGAGCTCGGAATTATCTTCGAACCGGATTTGGATCCACAGAAAGACTTCGTGGACACGGATTGGGGAAGTTGTTCCATTGATAGAAGGTCGTATACTGGATTTACCTTTATTCTCAGCAAGGGCCTCATTTCCTGGGACTCAAAGAAGCAGCGAACGGTTGCCTTATCTTCCACAGAGGCGGAATACATGGGAATTACAGAGGCGGCAAAGGAAGCGATTTATCTTCGCGAACTTTTGACGGAATTGAATTTTCACAATCTGACAGATGTAGTGGTTTGCAATGATAATCTCGGTGCCAAGAAACTTGCCGAGAGCCCAATCTTTCATTCGCGGAGCAAGCACATAGACATACGACATAACTTTGTTCGCGATATGCTACGGAATGATCTATTGAAGATTAAACATATTCCCACCGACGATATGATTGCTGATGTCTTAACAAAAGGTTTACCAGGGCCAAAGCATAAAAAATGTTTGCAGATGTTAGGTCTCGGACCTATGGTCACTTAATAAGAATGAAGTCGCATCGAGGGGAAGTGTTGGAAAGTTGCACGTTCGATACGCCAACTCCAATCAAGTGATCAAAATAAACAAAAATATATAATAATGACAGTTGCTCAATATACAAAAAACTGTATGTTTTGTTTGTAAAGTATCTCTTCATTTAATAAAGAACTAATTATATTATTCTTTGTAATTTATACATCTACACCTTCCACCAACATTACCACATTCTTTAAAATTATGTTTTAAAAAAGAATCATTTTTTATAAAACCATCACCATGTTGTTCCCCCTTAAGAGGAGGTTTATGTAACTCTTCCCAAATAATGCATGCTTTTTGTGATTTTTTTTTTCTTGGATTGGGTAAATGATATCAACTCCAGGTTTTTTGCATGTTGTTTATTCATATTTGGACTAAATATTTTGATTTTATTGAACTGTTCTTTACATATTGTGCCGAGAACTGGCGCTCCCAACATCTGTGTGTACCTTCTCACGGGTGGAAATCTCTAGGTCGTCCGGGTCATCTTTAATGAAATCTGGTTTGCAAATCTTAAACTAGACAAGATTCGTTGGAGCTTTGACCAAGTTGAGGTAAATCGGTCGATAGTTGATAAAATGACGCTGTTCGAAAAAAGTCATGTTTTTACTTAGATTTTCTTGGCTTTGGCGGGATGCAAAAAATATTTATTATTGATGGAAATTCGTGAAAGTGGTCAAAGCTCCAATAAATTTAGTGTACTTTAATTTAAAATAAAGAAAACGAAAATCGGACGATAATTTTTGTTATCTTTCGCCCGATAAAAAAAAATGGTTATTGCAACTTGCAAAAAACTTAATCCGAGAAAAAAAAATTTCGAAAAATATGCTTTTTCTTTGGGCAAAGTTACGTAAATTTATCAACAATCTACGTAAACAGTATAGGAAAGTATTTGAGAACAACAACAACATTATAAATTAACTGTATTATTTTAGCAACTTATTTGAAATAAGCTATATTATTCTGTTGTTTGGCACAGATATTAATTTCACGTCTTCTTGATATCGAATATAAATATAAAATATGACGCAAATTCTTTGAATGTTATTATATATTTTATCTTCCCATAGTTTATACGATTTGTAATTAAATAATATTGTAATAATCGTATGATCTCCTCCTGAAAATAATAGAAAATCTGTGACAGCAACAATCCGAAATCCTATTAACAAACCGGTTCATTTGTTCTTGTTTGTAATTTTGCGTTATTAACAGAATGATGGAAATAATCAGTTAAGTATAGAGCAAGAGTTGGCAGGCAGCGAAGACAGTAGTTACAAATGTATATAACATTTCCTCGTCGTTCGCTCGCTTTTGACATGTTTGCTGAATGAATGAACGGCAGATTATTACCAACAGCAAACAATGCTGCAACTGCGGACTGCATTTGCTCTAGCAATCGATCGCCCCCCTCTACAAGATGATTACGTAGTTAAGTGCTTACGAGAATGTCAGACCCAAATCAAACTTTCGGACAGACAAACCTGTCAGCTCCCGATCTTCCGTCTTCAACCAGTTGTTGCTGCTACGGTTGCTTTACACTAACGTCTTATATTACCACATATTACTAAGATTTCATACTATCCCTACTCTACATATTTTTTTTATGGCTCAGTATTATTATTTGGGCTAAACTTAACCTAACATTCACTATTTTTATTTTGGTTGGGGAAAAATGGTTAAATCTTACATAATATGCAACTAGATTACAGTAGCAAATATTAAAAAATTAGCAATTACATTCCTAGAAGAGCATAATTTATTTACATTTTTTTTCTTTTCGGTTCAGCTACGGTTTTCGTTCCTACAAAAGAAAGGTTTTCTTTTTCGGTTTCCGGTTCTCGGTTCAGTTCCTGTGCGAAGCCCAGGTTATAAATCAATTGACGATGGTGTATAAACATTCTTCGGGTAATGTTAGTCTCCAACTATGTATATCCGTATTCGCAATTTCAGTCGAGGTTTCTTTGAGAAATGATACCCTTCGTATAATGGAGTACGTATATGATTTTGCTAAAACTATTAACTTTTCTTGCCGCATACACATACGCGCTTCAGCCGCCACATTACGGCACATTCCTTTTACTTAACTTCGTTTAACATCAAGGTTATACATTATTCATCATGTGATATACAAAGTGACACAACCGTCTCGCAACCGCTAATTATTTCATGCATAAGAAGAGATGCGAATTCTCTTCTCTCCTAGAAATCACTATGGGAAAATGTAAATAGATCATCGTCACTTTCGCAACAAAGTTGAAAGTTCAACGAGCGGAAATTGCTCAAATTCAATTTCACGATTTCTATTTCATTACCAGCGGATTTATTCCAATTTCATTTTACTATGTTGTCGCACCTCGTTTATCATCAAATTTCGATCCTTATAAACTTGGTACAAATTTAACATATTTTCATAAATAACACATCATTTATCCTTTCTCATGCGAATGTATATAACGTAGTTTTATAATTATAAAAAGCTTCGAACTAATAATATTTTCAGTAATAAACTAACCAGTACATATAAGATACAATATATATATATATATATATTATTTATAGGGTTGTATATCAAAAACAAACTAACACACACATGCATGCACCGTCTATCATATCTGTCCCTCATATTTCAGGATAAATCCACGAAAGTAAAAACGAACAATTCCACGTTTTTGTTTGACGTTATCCATAAATATCATCTTCCATTCAAGCGTAAAAAAGTTTGCACTTATATACAGAGAGAAGTCCACCGAGTCCCTTTTTTATATGGTTGTCGGTCTCAAACGACCGACATATAGCATTTAGGCGCATGACGAATCTGCAATGACCACGCATTTTCGGGGCCAGTTTGTCGTCACATCGCATTTAAGATGAAGAAGATTTGTTTCGCGCCAACATTGTTATGTGCGGAAATCGTTTATTCAAACGAAAACTTTTTCATCGCCCAATTTTCGGACATGCAGTAAACATTATTTCATATAATGCTGATGAAAACGAACATCTGACGCTAAGCTATCAAGTTAATTTGCCAAGAGATATCAGCAGAGTTTCTGTATTTTATTTCCAGACTCACATTTATATCATATATGGACACTTAAACAAAATTTATTCGATACTTACCGCTTGGAGTTGCTAAATGTTTTAAACTAGTTTTCAAACTGTGTAAACTTAGTTATAACTTAGTCTTCTGGGACAATGAACTATATACATTTACAATTAATAATTCGTCTACAAAAATGGTTCTGAATACATATGTTATGATCATCGTTTCCGCTGTAACTTTTTGAGCGAACATATAACGGGTACATCCCTTATACCGTGCTCAAGAGGATCCCGGATCCGGTGGCACTTAAAAGCCCATCTTTGTTTGAGAGGCGACTTGGTAAGTGAGGGCTAGTGGGGGCGGGTATAGCTGACGAAAAGAACGGAGTCACCACTTTCTATTATAATGCATCGTATCCCGTTATAACTCACGAATATTGTAGATTGTCACGTACATCGAGACTCTGTTCTGCAGCAAGCAAATTTTGCTTACTATAGGGACGGCTCTACTCAACCTGCACGTACTTTGACACCAAAAACTCCTTTTAAATATAAAATCAAGTTTTTTAATCTACTCTGCTTACCATTTTAATTCATATTATCAATGCTAATATTTCGTTACAAGAAAGTCAAAATCACGAAATATAAAGATACAAAAACAGATGATTAAATATTCAACAAGGCAACACTCTTGAACAATGAAGTATTATGTCTAGTAGTATGTGTTGGCTATTCATTGATGATATTTTATATTAATATTTTATGTATGTATTGTATTATAATATGTTGCATTCTTTATCAAATGATAATCGTGTTCATTGATTATTCAACGATGTAGTGTTGTTATTGCGGCGCTTGGGTGCATGAATTTTTAAACAATTTCGCTGAATAAATAATGGAATTGATATCCTTGTCGGATTTGTGACACAATCGATATTCCATTTGTTACAGTTGTCAGGCGATACTTATGTGAAAAAGATTGCTATATTTTTGGATATTCGTAAAAGATATCTGGTGTTTGGTTCAAGACATTTGTATTATTTGTTGAAATACGACAGTGATATATAGACATATCGGACGAATTCTTTCACTGTGAACATACAAAATAAAATCGAAATATACTTGACATAAGAGTGTTTTTTGAAAAGTAACACGTTTTGTAGATTTTGATTGATATCGTAATTAATGTATGTTATGTTATTACTAGATTAACCCATGGGCACCATGTGTCCATATCATATATAGGCCATTCTTCATCGATGAAGAATGGCCTATATATGATATGGACATATTATATCGTAATATTAATAATTTTAATGAATTTTGACAATCGATGCCTCAACGATTAATTCTATATAATGATATATTTCCATCTATATTATAATCTACTTTATTATTTACAAAACTCGTAATGCACTTTGATATCCACATAATATATTTATATTGAAATTTAAGAATATTTTTGACGTATAACCTATAGCTTTTATTTTTACAGTAGGACAGATTTCTTGATAAGAAATTTATTAATTGCTGTTGTATAGTGTAATATTTTTAATTCTTGCTATGGTATAGTGGTAAACACAAATAATATATGTGCATTGCCTGTGAAGTACCACAAAGTAATTTTTTATAAAAATAATCTCTTAAATTGTGATAAAAGAAAAATCTAAATATAAATCGCTTTTAAACGCGTGGATAAGTAGCATATAAATAATGTTTTTATCAAAGGAAATTTTGCTTAAAATGCAAAATACAACAATGGCAACAAATCTGCAAAACGTTTCTTTAGCCCGTAGTGCGCGGGCGATAGCAAATAAAAAACAGCTAAGCCTCCTTGAAGCCTTTTTCTCGTTGCGAAGTGAAATCTCTGTGGCTCGATGCGATGCTGTAGCGAGCATGTGCATCGGCTGGCCGCGTTGCTATCTTGTCGCACGTGATATAGTGGCGGCCACCCCCGATCCAGCCCGCGGCTGATACTCTCAAGCCTGTCCGGGCGTGTTTTGTGCCGCTGTTGTTGTTGTTGTTGCTGGAATTTTGGGGCTGATGTGTGTCGCACTGCAGTAACATTTGAATCACATATAAACTGACTGCATTCACTTCTATTTTACATATTATCTACATTGTTTATGCAACAGTCATGAAGCACGTACATACACATACACACACACACACATGATCATTTTAAACTTAGTGTTACTATAAGAAAAGTTATAACTTATGTATATCATTAAATGTATTAATCTTGTTTAGTCTACAAGTCAAGCACAGTTTATTGTATTATTTTTCATCAATTTTAAATACAGCCCTACTGTATAAGCGTATTTTGCAGCCCTTGTGTACGACAAGAAAATATTTTATTTTAGAAGAAGATGGTAAATTGTAGATAAGACTAGTTAGAATACGAGAATGAGAATACTAACCGTCAAATTACCAGTAAAATAAATTACAAACATTTTACGCTTTGAGTAATATATATATAACATATATACATAAAATTATGTTTCAATAACTAATAAATGCATATATATATATATATATATATATATATATATATATATATATATATATTTATATTTATATATGTATATGTATATATATATATATATATATATATATATATATATATATATATATATATATATATATATATAATATATATATATATATATATATATATATATATATATATATATATATATATATATATATATATATATATATTTATATATGTATATCTATTTATTACAATATAATTAGTAAAGTATTGCAATCACTCCATTTATTTGAGACCCCCTGAAAATCTTCGTAGTACAATTCTTCCGACCAAAGTTTGGAACCTTATCTAACTTTTCGTTAGAAATATATATTCCATACAAACTGTCAAAAAATACCAATACTCCACAGTAATACCCTGAAATTATACCAATTAGCTTATTATTACTTTCTTTTACAGAGTAATAAGTAAGTATTGTAATCATGAAAAATTTCGAACTCGAGATTTCAACGGATATACATGTTTTGACCTTCCCTGAATCGAATGTGACTATTTTCGGCATGACGTCTGTGTGTCTGTGTGTCTGTGAACGCTCTAGGGCCAAAACTGTCAAACGAAAAATTATGAAACTTTAAATTTAAGACTTGTATATACCCTAGATGTGCACTTCCTATTTTTGAAAAGAATATTCAAACCGGTAGTTCATGTTTACTCTATACATTTTTTGTTCTATCTCCAATATCACTAGAACGGCTACACTTACGGCAAAAATAGTAATATTCATAATGAAAGATAATAATATTTTGCACAACTTTTGTTTGAAAAGTTTCTTCATAAATTGTACCAGTTATGAGATAACTGCAACGAAAAAACTCAAATATCTTATTTACGTTGCCATGGTGATACCTACAATTGTGACAAATTTTATTATTTTTAAAACGAATTACCCATTAGTTACATCATTTGTTTCTTGTTTATTGTAAACAAACAAGTATTACTTTGACAGTTATCTGTATGAATTAATATTTAAAATATTTATTTCTTATTAGAATAAATTGTATCAGGTAAATTATTATAATTATATTAAAAGTTGAGTGCAGGCCACTCCAGATATTTTTATTATATTATCAAATATTGTTTCTTAAATATGAAACATAGATGTTGATTTTTAAAAATGTACCTTCTCAGTCGATCTATTTGTGAGCAAAATGCCATTCAATATTTATATTTTGTTTATCTGGTTGTGGCCGACACAGAATTTTCATTTACATAGTTTTCATTAGGAATATATATTCCAGTCGAACTGTCAAAAAATACCAACACTACACAGAAATACACTAAAATTGTACTAATTAGCTTATTATAATATCAAATATTTTTTCTTCAATACGCATAAACATCCGCTCGCAGTTTAAATCCAATCGCCCGTATACTTCCCGAGTTATAGGGCCCCAAAATTTGGAGCCCCCCTTAATACTGCCCTTATAAAAATAATTGAAACACTTAAAAATTCTACTAAAAATTCTAAGATATTTTTTGTTTACAAGACTTTTTCATTTTGTTAACCCAAAGCCCGAAAAAAATTATTAAATATTATAATTTTGAATTTTAAAATATGCACTAAATTATTTTTTTATCAATATAATCTAAATTTGGTACACATATTATTTGGCATCCCATTTGAATCCGCTCGCAGTATATGTCCAATCGCCCGCATATTTCCTGAGTTATAGGGCCCCAAAATTTAGAGACCCCCTTAATACTGCCCTTACAAAAATAATTAATACATTTAAAAATTCTACTAAAAATTCTAAGATATTTTATATCTACAAGATTTTTTCATTTTGTTAAACCAAAAAAAATTATTAAATATTATAATTTTGAATTTTAAAGTATTAACTAAAATTTTTTTTTATCAATATAATCTAAAATTAAATGTAAGACTTTTTATAACTATAACATTTTTTCAAATTGTTAACCAAAAGGCCATAATAATTAAAAACCACTGCTCGCAACGCATATTTTACCTAAGGGCGAGCTCTGCGCGTTGGTGCGTTTTACGCGTACCAAATCTTGTTTTCAAACAAAGTTAATATGATAATTATAAAAGAAAATCTTACAAATGCATTTTCATAATAATTTAATAAGAGAGATTTTCGATAGAAGTTTTCTTGTAACTGGTACATTTTTTAAAGAAATTTTTCAAACAAAAGTTGTGCGAAATATTAATATCTTTCATTATGAACATTACTATTTTTGCCATAAGTGCAGCCGTTCTAGTGATATTAGAAATAGAACAAAAAATGCATAGTGTAAATATGCACTTCCGGTTTGAATATTATTATCAAAAATTAAAGGTGCACAACTAGACCATATACAAGTCTTAAGTTCGAAGTTTCACAATTTTAAATTCGACAGTTTCGGCGCTAGAGCGTGGGATTAAAAATCCATTTTTGAAAAAATCGAAATTATGGATACGTATTTCTAAGCAGAATTTTATTGTGAACAAGAAAACCTAGGCGAAATCCAAATTTAATGTAAATTGTATAGTTATTTCCCCCGCAAGTTTGAAAAAAACAGTTTCGAGATAAACGCGTTTAAAGATATAGTTTCATTTTTCCCGTGCGCTCAAATGCTCTCTCAGCGCGCCGGTACCTTTTTTAGAAAATCGCTTCCTAAAGTGGTAAGGAATATTCTGGCGGACTTGGAATTTTTACTAAAAAAAAAAAAAAAATGAATTATTTTGAAACATCACAGTGTACTATCCCCTTAATAGGAGGTGTATACAAATCTTAATTTTGAAGTTTCTCAATTTTTCGTTCGGCAGTTCTTAATTATACTTTATTTATCAATAATATGGTTAAATAAACCTGTTTTCTTCATATCTGGTATCATATTTTCGTCGGTAATACACAATAATAATAATATTTCCGGGTTAATTACATACACACATACAGGTATATAATTTTTATATATTTTGCTAGTGATATATATTATATTAGCACAATTACAATAAATGCATCGCAAAGAAAATTCAAATAAACACTCTGTAATATCAGAACTACTAGCGATACCACCGCGGAAGAAAGTTTGAGTAAGCCATACTCTGCCGCGGCACCATGCGCCATTTTGCTGAACTATTTTAACATTGGCTCTTATTGAGAAATCTAATTTCTTGTGTTTTTTTCAAAACGGCTTGATTATTTTATTAAATTTTTAAATGTGCATTCACTAATTTATTTTGTCGGGGATGAGTATGTTTTTAGTAATTTTATAAAAAGGTACCCCCCGTAACTATTCCATTTATTTAAATTAAAAAATTCTTTGCTAGTCATCCCCGACATATTTCTATATGACTTTATAATTTTAAATATGACTTAAATCCGCCGAATAGTTTTCGAAAAACACAAGAATTACACAATTTACCAATCTGTCGGCAACCTTAAGGCGAGCTCTACGCGTTGGTGCGTTTTACGCGTACCAAATTTTGTTTGACAGTCCATTTGAATCCACACGCAGTTTAAATTCAATCGCTCGTATACTTCCCGAGTTATAGGGTCCCAAAATTTGGAGACCCCCGCCCCCTTAATATTTAAAAATTCAAAATTATATTATTTAATTTGCCTTGGTGTAAACAATATGAAAGAATCTTGTTGTTATAAAATATTTTAGAATTATTAGTATAATTTTCGGGTGTTTTTATTATTTTTATAAAGGTAGTATCAAGGGGGGCTCCAAATATTGGGGCCTTATAACTCGGGAAGAATACAGGTGATTGGATTTAAACTGCGAGCGGATTTAAATGGAATACCAAAGAATATGTGCAGCAAATTTGGTGTGAATCGCTCCGGTACCTTCAGAGGAGTAGAGGGCACAAATTTGGTCTCACGAGTGGGCGAACAACGACTAACATCCAAGTATATAAGTTATATATATATATATATTTAAGTAATATATAATATAAACTTACTACCTGTGTAGTATTGTAAGAAGTAGTTTTTGAAAATATACAGCGACATGCAAACGAATGCATGTGTCATGGTGTTAATAAGTGATTGAATCGGTGGAAGAGGTTATTCACTTTTCGGTTGGAGCGTGGCAACAGCCTGCAGAGCGTACTGCACAAATTCCACTTCATCAGGTAGTGAAGAGGGCCAGGCAGAGGCGAATGACGTCAAGTGGCCGTCGCCCCTCTTGAGCGAGACGTCGCGGTCGCCAACTCAGCAGTCTCCGTGGATAATGCCCCCCCCCGCCTATTCTCACTATTAAAAATGAAGGGGTCGCTGCTGAGGCAAGTGCGCGACAACTTCGGCCACTTTCTTTAAAAGCCTATCGCCCCCTTGCGTATCTACCCCGTAAGGAGGGTCGTGTGGGCGAGAGTGTGCGTAATAATAGCTAACTAGAGTGCTGACATTGCAAACTCTTTCTTTTGTCACCACAGGAATATCGTCTACGGCTATTACGTTGTTGCGAAGCTAATCTTACTTGACGCGTCTTAATAAAGCTTGTTTTCTTTTTCTTATCATAAATATATTAGTTATTTTACTCTCTTATAAAGAAAGTGTATAGGGATCATGAAAATCTTATTTTATTTTAATGTTATTACATATTATTTTATAGAAGTTTCAACAATGTAAATCTTATGCTACTTTCATCAAATATGTCGTGTAATTTTAATGCTTTTTAGCTCGATGTACATAATGTATAAAACAGGTGTAATCGGTTGTGTTCTTTTAACTTTATCGAATCAAGAAAAGTCCTTAACAAAAAGATATTGTGTCTCGTATCCTTAAATCCAAAAACATATTCTATATATAATATGTTTTTGGATTTAAGGATACGAGACACAGTATCTTTTTACATATCTCGTTCGGTCGATCGTAAGACCAGAGTTTGTGCCGAGCCGATTGTAACGAAATCTAGTATACATATAACTCAGTAACCAAAATAGAACCCTAATTTGTAAAAATCAAAAATATTTGAAAAATATATCTGTGCTTTTCATATCAAGTAATTTTCTTCAAATTGAGAGTCTGAAAGTTTTAATAAAAAGATAACAAGGCATATATGCGATACGAGCCGCAGACCTTTTCCTTTACTCCGCGCGTGTTATAAAATGAAAATTAAAAACATTTTTTAAATTATTATAGCATATAGGTTCACAATTTAGAAAATTTTATAAATTACATAGTCTTACAAATTTTTGTAGATTTTTTTCATATATTCAAATTAAAATTTTGTGTACTTTTCCAAATTCAAAATTATAATTTTAAATATTTTTCTACGGCCTTGGGATTACCAGTCGAAATAAAATATCTTAGAATGCTTTGTAGAATTTATTGATGTTTAATTTATTTTCCAAGGGCAGTATTAAGGAGGGTTAATTTTGGGACGCTATAACTCGGGAAACATTAAAACGATTAAATTAAAACAACCTACGTAAATAAATGAGATTCCAAATAATTTGTGTAACAAATTTGGTCACACGAGCAAGCGACGACTAACATCCAAGTATATAAGTTATATATACTTTTGGATTCAATGCGACGAGACACTTTTTGTTAAGGAAATTTATTAATCCGAGTATGTTGCAGACACACGACCGTTTGTTTTAGCTCTTCTGTAATTCGTACGGCGAGCAAATTATAAATAATAAAGATTTTGTAATAAAGAGTATGTTTTTTTTTGTTATATTAAATAAATTCTATAAAAATTATAAGGGTCCTTATATCTATAACGTTTTTCAGATAGTGAACCCTGAATCTGAGAAGAATAAAAAGTTAATAATTATATTGAAATTTGAAACATAGAAACGAATGCATTAAAAGATTAGCTATTGTTGTAATCAAATTATTATCCTTTTTATAATATCTGTGCTATATGATACGTAACCTAATTGTTTCACCACGGGTACCTTTTCTTTCGGAGATGAATGCATTATAGAATAATATTGAATTGCACATTTCTCATGTGATCTGCTTCTGAATCAAACTCAAATCCAATTGAATGTACTTGCAATGATTAGTAACAATTACGTCCTGGGTGCACCCAGTACCAACATCTATTCTTCCCATCTCTGGCTGCTGCGCTCAATTTGCAGCGGGATTAATACGGTCGTAATTACACCGTGAGTTCGTAAATGTCGGTCAAACACAGTTACAAATATTGATCAACATCATGTTGTGCAAAAAGTTTGCACTGGACGTTTTCATTGCGTAATTAAAGCAATTATAAGTTTATACATTTAATTTATAATTAATTGTTTTGCAATGAATTATACGAATGACAACTTTATACTCATAAATAATATGAGATGAATATTCATTCAAATTTGTAAATCGTGTCCATTTAGGATTATTATGATAATTTATGTAGGTGTTTATGCAAATTTTTCTATTATGCATAAACGGGGTTAGTTGCTAGTTTATAATCATTACAATACACTCAAGTAAATATGTACATACTCCAACATTCATGATTAAAATAAAAACAAGTTAAAAACGCTGTTGTAATATTCCGGATTCTCACCTCATTTAATCCTATTCAAGAATTTTTAACTCGATTATAGTCCCAAATGGAAGTAAGATACACGACGACGTATAAAAAGAAATATATATATTTGAATATTAAAACATGAAATAATGTTTGAATATAATGAAAATTTGAAATAATCAACAGTATAAAATATCAATATTTTAAAAGATATATTTCAATAAAAGATACGTTCCCTGATAGTTATGAGTCATAATTTCGGTAGAACATTAGTTAATATTTATAAATATGGATAGTAATTTCGTAAAATAGAATATTAGGAACTCTTATTATCGCTTGAGCCTATTTTGCAAATAATTTAAAAATTTAAATATTTCGACAATAAAAAAAAAATGATTGAATATTTAATTAAACTTGATCGCAGACTGTAGTAAATGAAATAAATATCCTTCAAATAGTAGTTGTCTTGTATAAACGGTAGGGGCGGTATCATACAATTTCAAAAATAATAAATGCTCTCATTTCTTTTAATATTCGCTGGGGCACTTTATAACTCGTATAATCTGCGGGAGCCACACCACGCGCATATATACGTGTGTAGGTGTTATTTGCATAATAATAAAATACAGTTTTTGCTAATATTAATATATGTAGAAGGTTCTGGGCTTGGGTTAGTTGCCTGCTCTTTCCACTGTTCTTAAGTTTCATCATGTCCTCGCGCGTACACACCCCACCGATAATATTTACATTTTTATTAAATTTCGCTTTCCTGTTCGTGTGTAGCAACTGCCAACTGGACTTATTGCATGACGCTTTTTTTCTACGCATGCGCAATATTTATATTACACTCGGAAATATAAATATATTATGCAAATATACTGTTTCTCAAAATTCTCTTATTAAACTCACTTTAATATAAATAACATTAGTTGTGTTCTTAAAATTTCATAATAATTCGTTTGTTGTTAAGCATCTCTGATAAATACAATTGGGTTTATGGAAAAACACATCCACAAAATATTATTTTCGGATTTCACTCCTTGGACCTAGTAAAACTAAACTGACTGAACGGCACCACGGAAGAAAGTGTCCTATTTTTTAAATTAAATGTAGGTACTTTGTAATTATTTCGGATACAGCACGAATTAGAGAAAAAATTATTATAATAAATGTTGAAGAAATTCAAATTTCTTATAAGTTACAATTCAAATATTATCTGAGCTAGCTTAGGTACAACACAACTTTGCGTCCATTTCGCCTTATAAGTAATATATGAGATGCGAGCAGCGGATTTTAATTATTATGGCCTTTTGGTAAATAATTTGAAAAAATTGTTATAGATATAAAAAATCTTATAGTTTTTTGTAGATAGATTTGATCAAGGCTTTGAACCGGAACTGAACAGGAAACCGAAAAAAAACCCTTATTTTGGTCGGTTAATTTCGGTTAGCAACACGTTTAATTACACTGTCCCTTAAAAAAATTGCTAATACATTTTTTCGAATAAAAATTTAGAATATTCCGGTTGAAAAATAGTCAATGTATCCTTGTCTAGTTTTGAATATTAAAATTTGTCATCTCAATAGAAACTATGGACATTTCAAAATAGAGTAAATATAGAACAATATAGAAAAAAATAAGCAAAAACTTGAAAATCGAAAACTAGAGAAGCATAGAGCGAAGTATTGGCTATCTGAAAAATAAAAATATCATTCATTTTAATGTTGTAATAAAGGAGTTTTAAGGGTTCGACGAAACCTTGTTTAGTTAAGTTTTGCAGCGGCTATGGGGATTCCTCTTTAGGGGTGCTCTACGTTTTAGGGCCTATAACTAGGGAATTGTATTTAAACTGCGAACGGATACAAATGGGATGCCAAATAATATGTGTATCAAATTTGGTTCAAATCGATCCGGTACCTTCACATGAGTAGAGGGCACAAATTTCGTCTTACGAGCGAGCGTCGACTAACATCCAAGTATATGAGTTATATATATTTTTGGAAACAGGGCGACGATATAAACACTTTTTGTTAAAGAAATATTTTGATCCGAGAATGCTACAGACACACGACCGAATGCTTAAGCTTCTTCGGTAAGGCGATGTAAAAATAATAATATACAACATTGTTACAAAATATTAGGAGTATCAACGAAACAGAATATTGCCACCATATTCGATATATCATTTTTCATAATTAAACCAAAAATATTCTCCATTAATATACTATATTTATATACAATCAAAATTTTAATTACGGTTCATACCTATATAACATCCAAGTTTACAGAAATATTGTATATAACGGACGTGATTATATGAGGTTGACTCACATTTCTAGAAATGTTAAGAAATATACATTGCAAATGCTTCGTGCAAAACAAATAATATTGATATCTGGATAGCACACGCATAAAATTATACATGCAGCATAATAATAATAATAATAATAGAGGTTTACACATTATTATGGTGGTTAGACCACCGTAACGGGATGTATTACTGAAAAATAGGATCGGTCTGACAGATACGTTCTCCTTTATAAGCTTCCCCGTTTAATTCACTTCCGGATTTTATTTGAGAAGTTACCGCCAGCGGTATAGCACTCTAGCACACGATGTTCCCTCTCTTTTGTTTCGCTGTACTACTGTCCTCTCTGTCTCTCTCTCTCTCTCCTTTTCATACAGAGATATCCTTACGTTCTCAAATTACACCCTGGGAATATTAAAATAAGGCAGGCTTGAAATTGCACTGTGTTTTATCACCCGGGAGATTTGAATATTTATTTTACATGCTACCAACCAACCCTTTTATTATTTATAACCGGCGAAAATATAATGCCGCTAACTCTTTTAGATAATTTAAAAACGGGGGTTTCTATTGCGGTATAATTTACAATAATATTTGTACTGTTAAAATCGAGGCGTACAAACGCTGAATAGCGCAGCTTTCATTTACTAATCACCGCATAACGGATGTTATAAAAGTAACAATGACCATATAGGGACTCTTTCACAGGAAATGCGTCCAATGATTATCACAAAAATAAAAGTTAAATTTCACTCGACAGTTTTATATTTCAATTATCAATTACTTGGTTCATTTGGTTTTAATTTCAGGCTAGAAATTATAATATTTGCAGACTCACTTTCTCTGTAATTCACATCGATTTCGAGAGTAAACAAGCACTGCTAGTTAAAATAATTTTAGCTCGCCGTACAGAAAAAGCTAAAGCATTCGGTCATGTGTCTGTAGCATTCTCAGATCAAAGGAGTATTTTTCTCGTCACCCTGATTCCAAAAATATATAATTTATTTATTTAGATGTTACTCGTCGCGCCCTCGTAAGACCTCTACCCCTCTGAAGGTACCAAATTAATTCACACTAAATTTGGTACACATATTATTTGGCATCCCATTTGAATCCGCTCGCAGTTGCAATTCAATCGCCCGTATACTTCCCAAATTATAGGGTCCCAAAATTTTGAGCCTCCCTTAATAATGCTTTTATAAAAATAACTAAAACACCCAAAAATTCTACTAATAATTCTAAGATATTTTATATCTACGAGATTTTTCATATTGTTAACCCAAGGGCTATACAAAATTATTAAATATTATAATTTTGAATTTTAAAATATGCACTAAAGGGTTTTAGCAGGATAAGATACTGAAAAGTCCCCCCAAACGGATTAAGAGTCAAGATAGGTCTTTCGATTCATCTTCGAAAGAAAATCATTTCCCCAGATTTTCAGCTTCGAAAATCATTCCTAGCGGCCATAACCTCAAAAATACGTGTTTTTCTTTCTCTCTCAAATATCTCCGGTTCTACTCAACCTTTTGACTTTTTTATTTTTTTCACTATCTTATCCTGCTATACCCATTTCATTTATTATTTCAGTGTTAGTGTAAGTTACTTCAAATTACCTTCCAGGAAACTGAATTATATGCCGGTCTTTTAGTTTCCAGACATATCCATAACAAAATATCGTATAGGTAGAAAATGAAATGATTACATGCACCATTTTATAAATAAGAATCATCCATTTCTTGGGCACTTTACATATTTGTATTGTACAACTGTGAATATGAATATACAATGTGCCATTGGGAAATTCAGGTGGGAAATCGCTAGCGAGCGACTTAGCGAATACGTGCAATCATAGTGTTAGTGTACGATGAGAAAAATACATTTCAGCCATCTCATATAGTAAATGGCGGGCGGGAATTAATTCGGTGCGCCCGCCCGTCTGGCACGTGCTGGCGCTAAAATAGCAACGCAGGGCTCTTCACCTTTATTAGCTAATATTAAGAGCAGGCAGTCGTTCTTCACACGGAGTGAGTGGATGGCTGCAAGAATAGTCTACGTGTTTAGTAAGCTCACAGCGGAACGGGCGGCTTGGCACAAGAACTGTGTTATCGTACTACTTTCGGGTACCTTACTACTATATACCTATGTACGTATTTCCAAGCAAGAAGAGACTCGTTAATAATTCATTGAAGATTGAATGACATGTATTGACATCGAATTGTCACAGATGACAAATTGTGTCGGAAGTCGTTTGCGTTGGGGGAATAACAAGATACTGTGAAGAAGAAGGGAAATCGATTTTCTGCTTGTGATCACAATATTTTCTTTTATACATTACGTATAAGAAAGTAAAAACAACGCACCTATGCTTCCAGTTTGCCTTATAAGTAATATATGCGATGCGAACAGCGGTTTTTAATTATTATAGCCTATTGGTTAAGAGGAATCCCCATACCCGCTGCAAACATAGCTAAACAAGGTTTCGTCGAACCTTTAAAACTCCTTTATTACAACATTAAAATGAATGAAATTTTTATTTTAATGCTTAGCAAGTATTTTAAGGGTCAAACGAACGCTTCAACTAGAATGCTTCAAGTAGTAGCATTGGCTCTTATGGCGCTACGATATTCGTGCGCTTTCCCCTTTATACCGACCTGTAAGGAAAATTATTTAATAATTGTTTATGGCCTGTGGGTTGACAATATGAAAAAATCTTGTAAACATAAAACATCATAGAATTGTTAGTAGAATTTTTGAGTGTTATAATTAATTTTATAAGGGCAGCATTAGGGGGGCTCTAAATTTTGGGGCCCTATAACTCGGGAAGTATACGGGCGATTAGATTTAAACTGCGAGCGGATTCCAATGAAATGTCAAGTAATATGTTTACCAAATTTGGTGTGAGTCGCTCCAGTATCTTCTGAGGAGTAAAAGGTACAAATTTTGCCTTGAGCAAATAAAATACTTTGTGGTTAAGGTTTTTTTTTATTATTATTCACCTTCATAGGAGTAGAGGGCACAAATTTGGTCCTACGAGCGAGCAACGAAAGTTATATATATTTTTGGAATCAGGGCGACGAGACAAACACTCCGAAGATACTACAAACACACAACCGAATGCATTAGCTTCTTTGGCGCTTCGTACGGCGAGCTGAAAAGGTGCTTATTTCCCTGATTAATAAAATGTATATATGTAACTCTTATACTATGTTGTAAGTTCCCTCGTAAGACCAGCTTTGTGGTTCATTCTTTGTATATATAATTTTAAATGGAGCCCATGATAAATTTTGTTTAAATGTGTGTGTGCATAATTACTTTTTTTTACGAAGTAATAAGTAGGTATTATAATCATGAAAAATTTAGAGCTAGGGATTTTGACGGAATATTTTTTTTAACATTTTTCAAGAAATATCAATGAATTTTAAAATCTTTTATTGGGCCGCTTTCGAAAAATATACCATTTAAGTTTTGCAAAGTGTCTTATTTATTTAATTCTTCAACAAAAAAAAAGTGCAATTATAATAAAACCGTATGTGCTTCATGTAATCATAATGTATGTATTTAAATAAAAGAACACTTGGTTGTTTCACAATATTGTGAAACAACCAAGTGTTCTTTTATTTAAATATTAACATGTTTCACCAAGTGCCAACCACTATATCCATTAATAATATAATGTATGTATGTTATACTTCATGCATATTATTAAAAAAATTATTTGAATTGTGGAAAAAGCAAATTTTCTTAAATTTTCTATTCACTTAAGTCTCGATGACAAAGAATTGTTGCAAAAATGTCTGAATATTACCCATGTAAATTATCATCTAAAGAGGACTCTTTGCCAAGATGATTTATATGATGAATATCTTCAATGATGAACCTTTATAAATTTGCATTTGATATAAACATCGGTGTACCTTTGTCACCATGTGGTTTGTAACATGGCTGTAACTCAGCTTCTGTATATAACCATTCAGTCAGCGCCCCTAGCAGTGTCAATTGGTGTATTCACAGCGAGCCAATTAGTAATCATGATCGTAGTTGCAATAGTAATTAATTGGACCGTTTCAAAACAATCTTGCCATCTATCAAAATATTAATATTAATAATTGTATATGGTCTAGAGGTGCGCCATTTATTATTGAAAAGAATATTCAAACCGGAAGTGCATGTTTACCTTATGCATTTTTAGCTCGCCGTACTAAGTACCGCAGAAGCTATAGCATTCGGTCGTATGTCTGTAGCATTCTCGGATCAAAATATTTCATTAACAAAAGTGTATATCTGGTCGCCCTAAATCCAAAAATATGTATCGTAAGACAATATGTATCATCTTAACTCCTCTGAAGGTAGCAAAACGATTTGGACCTAATTTGGTATATATATTATTTGGCATCCCATTTGAATGCTCTCGCAGTTTAAATCCAATCGGTTTTATAAATAGATATTTTCATATTGTTAATTCAAAGCCCGAAAGAATTATTAAATATTATAATTTTGAATTTTAAAATATGCACTAAATATCTCAAATTCTTAACCAAAAGGGCATATTAATTAAAAACCACGGCTCGCATCGCATATATTAATCATAAGGTGAACTGGACGCATCGGTGCGTTGTACGTACTTCCACTTATAGCAAAAATTGTTATGCTTATAATGAAAGATAATAATATGACCCACATCTTTTGAAAAGTTACTTCATAAAATGTACCAGTTACGAAGGAACCGCTACGGAAAATCGTAAATATTTAATATTTAAGTTACCATGGATTTTCATATAGTTCAATCCACCATATATTCTATACTTGCCAGTATTTTGACAGGGAAACAAAATGGAATCAATTAGATAAATTACAATTCAGACATTTTGTTTGGGACACATGTATATATATATATATATATATTTATATATATACATTGAAAAATACGTAAGAGAAAGTCGAGTGCAGTCCACTCCATATATTTTATAATATATACACGGTACAAATTCGGAGTAGGGCAGTTTACTTCAAATGTGTTGTTGAATCAACAATAGAAATGTGTATATAAGCGTGCAACGCTTTTAAAACCTTTACGAATGAACTGGAATTAATTTTGCAAATATTTGCACAATGAGCATCTCATGTTCATGTGCAAAACTACAACTTTCAACCCAGAATAAACTATTGCTACATGGTCGCGGCGAGTTCGTATAAATTAATTTGTTTTGTCGTGTGCAAATTAACTAGAGTTCATCGTCTAATTAGTAGGGAAGTGCAATATTCCGTCTGACATCCATATAACCATATATAATTTACTAAACGAAAAATAGAAATGCTACTCTTCCACACCAACACTCTTGATTCCATTGTGACAGGAATCCTAGTTATAAATTCACTACTCATCTTAAACTCCTGTTACTGTGATTATTCACGTCACTATCAGAGATAGAATCACATTAATTTTTTTCATGATTACAAGACTTATTTATTACTTCGTAAAAGAAAGTAAATAGGTCTTAGGTACATTCTAATTAAACCTGCAATCGTTCACTAAAAAGTGATAAAAAACGTTATTATTAAGGGGTGGGTAACACCACTTAGGCCACTTCAAAATTTCTAATCTATTTTCTTTTTCTATCTCAAAGTACTCTTTATATATATGAAAATTATATTCTATTGTGGTATCAAAACGATATCGAAAGTGAGAGGACAATTTTCGAGCTATAGGAGTAGAGCGCTAATACGTTCTCGCACGACGGTTTTAACAAAAACGGAATTTCGGGCCTATTTCCTACCTAATATAATTTACCTTATGAGTAATTACCCTTTCAACCTGCCAGTAGATGACTGTTGAAATAATTTGAACGGCTATAACCGACGCACAGTGGAGTATTTGTATGAAATATCCGGACAAAATTATTCTATAGATTTTATTCAAATATTATTAAATAAGAAAAAATTTTATATGATAATAAGCTGTATATTCAAAAATTTATATACGTATTACAATACTTAGGGTTTTTTCTAGTGCTAATACCGTATAATGAGATCTTTTTTTAAATCGAAATTTTACAAAGTACAGTTTAAGCTACTTATATATAGCTTTAATTTGGTTCATGGCACATATGGAAAAGTATTTTTTAAACTAGAGTTACGACTATTTGAAGAGCATGATCTTTTCAGGGTTATGTTCAATTGCACCTAACATTAATTGTATCTCAGGAACGATGAGCCTAAACAAATTTTTATTTCATGAATTATTTTTGTAATTTCATAAGCTAACTTTTATGTCATGGCAAACATTTTCGAAAATGTGATCCTCTTTGAGTAATTTGCTAATCAGTGTTTTTGCTTGAAAATCAACGTTTTCAACGCCCTGTAACTAGGAGGGTATTAAAGTAAAATTAACGTTATAGGGGTTTTTTCGAGTAGAATTCGACGATCGACACGTTCCCATAGTCACTTTCTTTCTTTCTTTTTTGAAACCCTGAGTTGGGGTTAACTCAACCACCCCCAACGAGAAAACAAATTTTTCTAACTAATTATTTTTAAATATTTCATATTTGTCCCATTTTTTTATCAAATTATCAAAAAAAAATTAAGTCTGAAGAGAAACGACCAAATGACTGTACAATATATACTCTTTTACTCTTAATATTTAAACTAATGGTACACAAAATGGCGGAAGAGTGCGGAAGATTTTTCTTCGAAATTGATTAAAGAATAGTCTGAATATTATGCGTGTACAAAAGAAATAACGCGACAAGACGCGACAGGTACTCAAAAACACTTTTATACGAATAATATACTTGCAAATATTATTCATAAACTTATTATTTTAATTGCAAATTAAAAATTGATTCAACGTAAAGTACATACCTTCTCCTACCATATCAAAATCGTTTTTGTTTTTCAAAAATTCAAATACCAACAAACACAAATTACAAAACAAATGCGTACTGTATTATGGCCTAGTCGTTCCTCGGCGCATTCGCTACTTACAATGACTGGGTTCTGATTTAATTTACGTATGTAAATAAACATTTGGCGCCCTTATATGGTAACAGTTTGACGGGCCAGTCATTCTTCTTTAAGAAAATGCCGATTTGTTTATATTTCGACTAGATTTGTGTTTTCGACTTTTGACCGGGTTTTTCATACAAATACTCCACTGTGCGACGGTTGAGTATAAACGCTGTAGCTGTGTATTCGAACGTTTTTCTTGAATCCGCACTCTAGCTTCGCCAATTTTCAATTTACAATCCTTGTTTTTTTTTTTTTTATTATCGTCACATATTTTTCTATTATGTACGTAGGTTCTTTTGTGGCTTTAATGTATATATAATAAATTAATTCGAATAAGTATTATATTTCGGTGGGTCAAAGTGGTTTTACCGTATGTGTATATTAAATTTAACTCCAAAACGTAATTCCTTGCTGGCAGGCAACAAGTGAACTCTGAATCAAATCGAGTTATAAACCAAATACATCACTAATAGTACTCGGTAGTAATTTATATAGACTTGTTCTATATGTATGTTAATTTAGAAGCGCATATAATTGTTGCAATTTATGGTTAATGCTCTTAGAGAATCGGTACAGTGCCGAACAGTAAACCACACCTATATGAGTTGGTGAACCTCCATGTTGCAGGATAGGTGAAGGGGCCGTGGGGAAATGTACATATAGTATATATGTGTATTTGCCTATGTATACAGAACGTGCGGAATATACGACGTAATCCGATTGTCGTGGCCATCTGGATACCAATAATTAATTAGGACGGAATCACGAGAACCAGTAAACTGCCACCGTGTTGAACGATTAATTTACTGTTCATCCTGGCGGCAGTACACAAAACTAGGATGCGCGTATGTTCCTTTTACGTCATGTGCGTGTAGAGAGAGAAAGAGTCATCTTATTCATATATCCGTTTTGACATCGTCAAACGCGTAATCTATCCATCAGTTGACGAGCGTCTCTGCTGATTCAACTAAATTACCTTGCGGAAACATGACACCACAAAGATTATCATGTTTATATACTATAATATTATACATATGTGCTTCCTTAAGCCAAGTTTCCTTACACTTGTACATATATTATGGAATAGTAATGGTGTGACTTTGCGAGTACGATTTTGAATTATTCATTTCATGTTCCAAATGAAATAATATATGAACATGTTTAGTTAAAATTTGCTTAAATTTAATAATCAACCTAATTCAACTGGGGATTTAAAACAGTTTCTAGATTATATACTTTATAGAACCTCCGCTAAAAGTATCTCCCGCCATTATGTTTGGCCAATTTAAAATATTCCTGAAACAGTAAAACAAGCTTAGGTCCAACGCACCTATACGTCCAGCTCGCCTTACAAGTAATATATGCGATGCGAGCAACGGTTTTTAATTATTATGACATATTGGTTAACTATATGAAAATATGGTATAGGTATAAATAGTCTTACAATATTTTGTAGAT
Source organism: Leistus spinibarbis (assembly GCA_933228885.1). Taxonomy (NCBI): domain Eukaryota; kingdom Metazoa; phylum Arthropoda; class Insecta; order Coleoptera; family Carabidae; genus Leistus; species Leistus spinibarbis. Next base: position 927,627 of record OW121800.1, read on the forward strand.
TATTTTAAAAATCAAAATTATAATATATTTTATTTTTTTATGGCCTTTGGGTAAACAATATGAAAAAATCTTGTAAACGTAAAATAACTTAATTAATAGTAAATTTTTTAGGTGTTTAAATTATTTTTATAAGGATAGTATTTACCCCTAAATACTGTCCTTATAAAAATAATTTAAACACCTAAAAAATTTACTATTAATTAAGTTATTTTACGTTTACAAGATTTTTTCATATTGTTTACCCAAAGGCCATAAAAAAATAAAATATATTATAATTTTGATTTTTAAAATAATCTACAAAATATTGTAAGACTCCACATGCCGGAGCCCTATAATTCGGGAAGTGTACGGGCGATTTGATTTAAACTGCGAGCGAATTCAAATGGCATGTCACATAATATGTGTAGCAAATTTGGTGTGAATCTCTCTGGTACCTTCAGAGGAGTAGAGCGCACAAATTTCGTCTTACGAGCGAGCGACGACTGACATCCAAGTATAAAAGTTATACATATTTTTGGAATCAGGGCGACGAGACAAACACTTTTTGTTAAAGAAATTTTTAGATCTGAGAATGCTACAGACACACGACTGAATGCTTTAGCTTCTTCGGTACTACGTAAGGCGACCTAAAAACTAAATAAATATTTCAGCAGGTGGTTTGATTTAATATTGTTTATAGTCTTGTAATGAATTATGAACAAACATTATTGTTTGTCGGTTGAATCTCATAATGTACAACAAGATATGAACCTACATATAATATATGGGTATACATTCAAGAAGCATGCTGTGGTATTGGTGTAAAGATTTGCTGTGTTCCACAACCAGATTCATTAATATTGAAAGGTTTTTAATGCTATTTGCGTGAGATTACATATCGTTGTTGTATATATAAATAGGTATTTATTTATTATTGCTTAAAGGTATGGAAATTCGTATGAATAATTTATTATTCTTACATCGATAACATTTACTGGTTCCGTTTATTAAAAAAAGAAGAAAATGTGAACTACATTCGAATTACTTATACGTAATTTTTACTATCTAATGAATACTACGTAAGAAAAAGTTCAGTGTTGGCCACAACCAAATTTTTAAATATAATTTTCTTATGTGTGTTCTATGGCAACATAAATATGTAATTTACGATTTTCCGTGACAGTCCTCTCGTATCGAATAAACGAGAGATGAACCGAGAAAGCAATTGAACGTAAAAGAAAGTTCTGTGTTAGCCACAACCGATTTCTTCTACATAATTAGACAATATCTATGACATGGTTCAAAAATTTAAATAATGAGTTTGAATTGTTTAATGAGCGTTAATTTTAGTTGGATTATAAGAATATGATTTCATGAAAATGTGATGTGTACAACCTCATTTCATTTTACAGAAGATATATGCATCCATTGGTTTAATTTAATGACATACAAAAAAAAATTAGAAATTGTTTCGCGAATTGCAAAGGAACATGCATGAGAAACCAAATTGAATAACTAAATTATGCGAATGAAAATGACACAATTTAAAAATGAATTTTCCACCAAGTTGAATGCAGTGTTCAAGGATGACGACATCTTCGCAGCTTCCCTAATATTAGACAATTAAATTTCGTGTAGCGGGATTACCATGTAAATGGATTCTGATTACAGCGCTTCGGCGGTGTAACGCGTGATTAAACAATACTGGAATGCATGTTCTCAGTCGATAAATGTATTTACACTCGGTGAAATGGTTCGGGCGGCCGAGCTCGAAACACGCACCAGAAATTATTAATAAAGGGTGCCAAGAAACGCCTGTCACCAGCGAGCGAATATATTCAATAGCGTGACATCAAAAATATGTATTTACTGTCTCTCTCTCTCCCTGTCCGTCACTTTTATTTTCTCATAAAATGTTCAGTTCCGATCGATTGATTTTTATAATATATTTTGTAAATACATTTGAAATCTTTTACGCTTCGAGTTTGATCATTAATCATTAGCTTCATTGCTCTTGTCGATAAATTAAAGATGTATACGTAAATGTATTGAGATAAAATGTTATGTTTCAAGTGAAGTGCTTCATTTGATACGTTTTTTAAATGGAAATAAAGTTAGCGTGTTTACGTAGCATTATGCTATTTAACATGTTTGTAATGAGATTAGTATCTCAAAACAAAACATAATTTGAATTTATATTTTTTATAATGAAACTAAATTTGTTACAAAATTAAAACAAGTATTAGTGGAAGCACCAGTGCTTCCAGCACGCTGTATCAGCACGCCCAATTACTCTAAATACAATACTAAAAGCAATTGTTAGAGTACAACATATACTATTGCAATCATTCAACAATCAATCAACAACATTTTATATTTCAATATAATTATTATTAATAATTTTATTGACCTTCAGGTTCGCAATTTGTAAAAACATTATAAATATAAAATTGATTTTGTGTATAGCACCTGGAATCACAATGTAAAAAAAATTTGTTGACATAAATATCTAAAAATATTTAGTAAAAAATTCTAAAATTTTAAAAAGTTGACCCTGGGCAGTATTTAGGAGAGCTCAACAATTTGGGGCCCTATAACTTCGAATCTCTATAGACAATTGGATTTAAAATGCGACGGGAACTTCACGGGTGTGAAAATTATATGTATATTAAATTTCATTAAAATCGGCCCGGTACCTTCAGATCCACAAAGTTGGTGTTACAAACGAGCGAGCGACGTAATCCAAAGATACAAGTTATATACAATTTCCTAATCAAGGTGACGAGACAAACACTTTTTGTTTAAAACAATTTTTGATCCGAGAATGTTACGGACACAAGACCAAACACTATAGCTGTCTTGTACTATCGTACGACAAGCTAAAATATAAACGATAAAATGTTGTAAGATTTTTGTTTATATAGTTTCTTCAAATAATAAAATTAAGATATTAAGAATAAACTAAAAGTTAACGAAGCGATTTGTATATATATATATATATATATATATATATATATATATATATATATATATATATATATATATATACATATATATATATATATATATACATATATATATATATATATATATATATATATATATATATATATATATATATATATATATATATATATTCAAAGCATTATTTGGGTCAAGTGTCGGTAATTCTGTACGAAATTGAATTTCATATCCACACATAGGTAGGTATAGGAAATATAATTATTCCGGTCTGCCTCATTATCGAAATATAACATTGTTGCTGACACTAAGCATCCCGTTAATTGTATTTAAAATTTGAGCCCAGTGCTCCGAGGCCAAAGTTACCCAAAATTAAGTTTCTTTAAATTAATTAAATCTACCATTATTCACTTTGGCTCCTGACGAAAGCAGCAACGCTATGCCACGCCCATCAACAGGCAAGGTATAAAAGCTAACGAAAGTTATCCTTCCTTCTCCTGCTGCTGCTGTTGTTATTTATGTATGTATGTATGTAAACACTAATATCATTGCCAACTTGTTGTTGTCTATGGGATTTTATAAGAAACAACACTGGAGTGGCATTCACTCGACTTTCCTTTCACTATTTTTATTTTTAATAATGCAATAATTTGTTTTAAATTCACCCTACGATATATATGAAACAAAAGCATCGTCGAGTTTCTTAAAGAATAGTTTTCAGATTTGAATTGCTAGGATAATTTTTAAATTCAACTTTAGAATTTCAATTTATTATTAAAATTAAAATTATCCAACAATTATTACATATATAATCCATATACCTATATTTTAACCTAAGAAAACGTCTCTAAACCTAACTTAAATCGACTGTACGTAGCTTCACATGAAGTATCTTCGCCATTCAATTTCCAGGCAACTTAATCTGTATATATTATGCTACACTTGACGAATTATATATATATATATATATTTTTTAAATAAATTGTATTTGAGTAATAGAGCATCTGTGATCCACACGGCCGGCAAAAGCGTCTTCATAGTACAAACCGGACGTAATATATTGTATCGTCGTGCAAGTTCACCATTTGCAACATAGACGAGACCGCCATTCGACTTTTTGGAGTCGAGTCAGGGCGCAGTGAGCAATGTGCATACAGTGCTGCGACTGGCGGCCAGTCATCCCGAGACTGCACGCTTAATCAAATCCAGCAGGAGTTGACCTACCCATCCCTTATCCCGGATAAATAACTTGGCCACGACTGTGAATACGAGATTCACTATAATAAGGCATTCAATACAGTCCTACAATAATTATCGATAAGGTATTCTAATAATTGAGATTCTTTTCAAATTTAAACAAGTTCTATAATTTGGGATGTTAAACTTTAAATTATATGTTCTAATTTCACGAATTCTCTACATTGAACGCTGAAGAAAAACCTTCTCAAAGTTCGTATAGTTCGAAGCAATTCCGTTCCGTTTGGGTTATTATAAATATGCAATTATCACGCTACAATCAAACATATTTCTTCAAAACCCCAAATTATATCAATTCTTTCAATCTCAAAGTACTTTTTATATATATGAAAATTATATTGAATTGGTAAAAAAACAATATCGAAAATGAAAGGACATACGTTCTCACACGGCGATTTCTACAAAAACGGAGTTTCGGGCCTATAACCTACCTAAAATCATTTACCTGATGAGATATTACCCTTTCAACCTGCCAGTAGATGACGTGTATGCTGTTTACTGTTGAAATTATTTGAAGGTCCTAATGGCTAGAACCGACGCTTGAGAATAAACGCTGTAGCTGTGTATGCAAGTGTTTTTCTCGAAACCGCATTTTCAAAGTCCGTGGACTCTAGCTTCGCCAATTTACAATTAATCTCCTTGTTTTTATGTTATTGTCCCAATAAAATAAGTAGAATTTTTTGAAAATATTGATTTCTCGATATTTAATGCAACTTTAAGCAACGTAATTATTGGCTAAAAATGTATGTTTTTCTTTAAATAGATGCCATTTCATTAAAAATGCATATTTTTTGGACTAAGAAAACTATTTCCTTTTGTTCAACTGTTCTAGATCACATGTAAACTGATTTATCGCGTCCACCGTTTCACCATCTATTTTCGCAGCGCCCGAGTATCACCTGTCAAGCCGCCATTTCTTAATATATCGAAAAATAATCTACTATAATGTATGTATAATTAGTGTAATTAGATTTTCATAAAAACTTTTTATGTCAGTAATAAACATTCTCGAAAATGCTTTAAATTTCGGTGGCTCAAAATGATGTTACCCCTTAATAAAACTGTATTTCGAGTACATTGTTGCCACACTATTAGTCATAGTTTAATTTTTAAGCACCGTATAACTACTGAATATAATTTAATCCTATATATTTGTATCATACTGCCGTAGATAAATTCTCATAAAGTTTAGAATGTTTTGTAAATGGTCCAAAACTCTTGACTTGCAGTGTATATGATATGTGGTGGCAGCGAAGTCATTTGAATCGTCACGTCTGGACTCAGGCGACGCGATTTTAAACATTTATAAGAGTAGTTTCGTTGTGATTTGAGCAAGACACGTATGCTGGCCGTGGTGTAGAAATGACCGCAAATCCGTCAAAACGAAATTGCATTCGTGGCGGTGCGACAACGATCGAAGATTGGGCGTATCATGTGCGCTCGACCGCCTACCGTAATCGTTTCGAAAACAACTCAACCGATGACGGAGCTGTATATTGCCCCGATTGGAAAGAGCTCTTTTAACGGATACACATTCACGATTCGTCAGTAATCTTTTGAAAAAGAACACCATTTTATTCTGCTAATTACGTGTTTATTATTTATTTACTTTGTCTTGGAAATAAGATGAATGGAACAAATCAATTTCTCCAATTACACAACGACAAATCATGTAATGACAGCCTTAACTCTGGCGAAAATGTATTCATATAATAACCTCATCTATAATCTATGAAATATATTACGTAATATGTGTATTATGATTACAATTTATGAGCACGATGTTCCAGAAAATAATATTGCTATTTAGGAATATACGTATATTTCATATAAGCAACCACAACAATTGCAACTTAACAGAAACTTTAAGCTAACATTTAGAAATGTGTATGCACAAAATTTGGCATGCATTGCAAATATTAAACTAACAAAGTAAACAAGGAACTCCAAGTAGCGACGTTGTATCAGAGAAGTGTACATATTTTCTTCCCTGCACAAGTTGCAATGTATAAATTGGCCTGGAGGAACGGATACACGGATGCGGAAATAGTTGCACAAGCCATCCGACACATTAGAGAAATTCAACGTCGGTCGGTGCCGGAGTTGCTATATATGTAGGTATCTTTTTCCACACAAAAGATCCTTTAAAGACAAAGTCAAGTAAGTCGGTGTGTGCTTGATATATTTGAAAAGAAACGACGCAGCAGTGTGAAATCAGTGCAATTGTTTAGAGGAATTTCGTTCTCTAGTTGTATCTCAAGCTCGCATTGGAAGACTGGTACAAAGAAAAAATAAAAATTGGGTTTTGTTACTACTGAAGAATGTAACGTTAGTAAATTGATTTCAACGCAACGAGTTGATCATATAAAACGTTTAATCAACTTTCTATATTACTATTATTGAAACATTAGAAATACTCCCACAACTTTAACAAAACAATCCTATATTAAGCATTCAGGGGTGTGTATATAATTATGCTTGATTGAAATTTTGAAATTTTGCACAATAATTCGTTTTAGACCTCCCTGTTTTTAAAATGTTACTAACTATTTTTCTACCGGAATATTCTAAAAGTTTTATTCAAAAAAATGTATTAGCAAATATTTTAAGGGTTAAACGAACGCTTCAAGTAGTAAATAGCATTGGCTCTTATGGTGCTACGATATTCGTGCGCTTCCCCCTTTACACCGACCTGTAAGGACGGACAACCATGGGGATTTCTCTTAACTCCTATATATGAATGTATGTCCCGCGCTCCTAAGAACAACAATGTCCTTTGAAAATCTGGTACATATATATATAACATTGAGTGCCTAAATAATTTTATATTAAATAGTCCTCATACTTCCGGTGTCAGAGAGCTGTAGAATAAGAACATCTACTTATTTTTAGCATTAAAAAATACTTGATGACTTAAAAACAGTATTTTCTTGACTGGATTTGTGATGAATTGAGTTTCTTGGGAAAAGCAGTTGTTTTTACTTCGCCGGTTCCTCCGTACGGCGAACCAAAGAAGCTAAAGCATTCGGTCTTGTTTCTGTAACATTCTCGGATCAAAAAATGTCCTTAACAAAAAGAGTTTGTCTCGTCGCCTTGAATCCAAACATAAATATAACTCATATACTTGTTACTATGTTAGTCGTCGCTCACTCGTAAGACCAAATTTCTGCCCCCTACTCATCGGAAGGTACCAGAGCGATTCACACTAAATTTACAACACATATTATTTGGCATCCCATTTGAATCCGGTCGCAGTTTATGTCCAGTCGCCCGTATACATCCGGAGTAATAGGGTCCCAAAATTTTGAGCCTCCCTTTAGACTGCTGTTATAAAAATAATTAATACACCAAATCTCCTAATAAAATTAAAGTTATTTTATGTATACAAGATTTTTCCAATAGTTGACAAAAATGCCGTAAAAAATTATAAGATATTAAAATTTTGAATTTTAAAATATGAAGTTAAATTTAATTTTTCGGGTTTTCAAGATACTTTAATAATGACACGAATCATTCAACTGTTTCGTAAAGTGCAAACGAATGTATACACTTTTTTGTAACATTCGTTCGTTCAGTAAGTTGTTCGCATGATTGTATCAATTACTTAGAAACTGTCGCTTCACTGTTTTATGATTGTTTTTAAGCAATTTCGAACAGCGTCCTAACATGTGTTTTTAATCAAAGCATGTTTTCAGATTACGCAGCAGAAGCATCACTAGTAGTTTCGCTTTTATGAACTGCAATGACTAGAAGTGCCATTTGGCATCCAAGTAAACATTAGCTTTTAGTTGTTAAATTGTAATTGTCGACGCGATCGGGGGCACGAATAGGGCGATGGACATCGACCGACCAGCGAAGCTAAAGTTACGTGATAGATTCGCATTGTTCTTTAATGTGTAATCAACAACTTTGTGTCATTTTTGCAACTTGTAAAATGAGGTTAATTTAAAGTTATAAAGAGCTGCATGGCGATCGTCGTGCTTAGTAATGGCGCTGCCCGAAAATTAGGTCAAGAAAATCTATTCTCATTTTGTTTGCTCACGCTGCGAATATCATTCGCCTTTTAATTTACTCTCCCATAAAACAGTAATTGTTGCGATATTTTATGCAGTGAGAAATTCAGATATACATTAAAACTTGTAGTTTATGTGACACACAAAATTTCTCCAAAAGATGGCACTAGGAAACAGAAGTATGTCGATAATTTATTCGAAATTCCGGAATATACTCTATAAATGCTATTAGATTAATAGTGAAATTCTGAGTATATCTATAACGTTGTAGAGAATTCTATAATATATTGGCAACGCTATAAGTGCTTCATTTATTTAATAAATAAATAAAAAAATAAAATGAATTTACTTAACAAATTGAACAACAATCCGATTTATCAACCAATTTTGCTGCAAAACATAATCATTTTGAAATCATAACCGTTTAAATATTTATAAAATTACCTAATAGATCTATAGATTAGTTTAGACAGTATGTCGTATGATGAAAATAAATCGTTTGTATTTCAATATCTTTTCTTTTTTATAGAATACAAATTTTATCAAATATACAAAATTCCGTTTTTCTAAACATTAATAATAAGGTAAGGAAACTTTTTTTAACAAAAGCAATTAATATTAATATTACAAATAGAACAACAACAACAAAATCAGTATAGTAAAACTTAGAATAAAAGTGTACTACAGTAATATATAAATAAGATGATAAATTAACCAACAATAATAATAACAAAGTAACATAATTTTAATTTGTTCTTAATGCTAATGTAATTCTGATTTATATTTTATTTCTTTCGGTAAATCATTGAATAATTTAGATACTTTATGACGAAACAATGTTTCCTATTGAAATAATGTTTTTTTACTTCCTTTTACGAAGTAATAAGTAAAGTATAGGAATCACTTAAAAAATAAACCTGAGATTTTAATGGAAAAATACATTTTGAGGGTCCCTGCGTCCATTTTGTCTATATTCCCAATGATGTCAGTGTGTCTGTGCGTTTGTGAACGACGTACAGCCTATACCGTTCAGCGTAAAAATATGATGTTTTGAGTTTAAGATTTGTGTACCCCAGAATAAAAACCCTCCTATTTTGAAAGAGATTTCAACCGCAAGTAGTCTTTTACCCGAGTCATCATTTAACTATCTTGGCAATGGTTGCATTTACAGAAAAACATATAGATATATACTTAAGATATTCTAATTTAAACAACTTTTAATTTAAAAGTCATCTCCTAAACTGTAATACCATGCTCTAAAACAGGGGTGGGCAAATACTTTTAAGCGCGGGCCAAAATGAAATTTTCAAAATGTCTCCCGGGCCGGAGGACTATACCGCGTACGTACGCTGTGCACACGCGAATGTTTTTGGTGGAGTTTTTTCCCTGTCTAAGAATTTTTTTTGACAAACATACTATAAGTATCATTTAAAAGCATTTGGACAAAGAAATTTGACAGTTAATAATAGATAATAGTAATAATAAACTGTCTTACTTGGGTTAAATGCCAACAATTTGTGCCCAGTAAAATATGTCACGTAATTTTTAAAGAAATATGATCCATTATAATAAATTAATGGTCATTAAATAAATTTATATGAATACTACGCACACTAATACTGTTGGTTTCAACAAAATCGCATAAAATAGATTAAAAAAAATTACTTGCGGGATTTTTCAACGGGCCAGATAAAGTAAGCAGGAGGGCCGGATCCGGCTTTTGCCCACCCCTGCTCTAAAACAATGCTATTTAAATAATTAAATTTTTTTATTGATCGAAATTGCTGATAATAAATTGTTTTGACATTTACATTTGACATAAAAATATAGATTATGAAATGTGGTTATATTTTGCTAAATTACATATGTAAGTAATATAAAACTAAGTTCATTTTTCATGTAATACCCTATAACGAATACTATATATGAATGGTTTTGAAATTTCAAGATGCTAAATTTGAATAATGGAACGAAAACACATTCCATAAATCAATGCTCGAGAAATTTCGTTATATCTCGAAAATTATATGTTTATGAATCGGCTCTTATTCAATATGATTTTTTTTAGCATGGGTAAAAAGAAATCACAAAACAATAAGAAATTAAACGTAAAGGAAAGTGTTGGCCATAACAGATTTTTATATTTTAATTATGTTTTTGGTAACCATAATGTTATTGTTCAAATTACTCTTCTCTGTATTATTTAAAATTTTGTACATTTTCATATTTTCAAATATTGTTCATTATAATACTATTCATAAGTATTATTAGTGCAACTGGGCCTGACATATTAAAAAAGAGCTACAGCTATATAACTGGTATAATATAGTTTTAAGCATTCTTCACTTTATCTGCCTTTGGTATTCGTTATCTTTAATAAGAATAATGTAATTCTGAGCGAAATATAATTATAATTTGTTGGAATAAGTATATTTTGAGGTCAGACTGTTACAACAAGAACTGTAACCAATAAATCGAAAAAACCAACCGAGTAAACGCAAACTGTGTACGTGTTTGTGGCAAATATCGATTATGTCACTGGGGGTAAATACCTTTACCTACACAGACGAATATTCATCTCGGCGTAGTCATAACCACGAGAGAACGGCGCGACGCGGTCGATATGAGACGTGGAATTTCACTTACGGCGTAAAATTCGTATCCGCCGTCTCCATTGGAAAAATTGAAAATCGCTACTGTAGTAAGGTACAGACCACACAAAGATAAGGTATATTATTCGATATTTTTGCAGATTGAATGAATATCAGCAAAAAATTCAATATATTTTATTGACCCCAATGTTTGGGTATGCTTAGGTTACCGAGCAGTGAAGCATACAGCAATGCCATGATTGGGGGGTTCTTGTTTATTTAGAATGAAGTTAAACATTTTTTTTAAATTTATCATTACTTATCTTTGCTTTGATGATTATAAATGATTACTACATAGCAATATTCTGGTATGACTATAACCCTACATATGTGATTTTGAACCTAAATGCAATAATAATTAAAAATATGTAATTTTAAATATTATACGCTCTGCATGCACTGGCGGTGGATGGTTATTTGTATAGGGCAGTATAGTGTGCTGCTACAATTCTTGTCTATTTAGGCAAGCTGAAAGCATAAGTGCCTGTACATATGCTTGTCTTTCGTTTATTTTAATCTACAATTTGCAAAAGTACAGCCAGTGGATCAATATAATATGTTAACAAATATTTTCTATAGAATTACTATAACATAGCTTTATAGAATATATCTAAATGCATAAATTTGCATAATAAATATATTTGTTTACACATATAATGCAATTCATAAGGATTTTTATTTTGTGCCTTCTATATATCAATGGGCTGAAGAACGGCCTTATAACTTAATATGACAATCAATAAAATGTAATATTTCATAAATAAGTACTCGTAAATCGTAAAATCTACTTTTGTAAAATTGTTGAGTAATCATCATACATACATGTACATTAATAGATACAAAAACAATTGCATTCAAAACTCATATTAATATAAATTCAGTCTGTTATTACACAAACATGACTTCAAACTATTTTTCAATAGTAACTGAGTTTTCATAGTTCCTTTAAATAATAACATAGTTATCATTGTTAAAAGCAAATTCACAAAATGGGAGCGGATTCAATTATAGTTCAAATAGCTTTTAATATTCCGCAATTTCAACTTGTGTGTGTCAATTACTATACTTTTTGCAAAGTTTTTACAATTTGCTTTGTAAATGACGCATTCGGTTGCGAGGAAAATAATATATAATATATTGATATTTAAAATGCGTTCTATTATTAATTAAATGATATAATTTTCAAAATACAAGCTTAAGTACATCGCACCTATGCGTTCAGCTAGCCTTATATGTAATAAAAGCGATGCAAGCAGACGTTTTTAATTATTATGGTCTTTTGGATAACAATTTAAAAAATGTTATAGATATAAAAAATCATATAATTATTTGTAAATTAATTTAATTAAAATTAGTGCATATTTTAAAATTAATAATTATACCATTTAATAATTTATTTTGGCCTTTGGGTTAAAAATATGAAAAAATCTTAAAGTTAAAAAAATTTAGAATTTCATGTAAAATTATTCGGGGTTTTAATTATTTTTATAAGGGCAGTATTAAGAGGGGCTCCAAATTTTGGGGCCCAATAACTCGGAAATTATACAGGCGATTGAATTTAAACTGCGAGTGGATTCAAATGAAATGCTGAATAATAGGTGTAGCAAATTTGGAGTAAATCGCTACGGTACCTTCAGACGAGTAAAGGTTCAAATTTGATCTTACGAGCGGACGACGACTGACATCCAAGTACATATATGGAGTAATATATATATATATATATATATATATATATATATATATATATATATATAAATATATATATATATATATATATATATATATATATATTCGGAATTAAGGCGACGAGACAAAAACTATTTGTTAAGGAAATTGTTTGATCCGAGACTACTTCGTACGGCGAGCTAAAAAATTTAAGGGTCGGTATTATAAACAATAATATATAAAGAATAAAGTAGATTATTGTATCTGTTGGTCATGGGAAAAATTTCCGCTTGCCATTCCGAATACTGATATTATTTTTCCCAAATTAGAGATTTTTTACTCGAATACGGTTTTATACGTAAGTTATCTACATGGTGAAGTATGAGGCAAATTATGTATTTGAATATTTAAATACGAAACAATGCTCGAAAATCAGGCAATTTGTCATTTCTGGCGTTTAAAATATCAACAATTTTATAGAAATATTCCAATAATGAAAACGCCGCGAAGTTATAAGATATAAATTGAGCATTGATCATTGTTATGGATATTGCTCCCGTGAAAAATAATATTTGGATATTTTGTTGACGTATGAATATTTTGACTACCAATTAGCAAATTTTTAATGACGTTTGCATGAAAGATAAAATATGAATTTAAATATGTATAGCAGTGCACGTCCATTATATATTTGTATGAAATTTGATACTAGTTCATTAAAAAAACTTTAAATTGCAAATACGGAATTAAAAGGCTCAATCTTCAAACAGTTACAACATATTATATGGCTGTTGTAGTTTTAATTGGAAAACATCATTTGTAAACAAAGCAATATGGGAGCAAAACATGAGAAGCCAATGAAATATTAGCAAATTGCTTTAGTAGAATCGGAAATCCGACATAGATACGACAACAGGATGACCCGATTTCGGCACTACGGACAGCATAACCAAACATTAAGCCACCGCGCTGCCAAGATGCCTCCACCATCTTACACTTAATTCCACAATATATTGCTAACGTGTGATTCATGCCACTGTGTCATATCAAAAGATGGTTCTATCATAACGCGCGAATATACATTCAGAATTTCTTATGAACATGATTTTGAATTGTTTTAGTTAAACAGTATATTCGTTAAGTTTGCGACTATTGTGTTCAATAAAAATGAGCTATAGTGTCCGGTCGTGTCTCTGTAACAACCTAAGATGTAAAAAGAATTGCTCAGATATTTGTTTCACGTATCTCAGATTTCGTAAATGTTTATAAATTGTATACTTAGAAGTTGGTCATTGTATATGATTAATTTATACAGTTTCTTTTTTTCTGAAGGTATCGGACTGGTTTTAACTGTTGGTTGGTAGCATTGCGTTGCGCATAGCCTCCTCTGTAACCACATTTTCTTGCATTATTGATATCTCGTTTAGTTTTCGTGATATTGTTATTTGAGTGCAAGCTCTATTCTACACAGACTTCGTATATAGTAAGTATAATTATTTCCTATTGCTTTTAAATCCATTAGCTTTTATACTTCAATAGATTGAGGCATCTAAAAGTGGCCTGCACCCCGTTTTCTTTTACGTAGTTTTCACTAGATATATATATCAACCAATACTCCATAAGAATACTCTGAAATATCATTTATCTAATTGATTCTATCTTGTTTCCTCGTCAAAATATTGGCAGGCACAGATCATATGATTGATTTGCTATATGTAAATCCATGGCAACATAAATAAGATATTTAAGATTTTTCGAAGCAGTTTTCTCGTAACTTGTACATTTCTTGAAGAAAAGTTGTGCGAAATATCAATAACTTTCATTATGAACATAACTATTTTTGCCATTAGTGCAGCCGTTATAGTGATATTGGAGATAGAATAAAAAATACATAGAGTAAACATGCACTTCCGGTATCAATATTCTTCTCAAATATAAGAGATGCATAATTAGACCATATTCAAGTCTAAAATTTCTAGTTTCACAATTTTACGTTCGACAGTTTTGGCTCTAGAGCGTTCACAGACAGGCACATTCGATTCAGGGAAAGTCAAAACATGTATATCCGTTGAAATATCGAGTTCGAATTTTATTTATGATTGCAAGACTTAGTTATTACTTAGTAAAAGAAATAATAAAAGCATAATTAGTCTTCCACTGATTATCATTGTTTATAAATTTATAACTAATTGAAACTAAATACAAGAAAATATCATTAATAAATTAAAATTATTCAATTGTGTCGTGAATGGGTTTATACCACGAACCCTGTTCACATAAATCACAACAATTTGATATTATCTGATCAAAGGTTTATGAAAATAAAAATTAATAATCATTATTATAAACGTATATTTCCAGTTCCTATTAATTTTTAGTTCGCAATAAATGGTATATTTTTTATGGCAAGCTGGAGGCAGTATTGTCTGCACCAATATTTATTTATTTTTAATGGTATATGAATATATGATTATCATTCTTATTTTAATGATAAAAGTAGGGTTAATTGTAGCTTTCGTATATCTTTCTTTTCTAAAATGTAATTATAAATTTATTGTTAAGATAGTCACTAATTACAATGAAATAAACAACTGAATCTTAGATACAACTGACCAAAATACTTTGTTTAAAGTCAGAAGTTAACATAATTACCGTAATGTTCGTTTTCTGAGATGAAAATGGCAATAATAGAAGCAAGTGTAGTTTGTGTGTGAGATTTGGGATTAGAGTTTACGCATGAAGATTGTATAGTTTACTTAACGCTGTAACGAGTAATCCTCGGCCGGAGACAAGCAACGGTGATATAGAAGAGGGTATATCGGGTAGACAGGATAAGACAAGTTTTGGCATGTGTAGGCATTGCGAATTAGGCGAACTTAGTCTTCGAACGCGCATAGTTCAGTGCAGAAGCTCAAGCATTACAACCTGCTGCTATCAAACTAGTATTAGGTATAGTCTTGCGCGAAACCAATACGATCTCTAGCGAGCGAGCGAGCGACATGATTAGGTGTTGATGCATCAATTACAAACTTATAACGCATAGATTACTGATGCAAGTGTTACCAATTTACTCCTTCGCTAATCATCTAAATTTAATACTTATTATATTATCGAAATTGGATTTAGAAGATAGTCGAATCGATTTTGTTACTAAAGGTTAGAGTACTTTTAGTAACAAAACCGATTCAAAAGTGCTTGAAAATTAAATATTATTTTTAACCACCACTTTTTCTATTTAATAAAGCAGGTTTACAATTAATTAAAGATATCAGTTGTGATCAACACAGAACTTTCGTTTACGTACTATCATTAGAAATATAAAATCCAATCAAACTGTCAAAATACACCAATACTCCACAGTAATACTCTGAAATTATACCAATTATATTATTATGTTATCAAATATTTCCGTAAAATCGTTCGAGATTCGAACAAAGAACAGCCAATCAAAATTACAAATTAATTGTAAGCTTGTTCTGTGAAACAATAATCTTGCGAGCAATACACAGCCTATCAAGACATGTATAACGGCGACAACGTGCCATGTGGAATTAGCTATACTTAAGGAGACTCACAGCGGCATTAATGTGAACTGTGCATAAAATAAATATCTATCATTAATATAATTACCCAGAAATGTTTGTTTGTATGTGAGTGTGTATGTGAGTATGTGAGTGTGTGTAGAATGCTTTTTTTGAAAAAATGCAAATTTGCATAGACGGGGATCGAACTCACGACCTCCAGGGTGAAAGCCAAGGCTCTTGACCACTGCACCATGGCGACTGTTAATAATGTTATAATAAATAATCAAATAGTTTATATTGAAATAAAACAATCACTACGATGCTGAAGTTCAGTCTGCATTGAAATAGACAAAAACGAAACAAACGTCAGAATGAAATGTCAAAAAAGTTTTTGTGATAAATTTTCAATTAATTTGATGATTTGAAGTGTATTCAGTGTGTTGAGTACTTTACACAGAGTGGCTTCTGTTATATTAAATTGATATTGTATGTCAATGAGAAATATAAATAATTGTTAGTTAATAAAATTAAGTTTTATTTATTCTAATTTGAAGTTTGTGAGTCGCTACTAAGCAATTATGTTAAAATTACCGACCAAAGAACAAATATAAATAAAAGTGCTACCACGTGAGCGTCAAGAACAGTATTTCAACGTACGAGTTACGGAAACACTGTATGAAGTTTAATCTTAAGTTTAAGGGGAGTAACATGTTATAATTTCAATTTTTTAGTACTTAATATGAAATAAGTGCATATTATTGCCTAATTTGCATATATTTTTAGCAAATACGTGTTTCCGTACATATATTTTAAATCATAGTTAATATTCTCACTTCAAAATGGCCAAGAAGCAGTGATTTTTGAAAATATGAGTTGCGGTAAGATTCTATAGTTGGTCAAATTATAATAACTGCAAGGAAGTAAATTTATAATTCTGATTATTAGAGAAATAAAATCTTGAAACATATTTAGAAACATGATTGGTTTAAAATTATATTCTTTTATTTTTGATGGCACAATCCATTGTATTTTAGCATATAACTAATTATCACTTTTAAAACTGCCGTTGTGACACTGAAATTTAATACTGTAAAATTCGGAATCTAGCCTGATTATTTAATTCAAAAACAATAATGAATCAAATGTCAAATCATTAAAAATGTTGCGTAAAAAGGGTTTGTAATACATAATTTTTGAATAATCGATTCAAATAATAAACAGCAATCGTAAGTAAATTTATAATCCTGTTTTTTTATATACAATCATGGAAACTGTCTAAATGATACAACACTTATGCACCATACAAGGTTAAAATCAAATTTTAGCCAAATTTAGTTTAAATAAATCTTAGTTTAAATGATAAGCGATCGATTAATTAATCTCAGCACAGTGATCTAAGAACAAAATAGCATTCAAAATAATGGACTCGATTTTTTCTTTATTATTATTTGCGATGTGGAAATTTATATTACTATTATAGTCAAACGATACAAAATGAAGAAAAACCGTGTTATTATTATTAAATTACATGAAAATTCGCCATCAGTCAAAACTGACCTATATTCTGTATACCATATGGGCACATGGTGCCCACGGGTGACCCTAGTTTAATATTAATAGATTCGATTTTAGTTTATTATAAATGCAAAGTCTTATATATAATACAATATAATTTATATTTCTATTTATAAATGGTTCTTTATAAAAATAAAGTAAGTTTTCATTATACATCAGATAAAATCACTGCCAATACATATTTTTTATACAGAAATATTTAAAAAAAAAAATAATACACAAATCCATTACTATTAAATAAATTAACTTTATAATAAAGAAAGAAACCTCAAATAAATGTTGTATTTATAATAAATAGACTAGTTCTTTAATAATTAAGGAATTGCTTAATTTTAAAGAAAAATTTCTTGGCATTAGTAAATTTTTCAAAGAAATGATCAAATAAAGACTAATTATCTATAAAGACAAGTATGTTTCTCAGTGTAGAGTAAACATGCACTTTCGGTTTGAAAATTATTTTCAAAAATTAGAGGTGCATATAGGGCACAAGTCTTAAGGCGTGTTCAGAGCGAACTAAATAGTAATTAAGATTAGATAATTACAAATAGTAATCTAGTTTGTATTATGACAAGCAATGTTAACATTCAAATCAACAAAACTAACACAATTTATGATAAATTTTGTTGCTGTGAACGTTAACCTTGTCATACAACAAACTGGAATTATTACTTATAATTTCTAAGCTTAATGACTAATTCTTTAGCTGTGAACAATCCTTTAGGTTTGAAGTTTCATAATTTTACGTTCGACAATTTTGGTTCTAGACTATTCGAGACTCAATAAAAAATGCAATTATATTATTAAATAATTCAATTATCAAAATTATGTTATCCAAATATTTCTTTATGGCATTTGGGTTCAACCTTAATAAACTATATATAAGTGCATTAACATTTTGTTTTTATAATTTGTGAATGTTCTTGTTGTATTCAAACAATTTATAAGGCTATTTATTTAGGGTCTTATATCTCCAAAAGTATAAAAGTTATTGAATTGTTAAATACACAAATATTAAAACAGGCGCTCATCGTATAAGTATACCATATTTAGTAAAATACAAGTTCAGGTACAATGCACCTATAAGTCCAGTTCACTTATATTATTATTATTATTATTATTATAAGTAATATATATACGATGCGAGCAGCGGTTCTTAATTATTATAACTATAACTCAGGAAGTATACGGGCGATTGGATTTGAACTGCGATTGGATTCAAATGGAATGCCAAATAATATGTGTAGCAAATTTGGTTCAAATCGTTTCAGTATCTTCAGAGGAGTAGAGGGCACAAATTTGGTGTTACGAGCGAGCGACGACTAACATCCAAGTATATAAGTTATATATATTTTTGGATTCAGGGTGACGAGACAAACACGTCTTGTTAAGGAAATTTTTCGATCCGAGATGCTACAGACACACGACCGAATGCTTTAGCTTTTTCAGTACTTCGTGCGGCGAGCTTATTAGTGTTGTACTTTCAGAGGAGATAAAACCTCAAATTTGGTTTTACGAGAAAGCGATCTACATATATCCGAGTAGTGACGATTCACGATAGGTTATACATCGAAGATATAGACTTTATCTGCGTATTAAAAATGTTAGCCAGGTTATGGTTAGGATAGTGTTCAAATAAATATGTTATCGTGTAGCTAAAGAGTGCTATAATATCATTTTGTTTGGTTATAGCATAAAGTGCATTGTGCACATTTCCTTCGACCTCTCCCTGGTGGAATGTCGAAGAGTTTGGTTATTCGGATCGGATTTAATGGCCACTTTGCAGTGGGAATGTTTCACCCACAGTTGTGACGAGCTGAGTCCAATCGATAAGCGATCGGTGCCGAGGCGAGACTTTTATGTCGTGTCGATTCGCCGCGACATCGTTACACCTGAAGAGTCTTAATGCAAGGGTGTGAACACTGTCGTAAACATGGTAGCTTGTTAACTATTCATTACAAATGTTTGGCCAAACATGTTTGCCCACTTATGCTTACAACGAAACGTATGTTGTCATTGATTTCATATAAGTGCCAAGTAAATACACTTTATACTAATCAACTTAATTAATAAATCAACACAGAATTCTTGGACTAATTTATAGATTGTCGTACCAATGAGCTAAAGTATTCCGTAGTGTGTATGTAACATTATTGGAATTGAAAGATTTTTCTCAGAAATATGTTTCTTGTTTCTCTGATTTCGAAAATATAACTACATAATTCATATACATGGATGTTATGTCGTTTGCTCGATCGATTTGAGGCTTAGGCCTTAGTTTTTGTTCGCATACTCTCTGAAGATGCCTGACCAATATTAACCAAATGGGCTCGATATATAGTATGAATGCTACATATGTTCACTGTTTTAATTAAATAGCCATTTTACTTTCTGAATTATAGGTCTTCCTTACTAATAATAAACATAAAATTGAGTGGCTTGCACTCAACTTTCTAATACGTAGTTTTCTCTAGGAATACATATCCCAAACAAACTGTCAAACCAACCAATACTCCATAGTAATAATTGTACCATATCATATTATATTATTACGTTATCAAAAACTGTCTTTTCAGTATATAGTATATATATATATATATATATATATATATATATATATATATATATATATATATATATATAATATCATTATTCAATTTATCACTATGAGGGCTGACCGACAAGTACTTAGCCTCACCGGCCTATGGCGCCACTGTCGCAAGAGACATAACCTATTGTGTAGTCCATTATCTTAGACGGCTACTGTTAAAATTTCAGCCGAATCGGAATCGTAGTTTTGTTTTGACCGCGTGTGAAAGCGGGAGTATCCGCAGATTTTAGAAAAATGAAAAAGCAATATCAGTCGGTGATTCGATTCTTGTTTTTGAAAGGGAAATCGCGAAGCGAAATCAAAGAACGCTTAGATGCTGTGTACGGCGACTCTTCTCCTTCGATGGCGACCGTCAAAAATTGGTTCAACGAGTTTTAACGTGGTCGCACGACGGTTTTTGATGAGCCTCGCCCAGGTGCCCCGAAAACGACTACCACGGAGGATAACGTGACAAAAATCCACGATCTCGTATTGGAAAACGCGCGAGATAATAAGCATCTCAAAAGACCGCATGGGTCATATCCTACATGAAATTTTGGGCATGAGAAAGCTGTCGGCGCGATGGGTGCCGCGTTTGCTCACTCTGGACAACAAGCGCAACCGTGAGACCACTTCTGAGTAGTGTTTGACGCTGTTTAAGCGCAATCTGAAAGAGTTTCTGCGTCGTTTCGTGACTGTTGACGAAACATGGATCCACTGCGCGATTTCCCTTCCAAAAACAAGAATCGAATCACCGACCGATATTGCACTTTTTCCATTTTCTAAAATCTGCGGATACTCCCGCTTTCACACGCGGTCAAAACAAAAATAAGAGTTCGATTCGGCTGAAATTTTAACAGTAGCCGTCTAAGATAATGTACTACACAATAGGTTATGTCTCTTACGACAGTGGTGCCATAGACCGGTGAGGATAAGTACTTGTCGGACAGCCGTCGTATATTCAAATATAATTTTTAATATGTACTGTCTTTTTACTTTCATTTACAGAGTAATAAGTAAAGGATTGTTCACAGCGAAACAATCAGTAATTAAGCTTAGAAATTATAAGTAATAATTCCAATTTGTTGTATGACATACAACGTTAACGTTCATAGCAACACAATTTATCATATATTGTGTTAATTTTGTTGCTTGGAATGTTGGCATTGCTTGCCATAATACAAACTAGATTATTATTTGTAATTTTCTAATCATAATTACTACTTGGTTCGCTGTGAACAATCCTTAAGTCTTGTAATCATGAAAAATTTAGAACTCGAGGTTTCAATAGATATACACGTTTTTACCTTCCCTGAAACAAATGTGACTATTTACGGAATGACGTCTGTGTGTGTGTGTGTGTGTGTGTGTGTGTGTGTCTGTGTGTCTTTTATTTTTGCGATGGCAGGTGGAAATCTTCAAAAGACAACTGCGAAGCCCGTGCTTTACAGCGTGTGGAATTTCTACCCACTAAAACCACCTCCCTATACATCACGCTACCCCGCGGGACCGCTGTCAGGCATTACTTCGCGGGGGCGGACTGGCTATCAAGCACCCTCGAGTGTGGCTACTCGCTCTCCTCTTCTACGCCACGGGCAGGCCTTTCCATGCCTTCTCCGTGTGCCTGAGCTCCTGGATGACCCTGGCCGCATAGTTGGACACCGTGTCCTAGGCGGTCGCACTAGCAGTCATCTCACCAACTATGTGCTCCGGAGAGAGCTGTCGTCGGAGGTGTCGCTGCAGGATCTCCCGTTCTACGGCAAAGCGCGGGCAGGGGAAGAATATGTGCTCCGCGGTTTCGTACACAGGGTGGCAAACGGGGCACGAAGCCTCGTCATCCAACCTGAAGCTATGTTAGTAGGTTCTAAAGCAGCCATGTCCCGTCAACAGCTTTGTGAGGCAGTGATCCTCCTCTCCGTGCTGCCTCGCTGACCACACGGTGATTTCCGGGTCCACCGTCCTTTGGTCGATACGTCCCACAGCTGCTGCCATTGCGCTGACATCGCCGTCCTGGCGTCCGTGGCAATGTTGCACCGTTCAGTTGCCTGGGTTTCGCGCCTTCGCCGGTGGATCACCGTCCGTTCCTCAGCCAGGAGGTGGAACGGCATCACGGCGGCCACCACGCACACGGCATCGTATGAGACCGTGCGAAATGTTCAGGTTACTCTCAGGGCACTCCTACGATAGACCGCAGTCATCTGTCGCGCGTACGATATCACCGCTGCGGCTTCCGACCAGATAGAGCCTGCGTACAGCATCACTGAGCTGACGACGCTCGAAAGGAGCCGTCGCCGGGCCTGCCTCGGACCGCCGATGTTTGGCATTATCCTTACCAGGGCATTGCATATAGCTCCAGCCCTCGCGCTCACAATTCGCAGGTGTTCGTCGAACCGTAGCCTTGCATCTATCTGGATCCCTAGATATCGCAATGATGGCTGCGAGGTTATGTCACAGCCACCGATGGAGAGGGTGACGGTCTCCCTCGCTTTCCTGCTAGTCACCAGGACTGCTTCCGTCTTGTGGTTTGCCAGCTGCAGGCTATTTGCCAAGAGCCATCGGCGGATCTTCTCGACGGCCTCGTTTGCCCTCTGTGTCACTTCCTCCAAGTATTTTGCGACAACCACCACCGCCACATCGTCTGCGAAGCCGATCATCGTGGTTCCCGTGGGCATAGGCAGCCTGAGCACCCCATCGTATATAATGTTCCACAGCAAGGGACCAAGCACTGAACCTTGTGGGACGCCACCTGTTATGTTGCAGGTTTTTGGTCCAGCGTCTGTGCTGTACGTCAGAGTTCGATCGTTAAAATAGCTGGTAATTATACACCTGATGTACTCCGGGACCTCCATCCGCCTCAGCGCTTCCAGGATGCGATCCCAGTTCGCCGAGTTGAACGCGTTCTTCACGTCCAGGGTGACAAGAGCGCAGTATTGCTTGGCCCCTCGCTTCCAGCGCTTACCTGAAATGGCTTCACTGGCGATGTCGACGACCATGTCAATGGCATCAACAGTGGACCTCGCCTTTCGGAATCCGAACTGGTTTTCCGAAAGGCCTCGAGCTCCTTCGCTGAACTCCTCTAACCGGTTACAGATGATCCTCTCAAGCACCTTGCCCACCGTATCCAGTAGGAAGATCGGACGGTACGATGACGGGTCGTCCGGCGGGTTGTTCCCTTTCGGGAGGAGGACCGAACTTTGCCTCTTCCACCGGCTTGGAAAGACTCCTTCGGCAAGACAGATGTTGTACATCTGGATGAAAGCCTCTGGTCGGTATCTGATGGCTGCTTTGAGAGCGATGTTGGGAACCCCGTCTGGACCAGGGGCCTTCGCGTCCCCGATCCTGCTACAGTTCCTCTGTGTGTCTGTGTTTCTGGGTGGCTGTGTGCCTGTGTATCTGTGTGCCTGTATGTCTGTCTGTGTGTCTGTGAACGCTCTAGGGCCAAAACTTGTATATGCCTAGATGTGCACCTCCTATTTTTGAAAAGAATATTCAAACCGGTAATGCATGGTTACTCTATACAATTTTTGTTCTATCTCCAATATCACTAGAACGGCTAGACTTACGGTAAAAATAGTTATGTTCATAATGAAAGAGATTAATATTTCGCACAATTTTTTTAAAACATTTCTTCAAAAAATGTACCAGTTGCGCGAAAAATGCTACAAAACATTATAAATATGTTGTATCCGTTGCCATGGATTCGCATGTAGCTTATAAAATCGGATCATCTGCTATTTTGACAGGAAAACAAAATAGACCTAATTAGATAAATGACATTTCAGAATATTGCT
The DNA here is from genome assembly GCA_933228885.1 of Leistus spinibarbis. Classification (NCBI taxonomy): domain Eukaryota; kingdom Metazoa; phylum Arthropoda; class Insecta; order Coleoptera; family Carabidae; genus Leistus; species Leistus spinibarbis. The sequence goes on from OW121800.1 coordinate 951,630, forward strand.
GTAGGGTATTAGTTAGTTTTGATAGCTAGTACTTCATTACAAATTGGTATTGGTGTCATTTTTCCACCCATTCATTTCTATAAGGTAAGCTTGGTTTTCATATTGTTTCTGTTGGATTATTATTTTTTAATTTTATATTTTTATAATCAATAATCAGTGAAAACTGCGTAAATGAAAGTTGAGTGCAGGCCACTCTAGATATTTTACTCACGTTCTCAGTCGATATATTTGTGTTAACCGATGGCAAATGACAAATATCAAATTATTTCAGTCTATTTTGTTTACCTGTCAACATGTTCATATGATTTATGAAATATAATCCCCATACACGCGTATCTATGGCAACATAAATTAGAAATTTATGATTTTACGTAGCAGTTTTCTCGTAACGGGTTCATTTTTTTGAAGAAACTTTTCAAACATAAGTTGTGCCAAATATCCTTGTGAACATAACTATTTTTGCCATTAATGCAATCGTTCTAGTGATATTGAAGAAAGGACAAGGAACACTTAGAGTAAACATGCAATTCCGGTTTGAATATTATTTTCAAATATATAATGTGCACCTAGACCATAAACATGTTTAAAGTTTGAAGTTTCACAATTATAGGTTCGCCAGTTTTGGCTCTAGAGCGTTTACATACAGAAACAGATACACAGACTTCATTCCGAAAATAGGTACATTCGATTTAGAGAAGGGTAAAGGGATATATATATATATATATATATATATATATATATATATATATATAATTCCTTGCAATTTCGTGGTTATGGAAATTTTAAAAAATGTGGATTTAAACATGAATTTCTGGTAAAAATGTCTATTTTTATACAAATACGTTTTGATGAGTAAAAGAAAAACTTTGCTTAATCGAGCTTGATGGTTTATCTAAAACTGATTAAACTTTTGGGCGTGTTTTATATACATTTTGGTTTAATTTAAATACAAGAACCTTACAGTTCGGGTTAATTGATCAATATCGCACTGTCATTTGCACAATAGGCACTCATCCCGCAACTCGTACCGATGTTGTCGTCTGCTCGACTTTTCCCGGAATTAAGCTGAACAGTGACAAATTATATTGCATTAATTTTTCGCAACCTGATCATGACAACGACCTATTGATATGTGATTATCATTCTACCGTTATAAATGATTAGGTTTCAATGTATAAATAGAATCTATGTGTGTGTTGTGTATTTGAACAACTGAACGGTGCTATTATTCCAATATGCGGGTTGGAATTAATCAAGAATCGCTATAGGTATATCGTTTTATGCATTCCGAATCATTCCAACTGGATGTACCATATCTCTTATTGTATATTGATTACACTAATATTATATTATTCACAAAAGTCAATTAATTCCATCTGCACAAGTAAGCTACGGGACATGGAATCGAATTCAAGAAGTTCAAATGAAACTGAAACAGTTAATCGTCTTTATATTAAAGTGTTGGTAGTTTTAAAACAAGTGAAGACTTGTCAAAGAGCATTCGCGGCTTTCTGGTTGATCCGCGGTTATTACTCCAACAACGGCTTTAGAAAAATCCCCAGCCAGCGCCGAGGAAGCACCCTCCTTCCCATAGTAGTACGTAGTAACCAAGGATCACCGGACGATGGCAGAACGGAAAGTCATAAACCGGAAACGGACGTTCGCGAGAGACAACCGCTCATGCGAAAGATATTGTCCACCGAAGAAGAGAGAGGAGACTGTAAGGAAACTTCTACAGTCATTCGTTCGTTCATTGCATTGTTGAGAGGAAAATGAAATAGTTTCGCAAAATTTTCTACGCAGCACAATAACGAAATGTGAATTTGACGGCGATGCTTTATAGATATTGGATTGAATGCTTCCTGCTAAAACGTTGTTGTACTTTTCAATAGTTAAACTAGGTCAGGAATTATATATTTCTTAATTTTTTATATCTCGTATTTATTGAATTTGTACTAGCGATATTTTAGCGAATTGAGCTTTAAAATAACAATATACAAAGCATTTAATTGTGGCAACACAGAACTTCCTTTTACGTTTTCTTGCTTTCTCGATATATCTCATGTTCATTACCTTTATATTCGTCATTCATTCTCATTTTTAGCTCGCCGTACGAAGCACCGAAGAACCTAAAGCATTCGGTCTGTTGTCTGTACCATTCTCGGATCAAAAAATTTCAATAACAAAAAGTGTTTGTCTCGTCGCCCTGATTCCAAAAATGTATATAACTTATATACTTGGATGTTAGTCGTCGCTCGCTCGCGCGCTCGGTATCTTGTCAGACCAAATTTGTGCCCTCTACTCTGAAGGTACTGAAACGATTCGCACCAAACTTGGTACACATATTATTTAGCATCCCATTTGAATCCGCTCGCAGTTAAAATCCAATCGCCCGTATACTTCCTGAGTTATAGGGCCCCAAAATTTAGACCCCCCCCCCTAATACTGCCCTTATAAAAATAATTAAAACATTTAAAAAAATTAATAAAAATTCTAAGATATTTTATATCAACAGTGTGTGTGTGTAAAAATAATTAAAACATTTAAAAAAATTAATAAAAATTCTAAGATATTTTATATCAACAAGATTTTTTTATATTGGTAACCCAAAGCCCGAAAAAAATTATTAAATATTATAATTTTGAATTTTGAAAAATGTACTTTAATTTTCTTTTTATCAATATAATCTACAAAAAAATTGTAAGACTTTTTATATTTATAGCATTTTTTCAAATTGTACCAAATCTTGTTTCATGTTTTCTCGCTTCATTTCTCTTTCATTATCTTTTTAACCGTCATACATTCATTCAATTATCTTACTCTCCCTGTTTTTTTTTTTTTTGCTATTCTGGCACTGTTTTTTTCTTTGCCATGTAAGTTTTCTGCATTTCTTTTCTTTTTGTTATGATATTTGATATAGATATTGAATTAAAGTCCATTCATAAACATACATTTTTCAAAATTTAACAAAATTTTTCGAGTATTGATATACAGAATGTGTTTTTGTTCCATTATTCAAATTTAGCATCACGAAATTTCAAATTAGTCAAAGATCTACACCAAAAGTCAATAAGAATTTCAAATTGCTTCGACTAATATTTTCGTTTTTCAAATCATTAATTTGTATCAACGATCTATCCATAAATATATATATATATATATATATATATATATATATATATATATATATATATATATATAAATATATATATATATATATATATATATATATATATATATATATATATATAAATATTTCTTCGAAATATTGACTGGCGCAAATGATCCGATTTATTAAGCTACTCTCACAGACACACACGCGAACACACACACGGACACACAAACACACAGACAGACAGACGTCATTCCGAAAATACTAACATTCGATTCAGGGAAAGTCAAAACAAGTATATCCGTTGAAATCTCGAGTACAACATTTTTCCTGATTACAAGACTTACTTACTATTTCGTAAAAGAAAGTAAAAATAAATAACTTGCTTTTTTTGGACCAACATTTATAAGTTTATGATGTGAACATATTTCATGGTTCACAACTATCACTATTTATTTAGGAAAAGTTCCATTAATTTTAGGTTCGACAGTTTTGGCACTAGAGCGTTCAAACACAGATAGACAGATACATAGACGTCATTCTGAAAATAGTCACATTCGATTCAGTGAAGGTCAAAACGTGTATATTGGTTGAAATTTTGAGTTCGAAATATTTAATGATAACAAGACTTTCTTATTACTTCGTAAAAGAAAGTAATAACAGGAGTAAACATTAGAAACATGCATTGATTTTATTTTCAAAAATAGAATTTCTTGCGAGCTTAGTAACTTAGAAATTATATTTGCAACAATTAAGATTCAAATGGAAAATTCGTTATATATGTATGTATAAAAATATATTGCTTCAAAAATGATGTTTATGATATCAACCAAATGGAATAGAATATTTAGCCTGGAGCAGAATTGCCAAAATGTATTTGAAATACGAGAATTGAAAACTAAAATGCATTTACCAAACCAAATATACCAAATTTGCTCAATTTCGCCTGCGCAACCTCTCAAATATTTATCTAAAATATTTCAATATTGAAATATCATAAAAGAAAACTATGTTACGAGAAAATTGTCGTATTTCTCCATATGCGGGAACGTAATATCAAAAAAATAAAATAAATATGACCCAGAGGGCGGTAGTTTGTTGTAGAATTGTCATATATAGGCAATATAGGCGCCCGGGAGCAGCGGTATGTCTCGCCGTCGAAGCGGTCGGTGTCGCTGGGAGCCACATCGCTATATACAACCACTTTACGGCCCTGTAAAAGATCATCGTCGCACCATTCGTGTTCCCTCTATCTGCTTCTTCCTCTGCCATAAGAGGAAACTTCTCCTTCCCCCCAGCCGCCCCTTGGTTTAACGGACGTTTTCTTTTGTTTCGCCTAAATCTGTTTTTCATTGTCCACAAACGATCATCCGGATCGTTACCATCATCAAATGTATTTCTATTGTCGAGTTCTCCTATTCTCCATTCCTGGGCGCGAATCCGTGCAGACCGTGTCAACGGTGCGCGATGTCTCTTTTTTTCGTCCGCGTTTTTATTCAAACATCTTTCGTAAATTAAAACGATTATTCACGCAAGATCAACTTATTGTGTCTTCTTTTTTATTTGACGGTATTATAAGATGATTAATTACAAATATACAGGTCCCAGATGCTACTTGCTCATCGTTCGCATAAAAATTAGTTAAATCTCGCCTGTGTTTATGTTCATTTGTATACAAACCAAATTTATTTCCTTAACCTTCACGGAAAGTTTTTAATTAACTCAGATATAGAGTTAAAACTTTTCTTTTCACATTTGCAACGAATAGTGGTTATATGTATATGCCTCTCATGGTAAAAGAGATATAATTTATGGAATAATTTTTAGCTCGCCGAAGTACCGAAGAAGCTAAAGCATTCGGTCGTGTGTCTGTAGCACTCTCGGATCAAAAAGAGTCCTCAACAAAAAGTGTTTGCCTCATCGCCCTGAATCTAAACATATATATATATATATATATATATATATATATATATATATATATATCAAAAAAAGATCAAATTTGTGCCCTCTACTCCTCTGAAGCGATTTGAACCAAATTTCCTACACATTGAATTTGGTATCCCATTTCAATTCGTCCGCAGTTTAAATCCAATCGCCTGTATACTTTCAGAGTAATAGGACCCAAAACTAATAATTCTAAAATATTTTGTCTAAAGAGATTTTTTCATATTATTAAGCCAAAGGTCATAAATGATTATTAAATATTATAATTTTTAATTTTAAAATATTTTATCAAAATAATCTATAGAAAATTGTAAGACTTTATATTTATTACATTTTGCAAATTGTGAACCAAAAGGCCATAATAATTAAAAACCGCTGCTCGTATCGCATATATTACTTATAAGACGAGCTGGACTTATAGGTGCGTGGTATCTTTTTTTTTGTTCTTGTTTTAAGGTTGACGTTTAAATAATAGGAATATAAAAACAATAATACTCATTGAATAAATCATATGTACACATTATAAAATCATTAAACAGTGAAGAGATTACGTTATTTTTGCTTGCCCAATTTGGCTGCAAACAAAACGAGCTTTTGTATTTACATACTCGTTGTTTAAAGCTCGTTCGTTCTCTCATCGCACAATTGAAGCTCGACCACATAACTACTATTCCCATACACAATACAAACACACATGCATTCACAATAAAATACAAGAATAGCACCGCAGACATCAGGATAAAACACTCTGTGCCACATAAAAATACACACATAGATATTTGCACAAGTGGTAGTTAGAATGCCGTATTCGTTGTATAGGTTCTATACGTATATAACGCAATCGCACTACTACATACCCGCGTATTTACAATATATATGCGATGGTAGTAAAATATATATATATGGTATTCACTTGGTGCGCTGCTCCGTTGACAAAAAGCGATCGCAAGTTGGAATCTCGGCAAAGAGGATTTGGCCACGTGTTCGCATTAGTTGACGATGTCCTTGCCCGACGCGACGCGACGCGTCTCTTTACAACGGGATTTCGTCGCATACAAACTACTCCACTCGCTCCCCCAATTCTCTCTATAGATAAATGTGTTGAACGTCACCAACATACATATGTTAACATAACACCTCCGCCATTTCAAATAAACCAACACATGCAACCGAAAAAAAAAGGATATTAAATCCTCGTACAACGGCGTAGATGATTATAATCATGTAAAAAATATTAACTGTCAGTTATAAGCCAATACAGTAAAAAATTAACACGAAATTATTTTTGTTTTTAAATCTAGGTCTACACGAGCTATTTAGTAAAATTAACCAGAATTTGTGTTGGTAATCTAAAGTACATAAGATGATTAATTTTACCCATTGTCGAGTAAATAATTTGGGTGAAATATAAATAAGAAAAGAAACAAGCTTAGGTACAACGCACCTATACGTCCAACTCACCTTGATATCATTTAGTTAATACTTATTTTAATGTTATATATATATATATATATATATAAAGAAATACAAAAAAAAAGATAAATAAAAATTACTGCATATTTTAAAATTTAAAATTGAACTAATTGTTGTATTAATTTCTTTCTTGTAGATATGAAATATCTTAGACTTTATAAGGGCAGTACTAAAGGGTATGTTTGGGGCCTTATAACTGGGGAAATATACGGGCGATTGGATTTGCACTGCGAGCGGATTCAAATGGAATGCCAAATAAGTGTACTAAATTTGGTATGAATCGCTTTGGTACCTTCATAGGAGTAGAGGGCACAAATTTGGTCCTACGAGCGAGCGACAAAAGTTATATATATATATATATATATATATATATATATATATATATATATATATATATATATATTTGGAATCAGAACGACGAGACAAACACTTTTTGTTAAGGAATTTTTTTGATTGCTATAGAGACACGACAGAATACATTAGCTTCTTCGGCAAGCTAGAAATACTGATAAAATTTAATATTTCAGAAGGACTATTAAATTAAATTTCGATTCAAAATCAAATCAATTACACATACTTTACGATTCTTCTTTGGTATCGAGTTGAAAATTGTAATATAGAATAAAGTCCCAAATATTCAATAATTTTGATTTAATTTTCGTCTAAAGAAAGTCATATAATTTGATTATATTGTAATCCGAAACTAAGAGTAAGATTATTTCCCGTCAATTGTTTAATTTCCAGTTCTTTTTCTAATTAAAAAATTCTTTTCGTCGCAACAATCATGGCAAACACAATAGATTAAGCCCCGGTCCGCAAGGCGTCTACTGAGTTCAAAAGCAATAGCATTTTATTTTAGTCTTATTCACAATGTAACGTAGAAGAGATGAAATCACCTTTTCTGATTGCACATTTTGCATAATTGTTCTTCGCCGCTTCGTTCGCTATTCATCGCCAAGTGTTTTCGAGGTAATTTTTAATTACGAACCCAAAATCCGTTTTAAAAGTGATTTTTGACTCGCCCTTATTTTCATCGCCACTCTATTCTTTGTGTTTTTGTGAATGAAGATGTTACTGTTTGATAATTTTTTATGAATTGTTACAGTTGAAAATTGTTCGTGGCAACGCTATCCGATCTGCCATCAAATTTATATGGCGTCACTGGAAATTTCCGTTTCATTCGCTTCTAATTACAAGCATTTCAAATTGGCTCATTTATTTATCTTTTCAAATTAGAACTTTGTGGGCATAAATAACCGAAATCTAATTTAGGATATCATCAATTTGTGGAATTATTAAAGTGTGCGTACTTTATTGTTCATTCAGGAACGTATAAACTTTTGCCTAATCTATTAATCAAATACCATTTGCGATGACACGAAAAATCAGGCATATAAAGCCGTTGAAGTGCGATTGCTATTAAGAAATACTGGCACAGATAATGCTTGCAGCCTTCCGTAAATATAAATAAGCACTAAGGTGTCCAGCTTGCCGTAAATCAACATTTTAAATCATATTTATTGATTGTATGAATATGTATTTTTATAACCATTGAATTATTGTATAGGGAAGATGTAATAATTTTGCTATATCACTTTCTATCGCATAATAAAATATAAGAACCGCAACCATCTAAAAAATTGTTTTATAAATTTTATGAATTTCAAAACTCTTATTATTATTTAATGTTTTATTGCCTCTGAGTTCATTGTCATAAATTTGTACCTGTGTAATATTTTGTAAACTGATTTTATGTATTGTCACGAAACTTTTGACTTTTCTCACATAAAGAGATGTTATTGGCCGGCGGCTAGCTTAGTGAAGAAGGGGTGAGGCTTTCGAAGTTGGCAAAGGTGTAATTGGTGAAATACAACTCAAAAACTCCACAAAAAGTAACAATTTAATTACAATAAAGAAAAGAAAATATAGATATAACAAAATGCTCAAATATATAATAATAAAAAGGAAATATATGAATCACAAAATCAAAAAGTATAAAGATAATAATAATTAACTGAATACAGAAGTATAAATAACAAGAAATAAATACTAGAGTCCGTGGGAGAAGTGTGCTTTGCGCTACCAAAAATATATACAGATATTCAAATCATTAAATCACACTTATCGCGCTACCAAAACTATAGCATAAACGATACTCAAAATTAAATCGTTAATCCCTGATGGGCTACGCGACGAATAATACAAAGAAAACAAAGAAGGAGTATACGGCGAAGTCGAAGTGTATCAACTAAATGAATTTAAATCACATACGACCACGCGGTATACTCAAATCTCAATGTTATACAAAATCTACTCTAAAAAATATATAAATCAAACAAAGTACATAGCTCAAAAATGGAAGAATCGATAAGAGAACTATACAAGCTCTGAAGCACTTTAAACTTGTGCATTAGCAGACACAAAAAAATAGAGTGTGGGTATGAGGTAAGCGGGTAAGAGAGATATCAGTGTCCGTTTTCACGGCTCAACCGATCCAACGAAATATACAACTTTAAAATAAAATTTGTAATAAAAACACTCGTTAAGTTTCAAAGAATTTGTTTATTGTTAACAATAAACAAATTCTTTGAAACTTAACGAGTGTTTTTATTACAAATTTTATTAAAAATGTTTCAACAAGTGCCAACAGCAAGATCTATTAATTATATATACAACTTTAAACTCAGGGCCATACGTATTAAAATTAGTAAGGTAAATAGGTGATCACTAGAGTTATAGTACATAAAAAAATCTAAAGTCTCTTATTTCCTCATATTGTGAACTTAAAAGTAATACAAAATAATGAATTTTAAAGAATTAAATGAATTTGAGTCAATCAAAAATATGCACGGTAATATGTTAGCCATTTTACGTCTACGTCATTGCTTCAGATTGCAAACCCAAAAGTCAGGAAAAATTAAAATTAATTATTTTTAAATTTAAAATATAATAGTGGGTACGCATGCGCTGGCAGCAGTACATTTAAATAAATTCAACCTTATGCAATTTATCCATTTATTTCCTGCATTTTAAAATTAAATTAAATGTTTTTTCTTCATAAAAATATAGTAATTTTATTGCATCAAAGGAAATGGACAAATAGTATATACATTAGGTATCTAAAAATTATTATTTCTCTGTAATGAGCTAGCAACATTTCTAAAGTGAAATTGAAAAATGAAATAAAAATAGCATTATGAAATGCATCGTGCTCTCAGAGAGGGCACAGCGACCATTAACAAATTACTCCTCGCTCGTTTGCTGCTCCGTAAAAAGTAATTAACAGAAAAACGAGGAATCGAAATGCGACGCGCTAGCCATATTCAAATGACATAATTTTATTAGAAAATCGAGCGACATTTGTATGAACTGGGGTTCATGGCCAAGGAGTGGCATCCACCCCTCCCCCAGTATAGATAACAAACTATTAATCACTCTAAATGGCGTGCAGACACCATAACTCAAATATGAGTTATAAATTTAATTAAATTCACCTTTCACTTTTAACCAGTACGGAAGAGTATGTTGGATCAGTTACATATGTATTACTTTAGGAAAAAGTATTGGGATTTTCAATTATTTATGGATTAGTCAAAGCTAACATCTAAATAGGCTCATATTTATATAATATCTAATTTAATATATGGTCATGTTGCGTTTCTAAAGCAAGTAATCATAACCACAAATGACCAAGAAAATATAATATAACGATAAGTTTATCCGGTTCCGTTCTGGACTCCAACATGGAAATGTTATTTACAAAAAATAACCATAAATATATAAATCTAGTGTTAATTCTAAAATGAAAATAATTTGTTACGTATTTACAATATATTGTAATAAAAAATCTGGAGTGGCCTGCACTCAACTATCTTTTACGTAGTTTTCAATGGATAGATATTAATATACATATATATCCCAAACAAACTTTCTACATATATATATATATATATATATATATATATATATATATATATATATATATATATATATATATATATATATAAAATCTCAAACTAACCAATACTCTACAGGAATACTCTGAAATGAAAAATTTTGCTTTCTTGGCAAAAACAGGCGCAGATAATAATAATTATTATTAAGTGATAACAAAATCTTTTGCTGACCAATATAAAATGAAAATTCAAATTAAATTACTATAACTTAATAATAACTGGATGATTATACCAATTTATAATGGATCTGTATTTGAAGTACTTATCGTATTCACTATTTAACTGTCAAACTCCACAGTAAAACTCTGAAATTGTTATTTAATTATGTTAGCAAATATATAATATAAATTGATTCTATAATAATTTACCTGATACAATTTATTCTAATAAGAAATCAATATTTTAAATATTAATTCATACAGAAACTGTCAATGTAATGCTTGTTTGTTTTCAATAAACAAGAAACATATGATATAACTCATGGTTCAACTATGGCAACGTAAATAAGATATTTGAGTTTTTTCGTAGCAGTTATCTTATAAGTGGTACAATTTATGAATAAACTTTTCAAACAAAAGCTGTGTGAAATATTATTATCTTTCATTATGAACATAACTATTTTTGCCGTAAGTGTAGCCGTTCTAGTGATATTGGAGATAGAACATAAAATTTATAGAGTAAATATGCACTACCGGTTTGAATATTCTTTTCAAAAATAGAAGGTGCACATCTAACGTATATACAAGTCTTAAGTTTGAAGTTTCATAATTTTATGTTCGACAGTTTTGGCTCTAGAGCGTTCACAGACACACACACAGAGAGACAGACGGCATTCCGAAAATAGTCACATTCGATTCAGGGAAGTTCAAAACATGTATATCCGCTGAAATCTTGAGTTCGAAATTTTTCATGATTATAATACTTACTTATTACTCTGTAAAAGAAAGTAAAAATCAGCTCGATAACAGTAATTTGCGTCCGTTGTAAATATATTTGTGGATAAACTAAAATAATTAGATGAATTAATCATTGAAAGGGTGACACAGCGTATACGATATTTGGCAATAAATTTGAATAAATCACGTGGAGCAAGTTGACGTTACGTATGTACATACGAACCCTTGACATATCTATATGTTTGACAAATGAACGTGAACCTTATGCGTGCGTGGTTGCTGGATACATAAAGTGTTGCCAAATGTCTGCCGCGACACCCTTATATACCCAGGGTCATTAGAGTTCACCAACAAAATTTGATTTCGCGAAATACGAGCGTTAAGAAGACATCATCAGCATACCAAATGGAAATATGTCATTTTTTATTTGCCTGAACTTCATGTCGCACATAAGAAACACCTAAACGTGTATTTTGTTGTTCACAAAACAGTGAAAGTACACCACGTTTTAAATACTACGTACGTCTCTACGATTCTTACAATTGAATTAAAAAATATCGTTTCTCTATAAAAGAAACATAATTGTAATTATTGTAAAACAGAAAATAAGCTACAAGACATTTTACCATTTCGACCAGCTGATTATTCACATTGATTGAGAAGTCGAATAACGAGAAACGATTTCTTTAATTTAATTGATTCATAATGCTTGTTAGTTTTAAAAAAAAAGATTTCTGTGAAAAGATATTCTTATTGTACATTAGGGTAATTATGAATATTAATTAAACAATAACAGTTAAGCTAAATTTAGAACAAGTACTATAAATTCCACAAAAAATACAAGAAAGGAATTTAAAAAATAAAAATAAATATATTTATTAATTAATAAAAAATAATAAGCATAGGTTGTGGGCACCAATGCCTTTAGCTCACCGTACTATCTATTCAGTGGATGATTATATTTAAATAGAAAATATTCTAATAACCAATGTAGTTTAAAGAAGAACACTTCTTTATAAACACTTATTTAAAAAAAAAAATGTAAAATAAAATAACGATATTGTTACAGATTGATTGCAACAATAATTATTCTTGTAATGTGAACACTACAATGTAATATATTTCAAATATATTATATACAATTTCTTTTTCAAGCCTTTGGATTCACAATATAAAAGTAAGTTTTAAATTTAAAATCCCATTTGAATCCGCTCGCAGTTTAAAACCTATTGGCCGTATAATGCCCGTGTTATTGTGCCCCGAAATTTAGAGCTCGCCGAAAAATAAATAAAACATCAAAAAAAAAAAGGAAAATCTAAGATGTCTTATGTCTACTGGATTTCTTCATATTGGTGACCCAATGCCCATAAGAAATTATTAAATATTATAATTTTGAATTTTAAAATTTGCCCTAATTTATTTTTGAGTATGTCAAAAAATGGTAAAACTTTATATATATATATATATATATATATATATATATATATATATATATATATATATATATACATTACGTATTTTTAAAATTGTGAACTCATAGGCCATAACAATTAATAACAATTATTTTTAAATATTAATATTATGCCAAACGTGGTGCAGGACGGAGAAGTATCGCTGCTCGCATGGCACATATTACTTATAAGGTGAGTTGAAAGTATAGGTGCCTTATACCTAAGCTTGTTTGGATGGATATTAGAACCACATTTCAACCATTATATTTGCTGGGTATTGAAAATGATACATTTTGAATTTCATATTGAATAATTTGTAATATTTTACACAATTGGTACTAAGGTAATTTAGTTATTGTCAACAAGAGAGATATGTCAACTTTGGAAACTATACCGAACTACATTTGTACGACACTAGTAACAAATGTCATTGAATTGATATAGATGCGGCAACCATGGAAATTACAACAAAACTAAATTGTACGGTAATGGTGCCTAGGTGAATGGGATAATAGTGCCCCCTTGGAAACGATATGAATACACGAATTAACTTACAAATTCGAACAAATATTTTTAAATTACTTAGCAAAAAAAAAAAAACTTGTACATAATCAATAAAGTATTTCATATTTTAGAGAAAATTCGCAACTGTTCAAATGTTGAATGTAATAAAAAAATGGCAATTTCTGCGTCGAAAGTGAAGTATTGAACCGTGACGAACATATTGACTTGCAACATGTGCTAATTGCATATTTTTTTCCGTATTGAATGACGTGAACACAATGCATCAATGTGTATTGAACAAAAATGTCGGTACCTACCGGAAATGACTTATCAGCAAAACGCAGCCATGAACAAATTGTGCAGCAAAAGTACTTAATTTAATATTAAATGTGTGTGGCCGACACTTGGTAAAAAATATTGTTATTTTGAAATGATACAAACTTTTCCCAGAAATAGTTTTGCGAAAATTATATCTCGAAAGGTACTGAAGCGATTTGAACCAAATTTGCAACACATATTATTTGACATCTCATTTGAATGCAAATGCAATTCAAATTCAATCGCACGTACACTTCCGGAGTTACAGGGCCCCTAAATTTGGAGCCCCCCTTAATACTACCTTTAGAAAAATAATTAAAATACCTAAAACATCTACACAATATTGTAATATATTCTATGTCAACGAAATTTCTTCAAATTGGTAACCCAAAGGCTATAAGAAATTATTAAAAATTATAATTTTGAAATTTTAAATTTGCAATATTTTTTTATTATATCAAAAAACAAGATTTGGTACGCGTAAAACGCGCCAACGCGTAGAGCTCGCCTTTAGGTAAGATATGCGTTGCGAGTAGTGGTTTCTAATTTTTATGGCCTTTGGTTGATAATTTGAAAAAATTATATAATTACAAAAAGTCTTAAAATTTTTTGTAGATAAATTGTTAAAAAAAATTGTGCATATTTTAAAATTCAAAATTATAATATTTAATTTTTTTTTCGTGCTTTGGGTTAACAATTTGAAAAAATCTTAAAGGCATAAAATATCTTGGAATTTTTAGTAGAATTCTTGAGTGTTACAATTATTTTTATAAGGGCAGTATTAAAGGGGCTCTAAATTTTGGGGCCCTATAACTCGGAAAGTATACGGGCGATTGGGTTTAAACTGCGAGCAGATTCAAATGGGATGCCAAATAATATGTGTAGCAAATTTGGTGTGAATATCTCTGGTACCGAGATACCGAGCGAGCGACCGATTCAGGGCGACGAGAGAAACACATTTTGTTAATGAAATTTTTTGATCCGAGAATGCTACAGACACACGACCGAATGTTTTAGCTTCTTCGATACTACGTAGAGCAAGCTAAAAATCTACAAATAATTGTAAGACTTCTTGTATTAGGTTTTAAGCACAGAAATAATAAGTAATGTTAAAAGTATTAGAGTAACAAATCTAGACAGTAACAGATGGTACTACAATCACCATTGTTATGCTCGCTACTGGTTTTTCTTCTATTCAAACAGCGAGCTGAATGCATAGGTGCGTTGTACCTAAGCTTGCTTATTATATAATTCATAATTTAACCCTTATTCGGCACACTGGGATCATATGCACCCCACGCTTATAATACAAGAATTTTGAGTACCTTACGGGGACGGGAGCGGGACTAGTACATCACCTGGCAACAGCTAGAGGGTGTCACTATAGCCTCAGGCAAGTAGCACTGCACTGGGCCCTTTTCTACTAGTCTTTTACTAGCAGTCGCTCAAAGTCTTTTGGGATCACCTGCACCCCAGTGTGCCTAGTACATTTGAAATTCAAATTTTTAGTAAAACAAGCACTGGCGCTAGCGCCCGTCCCGGCGAGCCCGGTCACAACAATAAATACAAAACTAAAAGTGATTATTATAGTACAAAATTTATTGTTGTTACGACCTTTCATCGGCATTTAATATGAAATTAATAAATTTCTAAGTTTACGTATAAAAATCACAATTATCGACATCATACTCAGAGCCGGCTGAACCAATCCATCCAATTATAATCCCGAGATTTATTTATTCCTGTACCATAACAGTATTAATTTCCATATCCGGCATTTGGAAATGCATACATGGGTAACATTAATACACAATATTGGTAATTTTTTTTGGATTACTATTGATTTGAATATTTGACGATAATTTTCTCGCATTAGCCATGAAAAATAGATATTGATAATAATTTGATGAACATTTCCTAATTTTATTAATTAAAACACAGAAGCAAATAGTTTATACAATGGAAAATATAACCAAAAAATTTCTGTCACTCTCTGTCTCTCTGCCAGATGGCGATCAATGTCTCATATACTTCAAAACATATTTATATATTTTTTTTAAGCCTATGGGCTCACAATTTGAAAAAACTTTAATAACATAAAATATCTAAGAATTTTTAGTAAAATTTCTAAAAAAATTAAAAGTTGACTAAGGGCAGCATTTAGGAGGGTTCCAAATTTTACGGGCGTATAACGCCGGCCCTGTACTGACGATTGGATTTAAAATTCGACGGGAACTTTACGGGCATGGAAAATATATCTATACGAAATTTCATTAAAATCGGCCCGGTATCTTCAGACGAGTTGCGGTCACAAACTCAGGTCTTACGACGGACCGACCGAGTGAGATACATACATCCAAGTATATAAGTTATATATATTTTTGGATTCAGGGCGAAAATACAAGAACTATTTGTTAAGATTTTTTTCTGATCCGAGCATGTTACAGACACACGACCAATCACTATAGCTCTTTTGTACTTACTGTACGGCGAGCTAAAAATTTTACGTTTTTAGCTCGTCGTACAGTAAATACAAAAGAGCTATAGTGATTGGTCGTGTGTCTGTAACATGCTCGGATCGAAAAAAAATCTTTACAAAAAGTTCTTGTATTTTCGCCCTGAATCCAAAAATATATATAACTCATATACTTGGATGTATGTATCTCGCTCGCTCGCTCGGTCGGTCCGTCGTAAGACCTGAGTTTGTGACCGCAACTCGTCTGAAGGTACCGGGCCGATTTTGATGAAATTTGGTATGCATATAATTTCCATGCCCGTGATGTTCCCGTTGCATTTTAAATCCAATCGTCAGTACAGGGCCGGCGTTATAGGCCCCCAAAATTTGAAACCCTCCTAAATACTGCCCTTAGCCAACTTTTAAAAATTTTAGAATTTTTTACTCAACATTCTAAGATATTTTGTGTGATTAAAGTTTTTTCAAATTGTGAGCCCATAGGCTTAAAAAAAATAATATAAATTTATTTTGAAGTATATCAGACATTGATCGCCATCTGTTAGTGAAATGAAGAAGTTATGTCTATTGTGACAGTAATTTGTTTGGTTATATTTTCCAATGTATAAACCATTTGTTTCTGTGTTTTAATGAATAAAATTAGGAAATGTTCATTAAATAATTATCAATATCCTTGGCAAA
The DNA here is from genome assembly GCA_933228885.1 of Leistus spinibarbis. Classification (NCBI taxonomy): domain Eukaryota; kingdom Metazoa; phylum Arthropoda; class Insecta; order Coleoptera; family Carabidae; genus Leistus; species Leistus spinibarbis. Next base: position 968,438 of record OW121800.1, read on the forward strand.
TCACGAAACGAACGATAATAACGTTACCCATGTGGATGTGTGCAATTTTAAATGTGGGGTTTTTGGAAATTGAAACTGTTATGGTACAGGAATAATTGGTTAGATTGGTTCAATGGGCAATGTGAGTATAATGTCTATGATTTAGAATTATATACGTAAACTTAGAAATTTATTAATTTCATATTAAATACCGATGAAATATCATAATAACAATAAATTTTGTACTATAATAATTGCTATCGCTTTTAGTTTTGTATTTATTGATGTGACCGCGCTCGCCGGTACGGCGAGCTGGTAGCACTGGCGCTAGCGCCAATGCTTGTTTTTGACGGTTTTTGTCACTGGGGTGTACATGATCCCAGTGTGCCGAGCACGTTATACCAGAGAAGTGTGCCGAATAAGGATTAATTATGTTTTATTCATAAATTAAAATATATTATTTCCCACGTTATAGTCACCGATGTCACTTTTAAATCATGTACATTTTCTACATAGGCAACCTAAATGGAAAAGAGAGTAGTAAAATAGTTGAGCATGTACACTTCCGATGTTACTTAAGAGTGATTAAATTTTCATTGAGATATAAACGGTCAGTCTCTAAGGAAAACAGCACGCGATGGATGTAAGTGATGTAGCACGGAGAAGTCATTACGTAATCACCATAAACAAGTTAAATAATAAGCAAGCGTACACGGAGAAGAGTTATAGGGAAACGCCTTGGAGTGGTGTGTGCTGGGAGCAGGAGGAAAGTGCAGAGAAAGTTTCCGAGACGTCTGTCTGCAAACAACCACTCTCAACTTGCTTATGCACTTCCGCCTAGACATGAATTAACGTGACGATTTAAGAACCCTCTTCTTCGCGGGAAGGAAAATAAAAAATATACACTACATCCTCCTCCGTCAACTTATACTTTTGCACTTGCATTTTATTTACTACGAGTACCCAGCTTAACAGTTTTTATATAATTAAATTGCAGATTACACAGCTTACTGAATTTTGTTTTAATTTCCTTATTAATTCATGTCGTTTTCGAGATATTGTTGGTAGCAACATCAATCACTACTCCCCATTTAGGGATAACACCCCTTTGACACACCGAAATATTTTCGAGAATTTTTATTAAAGACATGAAATAGTTTCATGAAAATCTAAGTACACTAATTTACTATATGTACATTAAAGTAGAAAATATATTTTTATTTTTCGATATATTAAGAAATGGCGGCTTGACAGCTGATAATCAGGAGAGCTGCGAAAATAGATGGTCAACACATTCGCTGCGGACTAGCACGGACTACATATGCGAATGTGTTAAACGGTGGGCTAAATTCGTAGCCGTTTCAAAGAATATGCATATATAATGAAATGGCATCGATTCAAAGTAAAACATATATTTTTAGCCAATAATTTCGTTAACTTAAAGTTGCATAATAAATCGAGATATTAATATTTTCAGTTAATCTTATGTATTTCGATAGGAAAATATGTTACGATTATAAAAAAAAAAAAATCAAAGAGATTTCGAGATAAACGCTCGAATACACAGCTACAGCGTTTATACTCAAGCGTCGGTTATAACCGTTTTTGGGACCCTTCCTATAAATAATTTCAACAGTAAACAGCACACACGTCATCTACTGGCAGGTTGAAAGGGTAATTACTCGTAGGGCATAGCGCTCTACTTCTATAGCTCGAAAATTATTTGATCACTTTCGATATCGTTTTGTTATATATATATATATATATATATATATATATATATATATATATATATATATATATATATAAATATATATATATATAAATATATATATATATATATATATATATATATATATATATATATATATGTATATATATATATATATGTATATATATATATATATATATATATATATATATATATATAAATATATATATATATAAATATATATATATATATATATATATATATATATATATATATATGTATATATATATATATATATGTATATATATATATATATATATATATATATATATATATATATATATATATATATATATATATTTACATATATATATATATATATATATATATATATATATATATATATATATATATATATATATATATATATATTTATATATATATATATATAGAGTACTTTGAGATAGAAGAAGATATCGAATTTTTGAACAGGCCAAAGTGGTGTTAAGATGTAGAAGAAAACCTGACCATATTGGTTTCCTAATTTTATCTTCAGTAGCGTTTATCTCTGGAGCGTAATAACAGATAAGCACACTATACTAATGTGAAAAAATGATAACAAATGTAAATGTATGTACATCTAACAAGGTAAGCTGCACAACATAATATTTCTGCATCTATTTCATTTGCAATAAAAATATGTGAATGGTTAATTAAAATGTAAATATGTTTCAAGGGCCTCAAAATAATACAGTTTCTTTCTGAAGAACAATAATATAAATTAACTTCATGTTCTTTCCTAGTTGAACATTATGATATTCATTTTCCTTTGTATGTATGTACAAGACGTTTATGTAAAGAAGACACAGATTATATTTGGAGTCGTGTGTGTGTGTGTGTGCATTTGTTTGTTTGTTGAGCATGTCTGCTTTGCTCGGTAACCAAGTAAATCTCGAGCCGCGGAAACTTCGCTACTGAGCAAACATTGAAACACTGTCTTTTCGCACGAATTAATTTTGAATAGTTTAACAAAGAAAAGCTTTTGTAAAACTTAGGAGCGATCATTTTACGCAAATATTTTATATTCTGCAAAAAGAGAACTATTGCATTAAAAGACTTTAAGAAAGGATACATGTTTCTTCATATAATAAACTATCACCTAAATAAAACTTCGTTTTAAACATACACTTGGCCCAAGAGAAAACCGAACGACTCTACGGGGGTCTCTACATTGTAAGTATAAACTAATGAATTTTACATTGGTTTAAATCATTTCAGCAAGAAACTGCTACTTTAAGTAAAGTAAAATAAAATTTTGTAGTGAAAATGATTTGAAACTAAAATAATATACTCGTATATATATATTTAAAATATAAAATATAGTTTCATATATAAATGTAAATTTACATAAAATATATATTGCCAAACATGACGCAATCGTGTGGCAGAATTGCATATTTCAGGGATTAGAGGGGTAGGGCAGCATCACGCTCGAAAGTTTACATTGCATACCCTAAATCAACTCGAAAACCAAAGTACACATTTAGTAATTAAAACAAAAGTAGCTTGTTCAAACAATCGTTTTATGTACCTCGGAAAATTATTTAAAATTATTAACATTATATACTAGCATCAGTTATTACAGAGTGCACACGAGTAGATAAATGTTGAAATGTCATTTATTCTGCAGTCTGGTTGGCATAGAAACATTTTTCCATAATAATGCAGTATAATATGTAAGTAATATAATAAGGGCATTAATTGCGGATGAGACCATCCAGGCCAGAGTCGCGCTTGCATGTAACAAGTGGAGTGGAAAGTCAACCAAGTGTTACTAATTTTCATGGATAACGGTTTCAAATAAGCGAAATGGGCGAGATCCGTGAACGAACCGTTTAATCTTTACGAACAAGCTTGTAATTTCAAAATATATTATTATTTGCCGACTTTTCTGCCCAACATTCTATTCCACCATTGTAATAAAGATTTATATTACCTTTATTAAAAACTTCACATTACATTTAACTCATCAAACAGAGACTCGGTTATAATCAAATTGATAGTGTCAAATATGAAGCGTATTCGATTGGTGAATTTTCTTGATTGTATTTCTGTGAAGGAAACAAATAAAATTAGTTTCTTGGGACAAGCAGTCGTTTTTAATAATTCATTTTATTCAACCCTACGTTTCGGATTCACTTATGCTGTAGGTGGCATAAGGGTTGAATATAATTAATTATTAAAAACGACTGCTTGTCCCAAGAAACTAAAAAAAATTGTTTCCTTCATGAAGTACATTATTTAAATAAAAATATAATAATAGTTAATAGTAATACTTTGTTATAAAATAGCAAAACTTGTGTTTCATCAGTTATTTTTTATTCTTATAGCAATTTGGCATTAATTTGTTAGTATTCAATACAAGATTTTTTAATTTTCTTGAACGAATTCTATAAAATAGCATTGAAGGGATGTCCTACCTTACATTAATCAATATAACTTTTGCCATCTGTGTCTCTGTAAACGCTCGACAGCAATTAAATTTAAGATGGTAAAAATATGAAACCTAAGATTGAAAAATTTGTACATAATTTTTTGTCCGAAAGAAAACTTAACATTTTTTCTACTTCATTATTTACACCGATTGTGCCAGAGATATATCTGTATAAAAATAGCGTATTTTGCAAAAAACGCGTTCTTAACCTCTCGTAATCCATTCTATCACAAGGAATATTCTCAAATATTTGTAGGAAGTTTCCTCGGTATATATTCAATCAACTCCCTATAGGACTTTTTTGGGAACCTCTTTTGTCCACCACTGTAAAACTCCAAAAATAGCAACATTAATAACATTAAAATAGATAAAAACAATCGTAATATTATTATAAAAAATATAATCTTAATGGGTACACCTACTTCAAAACGTGAGAGCAATTGATACGATTAATTTCATAATTTCTTTTTCCAGAAATCACATGGTATAAATATATGTGGCCATAATAAAGATTTCAGCATAGCAATATATATTTTATATCAGGTTCAGCCAAATGGTACCATATAGATCGAAATAGTAGGCCATCGAGCTGTGTGTACACGTGTCAATTTGACCCAGAAAGTTTCGGATTATCCCCAAGATAATTTCCCTTCCCTTAGACAGAGATTAGAATGTGATCTCAAGTAATCAGTGCAGCCTTAGAAGAAAATGGTAGGAAATCTTTTTAAGCGTATACTTCAGAAGACCACGGAAAATTTCAGATATCAAGCCTGTTAAAACCAAATACTTCCCGCCCGAGATTTTCGAATTTAATTAAATATGTATGATGCATTTTTGAACGGTGAAACAAATTTGAATTTATAGGTGGGCAAATTTTAAAGTAATACTAAAAAGAGTGCATATGACTTTCAACGAAAAATATTCAAATGTAGGTCGTTAAGAAGGTTCTATTTAGGATGCAACTAGATTACATAATTTATGTGATATAGAGCAGAATAAATACATGCAAAACAATAAATGTAGTATCAAAAACACTGTTGAATGGCTCGGGTGAGAATTATTTTGGCGAAATAATTCGTTGAAGCTAGTGACAGATGCAGATTAATAATAAACGTGTATATACGTCTTGTGCGTACAGGCACAGGCCGGGCGTACGTTTTAAATTTATTTGTTAATTAAGCCAGGCATTCAACGGTTGTTCTTTTCCGTTTCCTATTCTTGTTACAAATGATCAAATTTCCAGCGATGAAATATGTGCTGCTTAGCCTCGGACCCCGTTCAACTGTTTTGATAAAAAAAAAATCCTCCTTGAGTGGTACAACGGAATATAAATTGCCGATGTAATGAACAGTCATTTAGTTCATGATAGCTGCCATATTTTTTATATAAATATATAAAACAACACCGAGTTTCTCTTTATTTATTTGCTTGCTATGTAAATTATTCCTGAAGCTTTCAAATGACACCTTAGCGCCAAGAACTTCGCAGTCAGAGGACTGTGAAATTTTGATTGATACGCAAAAAATATGATAGGGCTTTAAGATCGTTTTACCGAGTACTTTTTATATTTTTTGATAATTTCTATTGCCTCACCTTTTTGAATAGATTGCACAAAGGTAAAGTGTATTTAAATTTAAATTATGTGGCATTATAACTGCATTAAACACATTCAAATATTCATATAATTAGTGCTACTATTTTAAATAATTATAAGAGTGGATCATTCAGTTTCCTTCAAATTATAAGTATATGTAAATAAAATGTATATAATATTTGGAACCCCTCTTAATACTGTTATTAGAAATATAGTTTTAATTTTCCAAGGGAAATTCAAAGAAAAATTAAGTTTACAAAATTTTATCATATTGTGAATCAAAGAATACAAGAATATTAAAATTAGTTATTGTGAATTTTAAAAATGCAAGTTCTTTTTGAGTATATAAAGTAATCATCAAAATATAGTAAGACCTTTTATAATGATTTTTCAAATTGTTTACAAAAATATTATTTTAGTTTATATTTTAAAATTCAAAATTATAATTTTAAATAATTATTTATGGCCTTGGAGTTACCAATATGGAAAAATCTTGTAAACATAAAATATTTTAGATTATCTTGTAGAATTTTTGGGGGTTTAATTATTTTTATAAGGGCAGGATTAAAGGGGCTCCATATTTTGTGGCCCTATATCTCGGGAAGTATAAATGCGATTGGATTTAAACTGCGAGCGGATTCAAATAGAATTATTTTTATACGAAAATGTTGCAGACGCACGACCAAACACTATAACTACCTTGTATTATCGTACGACGAGCTAAAAAAGGGTGTCACACAGAACTAACAATGTAGTTTCGATTCGAACGGAAGCAGTCAGTTGCATTTTTGTTAGATCGCACTGGCCATTGCTTCAGACGAACGTCTCTAACCCTGTATCCAATTATTAAAGTTAATGGAAGTCATGAATAGGGACCATACAACTTTTGAGGGAACTTGAATACAAATGTAAAGTTCAAACTGGTAAAATATTATTCATAACTTGGTTATGGATGTCTGCAAACGTAAAAGCCACCAAGACATGTAACTGACACAACTTGATTATATTAACCAACATATTATATACACATCGGACGCCATACTCATCCCCACGCATGCGCAATTTGACAAAACATATTAATTTCAGTGTTGTACACACTATTCCATATTTATAATTAGAATTTTATATCTTTATGTGCATATTTAATGGTTCTAAATCCTATCCATGCGGAACACCCTCGGATTCTATATGTTAAAAGGCACCTTGCCGAAAATACCATACCGAAAGTCAGACACAAGAACATATTTGAAGTTTTCACGATTACCTTGAGTATGCTATTTAATGCACCTTTCCAATTTCTTCCTAAATACTTTGTTTTTGAAACAATCGATACTTAAGATTTATCCAGAATAATGAGATACATTGCAACAATATATTTAACCGTAACACGTAAGTCAATAGCGTTAGCGTCGCGGAACATTTCGTTAATTAGTACGTTTACGTTACGTAGATGTAAATTGCAGCAGTGATTCGTTTGGCCAAGCGAATAACATTGATAATGCAACCAAGTTTACTCAGGCGTCATTCAAATATTTATGGTAATTACACCCCGAGTGCAATTATCTGATGAACATTATTAGCGCTCCAAGTCTTTCATTCTATCGTATTTTTGTTGTGCTAAAAGTTTTGTTTTGCTAAATAATGATTCCTTTATTTTCTTTGCAGTTTTGATAATAGCTGTATAGCGCTATTTGCATGAGGACTACAATTGGGCAAGGTTACTTTGAAATTATTTTCGTAATCCTCAAATTAGCACATTTAATTTATTAAATAAGTGTTATACCACATGTATTTAAACAATGAAATTATGCTTAATCCACGCAGTTTGAAATTCTTAACAAGTTTTGTCTTTACACATTGTAAATGTTCTGGAGGGATAAATATGAGTTATATATATTTTTGGATGTAAGACGACGAGACAAGAACTTTCCTTTTTTAACCGAGAATATTGCAGACACACGACCGATTACTATAGTTCTATTGTACATTCCGTACGACAAGCTTAGAAATTGGAAGTCACTATAATTTATCAAATATCATCATAGAACCTAATTTATTGATAGTGTAACAGAGCAAATTAACTTATAATCTCTCTAGAGAGAGATATTACAGAATAATCTTAGAATTGATTCAGTCCAACGTACATCAATGTGTAATATTGATATTATGTCTTCATATATGTCACATAATTATAGAAATGGGATATAACTGGTTTATTAAGGTTTTCTTAGTTGTGATTTTGTTTACCAAATAAATTAGAAAAATTACAATACACAACCCATGTATGAATTAGAAAATATTTCAATCAATCAATACACAGTATTTCGCGATTGGGACAAAAAAAGTTTATAATCATTTTAAGTCGAAATTTATAATTTGAGGCGTGTGTTTTTATTACATATACAATTATTATACATTAACTCGAATTTTCCATATCAGAAAATTATTTGATCGTACATTTGGAATTCGACTTGTAGAAGATTTAATGTAATATATCTTATAACGCGGTTTCCAATTCCAATAATTAAATGGGTTAAAAAGTTTATATATTGCCTAACTTTTGTGTTATAGTGTATCATATTTAATAACCCTAAACCCAAATATGCAAAAATTCAAATATACATTGCCATATATATTATTAAATTTTATTTATAAATCGTATCTTACAAAACTTGGTACTTTGAGCATGAAATATTTAGCTCGTCGTACAAGTCGAGAAGACAGCTATAGTGTTTAGTCAAGTGTTTGTAACATTCTCAGATCAAACATTTTTTTTACGAAAATGTATATAACTTATATAATTGGATTATGTCGCTCGCTCGTTCGTAAGACCAACTTTATGGACGTATCTCCACTAAAAATTATAAGATATTTAGAATTTCCACTAAATATTCTAAAATATTTTGTCAATAAAGTTCTTTTCAAATATTATAAATTAGAAAAACACACTTGGTAAGTTTCACAAAATCTTTATTAACGCTGTACAATTGTATCGACCTCTCGGTCATCATCAGGAACTAATACAAAATTATTATAAACATGTACTTATATACTAAATCATTCAATGCACAAATTAATGAGAGGTGACGAGTTGACATCCACTTGGTCATTTACAATATTTTTCTTACAGTAGACTGCATTTCTAATTGCAGATTGTTCCAGCAAATTTAATCTATATTCTTTGGTAGCCGTATGTAGGATTTTAAAGTTACCATCATAGCTATGTAGGTGTTCAATACAATGGTCGGAAAAGCCTGTGGAGTTAATGTTATTGGCTATAGACTTCTGATGTTCTTTAATTCTTATTTTAAAACTTCTACCGCTCTGTCCAATTGTATATTGGCATCACATTTATTACAATTTATTTCATAAATTCCAGTTAGTTCTTCTTTTTTGTTTTTAGGTTTATTATTTATTAGTAGACGTCCCAAAGTTATTTTATTAGTAGCTATTGATTTGATTTGCAAAGATTTTAATTTTGCAGCAATGTTTTCTGTGATAGTTGGTATATAATTTAAATAAAAGTAATTTGGGTTGGAAGTTAATGTTGTTTGATTATAAATTTGATTTAAAATAAGTTTTCGGTTTTTCTTTTTTAGGAGGTTATCAATAGTGGCTGTTCTGTAACCGTTATTGTGTGCTAGGGCTTCTAACTCAAATTGTGGGTCTAGAGGCTATAATATATATATATATATATATATATATATATATATATATATATATATATATATATATATATATATATATAATTTTATTATTATATCAATAAAATCTACAAATATTAGAATATATTTAATCTTTATAAATTTTTTACATATTGTGAACTTGAAGGTCAAAGAAGAAATTATTAATAATAATAATATTGAAATATAAAATCTCGTTGGATGAAATGTTGTACACTAGCTATCGTTTTCATTATTATATATATATATTTGTATGAATGTCGAGTTTCTTATAGCACGTTTCCATATGAGGACATACGAATTAATCGCGCTATAGGAGTGTCAAAATTATTATTATTTTTTATTTTTTAATCTTTAAGTTCACGATCTGCAAATATATTATAAATATAAAATCTGTTTTATGAACTTTTTTTTTAATTTGATATAATAAATAAAAATTATGATTTTCATTTGGAAACACAATTTGTAAAAACTTTAACGATAAAATATCTTTACAGTAATTCTTAATTTTTTTAAAGTTTACTAAGGGTAGTATTTAGTAGCGCTTCAAATTTTGAGAGCCTATAACTCCGGACTTGTAAAGACGATTGGATTTAAAATGCGACAGAAACTTCTCGGGCGTAGGAATTATATGTATAACAAATTTCATTAAAATCGGTCCGGTACCTTCAGAAGAGATACCTCCATAAAGTTGGTCTTACGGACGAACGACACACAATGATATAAGTAAAATAGATACATTTTCATAATCAGGGTGATGTGATAATCACAATTTCATAATAAAAAATTTTAATCCGAGAATATTACAAACACATGACCAAACACTATAGCTGTCTTGTACTATCGTACGACGAACTTAAAATTGCCAACAAATTCATATAATAAACACTTTGACTATGATTTCAACGACATACTTATCTGTTTACAGTTGCATGAGTTTACAAAGATAAATATTCCATAAACATATATACATATTCGTATATTAATATTTATAATGTGTAACTCAAAATACACGCAATGGCAACGTAGCAGAAGAACATTTCTAAATGCAATAATGTCCCGTATACGAAGGCGAACTCGCATTGGTTTGCCAATGACTATATCCATTACCATTGTCCAGACTATTCGGTTGACCTACTTCCATTCCGGCCGGCCAGCACTTTATTGACCAAGAACGGATCCAAATGTTACTTTCGTAATATGATATAGGTGCTAATGTAATTACATTAACACTGTTCTACTTGTTACAATTATTTTACAACAATGCATTAAATATAATTACAGATGCTGGAATATTTCGAATGGAAATATTCATAAACAAATATAATGTTTATTTTGTAATTTAATATACTGCGCCTTTTTCATATTCACGATTTTATTAAATCATACAGTGTCCTATACCGAATGGACATTCTTGTACGAATAATCAAAAAATATATTATCGGTATTATGTGGTATATATGAATTATTCATATAATTGTTTAACACGTATGAGTGTTCGCAAATCTCTTGTGATAAGCCATTGCTCTAGTGCTCAGTGTGTTAGAATACTCCCGAAACACTCCTGGTGATCGCAGGAGACGACTATTGGGCGAGGATTTAACCCCGTTAAAATCTTTAACACGAAATTAATCCTAGTCCTTCCAAAGCTCTTAGATATTGATGTGATTACTGGCTAGACTGTTGGTGTATCTTCCTGTGTTCTCTGACTGAGGGGGCTTTTAAAAATTAATGACTTTTCAAACATAATTCTTTGCTCGCCGTACGAAGTATAGAAGAGCTAAAGCAATCGGTCGTGTGTCTGTAGCATTCTCCAATTAAAAAAAATCCAAAACAGTGTTTGCCTCGGCGCCCTGAAGCCAAAAATATATATATAACTTACATACTTGGATGTTAGTCGTCGCTCGTAAGACCAAATTTGTGCCCTTTACTCCTCTGAAGGTACCAAAACGATTTAAACCAAATTTGCTACACATACTATTGAGCATCTCAGTTGAATCTTTTCGTAGTTTAAATTCAATCGCTTGTATACATTCCGAGTTACATGGCCCCAAAATTTGTACCTCCACTTAATATTGGACTTAGAAAAATAATTAAAACATTATAACATTCTACAAATAAATTCTAAGACATTCTTTATCTACTTGCATCGCATATATTACTTACAGGGCGAGCTGAAGGCATAGGTGCCTTATATCTAAGCATGTTATATTTAAATTTAGAATTCACCCACGAAAGGAATGTTCCCTGACGTCTGTTTGTGTGAAAACTGCAATTATATGAATTACTTTTGTTCTAACGTTGATATTTGTCATGATTATGACCTGTTGGTCTAAGAAAGAAAAGAATGCTGAAGTTGAAACTTTTACAAACATTTTCAACATTCCTAAATCGCGGACTTTCATTCTGTTTTGCATGTGAGTTGTATTTCTGCGAAGTCAGTGTTAATTTTTTGTTGATAATTTAGCATTGTTAAATATGTTATCAATATGAAAACCAGCGCTCGCATATTGAATGAAAATAAAATATTCATAAAGTAATTTATATTTTGGAATAGTTTAGCAGGTATAGTTATTAAAATATTACGGTTTTATGAAGTGCTCAGGAATTTTATTAATATCCTCAGGGAATTCGTTATGAAGCGACAAAACTACATAGCAGTTGATAAAATATCATGCATTATTAATGGTAAAATTCACATAACCCCCAATTCCCGCAAGGCTTGTTAAAGCTTGGAAATAATTCAAATATTTGGCGAGAGTATTAATGTAACTGCATGGTGATATCGCGAACTGATAGTTATATACGTTAAATCCCGTGTCTCTGTCTGTGTGTCTGCCTGTGGTTTTTAGACCCGAAACTTGGCGGCGGCAGGGACCCGGGCAAACAGAACCAGCCGGGTGGTAATTAAGAATAAGTGAGGTGTTGCGGTCCGAGAGTGCGCTGGCCTTGCTAGAGCCGCCCCCACTGCCCCGCCACGTCATTGCTCCTAGATCCCCGGAGAATCCGCAATCCGGGCTACGGACGCAAGAACGAACCGCCATTAGTATCAGCCTTGTAAATGGCACACGTCCTCTGTGCCCTACCGCGCATATTCCCAAAGGCACAATCAGTTTCGAAAACGAGATATTTTTGAATTAAAGCCCCGATAGAATAAACCCACGATAAAATATAACATAAAAATTCGATCACATAGGGCTACCTTTTATTGATGCCCAATTCATTCCATTCATGATGATACGGGCCGGAACATATTTCTATACTTTACAAATTTATTTGCTTCTATGTGTAAATTTATACGGTAAATTATTTATATATTTTTATATTATTAATATAAACATCCAGATATATATCTTTGTGAGTGTGTGAGTATGTAAGTATGTGAGAACGCTTTCTTTGTAAAAATTTCAAATTAGCATAAACGGGAATCGAACTTACGACCTCCAGTGTAAGAGGCGAGAGTCTTAGCCACCATACCATGGCGACAGATAAGAATGTTATATATAACTAGGGTCACCCGTGGGCACCATGTGCCCATATGGTATACAGAACATAGGTCTGTTTTGACTGATGGCGAATTTTCATGTAATTTAATAATAATAACACGGTTTTTCTTCATTTTGTATCGTTTGACTATAATAGTAATACAAATTGCCACATCGCAAATAATAATAAAGAAAAAATCGAGTCCTTTTTTTGAACGCTATTTTGTTCTTAGATCACTATGCTGACATTAACTAATCGATCGCTTATCATGCACTGTGTAACATCCGATAAATTTAAACTAAATTTTGTTTAACTTTGATTTTAACCTTGTATGCTACATATGTGTTGTATCATTTAGACAGTTTCCATGATTGTAAATAAAAAACAGGATTATAAATTTACTTACGATTGCTGTTTATTATTTGAATCGATTATTCAAAAAATATGAATTACAAATCCTTTTTACACAACTACTGTTCTTGACGCTCACGTGGTAGCACTTTTATTTATATTTGTTCTTTGGGCGGTCATTTTAACATAAATGCTTAATAGCGACTCGCAAACTTCAAATTAGAATAAATAAAAATAAATTTTATTAACTAACAATTATTTATATTTCTCATTGACATATAATATCAATATAATATAGCAGATGCCACTCTGTGTAAAGTACTAAATACACTTCAAATCAACAAATAAATTGAAGATTTATCACAAAAACTTTTTTGACATTTCATTCTGACGTTTGATTCGTTTTTGTCTATTTCAAAGCAGACTGAACTTCAGAATCGTAGTGATTGTTTTATTTCAGTATAAACTATTTGATTATTTTTATATTATATTTATTTATATATATTTATATTATTAACAGTCGCCATGGTGCAGTGGCTAAGTGTCATTTCTTTCACCCTGGAGGTCGTGAGTTCGATCCCCGTCTATGCCAATCTGCATTTTTACAAAAAAAGGCGTTCTACACATACATACATATATACATACATACATTTCTGGGTTATTATATTAATGATATCAAATAGTCCATATTGAAAATAAGAGACTACATAACAGCATTTAATAAATTTCTAATCAAGTAATCTGCCCTACATAAAAATAAAAGGTTATAGTCAGAATAATTCAAATGTCAATAAAAATATATTGTGAATCTTCAAAATGCATATCGAGTTGTGTACATTTCTTCTTATTTTGTGTTGTGATTATAAGTTAGAGCGACTAGACAAGAATTAATTAAGGAACTTTATTGTAGAAATTCTATACAGAATAAATATTATATTTGTCTATGTTTATATAAAATATGACAAGTCAGTCAACAACAAAACATTCATCACTATGAGTGCATGAATTTCTTTTTATTATTTTAACATTTTTAATGGCTTGAGCAATTTTATTTTAGCATAGGACCCATTATCACTTTTAAAACTGCCGTGGCACTACAAAATTCAGAATCTAACCTGATTATTTGATTCAAAAATAATAACCAATCAAATGTCATATCATTAAAAGTGTTGTGTAAAAAGGTTTGTAATACACATATTTTTTGAATAATCGATTCAATTAGAAAACAGAAACCGTAAGTAAAGTTATATTCTTGATTTTTGTGTAATAATACATTTATGTCAATTTAGTTGTTGTGTTTCCTGTTAATAATTAGAAATGGCAAAACCCATCTATTTATTAAATAAACATAAACATCTTCATTATTTTTTATGTATTAATACAGAATTCGTTATTTGTTTCTGCAAATGAATACAGTCTACCACTTGTACAACTATTTTTGACATTGCATCGTCATTCAGAAATTCGGATAACACAACCTTTTTACTTTCTTTTATAGAGTAATAAGTAAGTAAGGGATCACCAAAAAAATCGAACTCGAGATTTCAACGGATATACACGTTTTGAGATTCCCTGAATCGAATGTGACTATTTTCGGAGTGACGTCTGTGTGTGTGTGTGTATGTGTGTGCGTGCGTGTGTGAGTGTGTATGTATTTAAACGCTCTAGAGCCGAATCTGTCCAACGTAAAATTATGAGACTTCAAACTTAAGACTTGTATATGGTCTAGTTGTGCACCTTCTATTTTTGAAAATAAATATTTAAACCGGCAGTGCATGTTTACTCTATGCATTTTTTGTTCTATCTCCAATATCACTAGAACGGCTGCACTTGCGGCAAAAATAGTTATGTTCATAATGAATGATATTAATATTTCGCACAACTTTTGTTTAAAAAGCTTTTTCAATAAATGTACCAGTTCCGAGAAAACCGCTACCGAAAATTTTAAGAATCTTGTTTACGTTGTCATGGATTCGAATGTAGCTTAATTAATCGGATCATCTGCGCCTGTCAATATTTCGACAAGAAAACAAAATGGTCTGAATTAGATAAATGACATTTCAAAATATTTCTGTAGAGAATTGGTTAGTTTTGATAGTTAGTTCATCAAAACCATTCCAAATTGGTATTGGTATAATTTTTAACCCAGTCATTTATATAAGGTAAGCTTGGTTTTCATATGGTTTCTGTTAGATTATTATTTCCTTATTTTTATAATCAATAAATATTGATGAAAACTACGTAAAAGAAAGTCCCGCGTTGGCCACAACCCATTTTTATTCATGTTGACAAATATCGTAACTTCAAACTATAAACTTCAACCAAAGACAGATGTCGTATTCAAAAATTACCAAAATTGGAGGGAAACAGGCGTTTAATAAGGCATTATATTTCGATGCTGCTAGGCAAAATCTGCTAGCCTAATTTGCTAGCTTACTAACTTCATTGAACACCGCACCTACTGTATGAAGTGCACATCAAGTAGTATTTCAAAGTTAATGCGCTATTTCCGACTTTGTTATCAGAATTAATTGTTTTAATTTCTTACTTTTATGCAAATAATGATTATTAACAATTTAATTAATTTTATTATATTCTATAATTTATAGTCATTTAAAAATTAATAAAATCATGCATGAAAAGAAACTAAAACATTCGGTCGTGTGTCTGTAGCATTCTCGGATCAAATTATTTCCTCAATAAAAAATGTTTGTCTCGTCGCCCTGAATCCAAAATGTAAACAAATATTTTCATTTTTGTAACATTTTTTCAAGTTGTTAACTATACCGTCATAATAATTAAAAACAATAATATTTAATATATAGAGTTTGCTGCTCGAATATAAATAATATATAAGGCGAGCTGGACGTATAATAAAAATATAGTAAACACAAATTATGATTCTTACTATTTTTATAGACATTGGGCTCACAATTTATAAAAACTATGTCAACATAAAATTTTTAGTAAAATATTCTAAAATGTTTAAAAGTAGACTTAAGGTAGTATTAAGGAAGGCTCTAAATTTTGAGATCCTATAACAGCAGACCTGTAAGACGATTGGATTTAAAATGCGACGAGAACTTCACGGGCGTAGAAATTATATGTATTTCAAGTTTCATTAAAATCGACCTGGTATCTTCAGATGAGATACGTCCACAAAGTTGATCTTACGGACGAGCGAGCGAAATAATCCAATAACATAAGTTATATACATTTTCGTAATCAAGGGGGCAAGACGAACACTTCTTGCTAATTATTTTGATCCGAAAATGTTACAGACGCATGACCAAACACTTCTGTCTTGTACTATTCTATGACGAGATAAAAACGTACAACGATTAACGATTAAGGAACATGTTATTAATCCGAAAGTCGCCTGTATTCTTACAAGAGAGTTTAGTGCAGGGTACTCATTTTTTTTCAATGCACTTAAGGAATTTTCTTTTTATTTTCTTAGACAAATCTAAGAAAATAAAAAGAAAATTACTTAAGTGCAAAAAGTCAGACAATATTTAGCGCAATTAAAAATGGCATCATTATGCAAACTAGAAATTTATGTAACGTAAAATTGTCCTTCCCGACAAATTTTCCGCAAAATAAATTTTGTTTATAATTAAAAAGGGGTAATAATTACAACACCACCAACACTAGCGTATACGTGTATGTGAATGAATTTTTTGTATATTCCCGAATAAATTACATTCGCGTCACGTCGAGAATAGTATTTCTCCATTTAGGGATTTAATTTTGCACGGGTACACCTCAAGAATTAACTCTCACGTAGCAGGTATATACGCTAATTAAGTGTCACATACTTTTAGCAGCTGGTTCGCATGTAAATGTGGCGGAAAAATTAAATGCTAACTCTCTAGATTCCCGAGCTGTTTTATTTTTTAGCTTAAGGATCCGCAGGCTCACGCAGCTCGACATGAAAACCCTTTTCTATCAGTATAAACATTATGAATAAAAGGTACAACTAATTAATTTACTTGTATGCCCAGTTACATGCACAAAGAGATATATCTCTACCCGAAATTTAATCACGCTGTACCCACAAAATGTGGGTTTTAAATCATATTATCTACCTCAAAGTTATATTCATCTACTCTACGGTTATTAGGGCTGCAAAACGAAGCAACATCTAAATAGAAATTTGTACCGAAAATATCAATTCAATTATAATAGCAAGCTTATAGTTACAGGCACCAATACCATCAGCTCAACGTATTGATCCAAGTATGTTATAGACACTCGACTATACACTATAGCTGTCATGTAATATCGTACGACGAGCTTAAAATAGCATATAATCGGTTATGTACAGTTTTTCAACATCTTTTATCTCAGAATATATAATAATTTATCAATATATCACGGCCAGATTGTATATTTCAGACAAAGGATAGTAATTTAGGATAGCATTATTAAACGAATGACAATATTGCGCGAAATAACGTAGGATAAGCTGTAATTGCAGCGATGCTAGAATGTTGTACGAGAACCGAGAATAATTACAATACAAACATGTTGTTGAATAATCTGCGTCGTACGTTAGTTAAGAAGGCAGGCACGAGACGACATTGGTTAAACCATTACACCATATAATACACACGTTAACCATAAACCGTAAAAGTGTACGAGCACCGAAGCGCCACCGTTCTGAATATTAGCGACACCATTATCCACACTATACGGATTATGGCCACAATTAGCAGTTGCAATGTATCTTGCAGTATGTGTACTCGCTCGCATGCTTGGATTATCATCTCTTCCATAGTGCTATATTCCATTCCAACACAAATTTCCAGAATACCAATGATACATTATACTTATCGCCTTTGAATTCTATTTTTTCCCCTTGACCAGTATTACTTATTTTTAACACTTAGCAATTTTTATAAATATCTCATTCTCTCTAATTCATATTGTACCTGTTTAAATATTATTATTTTAAATAGCATGTTCTTTTACGGACTACGTACAACCTTAAAATTTTAAATTTCATATTGTTCTCTTCCACAGTTTTTGCTGTTCATTACCTCCAAAATAGTCAACAGGGAAGCTCATGCAATCCTTACCCAGTAGCGTGAAAACAAAAATCATCATTCGGCTCCTGATGTTTTCTACATATATATATATATATATATATATATATTCGTTTCAAAAAAATATATGTCGCTTAATTATAATCTATTGCCAAAATATTACAAAATCTATGTATTATACATATAACAATACATAAAATATTTTCCAAAAATTGATGATTTTTATAAGAAGTTAATTATGAATTTAAGAATGATATTCACAATTTACGGCTGTACATGCCTAGATTGAACTTTTAACTTGTAATCAATTATCAGAAATATCTACTAAAAATACATTTTATAGTCATATTTCGAAGAATTGTAAGAGCATTTTCAAGCAAACTGTTTCGATATAGCTACTGCCTCTAGCGGTAACATTTGTAAACACTGCGGTACAGTCTGAAACCCAAGCATTTCAATATCTGGCTTTTCTGTATTTTATGAATTGTAATATTTGTGCTACAGAATTATGCTGAAAGCAAAAATCAAGCTGGGTAGGGATTCCCCTTAAACGTCCAAAAAAGTATGATCTGACACTAATGCTCAAATTCTAGAAGACAAGTTTATATCTTTGGGGCAAGAAAGCCATTACCCTGGAATATCAATAAAAATGTGGCTATTGATACAGTAGTATTACGCATAAATTATGTATAACCCAAATCTTTTCAACTTCTACCAAGTGGCATTTTTGATGTATCTGACCTTAGTTCTTGTCTCTTCCATTCGAACCTTTTCACTTTTTTCCCTAAATTATTATATTAATTTCACGAAGTGCTTATTCTTATTTTGGGAAATGTTATCGTTATTGTATAATTTACGCCAATTACGTGAAAGTACTACAATTATTCCTGAACTATTCCTGAATAAATAGTGATAGTTGTGAATGTTTAAGGTAATGGAATGATTAGATTAAAGATAAAGGAAGTGTGCTAACTAACCATGGAAAGTGTTCTCATTATATACTTATAATCGTTGGTCCAAAAAAGTATTTTTTTTATGAATTATTTTCTCAGACTAGGATGAAGGTATCAATTTGCGGTTTAAGCCACACTATTGCTCGTCATTATTTCTACGTTATAAATTTTTTTCGATCAAAAAAATATGAAACTTATCTAGATATCGCGGAAAGTATGCCTAGGTTACCACTAAACGGGCGTACTCATATTTCATCAACGGGTTATCTAAATCCAATTTTAATGTTAGACTCAAGTGAATAAAATCAGCTGGAGCTTATACCAACATTTGGTGCATAAAGTTAATATTTGACAAAATGACAGCCGTGTAAAGAAAAAAGTTTAATTTCTCGAGTTTAGTTTTGCTTTAGGGCGCTATAAATAATAGTTATTTATAAAAATGTATGCATATTGTTGGTATAAGTTCCAACAAATAGTATTTACTTTCATTTAAAGTAAAGAACAAGCAAATCGGTTGAGCGGTTCCAGAGACAATAGTATGCCCAGTTTGAAAAATGGAGTTTCGAGAAATACACGTTTAAAGATTTGCAACAAAAATATACTGGATAACTTTAATATTTTTCATCTTACATTTATTCAGCTATCCCAGGGAATTATCACAAAATCGCGTTGAAAGCATAATCTACACACTTTAAAATATACAATAATAAAAAAACATAAATAAAATCTATTATAAATTATATAAAGTCCCCTGTATGCTTCCCTGAATATATTTCATTTCATGTGATATTTCCGAGATGTCGCAGAGACGTATCATGTTCATGTTACGTTTTTGCTACATTACGGAGATGTCACGTGAAACAAAATGTGTGAAAATTCTGTTTCAAAATTATGTTTTATCTAATTTATGAATATTATCCTCACTCTCTGTATGCTGGACTTATCTATTTTTATTGATACGTATGCGCTGCTTTAGGGAATGTTCCCTCTGCAGCGTGTTGTATGGTGTCAGTGGCCGATATTGACATTTGTGTACCCAAGCTAACCCTGGCCCTTCCCTCGGTGTTAGTTGTTGAAGAACGCGCTGTGTAGTTTTGTTGTTTACCTAGGCAAGGGAACCGGAGTACCCGGAGAAACTGCCGACCACCGTTTACCGAAGTAATCATAAGTGAAAAATTAGTTCCATTTATTGTGAGGCGAGCGCGTTAGCCACTACACCACGGGGCCCCTTGCTGGACTTATTTGCCTAAGCTACAGCTAATATACCATAAAATTTCTAGTTCTTCAATACCGTCATCTTAAATTAAATGTTCCTAGTTTGTTATCAACTATGAACAGTTTGTAAGAACTATTTGCATGTTGATAATTAATTGTATTTATGAAAATTCATTTGGTATGTACTGTCTATTTCATATGTTGTGTAAAATGAAATATGTTGCCTATACCAAGGGCGTTGCGTCGTTAAGATTTTTATTCGAAAGAGGCACAATAATTACCCATTATAAATTTGAAAGACCTAAAAATGTTATAATTTACTAATGAAAATATATTTTCTTAAAATATAAATTTCGGAATCATACGTGGAACGAATTTCATTGCATACATTTTTTCCTTAATTCATCAATGCTACAGATACACTACCGAACACTATAGCTCCTTTGTACTTCAGTACAACGTTCTAGCAACATTAACGTCAGCACATGATAATTACAAATAAGATTGGTAAAAAATCATACGAAGAACAAAATAAAAGATTTACTTTTAATCGTAATATGCATCACACTCCAATACAGCAAAGCGAAATACATTTTAAATCATACCTAAAACTTCTGCAGGTTAACTTTCTTTCCAATATGATATCTTCATTCACAATACACTAGAAATTCTTTTAATATCCACGAAAATCACTGTAAGATGATGAAATTTAATATTTTGGTTGATGCATGCTGAACACATGAAAAATTGAAAACTATACAAAACACCTATATGTTAAGGTTTAAATTTGATGCGATTGGCTAAAGATAAAATAGTAGTACAGCAATAAGACCCTTATTGAAAGAGCATAAAAAGACGAAATTCCTACTGGGCACTGAAAACACGACCTTACCAGGCGTTGAATAAATTTACGGCAAAAGAAAGAACTTGTAAACAGTTCAATTAAATTTTAACAGAAAATACATTTCTACGTTGTACAAACATGTTCAGTTTATATTTGTATGTAGTCAAGTGAGACGGGGTTTATGAACATTTTCGTACATTTCGGGTCTCCAATGTGTTAAATTTTTGTTTCCAAATAGTTAGTAAGTTTATAAACTAAATTAAAATTGCTTTTATAGTTTTGTAAAGATTCTCATAATAAAATTGTTATTATAAATTAGAAAAACACACTTGGTAAGTTTCACAAAATCTTTATTAATATTCTGCAATTGTTTCGACCTCTCGGTCATCATCAAGAACTAATGTTAAATGTTAAATTAGTTCCTGGTGATGACCGAGAGGTCGAAACAGTTGTAGAATATTAATAAAGATTTTGTGAAACTTACCAATTTATAATAATTGAAAATGTTTCACCAAGTGCCCACCAACGAAAGCATTATGTTAATAAAATTGTTTTTAAAATCTTTAATATGTGTGTGTAGTGAATATTTCCAATAAACTTTTCGCAATGATATGCTGAGAACTTCTGTGTAAGGTAAGAAATTATTACTATCTTATACGCAGTAATTAGGTTGTTTTGTAATTATTATTTGTAAAAATTATTTATATATATATATATATGTTTTGGCCTTCCCTGAATCGAATGTGACTATTTTCGGAATTACGTCTGTCTGTCTGTGAACGCTCTAGAGACAAAACTGCCAACGTAAAATTGTGAATCTTTAAACTTAAGACTTTTATAAGGTTTAGATATGCACTTCGTATATAAGAAAATAATATTCAAACCTGAAGTGCATTATTTATTCCTTCCCCAATATCAGCAGAACGACTGCACTTATAAAAAAAGTTATGTTCATAATGAAAGTAATTATTATTTCTCACAACTTTTGTTTGAAAAGTTTCTTCAAAAAATGTACTATCTACAAGGAAACTGCTACGGAAAATCTTAAATTTCTTATTTATGTTTCCCTACATATGCGTGTATCGGGATTATATTTAATAAATCGTATGAACAAAATCGACTTAATTTGATATTTGTCTTTTGAATATAAATATTATATTTGAATATTAAACAATCAATCTACATTTTATATTGAAGAAACTGAATTTGTAATAACATAATAAACTAAATGGGACAATTTCAGAAGATTATTGTGGAAATGGTCTAACGACGCCCCTGGTATGGACATAAGAGTATATGAGCATATAGTAGCGTAGACAACGTCCGAACTCGTGGCTCGTAAATCTTTGAAAGTAAAGCGGCAGTTGGCCTGGCTAGGGGCACTCGATGCAATGCTGGCATTGCATAAATGCAAATGCGAGTGAAATTACCGCGTTTAAATGTTGTCAAACGTAAATGTATTTAACGACACAAATGTCCTCGTTCATCTATATATCCATTTCGTGTGGAACTGTAATGGCTACAGTAATTCTCACCGTTAGAATGTTATATAGGTTCGAATGCAATTGTTCTGAGATTGTAATTTGGATCAGAGGTCCCTATGTCATTTTACAATGTATAATAACAGCTTGGTATTAATTAACGTTCCTAACGAGTTTTGAGTAAGGGCATAAAATACAAATCTTGAACTAAAAGTTAAATTTTTTGTGTGACTTTCTTCATGATTACAATACTTTCTTCTATACATTTCTGTAAGGAAGTACCAAATTAAAATTTCAATTCATCATCCGTGTTATCTATTTTACCTATGAATCTAGTAACATAACCCTCCTAAATGGGCAAGGCGGGTGAACCAGTAGTAAATCGTAAATCCAATGATTGTGATTAACTTTGTTGATGTCATAAATGGGGCGCGTACCGCAACCTGGACCTTTATCTGTTTCACACAATACAACTCGAAATCTAAGCAACATCGAAATTTATAGATTAAATTTATAGATTTAAATACAATGTATCGTAAATTTCGAGTTGAAATGTGAGACAGTAATTTATATTTTACTAATTGTAGGTTTGACATTGACCCACCGAAATTTAACGCTTTTTCGTGAATTATTATGAAAGACATTAAAAGATTTTATGAAAATCTAAGTACACTATATTATTATATATACAATAGAAAATATTTTTTATTTTTTGATATATTAAAAAGTGGCGGCTTGACAGCTGATGATCGGGAGCGCTGCGAAAATAGATGGTTAAAAAATGGGCACGATAAGTTAGTTTACATGTGATCTAGAGCAGTAAAAAGAAACAGTTCTCCAATAGCTTAGTCCAATAGCTATCGAAATATCTAGCCGCTTCAAAAAATGCATTTCTAATGAAGAAACATTGATTCAAAGTAAAACATACCTCTTTCGGCAGTAATTTCGTTACTTGAAGTTGCATAGAAAATCGAGATATCAATATTTTCAAAATATCCTTCGTATTTTGATAGAAAAATATGTGAAGAATATTAATAAAAAATGGGTAGTGGCCAACGCAGGACTTTCTTTTACTTAATTTTCATTATATATATCATAAATATATATATATATATATATATATATATATATATATATATATATATATATATATATATATATATATATTCCAAACAAACTGTTAAAAAATACCAATATTTCACAGTAATACACTGAAATTATACCAATTATCTTATTATTTAATTATGTTATCAAATATTGTATCATCAATATTTATTGATTATAAAAATATAATATTATATAAATGAATGGGTGGAAAATTATACCAATACCAATTTATAATGGTTTTGAAGAAGTCGCTATCAAAAGTAACCTATACTCTACAGGAATATTCTGAAATGTCATTTATCTAATTCAGTCGATATTTTTACTTTCTTTTACAGAGCAATAAGTAAGTATTGTAATCATGAAACTCGAGATTTCAACGGATATACACGTTTTGACCTTTTCTGAATCGAATGTGACTATTTTCGGAATGACGTCTGTCTGTCTATGTGTCTGTGAACGCTCTAGAGCCAAAACTGTTGAACATAAAATTATGACATTTCAAACTTAAGACTTGTATATGCCCTAGATGTGTACCTCCTATTTTTGAAAAGAATATTCAAACCGGTAGTTCATGTTTACTCTATACATTTTTTGTTCTATCTCCAATATCACTAGAACCGCTACACTTACGGCAAAAATAGTAATATTTATAATGAAAGATAATAATATTTCGCACAACTTTTGTTTGAAAAGTTTCTTCATAAATTGTACCGTAAGAGCAGCCGTTCTAGTGATATTGGAGATAGAACAAATAATGCATAGAGTAAACATGCATTGCCTGTTTAAATATTCTCTTCAAAAATGAGAGGTGCACAACTAGACCTTATACAAGTCTTAAGTTTGAAGTCTCATAATTTTACGTTCGATAGTTTCGGCTCTAGAGCGTTCATACACACACACACATACACCTACACACACAGACGTCACTCCTAAAATAGTCACATTCGTTCAGGGAAGCTCAAAACGTTTATATCCGTTGAAATCACGAGTTCGATTTTTTGTGTGATCCCTGTACTTACTTATGACTTTGTAAAATGAATGTAAAAATCAAGGAGATTACTTGAAAATAGGCGAAGCTAGAGTTCCTACCGACTACAAAAATGCGGTTTCGAGAAAACCGCTGGAGTACACAGCGTTTGTACTCCAGCGTCGTTTATAGGGGTTAGGACTCTTCCTTCAAATGATTTCGACAGTAAACAGCGTACATGTCATCTAGTTTCAGGTTAAAAGGGTAATTACTCATAAGGTAAATGATTTTTGGCAGGTAATATACAATACAAAGTCGAAATGGAATATGAAGACATTTTCCAATGTCTTTGTAATGTACTATATTTATGTGTAAACGATAGTTGGCGAAACTTCAATAAAACAGCAAACAAAACAATAGTGTAGATTTCGCTGGATTTGTGCTGGCATATGAAATAATAAGCTCGCCGGTGTTTGATATTGAAGCAAGTGTGCACAGATTGCGACGACAACATATCTTTCAGCGCAGACGACTGACTGTTCACTTCGCCATTCTTCGCTGACGGCGGCGCGGCCAACTTCAACTTTCGTGTGCAGTTTTCATTAAGTCTGATGCGTTTTGGCGACCGACGCGACGCGCAATGTACTTACTAGTTGAGATTTATCCTTGCTCTCTCGTATCATTGTCTCGTTTCGCTTCGTATTTCCCCCCCCCCCCCCCCCCACCACCATCACTCCTGAATCTGAATAGAGTGTAGTTCCTACTTTTATGTAAATGTACATACCTACAAAAACTAACTTATTTTCTTACATTTGCATATTTGTCTTCGTTACCATATCACTTGTGGCCACAAAATTGAAATGCCACATAATCCACTTTGTTTTGCACATTTTAAATATAGCTCTTTTCATAGAGATATATGTTTATGTCTATTATTAAATACTAGAGACCCGGGCACAATATGTGTCTAAATCATATACGGATTACAAATCATCCCTCATCGATATTATAGTAATAATGGAAATTTAAATAATATAAATATTCTGCTTTATCTATCTATGGATCTAACTTTTTATCAGGAACGCTAAATAAATTTTACGCATATTTGTGTGTAAGTTTAACATACAGAATTCATTAAATAAATCAATATATTATAAGTTGACATTATGTAATAATTGTTTAATTTGGTTGGAATTTATTGACACAGCTATAGTGTTTGGTCGTGTATCTGTAACATTATCGAATCAAAAAGTTAGAAGTTCAACCTAGGCATGTACAACTATAAATTGTGAATATCGTTCCTCAATTCATAATAAACCTCTTATATTTCATCTCTTTGGTAAAACCGTTGCATTTTCGGAGATATTTGCAACAATACAATTTTTTAAACTTCATGGTGAAATAACATGGGTTCCCAAGCCCAAATCTTTGGGGACTGTTTACATTTCATTTAGAACCATCAAGAGAACGTGTGGGCCGAATTTCAGCCATCTAGGACTTTTTCCGCAGTTTAATTGTATTTTTGAGTAAAGATACTATGTGAAATATACTTGAGAATAGTGTGCTAACAGTTACATGTAAAAAATAGAATATCTAATACAGATAACTTGATTAGATTCAACAGGACCAACATTTACAAATTGAAGAAAATACAAGCTTAGGTACAACGCACCTATGCGTCCAGCTCGCCTTATAAGTAATATATGCGATGCGAGCAGTTTTTAATAATTTTGGCCTTTTGGTTAACTAATTGAAAAAATGTTATAGATATAAAAAGTCTTACATTTAATTTAAGATTATATTAAAAAAAAAAAAAATCAAATTTTGAAATTCAAAATTATAATATTTAATAATTTTTTTCGGGCTTTGGGTTAACAAAATGAAAAAATCTTGTAAACAAAAAATATCTTAGAATTTTTAGTAGAATTTTTAAGTGTTTCAATTATTTTTATAAGGACAGTATTAAGGGGGGGTCCAAATTTTGGGGCCCTATAACTCGGGAAGTATACGGGCGATTGGATTTAAACTGCGAACGGATTCAAATGGGATGCCAAATAATATGTGTACCAAATTTGGAGTGAATCGCTCCGGTACCTTCAGAGGAGTAGAGGGCACAAATTTGGTCTTACGAGCGACCGAGCGAGCGAGCGAGCGAGCGAGCGAGCGAGCGACGACTAACATCCAAGTATATAAGTTATATACATTTTCGGAATCAGGGCGACGAGACGAACACTTTTTCTTAATGAAATTTTTTGATCCGAGAATGCTACAGACACACGACCGAATGCTTTAGCCTCTTCGGTACTACGTACGGCGAGCTAAAAATAGAATGAGTGAATATTTCATTAAATTATGCACGGCATATACTTAAACACTCGTTAACTCATATTGTAGAGCATAATATATGAATGCCTTATGATATCTTTACGTAAATTATTCAATTTGAAGTCAAATTTCATGAAAAATACAAAACAGCCATTTTCTAATTGAAAAAGGACACGGAAAAATTAAATACCCTCCTGATTCTATTAACTGATGTGCCATTTACTAAAATAACATAAAAACTTCCTAAAAAGTTAAATAAACAAGCCGCGCAAAAATAAGCTCGATGCGCATAGCTTCCGCCTTACGTAACACGTGAACTGTTGATTGTACGGAGAATATAAAGAGTACCCTTTTTGTAGTAAATTAAACGATCATTAATTTATTAAACTGTATCTTTGGTAAAAAAAAACTTGTAATTTCGGAGATACTTGCAAAATTGCGTTTTTTTTTTACTTTATGGTTGAATACCATGGATTCCCAAGCTCGGATTTTTGGGGATTTCATTTAAAACCATAAAGAGAACGTGTGTACCAAATTTCAGCCCTCTGCGACATTTTCCGTACTAAAATGCTAAAGTGACTGGACTATAATGTATTTTATAATTTCAAGAATATGTGGTAATAATCTTCCTTAAGAGGTATCCCCTTGGTTACCCGTCCTTACAGGTCGGTGTAAAGGGGGAAGCGCTCGAATATCTTAGCGCCATAAGAGCCAATGCTATTTACTACTTGAAGCGTTCTAGTTGAAGCGTTCGTTTGACCCTTAAAATATTGGCTAATACTTTTTTTGAATAAAACTTTTAGAATATTCCGGTAGAAAAATAGTCAATGTACGCTTGTCTAGTTTTGAATTTTTAAATTTGTCATCTCAATAAAAACTATGGACATTTGAACATAGGGTAAATATAGAACAATACAAATTAATATCTAAGCAAAAAATTGAAAATCGAAAACTAGAGAAGCCTAGAGCGAAGTATTGGCTATCTGAAAAATAAAAATTTCATTCATTTTAATGTTGTAGTAAAGGAGTTTTAAGGGTTTGACGAAACCTTGTTTAGCTATGATTGCAGCGGGTATGGGGATTCCTCTTAAATCTTCAGTGGTTAAAAAAATGTTTTTTACATCAAAATAGAAACCTGCTATAAATTTAACTACAGAAATGAAAATGTGAGAAATAAGATATTTCTTTCTTAATTTTCCTAAATAAAAATCCTTGCTATGAATATTCGTTTTATAAATTATAAAAATGTTATATTATTATTTTTAATTATTCTTTATGATGTTCGGGCTCATTCTTCAAAAACTTTGTATACATTAGCATTTGTAAAGTATTGTAAAATGTGTTAATATTTACCAATAACAATAATAAAGGGAGCTCTATTATTTGGAACCCCACGAGCCATTGATGTTTTACTTAATATGCACCAAATTTTTGTAATATCGGTTAGATACCTTCAGAGGAATTAGAACCGCATAATTTCTTCATATATAAGCCGTGTGAACGAGACATTCATCCAAGAATATGAGTTTTCTTATATGTTCTGTGCGTCTGCCTCAATAAAAATTGGGTAACACATATGCCTTTTTTGGGCGACTGAAATGCGAGCCCGGTTTGGTTTATTGCACTAGAGCTGTTACGTACTAACGAATATGAGTTATGCCGATATATTTTGAAATCAGGGAGAAGATGAAATGAATTTGTTCTTCATTTTTTTCATTCTGACAATATTTTAGGCATATGACTGAAGATTATAGCTTTTTTGCACAGCATGGTGCAACATACTAAAATTGGATTTCTTGAAATATATTTTTTGGTTTTTATTTATTTTTGTTGTATAAAAAAAAGTCGAAGATTTCCAGATTGCTTTAATAATGAAAACTATCTAAAATTCTATAAGCAAAAATCGTTAATAAATATATATGTTTAAATTAATATAGATATAATATCTCAATTAATTAGTTTGTAAGACTTACCTACCTAAAGAAAAAAAATTTAATGAGCGCGATAACTTCATATATTTTTTTACGATTAATCCTTGCGGAAGTATGACGAAAAGTTTTAATTAATAGTTTTTTTTTTAGTTTCGAAACTTACCTTAAGCCAACCACAACCGAAGCTGAAAACAAAAAGATAAAATTATTTTTATATTTGGTCGTTTTTTGTCGCGTTGTCTTTTACAAATTAGCAAAGTTTTGAAGAGTAGCTACTGTAGAAATCATATCGTGGCTAAAATATTAATAACGCGACGGTTTCCGGACACGTACCAAACACATAACACGATAGTTATATTGAGATATTTCCTCGCCGGCGGCGTCGCGTGATTCAAGTGTGGATAAATGTGGGTCACGGTGACTTCCGGTCACCATTTATGAGCTGCTCGGTAAGGGGACAGCTTGTCGATAAAGTGATTTTCTTATTTTATCTTTATAGGCCTTTTTTACTGCCGCCTCACGAATAAAAGTTTTTTCTAATCGTGACTATATCACAAAAGTTCAACCACATATTAGGTTCAATATTCATATAAACAATAGTTTTTCTTCTCCAACTATTAAACGTCTTTTCGTAAATTGATTAGTTTTTATATTCGCTATAATTTCTTCCACGGTACTTTTACATTTTTTACATTATAACCATTTTAATTAAGTAAAATGAAATCATTGTGTATTCAGATATATCGTATATGTTGTAAAGTGTAAAATTTGGAATTGGTTAAATTACCATAGAAATTTGCCGGTGAGACTTTGATAATTGATGTATAAAAGGATATGAACATAGTTGAATACATGAGATGTATCAATAGGTGTATTGTTGGCTTGATATTGATGAGGTAGAATTATAATTTATTTAACACAAGTTCCACGGACCTGCAACTAAGTTGCGGAAGTTTTCCAACATTCTCTGCATTTCCCAACTATTATTACTCAACTTGCAACATGGACATTTCGTATGCATCCTGCCTTACTCTACTCTATACATCATTGAAATTCAACTAAGGTCCATCATTTCAATTATTTAGTATGTATCTCTAGTGAACATTGAAGCTTCATCCTACATTTAACAAATATTTAGAAATATATGCAACAATTTTAGCTCGTCGTACGATTGTACAAGGCAGCTATAGTGTTTGGTCATGTGTCTGTAAGATTCTCGGATCAAAAAATGTATTAACAAAAAGTGTTTGTCTTGTCTCCCTGATTACGAAAATGTATATAACTTACATCATTGGATTATGTCGCTCGCTCGTCCGTAAGACCAACTTTGTGAATGTATCTCCTCAGAAGGTACCGAACCGATTTTAATGAAATTTGATATACATATAAATTCCGTGCCCGTAAAGTTTCACTCGCATTTCAAATCCAATCGCTTATACAAGTCCGGAGTTATAGAGCCACAAAATTTGAAGCTCTCTTGAACAATGCCCTAAGTCAACTTTTAAAAAATTTAGAATTTTTTACCAAATATTTTAGATATTTTATGTCGACAAAGTTTTTCCAAATTGAGAGCTCAGGGGTTATAAAACAATAATAAAT
The DNA here is from genome assembly GCA_933228885.1 of Leistus spinibarbis. Classification (NCBI taxonomy): domain Eukaryota; kingdom Metazoa; phylum Arthropoda; class Insecta; order Coleoptera; family Carabidae; genus Leistus; species Leistus spinibarbis. The sequence goes on from OW121800.1 coordinate 999,206, forward strand.
ATAAATAATTTTTTTTTAATTTTTATCAAAAAAATCTTTTCTTTTTTTTATATTTATAATGTTTTAATAGACAGTGAATCGGAAGGTCAAGAAGAAAGATTAATAATATTTATATTGAAATTTAAAATCTTTTTGATTGATGGTTGGTACAATAAATTTTGTACGATTGCTATCGCTTTCATTATTGTATTTCATGTGATTGGGCTCGTACTGGTGCTTTCACCAATATTATTTTTTAATGTTACGGTATGGTTTTCTTCATACAAAGAATAAGTATATCTTGAAATCCTTAAAAATTTAGTACTGGAGATTTCAACAGAAATTCACGCTTTGGTCCTCCCTGAATCGAATGTGTTTTCGGAACAACTCTATGTATCTGTGTGTCTGTAAACGTTCTAGAGCCAAAACAATCGAACATAAAATTGTGAAACTTAAGACTTGTATACAGTCTAGATCTATGAAATTTTATCTTTTATCTGTGGTTATAAAATATTTTACACATCAGTGGTTAAAAGAATAATTTCTATTTTAATAAAATCCCCCACTGAATTGATAATAAGGTGAGCTAAAGTCATTGGTGCCTGCCACCTATGCTTGTTATTTTAGAGTAATTAGAAAGATTCAGAACATCATAATATTAGCAAAAGACCTAGTGCCCCAATAACATAAATCAAGCAGCAATGGATAAAGGCATAAAAGCAATTGTGTCAGACTGTACCCGCAGATATGAACAAATTAGTGTAAATAAATAAAGATAATTTAGAGCAGTACCCGGCACCTAAGGCAAGCACATTTATGCGTGTTTTACGCGGTGAGGTTCCATAGCCCTTTATCTGTGGCAAACTGCCACTGCGTACAAATGAATTTTAATGGGGGCGAGCGCGAGGAACAACGCAACTTTACAGAGTATACATATTCCTCTTCTTCTTCTTCACCTGACTGTTCCCATTCGTTCTATGTTACCGCACGCGTCTTTCTTCACGGCGCGTCATCACGTTTCCCTCATCGTCCGTTACCTCCGTACGGAATAGCCTACGTATTACGCACTAATAAATTCATAAATTTCACCGGGAAACACGTTCATATTCATATTTCATATTTGTGAACACGAGGCGGCTATACATATTATTCTTGATGCTGTGTACATGTTTACTGTACTATAATACGCATGCTTTGTATACCAACTGCACAAATATAAATTCAAAGTTCATTCTCAGTGTACACATTGACAAAGATTCCGTATTCGCTTGATTAGGGAATGAGTATAACATCAAATAAACATAAAAATACGGGTATTTCGTTATACTATTTATATGGTAATATTGGTATTATACCGAAATTATATAAACTGCTGAATTGTGTGAAAAACAAATGTCCAAAATTGTACTGTGCATGATAGCTGCTTTTGTACGTTTTTTTTTTTTTTTTTGGATTTTTTTGCTGAACCATAAAAGAACATTTTCTTTTACAACTTGTTTATTGATATTTAAACATCCATTCAAAAATGCAAATTACTATAAAAATGGATTCTACAGCGTCCGAAAAGCATAACTGTTCAACTAAAATAAAGAAATTGGACTGCATTTTAATCTATATATCTGTGTGTAATACCAGAACTAGAATCAATTAAAAATATTTAAAATTACATTTTTGGCACGGTTTTGTAAATTAAGTTCCGATTATTGTAATTATTTTCAAAAAGAAAAACTTACAGATTTCACAATTATTCTAGTTCAAATGAGAACTATAGATGTACTGAGCATACCATAATAATTTGAGTAAAATCGGTTCAGTAGTTTTTGAGGAATCTTGGTCACTGAAATAAATAATGCAGTTTTGAGAAATATGTTTTTTCAATAATCGTAAAATGGTGGTGGGGATATCCATAGCATTATGAAAACTGTTAAATGAATCGATAATCTATTAGCGTACGGTAATATGTGATGGGTGGTGTTGTTGTTGTTGTAGTGCTGTCAGAGGACCATTCACATATTTATTGCTGTGTCTATATTGACATTTATCCTTTCCGTTGCGTATCGGTTTAGTGTTTTCACTTAATTATCGCGAAGTGGTGGACATGGTTCAATTACGTTGCTTTAAACATGAAATTTCGAATTATTACAATTTAATTGTACAAACATTTGACATGGCATTCGTTGTTTTACTAACACCCTTGAACGCAATATAATTATAAATCCATGCATATATAATTTGGCATATTCAATTGGGACGGATTATTTGCATACGAATTTATCACTGTTTGGTAAATAATAAATTTACCACATTAACCCAGTTCAACGGAAACTGCTCAGTACATGTATTTTTTGCTTGCGTTTTAGCTCATCATTCAATACGGACAAAATATATATATATATATATATATACATATATATATATATATATATATATATATATATATATATATATATATATATATATATTTATATATATATATATATATATATATATATATATATATATATTTTAATAAATATAATTGTTTGAATCCTACAATACAGAACTCTATAGCTTATATATATATATATATATATATATATATATATATATATATATATATATATATATATATATATATATATATATATATCGTACCTATCTTGTGTCTTAAATTTTTGAAGATTGTTTTGATTTAATAAAAAAAAACAATTTATATTTATCTTAATTTTTATTTTTAGAGCCCCTGGGCTCTTAATTTGGAAAGCATAAAATATCTTACAATTTTTAGTAAAAAATTCTAAATTATTTAAAATTTGACCGAGGGCAGTATTTAGGACGGCTCCAAATTTTTAGCGTGCTTTATTGATTTATTTGAGCATTTTGATAATTGTGACATAATTCATTATTGGAAAATATATTTCACGAACATATCCAAATTCAAGTTTTTTTAATATTCAAATTATTGATTTATACAATAATGTATTAATATACGACGGGTCATTAAAATTTGGTTTATATTGTCTTGAATGTTTGAGGACATTTCTTCTAAATTTAATATGAAATAAATAAATTTCTGAGTTTACGTATATAATTCCAAATCATCGACATTATACTCACAGGACCGGATGAACAAAACCAACAAATTATTATCCCGAGAATCTTTTAATCCTGTACCATAAAAGTATTGATTTCCATAACCCCACATTTGAAAATGCACACATGGTAAGATTCGTATCGTTCTTTTCGTGAACTAGCCAAGGATATTGAAAATTATTTGATGAACATTTCCTAATTTTATTAATTAAATTACAAAAGAAAATAGTTTATATATTGGAAAATATAACGTTTGTAACCAAAAATATAACTGTCACATGACTTTTTCGTTTCACTGTCGTTAGATGGCGTTCAATGTCTTATTCTGATTTACTTCAAAATATTTTTTTATTACCTTTTTAAGCCTATGGGCTCACAAGTTGAAAACACTCTACAGACATATAATATCTTAGAATTTTTAGTAGAAATTCTAAAAAAAATTAAAGTTGACTTAGGGCAGTATTTAGAAGGATTTTAAATTTTGGGCCCCTATAACTTTGCGGATTAATATTGGCCCGGTACCTTCACAATGTTGGTCTTACCGACGAGCGAGCGACATAATCCAGTTATATAAGTTGTATATATTTTCGTAATCAGGGTGACGAGACAAACACTTTTTGTTAAGAAATTTTTTTGATTCGAGAATGTTACAGACACATTACCAAACTAGCTGTCTTGTACTATCGTACGACGAGCTAATTATAGGCAATCTGAAAAGTCATGTGTTTGGATTGGATACAAAATTAAAGTGTCAAAAATACAGAAGGCAATTAAATGTAGATAAAAGAAAATTGTCATCTTTAAAATAAGAAACCTACATTAATGTTAAATATTTTATGTGAATGTTACAAATATCGTGATAACACAATTTGGCGTCAACGGTTTTTCTTTGGTAATGCAACGTTGCGTACCCTGGCAAATGTGTGTGCTGTGAATCTTTATGTACACTGAATTTTCTGTGTTACAAACATTAGAATTTCTATTATTATATTATAGCGATTTTGAATATTAAACTGTGTATCACAAAGTAAATAGTACTGAAAAGGAAAAATCGTTGATACATTGTTGTATTTATTCAAATAATAATAACGAAGGAAGGAAAGGAAGAATCCGTATCGAATCCAAGATAATGTATCCAAGTGAGTTGCATCTTGCAGTAATAGCAATTTTACTTGGTTAGGTTATAAAACGTTGCGCAACTATAAAATCTGCACCAACGATTTTTCTTTGGTTATGCAACGTTGCGTATTTATAAAATCCTGACAAATTTGTGTGCTGTGTATACTTACCTTTTGTTTCTTTATGAACACTGATTTCACTGTGAATCTCGTGAATTTTTTGTGTTACAAACATTAGAATTTCTATTATAATATTATTCCGATTTTGCATATTAAACTGTGTTTCAACAAGTAAATAGTACTGAAAAGGAAAAATCGTTGATACATTGTTGTATTTACTTAAACAATAATTACGTATATAGTAATTCAGAAATACACGCCGTGAACGAAGGAACATAGATTTGTTTCAAGAAGAAGAACAAAGACGTCGGAATCATATTCAATATACTAATAAAAACCGAGCATGTGAAAAAATAGGAGATATATATATATATATATATATATATATATATATATATATATATATATATATATATATATATATATATATAGGGATAATATTAAATTGGGACCATTTGAAATATGTTGCTGTTGTGGAGGATTGTGGTTTAAAACTTCTGTTTACAACGTGAAGAAAGAAACTATTAGGAAAATGAAATTCGGAGAAGAATACATTAAGCAGGTGCTTTATTTTTATCAGAAAGTGAAGAGGAAAATATTATTTGTTGCGACATATCTTAAAAGATACTGTGTCGAATTTAGGTTTGGCGAATGGATTACAATTTCAAGTAATACCTGAATGTTTAAAAAAATTAACTTCTCTAGAAGAGAGATTATGTGTCCGCATTCCGTTTATGCAGATTAGAAGTTTAGGTTTCGAAAAAAAGTGTGGTTTAAAAGGAAATATTGTGAATGTACCTTCTATGGTAGACACAACTATATCTATATAACAAAGACAGTTTAACAACACACATACCATTCAAGTAAAATTAAAAAGAAAATTGTCACATGATTGACACTATATGATCAAAACAATTAGGCCATTTTACGTATTTAATGCCTGTAAATACTCAGAAATCAGAAGGACCTATATTCGATACCGATTCGTTAGAAAACTGCCTGGATATACAGGATTTTGTTGTAGCTCCATTGTACTTAAATAAAGAAAATACGCAAGTGGATACAGAAGAAAAATTGGTGGAAAAAGATATTGAAGAAGAAACAGCAAACCCAGGAGGAGCAGAAATACTAATTACTATTGCTAATGCATTGGACAATATCGAGTTCGGTCCAGGCGAAGGTCAGAGGCCCTTAGGAATTATTCTGGATAAATATGCAGAGAAACTTTCATTTCCAAGTATATATTGTGGTGAGGCTAGACGATTTACCAAGAAACTCACCTACAATGTTATTGCAAAAAAATAATAAGCCAGAAGATATGACCGAAGAGCAGCCCGCGTAGATAAACTCTTATATTCTTACTCTACAGAAATATCCTGAAATGTCATTTATCTAATTTAGTCTATTTTGTTTTCCTGTCAAAATGGCAGATGATCCGATTTTATAAACTACATGCGAATCCATGGCAACGTAAACAAGATATTTATAATGTTTCGTAGCATTTTTTTCGCAACTGGTAAATGTTTTGAAGAAAAGTTTCAAACAAAAGTTGTGCAAAATATTAATATCTTTCATTATGAACATAACTATTTTTGTCGTAAGTGCAGCCGTTCTAGTGATATTGGAGATAGAACAAGAAATGTATAGAGAAAACATACACTTTCGGTTTGAATATTCTTTTCAATAATAAGAGGTGCACATCTAGGGCATATACAAGTCTTAAGTTTGAAGTTTTATAATTTTTCGTTCGACAGTTTTGGCTCTAGAGCGTTCACACAGGCAGACAGACGTCATTCCGAAAATAGCCACAATCGATTCAGGGAAGGTCAAAACATATATGCCCGTTGAAATCTTGAGTTCGAAATTTTTCATGATTACAAGACTTAATTATTTCTTCGTAAATGAAAGTAATAAAAAGAAAAAGTTAAATTAAAATAACTTTATACATAATCACACAATACACCAACCAGATAAATAAAATTAAAATTCAAACTATTATCAGTTTGTGAACGGCTAGTACACTTATTTCCCAACATTTTTCAAAATATACAATTGTATTAATTTCTACTTTACCTTGTTACAGACTAGATGAAATGAAAATTGGGAAAGTGATTTTTTATTAGTTCCATGTGCCATCTTTATATTTTCCATGTGATTTCTAAATTTATATATGTATATAGTACGTACGCAATTTGAACCATTCGGCGGTGTGACGCGAATGTTTATTATGAAATGCAATAGTAAATTGCCAAAGTCGGTTATCGATCAGTGAATAGTCAGTGAATTGACAGTGTAGAGTCAGTGTTATAAAAATAATGAAACGACTAAAATACGATTAAAATATGTGAAGTGAGTGTTTAAAAGTCGTAATTCGTGGGACTCGTATTCCCTGGTTGGTAGGTATAGGAGAGGAACAAATTTGGAATTAAGCGGTGAGTCGTTTTTCAATATTAATATCAACGAACGAAAATAAAAATCGACTGGAATTCTAATCATTTTTGTTATAACAAAGGAATTGACAGTCGCGGGTGTAACTTCTTTTCAAGTAAGTCTTTCTGGAGTTGCGTGACTTTAGAACGACTTACGTCTTCCACAGCTCGGAAATATAAAGCATAATCACTTATTTTACCCCATTGCCTTATTCCTTAAGCATAGAGTTCAAATATTTAAAGGAATAAGTGATTTTGAAAAATGGCACTTCCTTCCCCCATTGTATATTTGTGTTAACAGCATTTGTATATCCTAACTTCAACATAACTTGGCGCATCATAAAATATTGCAAGTTAGTTATTTTATGATTAACAACTCTGCTTAACGATGTAATACGGAAGAAGAGCAACACTATAATATTGAATTGCGTCGCATGCAAATTAAATGGATTCATTATCTACGCTTCAAATGTTGCAGTGGAACATGCCAACCCATCGCCAACCTACGCAAAATTGAGAGCATGTCAAATGTACTTTCGGTTTTATGATACAGTAGGCGACTGCGTCACATTTGATTTTAATAGTCCGTTATCTGATATTGCGTGATGTGGAACCTGAGGGTACTCCAGTATTGGGGGAGTGGGCTTTTTGGTGTGCGTATGACACAGAAGATTTGTGTTAATCAATATATCTATGTATTACTGTTTTGACATAAAAGCAATGTCTAGATATCCATTAAATTTAAATCATAGCATATAGCGTTGGCTCGAATTGCATATTCACTCTTTGACAGTGTCCGTAACAGAATTTCATACATTTGTAGCAAGAAAACGCAGTTTTCCGAGTTTCACTAGAACTAGCATTGTTTGGTTTACTTTTAACTTTTAGAAAGTCTCTAGCATGTTAGAGCTGATGTTAGTTCTTTGTTGTATTCAGAAATATATTGATGTTTTTTGTATTGCATCCGCTGCCCTTCCAAGAATATTGGCCTTGGCTTTAATGGACGGATGCAATGTGAAAGCGTGACGATGTTTTCGCGGGAAATACACAATGGACGCATCGCTCTGGTTTGTTGAACTGTGTGGCGGGGTAGCTACCCGGATGGTAATTTCTTAAAAATATCTCGGACAAATATTAAATAATATAGAGCAGTTAAGTTGAAGAGTTATGTTTGGGCAGTTGATAAGTGAACTTCGATGGTTGCATTTGGTAAGTTAAGGGACGGTTTACGTAACTCGGCCCAAAAAAAGCATGTTTTTCGAGAAATTTTTTCTTGGAGTGGATAAATGATATTAAGTCCGGGTTTTCTTGCATGTTGTTTATTCATGTTTCGATTAAATATTTTCATTCTATTGAGTTGTTCATTGCATATTCTGCCGAGAAATGGCGCCCCAAACATCTGCGTGCACGCCGTGTACCTCCTCACGGGCAGAAACCCCCAAGGTCGTACGGGTTATCTATAAAAAATCTGGTGTGTAAATCTTAAACTAGATAAGATTAGTTGGAGTTTTGACCTCGTTGAGGTTAAGTGGACGATAAATGACAAAATGGCGGCTGTTCGAAAATAAGTCATATTTCTACTTAGATTTTCTTGACTTTGGCGAGCTGCAAAAAAATATTTATTATAGATGGAAATGCGTGAAAAGCTCCAATAAATTTAGTGTACTTTAATATTAAACAAGGAAAACGAAAATCGGACGATAACTTTTTGAGTTATCTTTCCGCCCGATAAAAATGGGTAAAATTCATGAATTCAATAAAATTAAAATATGTAGCTGAAATATGAATAAACAACATGCAAATAACCCAGAGTATTTATCTTGTACCCAATACGAGAAAAAGAATCACGAAAAAAATGGTTTTCTTTTGGGCAGCGTTACGTAATTCTTTCCTTACAGTGGCATTCACCTTTTGAGCACAAATAAAAAGCTGTTTCTTAACATTTTTTTTCTCAGGGTACGTTTGAGATATTTGCATGCGGTTTTTTGTATCGTATTTATTCAACTTTTTTCTTTCATAAGGTATTTTTTTAAAGTCGGGTACATTCAGCCCCGGTGAAGATGTCCAGGTCCAAAGTGGGCAGCTCAATTTAGGCGCGCGGTAGCATAACTCTGGTCCCAGTTGTTTGAAAAAAAATAAGAAATAATGGTTTTAAAGTATATTAAATTGTCTAGGAATTGATTCTCAGGTGGTCCATTTGGACCATAATTAACAAAATGGCGACCATCGTACGAAAAAAGTTATTTTTTGCCACTTTTTTTCTTCTTTGGCGGGCCTTAAAAAATATTAACAACTGTTGGACACATTTCGTCGAAGATCAACTCCTAGAGAATTTTATTACCTTTAAGATGCACTTGTCGAGAATTAAATCGGTTAATTTGTTGTCGAGATATTCTACCGCGCGACTTAAAAAATATGGTTTCGAGATAAACGCGTTTAAAGTTTCAACTTCAGACTGACGCGCGCGAAAACGCCGTGTTTAAGCAAAAACATTGTTTTGTTTAATCGCAATTTCACATATTTCCAACTCAAATTTCAAAAAACGGCTTCAAAGACCTATAGTCAACACTTCAAAGTGTCCTATTCTGCAAAAAAAAAAAATATCGATTTTTTTAATCCGCAAAAGGTGAATGCCCCCTGAAGGATATTAGTTGTGAATTATTGTGTAGTTTGCTTGTTTTTATTATTAATTGTTATTGTTTTCCTTCTGTTTATAAAATTATTAAAATCGTGTGTTTTAATGTTAAATTAACCTATTACAACTCCACACAAAGCCGATTCCAATGTGAATTTAGAGAAGTGTAATAAATAGAGAGAATAAATTTTCTTTTATAAATTGGTGTATTTGGTACTATGCCAAATATTTGGATAATAACATATCATTCATATTTAAAAAAACAGTGAGAGATAGAGGATATATAGGAAAGTTAGTAATGAAGGGGTAGTTCGGTAAGAGGGGATATATAGATAATACATGATTTCCTAGCATAACTATTTAAACACCATCTTGTATCTTCTCTTGCATTTCGACAATATGCCGATTATCGTGGAAAGAAAATGTCCAAATAAAACCACATGCAAGTGTTGCAAAGAATGTTGGAAAGTCGATCCATGTTTGTCCTGTCTCTGGGGATGAATAGTTCATACTCCCTCTTAACAGACTCTCACTTTTTGTCCCACTAGTGAAGACAAAGTTTAAGTGTTTCAATTTGCAAATTTTTCAAAGAAATGCTTATTGCCTTATGACGAGAGTGAACCTAGCAGCTCGATCTAGCAGCCGATTCGTAGAAGCGTTTAACCAAGGCCACCTAGATCACATTATCTAAAAATTGCAAAATAGGATTTCTCTTAAATATTCTGTTCTTTAAACTTTTACCCCTTGTTTATTACGGGTAAAATTTTCAGCCTACGTGCTACAGGAAATGAAAAAGAAAATTTATATAACTCTTACATTTTGCTTAAAATTTTAAAAGTTAATTTTGTTTATTAACAATTGTGCGTTTTTCATAATTTCAGGCCTTATCCAGAATGTTATAAAGAACATTTTTAAAGTAAAATGAATTCCTGAAATTCTTCAGGAGACATGAAAGAAAATATAAAGTCTGACGTTTGTCAATAGTTTAAACAAGATAAACCTCTTTAATAACAATAGTGCGTTGTTCAAAATTTCAGGTCTTCTTCAGCATATCATCAGACATATTAAAAAATTAAAAAGAAATTCGTAGACCCTTCAGGAAACATGAAAGAAAAGCTCAGTCGTTTGCCAATAGCCTTTAGTTTAAACAAGATAAACTAGTTTAATAACAATTGTGCGGTGTTCATCATTTCACACCTTCTGCAGTATATCATTAGACAAATAAAAAAATTCAAAAATAATCATGGACCCTTCAGGAAACATGAAAAAAAAAATCAAACTCGGACGTGTGCCAATAGCCTTTTGTTTAGACAAGATAAACTAGTTTAATAACAATTGTGCGTTGTTCATAATTTCAGACCTTCTTCAGTATATCATTAGACATATATTTTTTTTAATTTCATAGACCCTTCATGGAAACATGAAAATAAAATAAAGCTCAGTCGTTTGCCAATAGCCTTCAGTTTAGATAAGATAAACTAGTTTAATAACAATTGTGCGTTGTTCATAATTTCACACCTTCTTCAGTATATCATTAGACATATAAAATATTTAAAAAAAATTCATAGACCCTTCTGGAAACATAAATAGAACTCAGTCGTTTGCCAATAGCCAATTGTTTAATGATATATCTATCTGTTCTCCATTTTTATAATGAGAAACATTTAAATCTGTTGAATGAACACTAAAGAAATTGCAAGACAGAAGAAAAGTAAAATGATAGAGGTATATAGAAAGCTTTATAGCAGGAGAGAAATAAAGTAACTACGGCACTAAGAAGCCTAAAACGGTGATGAGCATAAAATATTTGTTAAATTAGAAAATAAATACATTGTAGAAGAAAACTCTTTTGGAGGGCCTTTCAAAATTTGTGGCATATGAATCTCTTCAATATGTTTTAAAGAAGTTTCATCATCAAACAGCAGCTGAGGTTTTCTTTTTTTCATGTTTCCTGAAGGGTCCATGAAATTTTATTATATGTCTAATGATATACTGAAGAAGGTCTGAAATTATGAATAACGCACAACTGTTATTAAACTAGTTTATCTTGTTTAAACTATTGACAAACTTTAGAGTTTGTATTTTCTTTCATGTCTCCTGAAGAATTTCAGGAATTTATTTTACATTAAAAATGACCTTCATAACATTCTGGATAAGGCCTGAAATTATGAACAACGCACAATTGTTAATAAACAAAATGAACTTTTAAAATTTTAAGCAAAATGTAAGTGTTATATAATTTTTTTTTTCATTTCCTGTAGCACGTAGGCTGGAAATTTAACCCTGTCTGTAATAAACAAGGGGTAAAAGTTTAAAGGGCAGAATATTTAAGGGAAACCTTATTTTGCAATTTTTAGTTAATGTGATCTAGGTGGCCTTGGCTAAACGATTCTACGAATCGGCTGCTAGATCGAGCTGCTAGTTTCACTCTCGTTGCCTTATGTCGTTTACTCATTGCTTTTTGGGTAGCAACCGAAATATTGCTATTTAATGCTAAAACCTTAAGTCTGTCTTTCCTTAAAGTATAACCTAATAGCATAAATGAGTACACTATGCTAATCGGATATCCCAATAGTTTTTCTTTTCAAAAGGTTTGTCTGTGTGCTGTGTGAGTAGGACAAGAGGCGTGTGACTGTGAACCCCCGTGGGATATGATTTAAATATTGAATTCATATGGTTTTTGAGCGGCTGTCAGTTCGCCTATGACAAATACTGGTTCTCGGTACGAGCGAGCGAGAGCGCTAGCGTGCAATGATCCCTGCACGGATGTAGATCTATAGAAATTAATGAAATGGAACATTCATCATGCCTTTTAGACCGGAACTTTATCACGTATTTGCATTTTTTCCACTCTTTTCCACCACACGCCCCTGACCACCCTCATCCAGTACAAAAAATTGCTAACGTCTATGTTTCAATATTAATTTTCATTAATTAAATTTTTAACGAACGTGGGTAGAAATTTGCACGACTTTTGTATTATTGACAGAATTTCTATGTGCTCAACCAATGAAGATAGCTATTTTGTATTTAAAATACATCAACATCATTGGTATACGGCTAGAAATAATATGCTTTACAGTTTTAGCTTACCGTATTCGTACGGTAAGCTAAAATTGTCAAGCATATTATTTCTAGCCGTATATACTTGCACTTCGGTGCAAAAGAGCTGGGAGTTTTGTAATGGCGCTTGGTTACAAACTAAATGCTAAATATTTAATCTAAAATTTAATTATTGTTAATGTGCAAATATAAATTTGATAATTCGGTGGTGTTAACCTCAAAAAATGTAATTTTTCGTAGGTGTAGTGTTGAGTTGCAGTGGGGAGTGTAAGCTCGCATAAGGCATTACTTAGTGGTCTGGTTGGTTGGTTCGGTATAGACATCATATATACAGACGCGAAAGTAGGTCTCTGTGCTGATTATTAATGCATACGGGATCCGACTACGTGTTTAAACACTGTGCGTTGAAAACTAACAAGCCGTACAGACGTACATACGTCCCCTTGACGAACGCGTCATACATACGTAATAACCGGGGGATGTGTTGTTCTCTACGAATTTCTTAATAAATCTCCTCTTGTTGCCAACTTTACGCCTTGCTGCTACTTTCATATTATTGTCGACACTTAAATACGTATACCTTGTCAAATTCACACCAACGCTACTGGAATCTCATGTGTACCCGGTTGTGTATTTTAATTATTCAATTTGTCGGCACCACTATTAAAGTTCTTGCTGAAAAAATTATGTCCTGCAGTATTTCATACGCCTACTACGTCGTACCATTTGCGATGTAGTCAATTGATGAATATTTAAATAATTTATTAATGGCTTGCACATTTTCCAGATACTAAATATTACAAATTCTACCTAAGAACTGCTAGTTAGATGCGATATATTCACTTATAATAGTAAAAGAAATATCTGAGATGTATAATAGTCCAGCCCAGAAAACCGATATCTAAAGGGTCTCAGAGGTATTACATTTAGATCGCAAATGTAATATACATACAATATATATTATCCTACATATATTATATCTCAGAAATATTACAAATTAGAAATATCTGAGATGTATTGTAACATTTTGTTGGGTGTATATATGTTACCAAATTTTTAACTCGCTGTACGAAGTATCGAAGAAGCTAAAGCATTCGGTCGTATGTCTGTAGCATTATCGGATCAAAATAATTCCTTAACAAAAAGTGTTTGTCTCGTCGCCCTGATTCCAAAGGTACACATATTACATAGGTACACATATTATTTGGCATCCCATTTGAATCCGCTCGCACTTCAGATCTAATCCCACGTATACTTCCCGAGTTATAGGGCCCCAAAAATTGGAACCCTTTTAATACTGCCCTTATAAAAATAATTAAATCACCCAATAATTCTAATTAAAATTCTAAGATATTTAATATCTACAATATTTATTCATATTGTTAAAAAAAATGTAAGCCCTTTTATATCTAATATATTTTTTCAAATTGTTAACCAAAGAGCCATAATAATTAAAATTACTCATAAGGTGAATTGAACGCATCGGTATCGTATCGAATCTTGTTTTTTTTTTTTAAATACTGGAATTATCCATTTTTTGTGTATATATTAATTAATATAATTGCAATTGAATTAATAGTTACATTAAAAAATATATAACCATTTTTATTAGACCAACACTTTTTGTTAAGAAATGTTTTGATCCGGGTCTTGACCAAACACTATATCTGTCTTGTACTATCTTACGACGGCTTTGGTGCCTGCACCTATGCTTGGATTTTAACTAGGTTGCATGGCACGACCCTGAGCTCAGGTTAATTACCTTTTACGCTGACAGTAATATTTCAGATATAATACAGATAATATATATATGATTGGACTGGTGTATGTTCGTGGCTAGATATTTTGATGAATATAAAAATATGAGTTTCCTGGGAAAAGCAGTCATTTTCTAATAATTAAGACTATTTCAAATTCCTGTAGATGCCATAATTATTAAAAAACGACTACTTTATTTGACGTTTAAGGAACCTGATAATTAGAATTCTATGTATGTCTTTATCATTCAACAAATATTTTCATTGGTTGTACTTACGATAACTGTCGTAAGTATAAATGATAGTTTGAAGTTAACAAGCTTTTCAGTAAATTGTAAATGAGAATTTACGAAAGCTTACGTGTATGTGCGTTTGTAATAGTGCATAAATTATAATTACAATTTCGATTTGTGAATGAACCATAAGAATACAACTCTCAACGTCCGGAATTAAAATCGGAAGTTAATTTGATCGCGCTCGCATGGATTGGCCCCTAAACTAGTGCTTTTCCATTATATTCTGCTTGAGAACTCCTTGATGTCGTAAAATGTAGATAATGAAATCCCCTGAATTTGCTCTACGAATTCCTCACATGATAGGAAACAGTAATATCTACTACATGTTCATCAAATATAGTGCCTTATGGAGGCAACATCATTGACAGCATATTCGTGGGTGGAACTTCCACACAACGCAACGGAACGAAACGGTCAGCATCTAAAGTAAGTGTCCTTCAAGTATTCTCCAAGCGCAACGAACAAGCGGGGGCAAACTAATGGCGAGAACATTCTCAGATAATGTGAGAGGGAGCTAGGCCACTCAACACAGGACAAAACAGACAATGCGAACAATGAATACGTATACAGGATACACGCGAAAGGCATTCTTAAAAGTGGGACGCCAAATGGAAGCTCTGTCAGCACATTCAAAGTCTCCTTTTTCTTTTTTTTTTGGGGCAAGATTGATTTGACATAGACCAACGTACGCTTGTTGGCATGAGTGACATCAGCGCTGCCTTGAACAAGCGAAGGAAATGGGAAACAAATGGAAATGTGTACCGACCTCTGAAAAGTTGACAATCATAGCGATGAAGACACTTATTTGTTTGTCATCGCAGTTTGCTTATATGAACTTGAAGGCATTCTTAAGGGGAGGTTTCTGTAACTCTGTTCAATTAAAGCATGATTTTCGTGATTTTTTTTCTCGGATTGGGTAAATGATATAAAGCCCGGATTTTTTGCATTTGATGTTATTGAATTGTTCTTTGCATATTGTGCCAAGAAATGGCGCCCCCAACATATCATGTATTTACATAAAAGATTTATTATTGATGGAAATGCGTGAAAATGGTCAACGCTCCAATACATTTTGTGTATTTTAATTTAAAATAAAAAAAATTAAATCTGGAGGATAACTTTTTGAGTTATCTTTCCGCCTAATAAAAAAAGGTGGTTTCGAGAAAAATGTCTTTAAAGTTTTAAGTTCATATAATTCAAACACTCAATAAAATAAAAAAATTTAGTCAGTTTAGTTAGTTTGTTTGGGCAGAATTACGGAAACCTCCCCTTAATATGGTCAGAGTTAAGGATACACTAAAAATGTTGTGAAAGGAATTGTTGATAGCTCTCTAAGGAAGCTTTCTGGGTTTCGTGTAAGTCGCGAGACTATGACTATTTGTTCAAATTTGGGCGCGGCTTGAAATGGTTCAGAAATACTGATTTAAGTAAATATAATAAGTTATTAAAATAACAATATCATGCCCAAGTGACAGTAATAAATAGTACAATTGTCTGATATATCAAATATGAGATAGAATTGGAAATCTCTAACGCTGAATATGCAGTTTCCCATATTTTGTTTGAATACCTACTATTATAATATTCAACATTGTATGCAGATCATAAAATAGTGTATTTGAACATATAACTAGGTTGTAGAGTTTCCTTCCTTCCTTAATATATAAAACTGCGAATGTATACCTATATATAGTCGATTCTAGTTACATTTTCATTTTCCAAAAGCAATAAAATAAATTTATCTACTGGAAAATTTTGCTCCACAAGCACCAATAATTTTGCACATGCGACCCATTGCAAATTCGCGCTCCAAGGCAGAAAACTTTACGAATACTTTCAATTCAGTTGTTTCTGCAGAAAACATTTTCCAAAAATATCTTGAAGTAGTTAGTCTCTACACTGAGAAAAGGATTTACTTGAATCAATTTAGGCTAACTACTATTAAATAAATCCCATATTTGAATACAGCGAAATCAATGTAGAGTGATATTAAATAGATGCTATATTTGCAATCTCCAGATAAGGTTTCTTTAATATTAATAGATCGTATTACTGTAGGATAAGCTACATAAATGCACCATGTATTTACTGTTAATCCATTTTACTAACGTAAAATACACTGTCTATTTACTATTAATACATCATATTTATCTTAAATATGCGGTATAAGAAAATCAATTTAGGTTTTATTTATAGGAAATCAATAAAATATAATTCAGGTTATAAACATATATTTCATAAAAATACAAAAAAATATGGGTCACTTCCAAATAATAACAATAACGGACTTATAATTAACAAATTACTTAATTTAATCTAAATACAAAAAAATATAAATATATGGTACACTCCCAAAAAAATAAACCATAATAAATGGACCTATAATTAACAAATAACTTAAGATGTAACTATTGTTAACATTCAAGTATAATTTTGAATATTATAACATAATTTTCGGTAACACAATTTTTTTTTATTTAATTGTAGTAAATGTATATGAATCAATATACATAAATGAAGTTTCACATTAATAACCACAAAAATAGACAACTTTTAATTAATTTAACGCCGCCATTACTAATATTTATGATGCCAATATTTAAAATTCTTACAAAGTTGGGTCTATGCTCAGAAAATATAATATTATTATATCACATAAATAGCTTTGACTAGTAGAATCCAGTATTCCACTTGTATTAAATATTGATACAATAGCTTTCTCAGTAATAGATTGTTCTAATTGTAGAAAAATTTAATTTAAGAGATTTATTAAATCTCTTGCATTTAAATTTTCTACCAATGTTGATATTGTGGGACGCAAAAACGAATTTTGTTTAGAAGACGATGATGCATTTTGCTCTAGAAGTGTAGTTGTGGGACTAGGTAAATCACATCACTATCATTTGAGCTATATGTATCAACCAAATCCAATACAACGCCCTGTAAAATATTTGAGAATTAATTCTAGTATATTTTCAATATTTGTTAAAATGACTACGAAAGAACGGGGATTTTCTTCATTTGGATCATTTCAAGGTCAATTATTCGTTAGTTAATTTCAACTGCATTACATTAGTTTATTATTTCTAATGCATGGCAAACAAACGCACTTCACTTGTGCATTCTTTCGATCTGAGATTAACCATAAAAGTAACGTCAGAAATCGAGAATTATAGATTGACTCAAATGAAAACAATGCGTGTATTATTTCTTATCTAAATTTGAACTCGATTCAATATTCAAAATACGAAATCGATCTACGATTCGATTCCTGATTTGCAGATAGATTCGAAAATCGAAGATCAACTAAACTAAAATCAATAAATAAATGCGGTTATGTTGTTCTGACACGATTTTTGGTATATGCGCAGGCAAAAACAGATTCAACCGGTTAAATTACACGGATATAGAACTAGTTACGGTATGTTTAACAAAGATTTATACTTACATCGACAATATCTGGCCTCACACTGTCTAATAATTTGATTTGCTGCCCAATAATAGCGATTCTTGCAAATCATAAGTAATTCCGTGCTCTATAAATAATTAAATATTATGACAATCACACGCAATTAAATGACACAAAATATAGTTTACCTGTAAATATTGGCGATAAATCTTCTAAACCCGCCTTGGACAACAACAGCTGTGTTATAATCTCTGCCGATGCTATATAATTTCTGTGTACTGTGGGTGCACTTACACAACAAATCGCAACGACAGCCACACAAAAGAAATAACTTAAGCTGATTCCACATGGAAACTCATTTCCATAAAATCGTTCGAGATTCGAACAAAGAAAAGCCAATCAAAATTACAAATTAATTGTAAGGTTGTTCTGTGAAACAATAATCTTGCGAGCAATACACAGCTTATCAAGAAAGACATGTATAACGGCGATAATGTCGAACGTTTTTTCAGCGACAACGTGCCATGTGGAATTAACTATACTTACGGAGACTCACAGAGGCATTAATGTGAACTGTGCATAAAATAAATATCTATTTAATATTAATAGATTCGATTTTAGTTTATTATAAATGTATAACATATAAATGCAAAGTCTTATATATAATACAATATAATTTACATTTGTATTTATAAATGGTACTTTATATAAATAAAGAAAGTTTTCCTTATACATCACATGAAATCACTACTAATACATAACTTTTAAATATTAAGAAATATTTAAAAAATAAATTTATACACAAATATATTACTATTAAATAAATTAGCTTTGTAATTGTTAGCAATATCTTTCATTTTTTCTAAAACCGTTTTGGTATCACAGCGTGTGACGCTATATGCTAGAGTTTGACCGCCGCTGGTGGTTAACATAAACAAGCGTTCTAATCTTAAAACACTTGACTTAGCATCTGGACTAATTATTAGCTTTATCTATAAGGGCTGTAGAGTCGCTTTTCCTATAATACTTATGAGACAACCTGAGATAAATCCTATGCATTTTTACAGTCTGTACTGATCTTTGCATCTGTTTGGCTTGTGTGTTCATCATTAAGTGAATAATTATTAGTTTGTGACTTGAACAATAGTGTGCGCTGGATGAATACTGTCTCTTCGCTACCGAGAGGCAGATGGGTCACTTCTCTGTGTGATTTCCGTTTTGTGTACCCCAACAATGTCCGTTTGTGGCCATCGGTGTTCTCAGTTCATGGCTGTGTAACCACCCTCCATTCCTGGAGGATATAATAACCGTTTGGGGGCAACAAGCTCACATCCCGTTTGTATCCGTTTGTGAGCCAACGATGTCCGATTCCTGGAGAATATAATAACCGTTTGGGGCCAACGGTGTTGCTCCTGATTGGCGAGTGTGGTAGCCGTCATAGGTGGTAACCCAACGACC
Source organism: Leistus spinibarbis (assembly GCA_933228885.1). NCBI lineage: Eukaryota > Metazoa > Arthropoda > Insecta > Coleoptera > Carabidae > Leistus > Leistus spinibarbis. Next base: position 1,018,542 of record OW121800.1, read on the forward strand.
TATCTATTTATACCAATAATCCTGAACCGTCTCTTCGTGGGCATATCATTAATTATCCAACCAAATGCATGGTTGTACCCGGAATTATCTGCTGTGTGCAAGATATATTGAAATGCATGTAGTTTATTGACTCCTCACTGAGTATTTCGTATGCTCATACTCATACATTTTCAGGAGGTGTACGACCCCTGAACGTTTGCGAGTACAGCAACCCGCACTACAGCGAGTTACCGCAACCCGTCAATCGTCTTCGCCACCTGCATACCTGACCATCATATTATATATTATTATAATATACCCCCCACGCCACGCCCTATTAACACTACTGAATATAATTAAATTTCAGAATATATATATATATATATATATATATACATATATATATATATATATATATATATATATATATATATATATATATATATATATATATATATATATATACATATATATACATATATGTGTTAATATAATAAAGAAAGAAACCTCAAATAAATGTTGAATTTACAATAAATAGACTGATTCATTAATAATTAAGAAATTGATTAATTTTAAAGAAAAATTTCTTGGCATTAATAAATTTTTCAAAGAAATGCTCAAATAAAGACTTATTAACTATAAAGACAAGTATTTTTCTCAGCGTACACATTGAAATACATCGTTCATACGACAGTGTTTAATTATATAAGAAGACAAAAAATGAGATTCTTGAGAAAAGCAGTCGTCTCTACTTTCTTTTACGAATTAATAAGTAGTATAAGGATCACCAAAAAAAAAAAAAGTTGAGATTTCAACTGATATACACGTTTTTACCTTCTTTGAATCGAATGTGACTATTTTCAGAATCATGTCTGTGTATGTATGTGCTCTAGAGGCGAAACTGTCGAACGTAAAATTGTAAAACGTCAAATTGAAGACTTATATATGGTCTAGATGTGCACCTTCTAATTTTTGAAAAGAATATTCAAACCGGAAGTGCATATTTTCTTCTATCTCCAATAACACGATACGATACGATACGAGAAAACCGCTATGGAAAATCATAAAATTCTTATTTATATTGCCATGGAAATGCATTTGTGAGATTCTTATCATTAATATAATAACCCAGAAATGTGTGTATGTGAGTGTGTATGTAAGTGTGTATGTGAGTGAGTGTGTATGTGAGTGAGTGTGTATGTGTGGAACGCTTTTTTGTAAAAATGCAGATTGGCATAGACGGGGATCGAACTCACGACCTCCAGGGTGAAAGGCATGACACTTAGCCACTGCACCAAAGCGACTGTTAATTATGTTATAAAAAATAATCAAATAGTTTATACTGAAATAAAACAATCACTACGATTCTTAAGTTCAGTCTGCTTTGAAATAGACAAAAACGAATCAAACGTCAGAATGAAATGTCAAAAAAGTTTTTGTGATAAATCTTCAATTCAAAGTTTAATCTTAAGTTTAAGGGGAGTAGCATGCTATAATTTAAATTTTTAGGTATATAATATGAAATAAGTGCATATTATTGCCTATTTAGCATATATTTTTAGCAAATACGTGTTTCTGTACATTTATTTTAATTCATAGTTAATATTTTTCACTTCAAAATGGCCAAGAAGCAGTGATTTTTGAAAATATGAGTTGCGGTAAGATTCTATAGTTGGTCAAATTATAATAAATGCAAGTAAGTAAATTTATAATTCTGATTATTAGAGAAATAAAATGTTGAAGAGATAATTCAAACATATTTAGAAACATGTTTGGTTGGCAATTTTATTCTTTTATTTTTGATGGCACAATCCATTGTATTTTAGCATATAACTAATTGTCATCACTTTTAAAACTGCCGTTGTGACACTGCATCAGATTAATACTGCAAAATTCAGAATCTAGCCTGATTATTTAATTCAAAAACAATAATGAATCAAATGTCAAATCATTAAAAATGTTGTGTAAAAAGGATTTGTAATACATATTATTTGAATAATCGATTCAAATAATAAACAGCAATCGTAAGTAAATTTATAATCCTGTTTTTTATATACAATAATAGAAACTGTCTAAATGATACAACACATATGCACCATACAAGGTTAAAATCAAAGTTAAACAAAATTTTGTTTAAATTTATCGGATGTTACACAGTGCATGATAAGCGATCGATTAGTTAATCTCAGCATAGTGATCTAAGAACAAAATAGCGTTCAAAGAAATAACTCGATTTTTTCTTTATTATTATTTGCGATGTGGAAATTTGTATTACTATTATAGTCAAACGATACAAAATGAAGAAAAACCGTGTTATTATTATTAAATTACATGAAAATTCGTCATCAGTCAAAACTGACCTATGTTCTGTATATCATATGGGCACATGGTGCCCACGGATGACCCTAGTAGTTATCATATTAACTATGCCTGAAAAAAAATTGAAAATGAAACAAAATATAAATAATGTACATGTCATTTTGCACTGTTTACCACAAATAGATCGACTGAGAAGGGGAATTTTTAAGAATCAACATCTATGTTTCATATTGAAGAAACAATATATGATAACATAATAAAATAATAAGCTAATTGGTACAATTTCAGGGTATTACTGTGCAGTATTGATATATTTTGACAGTTTGTTTGGATTATATATTGCTAATGAAAAGTTTTGTGTTGGTCACAACCGTTTTTTTTTAATAATAAATTTTATTCAACCAAACGTATCGGTATTATCTCTTATGCCATCTTCATGAGTTTGAAATAAAATACTTCTGAAGATGGCGTATGTGATGCTGAGACGTTGGCTTGAATAAAATTTATTATTAAAAGTCGACTGCTTTTCCCAAGTTTCACCATTTTTTTTCCTTCATCAAAAAATCCAATCAGGAATATACACCAGTCCAGTTTATTTATATAATTGTACAATTTTTACACATAGTATTGAGTTAAAAATATAGCAAATTTTTGCTGCTTTATCCATATTATGATTTATTTAGTTATGATATCAAATAAGAATGATGCCACTGTACATAAGCATACGTAGAATATACAGTTATGTTCCGTATGAACATAATGTAAATCAAATATCATATAATGCATAAATATAATTGACAAAATAAAGAGAACTCGAAATGCATTAAATACGTAAAAGTGCATCTTTTCTAACCTGAAAGTAAAACAAGCAATATTACTATATACCTATATTAATTATTAATAATATTTTATTTGAAGAATTCTTCTTTTAAAGGCCGGATCATGTAAGATGTAAACTTGAATTTTAACTTTCGGTTAGATTTTCCGTCTGATTTATGTAATGGATCTCTCAGTATCTCGAAATAATAGATTCATTATATTTTCATTACTACAATAATTTTTGCAACAGATAAAATGTGTAAATAATTCTGGAATAGAAACTCTACCCGGATGTATTATATATTATTCCCTTGACTTAAAATTATTTTTGGAATATTTTTTGAGCAACTTCTAAAGTTTAAAAATTACCTACTGTATATCTGTTCTATGAAATTATTAATTATTGTTCGTATTTTACATTTTGGTATATTCTAATTGTGAAGAAAGGTGATTCCGAAACGTCGAGTATACATCAAGATAAGATAAGAATATCAAATGTCTTTACCTCTTATATTTTTCTTTGTCGGTTGCTATACTATCTTTGTCCATTTTATCTTTTAGCACATATTTTTTAATTCCATACGCAGAATACGTAAAAAAATCATGAGCATCTAAACTATCAATGTCGAATTGAAAGATTTTTTGATCCTTCTCATTCAATGAAGTCCATAGTTCTCCTAAATTTGGATGTGGCATCTCCCAATCATTCAGTTGAAAATGTGACAATTGTATTAAATATTCGTAAACTTGTTTAGCGTAGGCGAAGTACCTGTAAATGTTAGTACCATAATGGATCAAAACCCTGATCTCCACGATGAAAAACGAGACTCTTAACATCTCCGCCATGGCGAGAATTAAATATATATCGTTATATATATATATATATATATATATATATATATATATATATATATATATATATATATATCGTTATATATATATTTTTTTTTTCAGTATAGACTGTTTCTTTATACATATATATATATATATATATATATATATATATATATATATATATATATATATATATATCGTTATATATATATATATATATATATATATATATATATATATATATATCGTTATATATATATATATATATATATATATATATATATAAATATATATATATATATATATATATATATATATATATATATATATATATATATATATATATATATATATATATATATATATATATGTATAAAGAAACAGTCTATACTGAAAAAAAAAAACGCTACACAACAGTAACTAATGTACGTCAGAATAATTATTAAATGCCAATATAATATAGCGTTAAAACAAGCATCAATATTTTTGTTTGGAACATTATATTATTTTAATTACTTCTATTCGTTACTTACTTTGTTTTTTTGCCTCGAAAACTATTAAGGGTATCTGCTAGCAACGCTGGCATAAAATTTAATAAAACGAATAAAGGAAAAAAGAAAAAGAAATGTTTAGTGGTTAAAACAGCAACTGCATAGACAGCTTGGCGAAATGGAAATTGTGTTATATTTTGTTTGCCAACTTGATAAATTTCGCCGATACTCAATGCTTGTTCATTATTTAACGTTAAATTGTAGATCATTTTGGACGTGGATGCCTCTTGTTTACTGAAACAAAGCAAATATACACAGTATTACTTTCTGATACGTTATGTATAAAATAAAATATTGCGATCACAAAAAGGAAGTGAAGACCAGTCCAAATATTTTCCGATAAATTGATTTTCAACATAGTCATTTTTTGATGGATGATGTGCTTACAATTCTGTAGAAACTTTTTCAGCAGCAACTATACAAGCATTGACAGTATAATCAACAGGTATAGAATTTTGTTTAATTCTTCGGTCACACCAAAGCACTTTGATAACCCCCAGCCCCATTAGTACCGCATGTCTGATCGCATTGAATTGATTGTTTGTGTATCCCGGCAAAGGTTCATTGTACGCTGTCAATACTAATACCAAAATATACAAAACATATACTATTTAGAAAGAAAATTTAAGAAATGAATTTTCAATTAATAGATTCTTTTTATATTTTTTATTAATAATTAAAGTAGCACTTACTATTCGACGGTCTGACTATTGCAACAGGTAAAACATTTATTTTTCGACGAATTAGTTCTTCTGATATAGCTTTCGTGAATGTATAATTATTGGGCCACGTATATTCATGACTTTTCAACAAACTTAAACAAATATATAACATGAAGATGCTTAAATGTGTTAATTAATCAAATTAATACATTAAACATTATACATCTGCAGCGATATACTAGCTTTATATTAGCGATTTTACTAATGATTTGTGCATAGATACCTGGGATTAATTTCTTTTAAAGTTTCGTCGCTAGAGTCGTCCACAAGACTAATAATTGTCTCGGGTGACAACGGAGGATCGTAGAACTGTTCCTCTATTACCGAACGGGAACAATTTGAATACGCAGTTGATAAGTGTATCACACTTTTCAAATGTTTCATTTCCTCACATAACAGCAGCACTTCACGGACACCTCGGACATTAAGGGTTACTGCAGTTCGTAAGGGCGCATGAAATTGTATAGTTGCAGCACAATGAAACACTATATCGACCTAAGTCAAAGAACTAAGTGTCAACTAACATTAATCATTTATATTAGAATCATATCCAAAATTAAAAAATATTAAATTATTTGTATGAAAGTGGCGATTTAATTTTGATACTAGTTATCTTGTTATACTTACATTATTATCTGATTACAATGAATCTTACCTGATTTATTAATAATTCATGATCTGCCTTGTCCAATGCTAGGCCATCATATTGAATATTACCTTGAATGGCATGGCATTTCTTTGTTATATCGGGACGTTTTGATCGAATGTTTTCGTAGATCTAAATTAAATGCTTATCTTTATATTTGATATATTTATTGTTCAGGTAAATATTTCTTCTAAATTTGTAATAACAATTGAGTGGCGTGATGTTTTTTAGTATTTCAAAATTAATGCAAAGACAAAGTAGCTTTTAAGAAGTTACTAGGCCTAATTAATTCTATAATATTTTCTCAAAATTTGAAAAGAATCGGAGCATTAATCCAAAAGCAACTTAAAACTTTATACGCGATTATCTCGAAACTGTGTTTTTTTCAAAAATACCTTTGCCATACATTTCCCCAAAAACAATTTCACCAATCGACTTCAAATATTACATACTAATTTTTATCACAACAAGCAGGGACTGAATGAAGGATTTTGCATTATTGTTAAAACTTTTTATTTAATTGCAAGAAATAGAAATTTCTTTATCGAGAAAAAAATTCATATTTCGTAAAATTGTTGTAATTCATTAAAAAATCAAAATTTTATCAAACTCTTCGTACTGATGTAAACTAACAAGATCTACATGGATTTTGATATCTGATAAGCGTAGCTGGAGATATCGTGTACACCACCAGGGGATAAAACAGAAGACGTTCTAAGAGACGATTGATATACCCGCGATTTTGAAACATTTTTACATAAAAAATGTGGACATACATGGCAATATGTAATACTAAAAATGTTTTATTATTTTCAATAAATAACATGCAAAAATAAATCTTTCAGTTAGCCAATTAGGCGTATCCTCTAAAATATATGAAGAAATCACCCATTGAATTATTTTTTAATATCATAAGACGCCACAAAAATATATTTTTAATGAATAAATGGTTCTATTAACACACGCTTTAAAGTCACATACATATCAGAATAATATACATTAAACAGTCACACACATAACTTACTATATCATTAAGTAATATTTCTAATCTTTGTTGGGGAGTAAAACCATTCCTCTCTCGAATTAATAGATAAATATTAGCAATATTTGGACACGATCTGAGTAATTTTTCAATAAGAACACTGCCGACGTACCCTGTACCGCCAGTTATAAAAATGTTGCAATTTGCATAGAAATTTTGCACAACAGTCATGTTACCGACCGATTAGTCAAATTACTGTATTGTTAGATTTGAACTAGTTATCAATACCTATTCGCACTTTTATTTGGTATGTTCTGTTCTATTACCTTGAATTATTAAATACTCTGATAATAAATACAGTTCTCATGATTTTTCATTGTTTTGTAGAATTGTATATTTTGACATTGTCTTTAATCATAATATCGAATAAATTTATTATAGAATTTGATTTATATTTTAATATTCCGAATATAACAATAGCGGCCTAATACTTGAAAATAATTTGAGGTTCTTTCAATTTATAATATGTGAGAAAATGATGACAAAGAGTTACATTTTTGATTAATGGTTTATAATTGATCATGATGGGATATCTCCCTGAAGTTATTACATCAGCATATTGTTATATGTACTTATTTAAGGGGGTGTTACCATCTAGACGGCCAATTTTAGGCTGTTTTTTTTTGCAGGTATTACAAGACATACAACTTTCTGGTTTTTTGCATATTGTTTATTGATGTTTGGACAATGAAAAATCATTTTTGTTTGTGAACAAATAATTGTCTTTATTTATTTATTAGGCGGTCAACATGGCCGTGTCAGGATGATTTGTCTCGCTGGCCGACCAAAATTTTTTGCAACTGCTAATCTGAAAATGACAATGTTATTCAATGAACTATCTGCATAAGATTCTTCGGCTTTTGGACCTCTTTCATGAAAAAATGTCGATAATTAACAAAATGGCGGCCATACGAAAAAAGTGGTCGATTTTTACCATGTTTATTTCAGTTTTAGGGCGCTTGAAAAAATATTAAATATAAATATATTTAAATGACCGTGATCCAAAAGCCGAAGAAAACAATTTAGAACTTTTTTCCGAAAGCTCAAGTCGATAACTGTTATAGTTGCTGAAAAAAGTCATCGGCCAGCACAAAAAAAGTGGTTTCGAGAAAAACGCGTTTAAAGATTGGACATACGTTTTGATCATTTTTGGGGTTCTTACCATTTTCTTACCAGTCAGCTATACCAGCACCGTAGAGTAGAACTTTTTTTTTTTTTTTTGGCGCGTTAAACCTTTTGCTTCAAAAAAGTGAATACCGAATTTGCGGATAGAAAAACGGCTTGGGGGGATGAAAATATATTATACAGTACACAAAAACACAAAAAAAAAAAAACGATATTTTACAATCTCCAAACGATAACACCCCCTTAATGTAATCATTGACATTATCGAATTCGAGTTATTAGTAAACTTTTTTTTAAATTTATAATCAAATGTACTAAAATGTAATCGGCAGAGCGAGTTCATATCTTATGCATCCAATAACTCATGCAATTAGCGTCGTTTAAATGAAAACATCTCATTATCGTTTGGGTAAACAATGATTATGTGCGTCAAAGAGGAGTGAGCGCGAGAAGAGAAGTGGCTTTAATTACTGGAGCGAATAACAAACAGATAGCATCTGCGAATAATGAAATAATCAGCGCCACACTATGAATGAGTTCAAATCTTTGGCTTTTAAGGAAAATTATTTGGACAGGGAGGTGGAATACCACTTGATTATAATTAGAAACAATTTCACAGGGCGTTAACGATGACTCGCAGAGGTTTATCAGGCGTGTGGCAAAGTCATGAATTCATTGTAGGGTGTAATGTAAACGACAATTCTGATTAAACGTTAAACCTGTTAAAACTTGCTAAACGCTCACGGCGCTTTTCCGCTGAGCCAAACAGGCCGTACGCCGGGATGTATGCGTTCAGATGCAGCTTCCCGGTGCCGAGGTTTCATCTCCAGATTCAGGGAGCATCAGTTCTGCTTATTATATTCGTTGACAGCCGTCTCGGACTAAATTTCAAGGCATATGCGTAATCTACATATATGTTTAATGAAAAATATGTTAGCGAATACATTCCTACCCAAAATATAAACAACCTGATAAGTAATCTTACTAATTCATAACTTATAGGTATTTCGTTATTACTTAAATCTATAAAATCTAATTTAAAGAAGCATACTTACACACAGATCATGCAATTTATTAAACTACATGCGAATCCATAGCATGGCATAAAAAAGATATTTATAATTTTCCGTAGCAGTTTTCTCGAAACTTTTCAAACAAAAGTTGTGGGAAATATTAATAACTTACATTATGATCATAACTATTTTTGCCATAAGTGCAGACGTTCTAGTGATATTTGAGATAGAACAAAAATTGTATATAGTTAGCATGTACTTCCGGTTTGATTATTCTTTTCAAAAATAGGAGGTGCCATATACAAGTCTTAAAGGGTAACACCACTTTCACCCACCGAATTATATTACTTTTTCGAGAATATTTATTAAACACAAATCTAAGTACACTATTTTATTATTTGTACATTAAAGTAGAAAATAGTTTTTCTTTTTTCGATGTATTAAGAAATGGCGTCTTGACAGCTGTTAATCGGGAGCGCTGAGAAAATAGATGGTTAAGCGGTGGGCACGATAAATCAATTTACATGTAATCTAGAACAGTGAAACAAAATAAAATGGTTTTCTTAGTCCAAAAGTAATCGAAATATGTAGCCGTTTCAAAAAATAAGCATGTTTAATAAAATGCCATTGATTCAAAGTAAAACATTAATTTTTAGCCAATAATTTTGTTACTTAAAGTTTCACAATAAATCGAGATATCAATATTTTCAAATAATCCTACGTATTTCGATACAAAAATATATGACGATATATACAAAGGAAATCAAGGAGTTTAATTGAAAATTGGCCAATCTAGACTGCCCACCGACGTCGCAATTGCGGTTTCGAGAAAATTGCTCGAATACACATCTACAGCGTTTATACTTAAGCCTCGGTTATAGCAGTTAGGACTCTTCCTTCAAATAATTTCAACAGTAAACAGCATACACGTCATCTATTGGCAGGTTGTATGGGTAATTACTCATAAGGTAAATGATTTTAGGCAGGTAGTAGGTTCGAAACTCCGTTATTGTTGAAATCGCCGTGCGGGAACGTATTAGCTCTACTTCAGTAGCTCTAAGCTCGAAAATTGTCCTTCCACTTTCGATATCGTTTTGAAACCAATGGAATATAAATATATATATATATATATATATATATATATATATATATATATATATATATATATAAATATATATATATATATATATATATATATATATATATATATATATATATATATATATATATATATATATATATATATATAAAGTGTATATATATAAAGTGTACGTTGAGATAGAAAAAAAAAAATAGAATTTTTGAAGAGGCCAAAGTGGTGTTACCCCTTAAATTTGAAATTTCACAATTTTTCGTTCGACAGTTTTGGCTCTAGAGCATCATTATCAGTATTTGGGCGAAAACTTCGTTGAAATTTGGTTGCTCCAAACTATAGATTTCCGAAATATTTGTTATTCTGTTTGAGACATAAATCAGTAGTAACTTCTATGCAAGTTTCGAATTTCCACTTGGAACGGTCAGTTAGTAACTGCCTAAGCCAAAAGTTACACAAGTGCGACTGTCAGACAGTACAGAGCGCTCGATATATCATCAGGTTCTGTCACAGTGTCTATACATCGTAGATATTAGTTAACACACTGACATATTATCGCCACCATATTACTATATGATTGTATTTTTAGCTAGAGATTTCGGCTGTCTACATTTTCTATACTTACTTATACTTCGTAAAGGAAAGCAAAAGTAATAATAAATAAAAGTCAGCACACACTCGCGATACCTGTGTTATACATGAATGTCTGTAGTCAAACGAGAAGTAATGGTGGTTCGTGTGTCCGTGTCTAATTAAATGATAAAGATTTAAATGGTTTGATGTAAAGATCACCGGATACGGATATACGGTGGGTAAGAAAGTGATGGCGCGTTATTTAGGATTTATTTGCGTGACTATTGTGTCTGCCTTATTGTCTCTCGTGTGAAATATCATTCATGGCGCTGCTACATAAATAACAACTACTTGGAAGTAATTAATTAAAATGCAACGACTTTCTACGAACTTTATTTATATTATTTGTATAGTGCAACTATTCTCAGACGACATTCTAGTTATTAAGTGTTACAAAATTAACATAACATTAATAATATTGTTGACCTGAACATATACATATGCTTCTTTTACTATATCGATTGTTACTTATTTATGGAAATGGTTCACGTTAAACAATTATTATGTGCACTTTTCTTTATGATATATTACAATGAACTATATATCTACAATATGTTAATTTTGAGAATTTTCGAAGTAACAAGCTTAGGTACAACGCACTTATGCGTTGAGCTCGCCGTTTGGATAGAATCAGCGAAAAACAAGTAGCGAGCATAACAATAGTGATTTTAATGCCATCTATTGCTGCCTAGATTAGTTAGTCTAGCCAAGCAAGGAATTGGTTTCGATTTTAAAAGTAATAGATAGCCGGCCGCCGTGGCCGAGAGGCGTAGAGCTACCATCCGACTCAAGCTTGAACTGGTGATGGCGATTCGGGTTCGAATCCCTGGTCCGATGATAAGGCATGGATGTTTGTAGAAATGTTCTCACTTTCATACCTTCACCCCGGGGGCACACAGTAGCATATGACCATAATAGTCGGTCCGCTCTGTCTTCATCCCCCTTCCAAAAAAAAAAAAAGTAATAGATGGATTTCTTTACCTATAGGAAAGTAAAAAGAAGTTTGATCGCTAAATTCTAATATTAATTACAAAGCGACACCGCATCCAATGTGCATGTCAAGTTTTAAGTGACCTGAAACTACATTGAGCGAATTGCGAGCTTGTTTGTTCAAAACTATCACGTAAACTTTCCGTTCCCCAGTTTATGCAAACCAAGTTATTTCAATTTATATATAATCATGAGTTACAAGTTAGAAGCAGCGTTTAAAATTGATTAATTTTGCTTTACATAAATTACGTTAAATAAAATTTTACTGTGTACTAAATTTTATGTAAAACGGATAATATATTTTGAAGATATAATATTTATAACTATCTATTTTATTCTAGATAACATTTTACTAAAATTCATATATGTAATTGTGCCATATTTGCGCAAATATGAACCGTTATACAAATTACGTCCAACAACTATTTGTATATGGCCATATATTGGGTTTTAGCTAGTCGTACAGCATGTACAATGGGGTGATCGGTCGTGTGTCTAGATCTTAGAGTTAAAACTGTCGAAGACGAATTGTTTAGCATTCAGAAACACACAGATAGACAAACAAACAGATACAAAGGCGTCATTCCAAAATTAATCACATTCGATTCAGGGAAGGTTAAAACGTGCGTATACGTTGAAATCTTGAGTTCGAAATCTTTCATGATTGCAAGACTTACATATTACTTCGTAAAATAATGTCCCAATAATATATATATACATATATATATATATATATATATATATATATATATATATATATATATATATATATATATATATATATATATATATATATATTGATAGATTATGAAGGTGTAAGATAATTGAATGAAGACTCCTCCAGTGTTTTCTTATTCTAATAACTGGGTTAATTCAATGTATATGGCATATAGTATCGTTTGAAATGCTCGCAAATCGATTATTATAATAGTAAGTGGCGTAAGTGCTTGGTTGCGTTTCCTTGCAGCCATGATTCAATCATCAATCAAGTAATCAGGAACATAATAGCATTATGTTCGATTTACTTGGGTTGAAACGTAACATAATGGCACCCAGGAGAACTAATCACCAGGGTAGCTGGAACGTTTATATAAAATATACTACTCCATTCTACCTCCTAACAAAGACTGTCTAATATACTTCCAAATAACCTAATAATGGACCGCATTGTTGAATAAATATATAATTATACATATTGTTCATGCTCCATTAATGTTGTATACAATGTGATGTGTGTATTATTTTATTATTATTATACGATGAAGAGATTTGATATATTTGGATTTAGTCTAACAATAGAGCCGTATCACACAGAAGTTGGTTAGCTACAACGCAGTTAAGCGTCCAACTCGCCTTATGAGTAATATATGCGATGCGAGCAGCGGAATTTTATTATTATGGCCTATTGGTTACAAACATAAAAGTCTTGCAATTTTTCGTAGATTATTTTGATGAAAAGGAAATTTAGTGCATATTTTGAAATTCTAAAATATAATATTTAATAATTTTTAATTGCCGTTGGGTTAACAAAATGAAAAAATCTTATAGAAACCAAATAATTAAAAGTAAAATTTTTGGGTGTTTTAATTATTCTTTACGGGTTCCAAATTTTGGGACCCGGTAACTCGGGAAGAATACAGGTGATTGGATTTTAACTGCGAAGGATTCAAATGGGATACCAAATAATATGAGTACCAAATTTGGTGTGAATCGCTTCGGTACTTTCAGAGGAGTAAACGGCGCAAATTTGGTATTACGAGCGAGCGACGACTAACTTCCAAGTTTATAAGTTATATATACTTTTGGGATTCAGGGCGACGAGACAAACACTTTTTGTTCTTATTTTGGAAATTTTTTGATCTGACAGTGCTACAGACACACAACCGATTGCTTTAGCTTCTTCGATACTTCGTACGACAAGCTAAAAATATCTTATAAATTCGTAACCCTGTTGCCATCGCACTTCATAGTTTGAATACCACTGAACTTCAGGATATATACATATTCACACAATTATAAGCCACAGTGAATCTCTTTAATTGTATTACGAATTAACGTAAGTTGAAGCCATTGTTGACATTGGTCCGGCATTGGGAAACTATTGAAACCGGAAAGACAAATATTTGATAAGCACTGATTGTGAAAACGAGAATTTCGTGTTCGGTTGGGTCATTGTTCGCAGTCCGAGAGTGTGGCGCTGAGCACGCGTCGCAACCCCAAATCTATATTGAATTGGTCAGGTCGCGGTCGGCCCTCCGGCCTGACCCTTCCTCTCCCCCTACTAAGTAATGGAACTAAATGTTCCATGATGCTTCTGATTATAAGTTATTGCGCAAATATTACTCAACATTTTACGATCGCCCTCTATACAGCCAAACAAACTTGCTTAATAAGTCCCTGCTAATTTGTTGTTCTGCACAGTGTTAGGTACTAATACTTGTGCAAGATTGTTATTAAAACATATACGATATTCATGTGCGACTTAGCATTGTATTGTGAAAATGTTCTGTAGACATATTCGTTAACCCTTAGTTAGGCGCGCCCAAATCGACTTACACAGTAAGGTGATTTTGATCCCAATTCCCATTTTCTATTTTGAAAATTGTACGCTCTTTATTGTAGTGCCTGAAATATGTTCTTTGGACCTTTGATAACACTTCTTTAAAATATAGTAAGTTGATATAGATTAATTTGGACTTTATTGAGAAATAAAAGTAACTCTACATATTTTAACAAACAAAATCAAAACGAAACACTTATGATAGTAAACTATAAGAAGAAGAAAAAAATCCCTACAATCAACACACAAGAACATGAGTGGAGTTCGCAAATCTGTTTTGCACAATTTTTTTATTTTTTCCTGAAAATGAAAGAAAATACCATATCTTGTCGAAGTCACACAACTGGTCGCGACTAATATTTTTTAGAAAAAACTAATAATCGCTGACTATTTTTGGTCGAGGTAATTCACAACTGTTAAAGTTCTATAAGATTGACAGACTTATAATGGGTTGCATACACAAGATACAGTGATATGAAAAATGCTTGGGATCGTGGGCCTAACTAAGGGTAAATCAACATTTAGCATCGTGATAACTAGCTCCAGGACAAAGTAATCGGTGTAATGCGAAGATTGCAAAACATTTATCTTCGATGGTGCAAGGACACAGAAAAACCGCTGACTCGGAGTACACTTGGTGCACATTGCGAAATTAATTAGTAGTGTGCAGGGGTGGCGATGTTGTGCTGCGTAATAAAGACGACGCACCCTTGTCTCAGTTAGGAAAACATCACCAAACAAATTTAACATCGTTGGTTATGAGGGTTGCTTGTATAAGCTATGCGGTGCTTGTTTATAATTTTATAGACAGCCAAAATGATATTTATTCATAGAGAAATGTCAAGGTGTTTTCGGTAGCTATAAAATGAATAACTGTTTTTACATTCAAGGACGAATTGTAAATTATCCAACTCGAGATATAAAAGGAAATACACTTTTTTAGCATTCCTGAATTGAATTTCACTATTTTCGAGATGACGTCTATGTTTGTGAATACTCTAGATCGAACCAAAACTGTTGAAGGCAAATTTATAATACTTAAGACATAGCCCGCGTGTGCCTTTTCTTTTTCTGAAAATAATATTTTATCCGTAATGACTAGCTACTTTTTGCATATTACAAAAATGCTTACTTATAAATGTTGACGATTTGTAATTTATAGCCACTTTTGTGCTAGCACCAGTGCTTTCAGCTCACCCCACCGTTGAGCCCAATCACATGATATACTATAATGAAACCGATAGCAATTGTTAGAGTACAGAATTTATTGTTGCAATCATCCAACAATCAAGCAACAATATTTTAAATTTCAGTATACCATAATTATTAGTAATTTTCTTATTCAGAATCTCTAAACCCGTTATAAATATAAATTTATATAATAAGAAAGGAAAATAATTATTTTAACTTTCATTAATTTTTTATAGCTCCTGGGTTCACAATTTGAAAAAAAACTTTATCTTTATAAACTATCTTAGAATAATTAGTAGAAATTTCTAAAGAAATTAAATATTGCCTTAGGGCAGTATTTATGAGGGCTCCAAAGTTTGGGGCCCTATAACTCCGGACCTGTACAGACGATTGGATGTAAAATGCGAGCGAGATGTCACGGGCACGGAAGTTAAATGTGTATCAAATTTCATTAAAATCGGCTCGGTACCTTCAGAGGAGATAGGTCAACAAATTTGGTCTTACGGACGAGCGAGCGACATAATCCAATGATATAAGTTTTATACATTTTTGTAATCAGGGAGACGAGACAATCACTCATTCTTAATACAATTTTTTGGTCAAACACTAAAGCTGTCTTGTCTTATGACGAGCTAAAATGTATTATTTAGTTGTCTTGTAAAGCAGAAGCCTAGAACCATAAATATAATATCTACAATATGGCATATCTTTTATAGAGAAATGTTATCATTGTAGCCGTTAATTGGTATAATCCAAAAAAATATCTATATACCAATTTGCAGCTATTACAGTAATAAAATTTCATTGTAAAAAGAATATGCCATATTGTAGTTAGAAATTGTATAGTTCTAGGTTTCTGCTTTACAAGAATATTTATATAAATCTTAATCAGCCTGAAATAAATATAATATATTATGGGTTGCTAGACAGAGAACGAGCGAGCACCTTAAATGCAATTCCGAGCGAGGCTGTTATTTGATTTTTGAAAACACTGCTAATATAGATCGTATTAGCAGTAAAAAGCGCAGGCAGATTTCGTCATTGTGAGCGTGCGCGAGCTATTTGATCATTTCAGTGGAACATCGCATGAGCGCTCGTCACGCCTTTATCTGTTTCACTTTCGCCTGACTATAAACAGGGCTGGGAAAATAGGACGGAAACATGACTATGGTTGTCCCCACATGTTGTCCTTGTCCGTAAACGCCCATCGTCCTTTCAAAGCTCTTCCTGTCGGTGTGGCAGCCTCGCACACATATGTGATCGTTCGTTGTTGCCTAGTGCCGCAACAACATACAACTTATAATGGCTGCTTAGCGACTCTACTTGTAGCTAGACTGCATGATTGTACCCAACTTTTCTCGTTTTATATATGTACAACAATGGAAGACTTTTAGCCATAAATAACCAAACTTGCGCGTTTCATAAACCGGATAACTAGTTTGTTTAGAACTATTATATAATAAACGATGCGATTTGGCTGGTTTTATAAACTTTTACCTAGACCAAACTTATATTAATTTACGAAATTTTACGTGCACACACTACCAACCGTGTTTTATATACCAAATGAGTTTTAGAACTAATACTATATTGCATATATGCTTTTATTTAAAAGTTTGATTTATTTTATTACGTGGGAACCTATGAATATTGAAATACGAGTAATATTTGGATATTGAAAAATAAATGCCTTAAATTGTTGTTATGTTGTGCAACATAAATATTACTTTCTTGAACGATACCTAAAATAAAGTAAATTGTTTGACGACAGTTTCCAAGTCAAGATCATGTAATTATACAATTTGAGCTTTCCTGGGTTTACATTCAACTATTTTCGATGTGTGTGTGTGTGTGTCTGTTTGTAAGCACAATACAGATAAAAATAACAAGAGCTATTAGTTCCTATAGTTATTTTGTATTAATATAATGTTTTCTTCTGAGTTATATGCAAATTTTAAATTACGATCAGGCAAAAACCATAAATGATGTGCTTTTTACCAGGATAACAAGGTTACACTGTGTAACCTTGATATCCTTGTAAAGAGCACATCATTTATGGTTTTTGCCTTAGCCAGAGATACTACGGTATACTCCCATTGCTACTGATGATGACAACTTAGTTGTCGAAATACGTATTTAGCTCAATTAAAATACTTTGTGGTTAAGGAATTTTTATTATTATTTTAAATATTCACTTATAAAATAACACCGATATTTAATGGGGGTCTTTCAAC
This sequence comes from Leistus spinibarbis, assembly GCA_933228885.1. NCBI lineage: Eukaryota > Metazoa > Arthropoda > Insecta > Coleoptera > Carabidae > Leistus > Leistus spinibarbis. The sequence goes on from OW121800.1 coordinate 1,036,293, forward strand.
AATAATAAAAAATCTAGATAATAATGAAAACATGACGTTAACATTTTAGCACTATCTTTCAAGATGCCGTTAAAATACACAATATTAACGTGACAGTTGACGTAACTTGTTAAAATTGTAGCGCTTTGTGCGTTACCGAAAACGAAAACACGTTAAAATTATTCGTTAATATTTTTACGTTGACCTTCACCTTAGCGGCTAAGCTGAAAATTATAGGATACATCTGAATATCAGTTAAATGTAGCAAATACTACATAAATAGTAATACGATCTTGAATCGTACACATTGATGTTGTGGTCCTCAGTATCAAATCCATTTGAATGTTTTTATTTTGTCTGATTCGTTCGTAAGTAATGGCCTGTAATAATGATTATCGATTTAGATATTCGCCAGTGGTACAGTGGGCATTAGTTAACCGACACAAATGTAGGATCGCGCGAGCTGTGCGCTGTCTGAGTATCCATCTAAGTTCACGTGTTGCATATAAAGTAGCGAGGACTATATATCCTTCGTTACAAGCTGCAACAAATTTCACGTAATACAGTTTAAAATGCAATCAGTCTAAATTGAATCCAGGTACGCGGACAATCGCAGACCACACTTCCTCCATTTCCACTGATACTTCATTTACATTCTCTCATTTCTCAATTACAAAGGGATTCTCAGTTTCTCTTCATTGCTATCGAACATTGCAACTAAACTGAACATTCTTATCTTTCTGGAATTCATCTTGATATTTTGATATATCCAGGAACTGTAAGAGTTTCGGATGTGTAAGGGTTATTAAAATTACTAATATTATCGACAGTATGTTTACAGAATTTGGCAAAAAAGTTATTATATTTTCGGTAACAGGAAGACTTAAAATAAATTTCAGTGCATATATTTTTTCTAATAATTAAAATTAGGTAAATGAAAGTTTTAAAGTCGGATTGTGTCTGGTTAGATTGCTTCGAATTTCGATTGCTCTTATTTAAATAAGTAAACTTAAATTCTAAGATATTCCACTTTGACATGCATGGTGATAATTACAAAGAAGAAGATCTGAAGGTACACGAGGGCATCACGTTACCCGTGATCTCAAAAGGATATTTTCTACATTAGCGGTTTAACGGGTAAATCTCTTCGGTAAAGTTTCAGCCTTAGAAGTTGTGCATTACAAAAGCGGTGGAAATTTCGATCATGGAAACTTTTGAATACCATAAACTTTACAAACAGGTGTTATACTTTTACGCTTGTTTTTATAACATTTGTTTACTTTGGTGTCAAGCAGAATTCGCAAATTAAAATCCACTGAGGTTTCATATTTGTTCGGGGTAAACTTTCGTATATGCCGTTTTCACCACGTTCTATTATATACATCAGGCTTATTCCTTATTATTTCTCTTGTTAGTTATTAATATTTGCGTGATTTAACATATAAAATCAAACTCAATATTAGCGTACTTCTAAATAAAAATATCTGGAATGGCCTGCACTCAACTTTCTTTTACGTAATTTTAAATAGATAGATATTAATATACATATATATATCCCAAACAGTGATAAGATAAGTGATAACAAAATCTTTTGCTGACCAATATAAAATGAATATTCAAATTAAATTACTATTTACTGGATAATTATACCAATTTATAATGGATCTGTATTTGAAGTACTTATCGTATTCACTCTTAAATTGTCAAACTCCACAGTAAAACTCTGAAATTGTTATTTAATTATGTTAGCAAATATATAATATAAATTGATTCTATAATAATTTACCTTATACAATGTATTCTAATAATAAATCAATATTTAAAATATTAATTCAAACAGATAATTGTCAATGTAATGCTTTTTACTTTTTGTTTTCAATAAACAAAAAACAAATGATGTAACTCATGGTTGATCCGATTTAAAAATAATAAAATTTGTCACAAGTGTAGGTATCTCTATGGCAACGTAAATATGATATTTAAGTTATCTCATAACTGGTAAAAATTATTAAGAAACTTTTCAACCAAAAGTTGTGCGAAATATTAATATCTTTCATTATGAACTTTACTATTTTTGCCATAAGTGCAGCCGTTTAAGTGTTACTGGAGATAGAACAAAAAATGCATAGAGTAAACATGCACTACCGGTTTGAATAATCTTTTCAAAATAGGAGGTGCACATCTAGGGCATATACAAGTCTTAAGTTTGAAGTTTCATAATTTTAGGTTCGACAGTTTTGGCCCTAGAGCGTTCACAGACACACAGACAGACAGACGTCATTCCGAAAATAGTCACATTCGATTCAGAAAAGGTCAAAACGTGTATGAAAGTAAAAATTAATATAATATACAAACATTTGCAATGCAATACTAATGTGTAAAATTGAAACATGAATACCATAGGGACCCGTACTATTTTGTTAAAACTTTCCCGCATTAATAAGTAATACCAAGTTTTAGTTAAATTGGAAAAATAAACAAACCAAACGGAATCGAATTGTTGGTTTTGTTTTGCCACACGGAAACAATCGCGGTAAAAGTTCTTACATTTTTAACGAAGAACAAAAGTGAATTCGACACAATATCGGTAGGAGGATGAAGACACAAATGTTTAGAACATGTAACATTTGTACTCTCAGATGACTCTATGGTGATAATAACATTCGAAACACTTATATTTGGAGGCAGCACAGAAATGAATTTCGAGATAATATTTCATAATAAAATAAGCTGCTCTGGGGAATACTAGCTATACCTGCACCAACAAACAAATCGTAATAAAGTTAGCGGGCGAACTCTCAAAAATACGTTTGCGTGTCTCCCATGAGTGCTTTGCTTTTGGTTCGACGCGCTTACGAACTGCGCGTGTTTGCACTGGGGCAATTTAGTTATAGTTATAATTGAGTCACACCTTTACGCCTTGATTATCGGCACTAAAGTTAAATCACTGTTATTTATTTCTTGCTTTTTTCAAAATTAAATTCATGTTTTTTGTTCAAGAATAATATATTTTGATTTAAATGAATATTGCAATTTTATTTTAATTATTACTGACCAAATTGTATAATGTAAGAAGTTAATCCTTTTTCTTTTCATAAAAATAGCTGGAGTTGCTCTAATTCGACTTTCTTGACCTTGCAGTATCTATATTTATTGCTATAATTTATTTTGTTTCAAATCCACAATAACTAGAAACAATATCAATTTACACCGTAAATAGGAAAACGTACATATATTATAACCATTATCAAATGTGATTTTTCATTAAATGGTAGGTTTTTCGAAAAAAAAAACAAGCTTGGTACAACGCACCTATGCAACCAGCTCGCCTTATAAATAATTTATGCGATACGAGCAGCGGACTTTTCTAATGAACGAATAATTGTGTTGAATTATTATGGCCATTTGGTTAACAAATTTCGAATAAATGGAAAAGGAAGTCATACAAATTTGTGTAGATTATTTTAATATAATAAAATAATAAAGAAATTTTGGTGCACATTTAGAAATTGAAATTATAATTATCAATAATTAAATATGGCCTTTGAGTTACCAATACGCAACAATCATGTAAATATAAAATATCTTAGAATTCCTTGTAGAATTTTTGAGTGTTTAATTATTTTTGTTAGGGCAGTATTAAGGAGGGCTCCAAATTTTGGGGAGAATTTTGAGAATGCTACAGACACACGACCGAATGCTTTAACATCTTCGGTACTCACTCGTACGGCGAGCAAAATATTCGAACAAAATATTCTAGAAATATTAATATCTTCAATTCTTATATTTATTAATACTTGTCGTTTCCGAGTTATTTAAGAATTAGCATGTATAAACTGATACTTCCGGTTGAAATATAGTTTTCTAAAATAGGAGGTTCACACCAATCTTAAGTTTTATGTTTCATACTTTTCATCTAATTTGGGTAGAATAAAGACAGATTGTAGTACATTACATAAGCATTATTTTTAAGCGAAATGACTTATTATGATATAATTTATGAACCCCATTAGGGTTCTTGAACAGTGTTCTGTCAAATATTGTTAGAGACATAAACTAGACAGGATTCAGGCTAATCGTGCGGCCTGTCTATTTTATGGTCAACCAAACCTACCAAAATTGAATAAGAATCGTAAAAGCAGCGAAATCCGTGTGTTGTACAGACGCACCATAAACGGGTGTAGTAAAAAGCGTGAAGAGTGCCATGTACACACGCAAACGGATGAAAATAAAGTAGTTAGCTTAAGCTGTTTTCGCGTGCGGCACGATAAGGACTTAATCTCCGTCTATGAAATGTTAATCTTGCGATGAGAAGAAAGTGTTTCATGTATAAACACAGCAGCAACAGCAACCCCTTCGTCGCTCGTTTGGCTCTTCCAAAGTTTCCTGCGTACGTTGTACACGTATATGCGTTTGCGTGAGACTTCTGCACGCTACGTATCGACCACTTTGCCCAGGTGCGCCTGCTATACCAGAAGCTTTCAAACAATGGCACATTTCCAACCAGCTCAAAGTGGCCTGTCTTAACAGGGGCTTCACGGAGAATATTAAATAAATTGCCCATCTTAAATGACATCCTCTTTATATTTACAAATTACAACCCTTATCAATTTTTTTTCTTTCTTTTTACTTTTTTGTAATCATGAACTCGAAATTACAACGGATGTACACATTTTGATCATCCCTGAATCGGATGTGACTATTTTCAGAATGACATCTGTCTGTCTGTCTGTGTATAGTCTATAATGAAAGATACTAAGAAGGTTTGTAAGGTAACGACTTAATTTTTATATTCCCTATTTTTATCAACGATTTAAGTTTAATTAGAATGCAGAGGAAATGACGTATATTTATGTATGATGAGAACAATAAGTTGTTAATTGATAAACTTTGAAACCAAATGCATATTTCAATATAAATGCAACAACATAGACGTGTATGAATGTATTATTTTACTACAACAATAGTTTAATGAAACAAAAATCGTAATTTTTGTTTGTTCATGGGTTTATATTTGAAAGTCAGGTTTCCTATGTAAATGATACTATTTAAAGTTTTTTAAATTGAAACATTTCAAAACAAATTTTGATATTTGATATTTCAAATTTGCACTAATTTGTTTATTGTAATTGTGGTACAAAAAATCTGCAATGTCAATTGGAATTAATGGTTATAAATTTTATTTTATATTTCATCTCTGAATTTAACACATAGACAAGCTTTTCATAAAAGCATTATTTCTTATGCGTTATATAAAAGATAATTGATACTGTGCTCACAAGAAAAATGACCTTGACATTTTAGTGGATTTATGGCATTTGGGTAAGAATATGAAAAAATCTTGTAGATATAAAATATCTTTGAATTATTAGAAACATATTTGGGTGTTATAATTATTTTTATAAGGGCAGTATCAAGGAGGGCTCCAAATTTTGCGGCCCTATTTCTCGGGAAGTTTATGGACGATTGGATTTATGCTGCAAGGGGATTCAAATAGGATGCTAGATAATATGTGTAGCAAATTTGAATGAATCGCTTTGGTACCTTCATAGGATTAGAGGGCACAAATTTAGTATTACGAGCAAGCGACGACAAACATCCAATTATATATATATATATATATATATATATATATATATATAAATATATATATATATATATATATATATATATATATATATATATATATATATATTTGGATTCAGGGCGACGAGACAAACACTTTTTGTTAATAAAAACTTGTTGAACCGAAAATGCTACAGATACACGACCGAATGCTATAGCTTCTTCGGTACATTGTACGGTAAAAACAATCTTTATACAAAAATTGCGTCGTAAATAATTTCTTTTGTTCTAACAATATTGAATATAAGGCGAGTTAATGGTATTGATGTCTATATTTATGCTTGTTATATTAGAGGTAATAAAAATATTTAAGAGCAATTTAGTGTAGGTTAATATTTAAATCCAGCGAGCTTACGTAAGGAAACGCGGAGAAGCGATTACGTGTTTGTTGCCCCGACGTCAGACAGCGCTGCATTAACATGAAGAATGTGTTTAATTACCTTTCGGAACATGAAGGTCTACCGACCGACGTCATCTGCACTGTGCTTTATATGAATATTCGCTTTATTTACTATGCATACATATTAATTCATGTATAGTAAGCGTGTTATATACCTTTTCCTCACTCTCCCAGTCGTATGTTTAAATAAATGTGTAGTTAATTAATCAAATTAATTCATTTACACTACGCTAATTTCTCCCATGTGAGCTAGCTAATATATTCTACTAGTTGCCTCATTCCTACAATTTTAAAGGTGGCGTGCTGTATCGTGCCACTACCTGAATTTGTGGTGTCTCGTGCCGCGTCTCTCCAAATATTTACCTGATGTCAAGGTCCGTTTCGTGCTGTAGTATTTACATTGGAGTGCACCACACCTTGCTTGTCTGTTAACGGCCGATTCCTCAATACATATAATATTGTCGATTTATTAAATTTCATGCGATTGTTTCTAATATAATTTACAATCTATTTTAACCGTAGGTGTATGTACTATTCCATCATTATTGTTAATAGTATAGCATCATTATACATTTGTGCATATGGCAGCCGAAAACATACTTTGAATCTAAAAAATAAGACCAAATTTGTGCCCTCTAGTCCTCTGCAGGTACCGGAGCGATTTACACCAAATTTGCTACACATATTATTTGGCATCCCATTTCGCAGTTTAAATGTAATCGGAGTTCTAGGGCCTAAAACATGGAGCTCCTCTTAATGTTGCCCTTAGAAAAATAATTAATACACTCCAAATATCAACACAATAATCTTAGTTATTTTACGTCTACAAGATTTCTTCATATTGGTACCTAGAAGAATTATTAAAAATCATAATTTTGAATTTTTAAATTTATACAAAATTATTCTTTTGGTATATCAAAGAAAACTATAAAAATGGCGACTTTTTACATCTATAACATTTTTTCAGATCTTAGGCGCAAAAACCATAAAATGTACTTATCATTAATATAATAACCCAGAAATGTTTGTATGTGAGTGTGTATGTGAGTGTGTATGTGTAGAACGCCTTTTTTGTAAAAATGCAGATTGGCATAGACTGCACCATGGCGACTGTTAATATTGTTATAAAAAATAATCAAATAGTTTATACTGAAATAAAACAATCACTACGATTCTGAAGTTCAGTCTGCTTTGAAATAGACAAAAACGAATCAAACGTCAGAATGAAATGTCAAAATTGGTATTTGTGTGATAAATCTTCAATTCAAAGTTTAATCTTAAGTTTAAGGGGAGTAGCATGCTATAATTTCAATTTTTAAGTATATAATATGAAATAAGTGCATATTATTGCCTAATTAGCATGTATTTTTAGCAAATACGTGTTTCTGTACATTTATTTTAATTCATAGTTAATATTTTTCACTTCAAAATGGCCAAGAAGCAGTGATTTTTGAAAATATGAGTTGCGGTAAGATTTTATAGTTCGTCAAATTATAATAACTGCAAGTAAGTAAATTTATAATTCTGATTATTAGAGAAATAAAATGTTGAAGAGATAATTCAAACATATTTAGAAACATGTTTGGTTGGCAAGTTTATTCTTTTATTTTTGATGGCACAATCCATTGTATTTTAGCATATAACTAATTATCATTACTTTTAAAACTGCCGTTGTGACACTGCATCAGTATAATACTGCAAAATTCAGAATCTAGCCTGATTATTTAATTCAAAAACAATAATGAATCAAATGTCAAATCATTAAAAATGTTGTGTAAAAAGGATTTGTAATACATATTATTTGAATAATCGATTCAAATAAGAAACAGCAATCGTAAGTAAATTTATAATCCTGTTTTTTATATACAATCATAGAAACTGTCTAAATGATACAACACATATGCACCATACAAGGTTAAAATCAAAGTTAAACAAAATTTAGTTTAAATTTATCGGATGTTACACAGTGCATGATAAGCGATCGATTAGTTAATCTCAGCATAGTGATCTAAGAACAAAATAGCGTTCAAAGAAAGAACTCGATTTTTTCTTTATTATTATTTGCGATGTGGAAATTTGTATTACTATTATAGTCAAACGATACAAAATGAAGAAAAACCGTGTTATTATTATTAAATTACATGAAAATTCGCCATCAGTCAAAACTGACCTATGTTCTGTATACCATATGGGCACATGGTGCCCACGGGTGACCCTAGTAGTATAATAATAATATAAAGCGTATAGATTTAATTAGATAAGAACACATGCTGCGGCTCTAAGAAACGGGTTTCCCTTAATCCGAGAGTAATAAAAGTAGAATGGCATATACTTGACTTTCATATAATAAATTTCTTCTCTCATTCTTTTTCTTTTCTCTCTCTCTCTCTCTTTCTATATTTATATATATATATATATATATACGCATCAGTAGGTGCTGGATCGATCTTAATAAAATTTGGTATACATATAAATGAATGCCCAAAAAATGTTCGCATCATTTTAAATCCAATAATATTTTACTTCTGAAGCTACAAGGCCCTAAGATACGGAACATCCTTTAATTCGGCACTAAGAATAAAGCTAAACTGGCTTTTACTATGTACATAAAATTGCATTTATTTTGTTTAAAATGCACGATTGCTATGAAACAATAGGAATATGTATAATAACCAGATAATCGCAAATATAAAATGCTCGAAATTTCAATATCTTTAAATTTTATAAGAATCTCGTGACTATTCTAAATACGATAAGAATAGCAGGTTTTGTTTCTGGGCATATATACAAGTCTTATGTTTAGGGATTCATAATTTTTCACACACACACGGACAGATAGAATCAGATTCGATTCAAAGTTGAACAAAACGTGCATTTCCGTTAGAATCTCGATTTTGATAATTGTCATGATTCATGCTTGCTATCATATATATTTTATTATTAGAAGATAAAAGAAATTAATATATCAAAAGTTCAATAAGAAATATGGAGATACAGTATAAGATCTCCGCTAAAATGTGTTCATCAACATGCTATTGTTATCCTTTTCAGAAATCGGTAGTTATACAAATATTGTCTTAAAACATTTCTGAAATGACTATACGGGATGGAAAGATTCCAGCCTCATCATAATTATTCATGTTGAGTGGTACTACTACAGCTAATATGTTGGTAGTAAGATGCAGGTTTCTTGATTATTAAATCACTACCGTAGACGTGAACACGTCGTCACGTGCTCGGAGCGTGTGCTGTAATTTGATATTGTGTATCAAATGAAGCTACGTCAGCTGATTCGATTAACAAGCCCATCGGCACGGAATTTCTCATGGATAAGTGTTTTGGGGGTGGAGCAAGGGCTAACTAAACACTAATAAGGTCAAGTTATACCGTTCTCCTTGTGTCTTGATTTACAGTGATTCATTGGTAAATCATCACTTGATTCTAAATTTAGATTGGCTATAATTTTTTCTGCGTACGTCGTCGTAACGAAAACATATGATCCCTTCATCAAGGCATATACAGAACATATTAAGAGGAATCGCTATCCAGCTCGCTTTTGCTAGCAGCATAATTCAGTAGCACGAATATAACAATTCATAATATACATAAATTACAGATATTGAAATGCTTGCATATTAGACTGTACCGCAGTGTTTACAAATGTTACCGCTAGAGACAGTAGATACATTCGAAACAGTTTGCTGGAAAATGCCCTGACAATATTTCGAAATATTCATAATATACTTCTTATAAAAAACAAAAATTTTTGGAAAATGTTTCATTTATTTATACATGTAAAATACATTGATTTGGCAATATTTCGGCTGTACACTTGTGCAATAGATCATACTTAAGCGACATATATTTTTTTGGAATGTTTTTTTTTATGTAAGAGCGGAACGATGATTCCTCTTAAAACAAATAATTGTTATAAAAATGGCCGGTGCCCTATACCTACCTTTGTGTACTCTAACCAAAGAAAATGTGTTTATATATTTTTAATTAAAATTGTGATTGAACTAATATTCCAATAAAATATTATGTATATAATGGTTTCAATATATAAATTTACTAATTTCAAAAGTAGTTTCTCGGTAAAAGTTTTCTTTTTCAAGTAAAAATATCAGATCTTTAAATTTGGTAATCCCTTTGTGATGATAAACAAGTACCAGGAGTAATATTTACATTTTGTTTTCAAAAATAAATTTTCTTCCGGAATGCATACATATTTTTTATTATATTCCATTATTTGATCTTCCACAGTTTCTTTTTATTTGCCTAAATAACTCGTTCCTTCTCTCTTTCTCTCTCTCTCTTTATCATATTCTCCCACACATAGGCAATGTAAAGAAAATGTCAAAATAAATTCAAGTCGAGTAAAAACATTTATTACTTTCTTTTACGAAGTAAACATGAAAATTTCAACGGATATACACTTTTTGACCTTTTCTAAATCTAATGTGACTATTTTCGGAAGCACTTCAGTCTGTCTGTGAACGCTTTAGAACCAAAACTGTCAAATTTTTATTGTTAGATTTGTATATAGTCTAGATGTGCACCTTCTATTTTGGAAAAGAATATTCAAACCGGAAGTGCATGTTTACTCTATGGGATGCAATATTTGTTCTATCTCCAATATCACTAGGACGGCTGCACTTATGGCAAAATTAGTTATGTTTATAATGAAAGATAATAATATTTCGCACAACTTTTGTTTGAAAAGTTCCTTTAAAAAAATGCACCAGTTACGAGCGCTACTGCTACGTACATATGTTCTGTGCCTGATACAGGGATACAAAATAGAATCAATTAAATAAATGACATTTCAGAGCATTCCTGTGAAGTTTATATATATATATATATATATATAAATATATATATATATATATATATATATATATATATATATATATATATATCTATATCTAGTGAAAACTACGTAAAAGATAGTCGAGTGCAGGCCACTCCAAATATGTAAAATTGCACCAATTGTTAACAGTTTTAATCTATAACAGCAAAATATTAACAACTTAACGACATTCCCTTCGTAAATTATTATTATTGAGGGGAATTATATTACATCCAGTAGTAATAACATACGAAAATGAATATGAATATACTGTTTATTATTTATATGAAAAAGTTACGGCAGATAATACGAAAGCATTTTCTGGCGCATAAATCCAATATAAACTTTAGCACTGAAATTCCTGTTTTAACTCATCAATTCACACAAACAAAGACGAATACCTGTGTACATAAAATGATACAAAACATACATTTCGATTGTCAACGCAGAGAGGAGAATTTGATAAGGAAACACAGAAATTAAAAATTTACATTTGGGCCTGGATAAATAATATCTAGCAATGGTTTATTAATTATGTAATGATTCGATCCAGATGCCAATAGCGCCCTTAGTTTAACTACGAATATCTGATTCGAAACGATGCGGTAATTCTAGTGAATAATGGACATAAAAACTTTTTCCAAGTGACATATAATGTTGTTTCCGTGTAGTGTTCACATGGTCGGTATGGTCGCAGTAGCGCAAGGACACGCTTGGCGTCCTTTGCTCTGATTACCCGGGGTGGCTTTTCAGCAAAGAAGCACCAGCACGAGCAATGTCCGATTGCATGGCAGTTGTGCCCGTGTCCGCAATGCGGCGCGCCACTCGCCATTATACCGTTATCTCACTCCCACGCACGCATTTCCTGCTACGACCCATCTCTTTTCATCGCATTGTCGTATAATCTACGTTATATGGCGTTGGGTACACAGCACGACTCTATAGAACATACCGCCTCACTCACTGACTAGTCACAAGCACGGAGGAAACTAGCAACAAGACTTGTCTTAGATGGACATACTGTGACGTCACACTAAGCCCCAAGCCTTCATGTCTTTAGAAAATGAAATGTTTATAGAGAACCGATTGCGTTTACCAATTCCATTATGCAATATTCATATTTACGTTCTTGGAATTTATATATTTCCCGAAAATCACAAAATATAATTCATTTCGAATTGAAGATTAAATCATCATATTTTCACATATTTCAAATTTAAATCAAAGTTTTGAAAAATTAGATTTACTTTTATATAAATTAACTCTCATAAATTCAACTACCCATATTTATAGTAAAACAATACTAAAAAATATTAATATATTAATACAAGCATAGACGTATGCACCAACGGCTTTTAGGTCAGATTAGGCGAGATTATAATCGATAAACAATTACTTAAATTACTATTAGCTTGCCGTACGAAATATCCTATTTGAATCCACTCGCAGTTTAAATCCAAACGCCTGTATACTTCTCGAGTTATAGGCCTCCCCTTAATATTACTCTAATAAAAATAATTAAAACACCCAAAAATTCTACTATTAATTCTAAGATATATTATGTCTACACGTTTTCGTCATATTGTTCACTCAAAGGTCATAAAAGATAATAAATATTACAATTTTGAATTTTTCATATGCACTTAAATTATTTTTAGCTCGTCGTACAGTAAGTACAAAAGAGCTATAGTGATTGGTCGTGTGTCTGTAACATGCTCGGATCGAAAAAAAATATTAACAAAAAGTTCTTGTATTTTCGCCCTGAATCCAAAAATATATATAACTCATATACTTGGATGTATGTATCTCGCTCGCTCGCTCGGTCGGTCCGTCGTAAGACCTGAGTTTGTGACCGCAACTCGTATGCATATAATTTCCATGCCCGTGATGTTCCCGTCGCATTTTAAATCCAATCGTCAGTAAAGGGCCGGCGTTATAGGCCCCCAAAATTTGGAACCCTCCTAAATACTGCCCTTAGCATTTAAAATTTTTAGAATTTTTTACTCAACATTCTAAGATATTTTATGTGATTAAAGTTTTTTCGAATTGTGAGCCCATAGGCTTAAAAAAAATAATATAAATTTATTTTGAAGTATATCAGACATTGATCGCCATCTGTTAGTGAAATAAAGAAGTTATGTCTATTGTGACAGTAATTTGTTTGGTTATAATTTCCATTTGCTTCTGTGTATTAATTAATAAAATTAGGAAATGTTCATCAAATGTGTGCAATTTAAAATGTGGGGTTTTTGGAAATAAAAACTGTTATGGTACAGGAATAAATAAATGTCGGGATCATAATTGGTTATATTGGTTCAATGGGCGCTGTGAGTATAATGTCGATGATTTAGAATTATATACGTAAACTTAGAAATTTATTAATTTCATATTAAATGCCGATGAAATATCATAAAAACAATAAATTTTGTACTATAATAATTGCTATCGCTTTTAGTTTTGTATTTATTGATGTGACCGCGCTCGCCGGAACGGCGAGCTGGTAGCACTGGCGCTAGCGCCAATGCTTGTTTATTAAAATAATTGCAAGACTTTTTATATCTACAACATATTTTCAAATTGTTAACCAAAAGGTCAATATAATTAATGACCGCTGCTTGCATCTCATATATTACTTATAAGGCGAGCTTGACGCATAGCTTGTTTTAAATTAATTATTATGCTGGCCCTCACAATCTGAAGAATATAATTATTTTTATAAGAATCTAATAATTTTATATAAAATTATTATTTGTATATTTTTGAAAAAATGTAAGGGTCGTATTAGTGCAAATATAATGTTCAAGGCTCTATATTTTCAACACACATCACACATAGACATTCATCACATCATCTGAAATTATCCGAAGAAGACAATATACATACGACTTTTTCTCATAAAACCAAAAATTGAACAAAAAATCACATTAATTAACAAAGTCAGTCAAAAATTACTTTAAACATTATTATATTATATTGAATAAATTAGCTGCAGTTTGAACAAAAGTGTTTAGGTTGAGAAAATCCTTTGGAAATCTGTCAGTCGTAGCAGAATATTGCTCGTGCGATCTTAAATCTATTGCGGATATCCGACATCGTGGTTAATACCGAAATTTCCGGCGTCTGATTGCAAGACTGTGTTGTTCGTGTAGATGTCTACACAACTGCCAAACGCATGTCATGTTTCGGGATATTGAAGATTTTAGAAATTAATTATTAGGAACATCGGCAAACTTCCGTATATTTACGAACGCGAACCGTGAAATCCTATAAAACTAATTTAAGTTCTAATTGAACGTAAATGTTGATAGTTATTTAATCTTATCAATTTCTGATACCATTCAAAGTTTATACACTAAATGACAAAGTCTACACTAAGAAATATATTTAGATATTACACCAATTATGTTACATAAATTTGGGCATGTGAATTTTATATCCGCCAAAGAGCTTATCTGTAACAGATTCGAAACCAATATCGAATCCCACTGACCAATTTTGAAGTCCGTCACAATCAAAAACTCGGTCGGCTCTCGACGACACGACGCGACGCCCGCCGTCGCTCCGGATACAGGGCATTACCGATAGATTGAGACAACAATCTGATTGAAGTGAGTGAAACCGAAGACGGCTGAACGAACGTGCGTACCATCAAAAGCTCATAATGGATCCCTTACATAATGGAACGATTTTTCCTGAATCGAATAACAATCGACATAAATATGGACTTCGACATAATAAAACGACCGTGACCGTTTTTTTTTTTTTCTCCGCGTTCTCTTACGTTTAAGATATCCACTCGATTAATGCCACTTCCTGTCTTAATGACCGAGATATTGAATACGGAAGTGTACATTTAATATTATCTGTTAACGTGGATCCTATTAAGAGTTGTGCGTTTATCACACACAAATTAGTATAATTTAAACGTTTAACAGAATAAGGTAAATATAGAAATAGCCACAGTTGCTTTATGCAAAATTATTTGTTTTAGTTAATAATATTTTATATATGCTTTCTGAAGGCTAATTTTTTCATTTGGAGACTCGAGACACGAGACTTGAACCTTGAAACGCGAGATTCTCGAGAACTTAAATCTCTTCTTGTGTCAGTCCCACTGCAATATTCTCGTCTCGAATTTTTGAGAACAATTATTAAATTATTTCATACATTTTACAGGCAGTATTAAATATGTTTAAAGAGAACTTTTATAAAAAATAAATAATAATTGAGATAATGAACAAGATTTGGTACGTGTAAAACGCACCAATGCACAGTGGAGTATTTGTATGAAAAACCCGGTCAAAAGTCGAAATCACAAATCTAGTCGAAATATATACCAATCGGCATTTTCTTTAAGAAGAATGACTGGCCCGTCAAACTGTTACCATATAAGGGCGCCAAATGTTTATTTACATACGTAAATTAAATCAGAACCCAGTCATTGTAAGTAGCGAATGCGCTGAGTAACGACTAGGCTATAATACAGTACGCATTTATTTTTTAATTTGTGTTTGTTAGTCTTTGAATTTTTGAAAACCTAAAACAATTTTGATATGGTAGGAGAAGGTATGTACTTTACTTTGAATCAATATTTAATTTGCAATTAAAATAATAAGTTTACGAATAATATTTGCAAGTCCTATAAATGTGTGATATTTTTTGCATCAAACTTTCGTGTCTTTGAGTACCTGTCGTGTCTTGTCGCGTTATTTCTTTTGTACACGCATAATATTCGGACTATTCTTTAATCAATTTCGAAGAAAAATCTTCCGCACTCTTCCGCTATTTTCTATACCATTAGTTTAAATATTAAGAGTAAAAGAGTATATATTGTACAGTCATTTGATCGTTTCACTTCAGACTTAATTTTTTTTTTGATAATTGGATTAAAAATGGGACAAATATGAAATATTTAAAAATAAGTAGTTTGTTTTCTTGTTGGGGGTGGGTGAGTTACACCCCAACTCAGAGGTTCAAAAAAGAAAGAAAGAAAGTGACTATGGGAACGTGTCGATCGTCGAATTCTACTCCTAAAAACCCCTATAACGTTAATTTTGCTTTAATACCCTCCTAGTTACAGGGGGTTGAAAACGTTGATTTTCAAGCAAAAACACTGATTAGCAAATTACTCAAAGAGGATCACATTTTCGAAAATGTTTGCCATGACATAAAAGTTAGCTTATGAAATTACAAAAATAATTCATGAAATAAAAATTTGTTTAGGCTCATCGTTGCTGAGATACAATTAATGTTAGGTGCAACAGAACAAAACCCTGAAAAGATCACGCTCTTCAAATAGTCGTAACTCTAGTTTAAAAAATACTTTTCAATATGTGCCATGAACCAAAATAAAACTATATATAGTAGCTTATTATCATATAATATTGTTTCTTATTTAATAATATTTGAATAAAATCTAGAAAATAATTTTGACCGGTTATTTCATACAAATACTCCACTGTGCAATGTGTAGAGCTCGCCTTTAGGTAAGATATGCGTTGCGAGCAGTGGTTTATAATTATTATGGTCTTTTGGTTAATAGTTTGAAGAAATTTTATATTTATATACAATTTTTTGTAGATTGTTATTGATTTAAAAAAAAAATATTTTAGCGCATGTTTTAAAATCCAAAATTATAATATTTAATCATTATTTTCGGGCTTTGGGTTAACGATATGTAAAAATCTTGCTGATATAAAATATCTTAGAATTTTTTGGTGTACTAATTGTTTTATAAGGGCAGTATTAAGGGGAGCTGGAAATTTTGGGGCCTTATAACTCGGGAAATATAGGGCGATTGGATGTAAACTGCGAGCGGATTCAAATGGGATGCCAAATAATATGTGTATCAAATTTGGAATGAATCGCTTTGGTACCTTCAGAGGTGTACGAGCGACCGAGCGAGCAACGACTAACATCCAACTATGTAAGTTATATATATTTTTGGATTCAAGGCGACGAGATAAACACTTTTTGTTAATGGAATTTTTAGTTCCGAGATTGCTACAGACACACAACCGAATGCTTTAGCTTCTTCGGTACTTCGTACGGCGAGCCAAAATATAACAGATCCAGTATTTAAAAGCCAACTGTCAACCAACAATTAAATATAATATTTTTGTTGTAGAATAACAAATGAAAATATATTTTATACATCTATCTACTTTATGTATTTGCGAAAAGTATCAAACAATAATTTGATTTATGAATTAAATATGAAATTAAAATTCCACAATAATTATACAATAATTACCAATTAATTAGATTGATTTATTGTTTTAATAATAATGCTATTTTATCCAAATTTGATACATAAATAATAACCTAACCTTCCTGCATAGACGAACACAAATAAAAATGTTTAAAGCAAAATATCAACAATTGTATTAAACAGGCACAAAAAATAAAATACTTTCAGTTCAACAGTTAGTGATAGTAAAAATGTATTCTTCCTAATTAATATGTTTAACATATTTTAATTTTCAGCATCTATTGATTATATGCCAATTGTATTGCGAGCTGGAAATATTAGTGTCTACATGAATGCAAATTTTAAATAACAATTGAAAATGTCGATTTGTGAGACTATTTTAGATCAAACAGCCCAGTGTTCAGTAGAAACAAACAAAATAATACCTATATCAACTTATAAAAGTATAATTGAAATTTTGGATATCATTTGACGTAATGATAATAAAATGTTGACCCAATTTTGGTTGCCAACAGAGAGAGAGAGAAAACAGTTTATATTTACGGGGAACATATATTGTTGTCAAGTTTTATAAAGAGAATTGATGTTGCATTCAACAGTAAATCGCCGCAAAAACATAAAATGTTGTTGATTTTCAACTGGTGACCATATTTAATGAACTCGTCATAAATTTGGCCCTAATTCACATCAACGAACCCTCCGAAAATCAACGTTTTGGTGCTGTTTAACATTAAATTTAGAAAATAATTATAAACCTCATTTACTGTGAAGTTTACAACGCTAGTGTAAAATTGGTAATGGAAACTACATTCTATATTCGCGCATGAACTATATAATAAGCGAATTAATTTGTGAAAGAGCGTGCTACTGTTTCGCTATAAAACGATCAGGTTATTATAAAATTCGCTTAAATTTCATAATTATAAATTATCGTAGTTATTAAATTTAATATGAAAATCAGTATGGTTGCATTGTCCAACTATATTTTAGTATCGGAATATTATACATACATATTTCAAATCAACCTTGAAAATCTCAAATGGAACACCCCATTTTTATTGTATTATCTTGTGTTTTGTATTTTTATTTCTTATAACTTGAGTTGAGCCTTACACTGCTATTGACATACTCCAAGTTGCTCCGCTTGGGGGGTTGCACGGTAGATTTTTACCCTTCCCTATGTATTTAATAACCCAAAACCCTCTCAAAGTGTGCGTGTTTAACATTTTTCCTATTAGGTTTTATTTTCGAAATATTTTTGTTTCACTCTGCATATTTATAATCCTTTGACCTTTTCGTTTGTAATTTCTATTGTTTCATTTTCCGCATTTCAAACGATGCTTCATTTGATATTTCGTACTAGTGTATAAAAAAGGTTGTTATTTTTGTTTATAAAAATACAAATAAATTTTACTTTAGTTGGCTGGATATTTTTATTGCATTTGTTCCTGAAAAGCAATACAAAAAATAAAATATTTTTAAAAAAGTTGATGATATTTTGTTATTCCATGCGAAACAAAATAATATATATACATATATATATATATATATATATATATATATATATATATATATATATATATATATATATATATATATATAATCAATATTCATGTGCATGTATTCACCATTTGCAAATGATATTTGTGTTATATGTTAGTCTATTATTTAGAAATATTAATTTAGTTGTGTGTATGATTTTTAATTTATTTTTTATTAGCATATGAAAATTTTAAAATCTAATAAACTATATATATTTTATGCTAAGATTAAAATTCATATATTAGCACTTCATAAAAGCAGAAATTTCCATAAGCGTATTCGTATAATATTCAGAAAGTACGGATATAATGTCGAAAATGCAATAATAATATTTTGCTATACGAGTCGAGGCGATGCAATGCAAGGCATCTAGTTTTATATGTTTTCTGTGCTAGGAAGAACGTCTTGACTCATTTGAAAATATTGCTACAATGTTACTTCAATAAAGATGCCCAAAGATAAAACATTTACATTACATTTGAGAATTTAGCTCTACTGTCAAAAATATTATAGGTTAAGTTTGGCTTAAGGTTTTTAATTAGAGTGGTGCAAATGATCATAAATGTATTATTTTATTATTTATAAGAAAAAAAATAGGAATCACGAATAGAAAACGATTGCTAAATTTTAAAGCTCAGTTTTGGGTAAAGTCGAATTGAGAGACTGCAGAGTCGGTATCAATTTTTCTAAATTGTGTACAAACTCAAACTAGAACAAGTGAGAAAAAATCTGGTGAATAAATGTGTGCGGTGGTGTTGGAAATCGGATGAAACAAACGAGCGTATCACCTCGAAGCGAACGAATAACGAACGGTCACAAACAGAATGCATCGGGACGGAGCAGTCTTCGGGGAGCAACAACTATCGAAGAGGTCGCTGGAACCAATTACCCAGTCCGCATCGCTCACGACAAACAACTACATAAATATTGGTCCGTTCGTTCCAAGTAAGAAGTTGCCGGACCCGCCATTCCTCCGGGCCGTGCCGTCACTAAGAACGGCACGAGTTATAACCGACCGATGCGCGACACTCTCGTGTATATAACCATCGCTTTTATTGGCCTTCACTGCACTTTCCACACATAAAACAACTGAATTTATCTCTTCAAACATTTCCCCGTAGACAGAAACTTACCATTTTTATCGGGCTTATTTACGGATGGATATTGATTGGTCACGTTTAGTCGACGAACGCAAATATACTTTAATGCAAAATAAAATTGATTATTAGTAAAATGCGATGAAAGTTAAAGCAATTGTCTTCTTTATAGTGTTACTGCCCCTTTGATGACGTAACCTGACGATTTTGTCTCGCATTTTACACAATACTGTTGGCAACACTTTTTCAATGTTCAATGTCAATGAATAAAAATTCAAGATTTGTCTTTTAATTTAAATGAATATAGATGATAACTTATTAGCTCGCCGTACGAAGTACCGAAGAAGCTAAAGCAATCAGTCGTGTGTCTGTAGCATTATCGGATAAAAAAATATCCTTTAAAAAAGTGTTTGTGTCGTCACTCTGAATCCAAAAATAAATATATAACTTATATAATTGGATGTTAGTCGTCGCTTGCTCGTAAAACCAAATTTGTGGCCTCTACCCCTTTGAAGGTACGGAAGCGTTTTGAACCAAATTTACTACACTAATTATTTGGTATCTCATTTGATTCCTCTCGCAGTTTATATCCAATCGCCCGTATACTTCCTCAGTTATAGAGCCCCAAAATTTAAAGCCCCCCTTAATACTGCCCTTATAAGACCAAATAATACACCCAAAAACTCTACTAAAAATTCTTAGATATTTTATATCTACAAGATTTTTTCATATTTTTAACCCAAAAGCCATAAAAAATTATTCAATATAATTTTGAATTTTAAAATATGTACTAAAAATATGTAAGAAAATATAAGACTTTTTATATTTATAGCATGTTTTCAAATTGTTAACCAAAGGGCCATAATAATTAAAAACCGCTGCTTGCATCGCCTATATTACTTTTACGAAGGTCTGGACGCATAGGTGCGTTGTACCTTGTTTTGATCTAGTAATCATAAACTCATGGTATTGTAGGTACAAATGAGCTTTAATGCTCGATCATGTGTTTGTAACTATTACAGTCAATAACAGATTTTTCGAAAAAACTTTTTTAAAGTTTGCTAAAACTATTATAATATTCACTTTTTCTCATGCCGTTTTCGAAATATTGAAAAATTAGCATGAGTATACCACTACATCTGGTTATGTTATTGTTTTCAAAAATAAGAGGTTTTCTTCCAAGCAATAAATTTGTCTTAAGTTTACAGTTACGAATATATTATTATATCATCCACGGTTTTTGTTGTAGTACGATCACATACATACAGATAGATACACAGAGACACACACAAATAGTTTTCGCGTTTTCCTGTTTCCAAATATGTTTATATTTTAAACAGATTAAATATTCGCCGTAACTAATAGGTTGAATTGCGCCATCAAACCCATTCCGAAGAGATTGTTAACAGTGTTCATATTTATTCAATAATTGGTACTTGAATTTAAACAAGACAACTGACTAGTATGATCTCTAATTTACTTTACGTGTTAGGAATTGTTTGTTTATATATGGTCCCTCTGTTACGTAGAACAAAGATGTCGATGGCAGTTAAGTATTTAGTGACATGGTAATGAAAATGCATATTCTCGCGAGAATTAGCATAAAGCAAGTAACCAGACTGGTTGCTAATAGTATCAGTTACGCACAGGTAAACCGCAGTTGGTAAACGGATCAAGTCACTATAACCAAACTTCATGCAAACAAGATACGATGCAATGTACATACATACGCAACCGTGGTCTACCTTACCATCATGTGCTCTGTTTATATACAACACTATGCAAATATACACTGATTAATTGAACTTCTTGAATATTCTGTTCAAACTATCCATCTTGCTCATTACTAACTAACCTTATTACAGTTTTTCAGTGTTTCGCTTATCACTTATCGTTTACACTATCTATGCAACAAATGTTGGCCTCTCGTCAAATGTGGGTTCAAAAATACCAATACTCCCACAGTAATACCCTAAAATTGTACAATTCAGCTTATTATAATTATCCTTATCAATATATTAAAATATTAGTTTTAATACGTACTATTTTTCATAATATATTTCTATATTTAACTGCAATAACAATTAGTCTATTTGAAACACATTCCTAGTCGATGTATTTGGGTTAACCGGTGTAAAATGACAAATATCAAATATAAAATTATTGTTATTTTGATTATGTAAATATATATATATATATATATATATATATATATCTATAGTAACATACATAAGATATTTTTATAGTTGTAATCAAACAATTACATTATTTTCTTTTACAGTTTTTATAAATCATCTTTAATCATCAGTGGTTAAAATAATGTATTTTATAAAAAAAAAAAAGAATGCATAGTCAATATGGCGAGCTAATGGCATTTGTGCCAGCACCTATGATTGTTTAGTTTTCAAGTCTGCAACTGAGAAAAGCCCGATTATATTTTTAAATTATCTATTATTGTCCATTATCAGCAATATTGAAATTTGGTCAGACCGAAATGTGCAAGGTTTATGTTAGAAGTTTGATAAATTTGCACTTCAGGATACCTGGACTTTAGAAGATTCCCTACCCAGCTCGCTTTTCCCTTTCCGCATAATTCAGTAGCATAAATATAAAAATTCATTAAACGCAGAAAAGCCAGATATTGAAATACTTGTGTTTCAGACTGTACCGCAGTGTTTAAAAATGTTACCGCTACATTCGAAACAGTTTCCTGGAAATTACTCTTTCAATTTTTCGAAATATGACAATATAATGTATTTTTAGTACATATTTATGTTAACTAATTGCAAGTTAGAAGCTGTAAATTGTGAATATCGTTCCTCAATTCATAATAAACCTCTTATGAAAATTATAAATATTTCTGGAAAATGTTTCATTTATTTTTATATATTTTGTAATATTTTGGCTGTACATTTGTGCAATAGATCATGCTTAAGAGACATATATTTTTTTGGAACGAATATATTTTAATTTAGGATCAGAAAAAGAAAAGGCGCGGAATGATGATTTTTGTTTTCACTCTACTGTGTAGGGATTCCTCTTAACAATTATAACTAGAATCGTAATGAGCAATGCACTGAGGAGAATGTATAGTAACGGATTATATAAATATATATGAGTTTAATTAAGGTTTAAATGTATATATTAGAAATAAGCACACATATAATAATCAGTAATATATCGTTTTTATTAGAGCATATATACAGTGCTACAGTTCTCCTTATGTGACATTAAAATTACTACTTCAAATCGATATTAGTTGCAAAATTGTCTTAAACATTCGCCTCTATTTGAAACTTAAAGTTTTTAAGAAAAATAATATTTAACTGTATGAAAAGAACATAGAAACATGAAATATATAAAAATAATCAAAGTTGTATTGTTACAGTTGAGCAAACAATTATAAGTTAATTTCTCAAAAATATAAGTAATACACAAATTTAATTTCAAATCTGCAATAGGAAAATATTTTGCATACATTTGGCATTATAGTACTTTAATTAATATGTATTTCTCCATCAAAGCAAAGTGACATTGTTTCTGAATTTTGCAATTGAATATGTAATATAAAATATTCTCTTGATATTCATTAAATAATGCAGTTGCCTACATAGCATTTGTGTTATGATAGTTTCCACTTTATAATTTTTATTTTATGTTAAACTTCTTTTATAATCGCATTGTTTGCGCTGGAATTAATTAAAATTCAAGTCAGCAAGCGTTATAAAGCAGTTTAACTACCGGGCAAGATCATTAAGTTTAAAATATGTAGTGAATCCACACCCACTACAAAAAGAAAAAGTTTAAAGAAAAAAGAAAGAAATGGTTAAAAGTCGTTTGGTCGCGTTGGTTTTAAGATGTCAACAGTATGTGTACAGTTCAGTAAATAAGCGCAGTAACAAGCAGAGCACTGGCAGTCATTGAGTAGAGTAGACGCGTTGTAGCGTGTATTTGTTGCGTGTTTTTGTGAATTTAACTCCATCATTTGATTACACCGGATCTAGTGTGCAGAAGAGGAGGTAGAAGAGAACGGCTAAGTTTTCGCGAGTTTCTCACCAACAGGCGGAGTTACGGCTTCTTCTTTATCCCCTTGACATACGACCTCCACTCGCGCGCTCTCTTCATGACTCTTTGCAAAAGTTCACGATTCGTTGGTGTTTTTCTCGGCACACAGGGATCACACTCCTTGAAATAATTGTGTAAACCCTTTGTTTATAAGGGAGCGCTATGCTGGAAACTGACTTGTTGACTCCGCACCAACCGCAGAAAGAATGAACCACCCGTGAGCAGAAATACAGATATGTTTTCCCAACAACATTATTTAATTAACAACCCTTGAAGATAAACAGAAAGAAAAGTTGTTCATGAGAAACTTAAATATAAATGATATGTTTCATTAAGAGATAATTACAGTTTTATTTTCGTTTCATGTTTTTAATTTGACGAAGTATATTCAGAGGATGAATACAGAGTAAATTAATTTTTTTGAAAGATATTTGTGGTGTATCGAGAAGTAATAGAAAGAAAATAACATAAGTGTTATTTGCGACAAATATATACATAAGTGATGAATGAATTGAATAAATATAAAAATAACAAGCTTAGACACAACGCACCTATGCATCCAGCTCGCTTTATAAGTAATATATGCGTCAAAGGAGTAGAGGGCATAAAATTGGTCTTACGGGCGAGCGACGACTAACATCCATATATATATAAGTTATATATACTTTTGGGATTTAGGGCAAGCACCTTTTGTTAAAGACATTTATTGATCCGAAAATGCTACAGACACAGCACCGATTGCTTCAGCTCTTCTGATATGATTTAATGCAGATAAATGAAGTATGTAAGGTTACGAATGTTTGAAAATAATCTTGTGTGTGAAATAGGCGTATTCAAAAATACTTTATTTCGTCGATGTGTGTTGTATATATTGTTCAGCCCTCCGAAATGTAGGTCATTGAATATTCATTTATGATATTCGTTTTATTAATAACAGTGTTGACACCGGACACGACAGAAATCAATTATAATGACTTGGGCCATGTTGAAACAGTATCGAATGATAGATGGATCGTATATTTTCATCGGAGTGACACAAAAATCATAAATTAGAGTGCGATATGCTTAAAAGCGTTCCAGATAAATGATTCCCCATCAAAAATAAAAACATATTTTTCGGTAAACGACAAAATTAATGCGAATTCCGATAGGTGGCCGGATTGACAAGATTTACATGATTGAAAATGAATTATTTTCGAATAGTTTTACGCCATTTTTTCTATTGTGTAAAACATACATTTCCATAAATATCACGGCCCCTCCGAAGCATTACTAACGATATTTCTAATGTACAGGATGTTACAATGAAAGTTTAATCTATTTACGCTCGGCGTACGATTTATTATTCGCATGACGGCTACATCTTTTAGAATAAGGAAACTCCAGACAAACTAAGGTACATGAATGATTCCTTTTGCAATCTGTTTCTACCAGAATTTAGTTAGCGTTACGTTCATCTTGGCGCTATACGTCATTCGTTTTAGTTTGGTGTGTTTAATCAAGAATTAAAGTTTCTTTCTCGTAATTTGGTATTGACAGATTAAGTTTTTTAGTTCATTTCAGACGGTCGATTAATTTTTAAACTTATCCCTCATTCATATTTAAAACTAACGAAATATTTTTTGTAATCTTTACTGCCCAAATTATGATTTCTCGTACATCTATTAAAACATTCTTTCATTTATAATTCAAGAATATTATTGTAATAATCAAACATAATCATCAATCCTATGAAAATATGCAAAAAATAAAAATCGGCTGTGGCCAACACAGAACTTTATTTTGTGTAGTAGTAATAGTTTATTTTGAAATTGTATAAATTAGCTTATCATTTAATTATGATAACAATTGTAATTAATGATCATATTAGAACGTGGTACGTTCTGCGATGTTTTTATCTGGGGAGCGGAAGGTATTGGTGCCAGTATCTAATATTGTTTTTCTTCACTTATATATTTTGTATCAATTTCTCAAAAATACATCCCAATTACTGGAAAATTGATTTTAAAATTAGTTAATTCAAATATTGTATTTAAGGGGAGTTTAACGCAACTCTGCCCAAAGAATTAATGTTTTCGAGAATTTGTTCTCGGATTGGGGAAATGATATCGACTGCGGGCTTTTATGTAAGTTATTTATTCATATTTCGACTTAATTTTTTGATTATATTGAACTGTTCATTGCCTAATATGCCGAGAAATGGTGCCTTACTGGCGTAAACTAGAAAAGATTAGTTAGAGCTTTGACTACGTTAGTGGCAATTGGTCGTTAATTGGCAAAATAGCGGCTGTTCGAAAAATTGTTATGTATTTACTTTGATTTTCTTGGCTTTGACAGGCTGCAAAACATTGATGAAAATGCGTGAAACTGGTCAAAGCTGCAATAAATTAAGTGTACTTTAATATATAACAAAGAAATCGAAAATCGGACGATAACTTTTTGAGTTATCTTTCCGGCCGATAAATAAAGGTGGTTTCGAGTGAAACACCTTTAAAGTTTTGAGTTCATATAATTAAAAAATTCAATAAAATTTAGTCGATATATGAATAAACAACCTGCAATGAACCCGGAATTGATATCAGATATCCAATCCGAGAAAAAAATTCACGAAGAAAATGTTATTTTCTAGGGCAGAGTAACGTAAACCTCCCCTTAAAGTTAAAAGCAAAATTTGAAACAATATACAATAATATATTATGACATTTAAGTCGGATATTATGTAAATATAGCACAAAATATTTATACATGTGTAGAACATTTGCAAAATACTATTTTAACTGCCTTCTGAAGACGTTCCACTGTGTTAGATAGTTTTTGGATTATTAATTATATATTTTGCTTTATTTGGAATTTCAGCTTGTATATATGTACATAAGTCAGCAAAATATTTATACAGAAAAATATAAATATAATGTATATATTTTCTTCTACTAGTTATTTATAAATACCAAAGATAATTACATCTAATGGCAAAATGTTTATCTACTTCGAAAAGTAGTACATGGATAGGTGTGGAATCACTTAGTAAAATAATTACGAAAGTCTAGCAAAATGTTTGCAACATGTCTGCTTTTAGTTGTAGCCCCCGTTTAGTGTATCATAACAACAGATAGAATAAATGGGTGGCTGTGGCTGGGCTGCAACGTGAGTAGTGAACGTGAGCGTGAGCGGCAGTGTATATGTTTTGAATGGACCAGTTGCCTCATCTGTCACTGTCAGCCTCCCATCGTCGCTTCCGAATCCCATTACGATTAATGGAGGCACGGAACCTGGCCACGGGCCCGGCCCAGGCCCAAGCCAAGGCACCAACCCACCAAATACCAAAGATGCCCGTGCGAGCATTATGAACAAAACCGAACGTATATCCTATATAATATTCCACTAGCTTTATGCGCACGTCACTTACCCTTTTCACAAACGCATTTGAATGCAAAATACATTCATCGTCATTCTTATAGGTTTGTATTGTTTGATTTAGAGAGTTGTTGTTTTCATCTATTTAACCTTTTTTGCTCGCCATACGAAGTACAGAAAAGCTAAAGCATTCGGTCGTATGTTTGTAACATTCTCGGATCAAAATATATCCTTAACAAAAAGTTCATATCTCGTCGCCCTGAATCTAAAAAATGATATATTTCATAAACTTGGATGTTGGTCGTCGCTAGCTCGTAAGATAAAAACTTGTACTCTCTAAACCCGATGGAAGCGACTGAAGCGATTTAGACCATACTTACTAGATATATTTTTTGGTATTCTATTAAATTTCATATATTAAATAGCTATTATACTTCCGGAGGTATAGAGCCCTAAAATGTTGTCCCCCTCTAAATGCTGCCTTTAGAAAAAACATAATAATTTTAAAAAATCTAAATTTTTTTAAATCTACAATATTTTCCTTTATATTTAAATTCCAAATGCTACAAATTATTAAGTATAATTACGATGAATTTAAGAATCTCAAATATATATTATTTTTTATTATATATCAAAAGAAATGTACAATAAATGTAACACTTATATTTAAGTTATACAGTATTATATGTAGTAAATCTTTAAATGCGTTTTTCTCGAAACTACTTTTTTCAAATTGGGCGTATAATTTTTTCTGGAATTACGCTTCTTTATTTTAAATGAAAGTAAATACTATTTGTTGGAGCTTATATCAAAAATATGAATATATTTTTATAAAAAAATTATTATTTATGAAAAAATAAATTCAAAAATACAACGTAATTATTCACACGGTCGCTATTTTGTCAAATATTAACCCTTTACATATCCAGACAATTTTATACACTTTTAGAATCTAACATTAAAATGGGATTAAGGTGACCCGTTGAAGAGATACGAGTTCACCCGTTTAGTGGTGACCTAGACATACTCTCCGCATTTTCTAGGAAAGCTTCGTATATTTTTGTACGAAAAAACATTTTTAATGTAGAAAATAGACGAGCAATAAAGTGGTCTAAATTCCAAATTGATACCTAAAACCTAATATGAAAAAAATATTCATAATAACATGCTTTATTTGGGTCAAGGATTGTATAATTTTTTATTTAAATTTCAATTGTAAGTAAGAACCATTGACCAAAGTATAAACATTTTTTCACGATTCCGCTTATGAATTATAAATTTAAAATATTGCGTTGGAATTATAATATAACAATGACATATTTCTACAAAATTATATTTTACACAATAATAATTCCAGTAAACGAACATTATAGAATGTAATATAACAAATTTAATCATGTTTTTCACTGTTAATACGCAGAAACACACTTTAGTCAAAAATACAAGTAAACTGCGGAAAAAGTCCCAGAGTGCTGAAATTTGGTACACACGTTCTATTTATGGTTCCAAATGAAATCTAAAAAGTCCCCAAAAATCCGAGCTTGGGAACCCATGGTAATCAACCATAAAGTTTGAAAAAACGCAATTTTGCAAATATCTCCTAAATTACAAGGTTTTTTACCAAATATGCAGTATAATAAATTAATGTTCGTTAAATTTACAACGAAAAATTTATTCTTTATTTTCTCCGTAAAATAAGCAGTTCACGTGCTACGTAAGGCGGAAGCTATGCGCGTCGAGCTCATTTTTGCGCGGCTTGTTTATTTAACAAGAACTGTGTTTATTAACTTTTTTGGAGATTCTTATGTTTGTTTAGTAAAAGACACATCAGTTAATAGAATTAGGGGGATATTTAATTTTTCCGTGCCCTTTTTACTTTCTTTTACAGAGTAATAAGTAAGTATAGATCACCAAAAAAATCGAACTCGAGTTTTCAACGGATATACACGTTTTGAGCTTCCCTGAACGAATGTGACTATTTTCGGAGTGACGTCTGTGTGTGTGTGTGTGTGTGTGTGTATGTGAACGCTCTAGAGCCGAAATTGTCCAACGTAAAATTATGAGACTTCAAACTTAAGACTTGTATATGGTCTAGTTGTGCACCTCCTATTTTTGAAAAGAATATTCAAACCGGTAGTGCATGTTTACTCTATGCATTTTTTGTTCTATCTCCAATATCACTAGAACGGCTGCACTTATGGCAAAAACAGTTATGTTTATAATGAAAGATATTAATATTTCGCACAACTTTTATTTGAAATATTTCTTCAATAAATGTACCAGTTACGAGAAAAGCGCTACCGAAAATTATGAGAATCTTGTTTACGTTGTCATGGATCCGAATGTAGCTTAATTAATCGGATCATCTGCGCCTGTCAATATTTCGACAAGAAAACAAAATGGTCTGAATTAGATAAATGACATTTCAGAATATTTCTCTAGAGAATTGGTTAGTTTTGATAGTTAGTACTTCATAACCATTACAAATT
Source organism: Leistus spinibarbis (assembly GCA_933228885.1). Lineage (NCBI taxonomy): Eukaryota > Metazoa > Arthropoda > Insecta > Coleoptera > Carabidae > Leistus > Leistus spinibarbis. The sequence goes on from OW121800.1 coordinate 1,065,904, forward strand.
GGTATTGGTATAATTTTCAACCCATTCCTTTATATAAGGTAAGCATGGTTTTCATATTGTTTCTGTTGGATTATTATTTCCTAATATTATATTTTTATAATCAATAAATATTGATGAAAACTACGTAAAAGAAAGTCCCGCGTTGGCCACAACCCATTTTTTTTTGTGCCTTCATCCATTGCATTAGTTGTTCTTGGGTCAAATAATAACGGACCTATTTCAGTAATTTTCCATTTGAAAACCATTTGTTTCGTTGTGAATTTTGAGCGAACCCTTGTATTAAAGTAATTTTTAATTTAAATAATTTGTGAGCGACATTTTCGACGGGGGCTTATTGTCCTGGGGAATTCGCGAGCCACGTATGAGGTTAACTGGACGCACATTAAATTGGTTGACAGTTCGCGTGGCCCGCACCTTATTCTAGCGTGTTGGATTTTAATTACTTCGTTAATTAGAGCGCGCCACGGCAGGCTCGGCCGACCGACGGGCGTCGCAAGTGTGACGGAGACAGTGTTGGCCGTAGACGCTGGTTGGAGTAACGCAGGCAGAGAAGTTGTCGCGCGAAAAGGTTTGCTCCACAGTTTGTATGTCGCGTATGAAAGTTGGACGGCAACTTCTGTACGTATGTCTGTATGTACGTGCAACTTTGACAAATGCTATGTGCTTGTGACTACTTGCATACACGTGTGTCTGTGTATGTTCGCGCATCAACTGTCTATGTATACTGTTTTACATATGCAGTTTACCATAGAAACTTCTGCGCTTAAGAAGCTACACCTGTATATATCTCGATCTATGTCTACCAACATCGTATATTTATTAATTTCTGACATATTACGCTTTATATAGAGGAAGGTATATTATGATGTTACATCAAAGTAAAATATAAAAGAAAAAATCAAAACCAGGAAAAGTGTGAAAGTGTCCCAAGGTACAAGATCATCGTGTACCTTGGAACACTGCTGTTTGTACCTCGGGACGAATAAAGTATACGAAAAAATAAAACCAAGAACTCAATGATCAAAAACATATATATTAACATAAACTTTTTTGTAAATGAATTATTAAGTAAATATTTAATGAAAATATAATTATTCAAAAAAATATTATCTCTTACTGTAGGATCTATATCGATATATAATTTGTTGCTTTTGTCGCGTAAATTATCATCTTACAAACGATAATAATTAAATTTATTTATAAAATAATTTGCCATATTGTAGATATAGTATAATTGTTTCTTGTTTACGGCATGGCTTACAAAATTATTTAAATATAGCTTTATATATCAGTAATTAATAGTTATTTACCGTTGCTAGACAGAGAACGAGACATACATAATTGTACCGTAATCTGCTATAGCCTGCAAAAGATTTTAATAGAACAATTGTTAAAGAAATTAATTTCAAAGCTAACAATTTCTTTTTGTGCATCTATTTTTGAGATACTGAATATATCTAAAACTCAAATTCTAAATATACACCCACACAGACCCCATATAAAAAATATCTGGAGTGGCCTACATTCGATTTTCTTTTACCTAATTTTCAATCTGAATACTCTGAAATGTGATTTATCTAATTGAGTCTATTTTGTTTTCCTATCAAAATATTGACAGGCACAGATGATCCGATTTATAACGATATATACGAATCTATGTCAACATAAACAAGATATTTATGATTTTTCGTAGCAGTTTTCTCGTAGCTTTTCAAACAAAAGTTGTGCAAAATATTAATATCTTTCATTACGAACATAACTATTTTTGCCATTAGTGCAGCCGTTCTAGTGATATTGGAGTTGGAACAAATGCATAGTCAACATGCATTTCCGGTTTAAATATTCTTTTCAAAAAAAGGAGGTGCACTTCTAGGCAATATACAAGTTTTAAGTTTCAAATTTCATCATTTTACGTTCGACAGTTTTGGCTCTAGAGCGTTCACAGACAGACAGACACACAGACGTCATTCCAAAAATAGTCATATACGATTCAGGGAAGGTCAAAATATTTATATTCTTTGAAATCTCGAATTCGTAATTTTTCATTATTACAAGATTTACTTAACACTTCGTAAAGGAATGTAAATATACAAATCATACAAAAGGAACCTGAAGAAGGGCTAAATCCATAAAATTGAGCAACCGATGATATTTATAAGATAGTAACAACTTAACTAGACATAGTTTTGTACACAATCATAAAATAAATCCAAGTGTTAGAAAATAGCATTTACTCTTACAGCTTTTACGTATTTTAGAAAGTAGGAGTGGCTAACAGTCGACTATCTATTTATTTATATATATATATATATATATATATATATATATATATATATATATATATAATATTGCTGTATTTTTTGTAACTAAGAAACGTAAATGTCACATAGTTATTTTCAAATACAATTTTTCAGTAAATAATCCATCTTTCGAAAAACCTCCTGCATTGACATATTTTAATATCTTTCTCTATAAGCCGTTTGCGATATATTGAAAAAGTAGCAAGTGTAGCCCGTTACTGCCGGTTAAAATATTGTTTTCGAAACTTAGAGGTTTCTTTTCGGGCCATATACAAATCTAAAGTTTAAAGTTTCATATATTTACCTGCAACAGTTTTCTCTCTAGAGTTTAAACTAGAGCATTCACACACATACACACAGCCGTGATTCCGAAAATACTCAGATTTGATGCAGGAATAGTCAATACTTGTACTTTCGTTAAAATCTTAAATTCGAAAATATTCATGCTTGTTACAATAGATTGAAATTCAAAATAACTGATATTAAATTTTATTTTCTCAAACAATGTACCATTGTGCAAAAGTTTCTATATATTGGTATTTACACATTTTATTATAATCAAATATATATAGCAAAGAAATGAACGAATGCTAAGATATATATATATATATATATATATATATATATATATATATATATATATATATATATATATATATATATATATATATATATATATATATATATTTGCATATTAGTTACATATTTGACGAGAATTTATATCAGTTTTTAATAAAAAGGTCTTGTGCTCGCCACAACAGATATGTGTTCCAACACCATAACTGTGTATATGCGCTCCTAAAACGGGAGTAAACAATAGGTTATGAGGAAATTTACGGTATCTACGCGCTGCCGGCCAAACACGCTGCCACTTTCGGTTGCAGAAGATGCGTGACACATGGCAATTGATCACGTGGCGCGGTCGTAAAGTTTTGCGATGGCCGTCTTCCTGTCTAGTCTCCTCTTTGATCGACCACCTTTTCCATCCCTCCCACCTCTCTGCTCACCGTCTTCCCCTTTCCTTTCTTCATGTTGATTTATGACAACGAATTAATCTGCGAAACACTTATTTTGCTGAGTCACTGTGCCGCCCCGTTTTGCGCGCATCCGCTAATGTATCAACTACACTTAACATAATACCCGCCTTATTAATATAAATGTTTCATTAGGATACGGAAGTTTTGATGAAGCCTTAATGCACCGAAAATTTCTCATCATTTGTAGAATAATTTACTTTATGTTACTTTACGTATTTTGAATGCGTAGAAACTCACATTATATTTTATATTATCCTAAAGAATATCCTTCTGTTTTATTCTTATTTTTTTATACGAATGTATATACGGAAGTAAGTGGAAAATTGGATTCGAGATTTTAACGGAAATACTTGTTTTTACCCTCCCTGAAGCGTTTCTGAGTATTTTGCTGGTACATCTCATAGAATTAGATTACATAATAATAACCAAAACTTACTATTGCCATACCTGGAGACAAAAAGATAAATTGACAGAGCGGGTATTCTACTACCCCATTTATGGAAATAGTGTGATGCATGTATGAAATCTATGAAATTCTTGATATGCTTCACAAAAGTATTGTTCAACGACAAATTCCGATCGTTTCTCCAAAACAAAATAAGACAACACGTCGCTTTGATCTGTTTCTCGTCTTGTGCTCAATTTTCAAAGCAACTTCTTGGCTTCATTTTCGAAACGGGTCTCGCCATGTCTAGTTCAAACATCTCACTTCAAGTAATTGACGTTCTTCTGCAATTAGATTTGAAAGCGATATTATATTATGATATGGCAGCAATTTATTGTGATATATTAATTAAACCGAGTGAATATAGCAACTATTCGGCAGAGTTATTTCATCAAGAGTCGTAATACTATTGCAAATTGTAACACTGCTCCAGGGTATTTTTGTAGTATCATGATGAAGATGAGCGGGTATCAGAGCAACCATCTTAAATGTGATTTAGTTGTTGGATAACCATTCAAGAACTATTCGCATTGTCGGTGTAACTACGTCAACGATAACCCTTCATTTGCTTTAGCAAGTGCGAGCAAGATAGATATATTTAGGAGTATGTGTGTCCCGTCCTCGCTTCAATAAATTGTTCCGATACTGATCATCGTGTAGGAGCAGCTACGTTCTCTTACAGTTCTAATGGAAACCGCAAGGGCGCTAGCTGCTACATTCGAGGTGAGGAATTCACCGGATGTTCACAAAGTCTTGTATTCTGCGTTCCCCATCCCTTTCCTTCTCACATTGCATCCCCTGTGTCTTACTCTCACACATTCGCTATATAAATGTGCCACCCCCGTCGAATCGCATTACGACCAAGAAACTTTTGGCACTGCTCCAAACATAATGAGTTCAAATAGTCTGGATTGCTTATTTAGTACTTTAGATCTAACAAACGTAAGGCAACGTTTTGAATCTATTGTCAGCCGGAGGATGTAATAAAATTATTGACTTCATAATATGTTACTTTGTTAACAACAACGTGTATTTGCAATTTACATGTGGCTTACTATATATATATATATATATATATATATATATATATATATATATATATATATATATATATATATATATATATATATATATACATATATATATATATATATATATATATATATATATATATATATATATATATATATAAAAGTAGGTAAGTAATTCTATTTGTAAATTTCAAATTGAATTTTGACAACTTTGTTAGACCGACGTGGTGAGGGTTAGCTGCTGTTTTGAATCTATTAACAGAGCTACACTAGAACATAATTTCTTGACCTTGATAACAGAACAATAATTATTAACTCGCCGTATGAAGTACCGAAGAAGCTAAAGCAGTCGGTCATGTGTCTGTAGCATTCTCAGATCAAAAATTTTCCTTAACAAAAAGTGTTTGTCTCGCCGCCCTGAATCCAAAAATATATATAACTTATATACTTGGATGTTAGTCGTCGCTCGAAAAAGGAAAATTGTGTGAATCTACTTGAAAGAACAAATAAATAAAATGATTGTGTTGCGATAGAATAAAAAGTGAAGTATTGTGGGAAATGGAAGCAAACGTGTATGTACTTATATATCCTTTAGATCGGTGGAGTGAACGACAGTATCGCACGGTAAACTAAGAGCCCGTATTTCACAGTTGTTCGCGAATGCAAATATTGTATCAGACAGGGAATGGAGGAGGTAAGCGTCGCGACTGTAAATATATTGGAACATATTTCAATATGTTTGCTTTATCGGAAACCGCCGACTCGATACTGGGCTCCTTCGGAATGTCATTCTCAGACACATCTTAGTACAATAATATGGGCTTCAAATTTATGGAAACCACACTTTCAGATTATGCGTTGTTGCATACATAAATATGCATTATACAACTTATTCTTCACTTGTTAATTACTATTGCTGTGAATTAAACTTACTTAAATCTTATTTTAAAAAATCTGTACTGTATTTTATTGTACGTATATTCAAGGAATTTGTTGTGATATATTGCTGGTTTATTAAAAAATTAAACTCTTTTCGCAACTGGCGAAGAAACTTTCTTTTCGCCACTAGTCACACATGAAACACAAAAATAATCTAATTTCCTTTTCATTCTTTCGTAAATCACGACATGACTTGGTATATCTAAACTTGAATCAGATATTTTTTTACACATGGGTAACGTTAATATAATATTATAAAATAAATATTATATATTATAAAATAATATTTTTAGTAGAAAATTCTAACATTTTTAAAAGTTGACTATGGGCAGTATTAAGGAGAGTTCCAAATTTTGGGGGCCTATAACGCCGACCCTATACTGATGATTGGATTTAAAATGCGACGGGAACGTCACGGGCATAGAAATTATATGTATATCAAATTTCATTAAAATCGGCCTAGTATCTTCAGAGGAGTTGCGGTCACAAACTCAGGTCTTACGATGGACCGACCGAGCGAGCGAGGTACATCCAAGTATATGAGTTATATATTTTTTTGGATTCAGGGCGAAAATACAAGAACTTTTTGTAAAGATTTTTTTCGATTCGAGCATGTTACAGACACTTTAGCTCTTTTGTACATTCTGTACGGCGAGCTAAAAATTAATACATTTCGTCAAAGAAAGGATCATTTCAACGCGATAAATCGATAATAATTTGAATTTAATAAGTTAATTAATTAACTTACAAAATTAAACATATATAGGTAAATTCAAACATACATAACTTTATGAATTTTTCGAATTGAATTAAAAAAATACTGTTGATTTACCATTCATCATTAGCTCAATATCTAGCAAAAATATTTGGAGTTAAGCTTTTTTACTCTTATAGTTTTCAAGTAATGACCTGTTTATAAAACTGCTTTGAACAGAAATTCCGCTTCACTAAGCAGAAGAACACTCGATATGTATTTTATTTATAGTATATATAAGTTATATTTCGAACTAGAAATTAACATAGACGTAGAATTATTTTTGTAATTAAAAATTATAGAATCATATTGATGAATAACAAATAGCATTGATAGATAAATAGAAATGAATATTAATGACTGTATAAATATACTTATTGTTCTGTTAAACACACTGATTCAATTAACTTTTATAAAAATGAAACGGAATACATAAAGTTATATATTATTGCTAACGAAATGTAAATACTGTTAAAGAATGAACGTTAGAAGAAAAGAATTGTGGGTGGTATAAAAAAAGAACGAATCGTGAAATCAAATAGAGCATTAATTGATATTTACGTGAAGGAAGTCTTTCGTCACGAGAACAAAACCCAATGGAGTTGAATTATTCAAGACACCTTCCTATTTCTATCAGGAACATAACGTAAAGCTGATCGCAGACAGATTGGAATCCATACGGGGTGCTGCTACACTGTGACCTATATATTATTGAATACTACTATGCATCCATATTCATTTATACTGTCGTAATTATTTTGGCTCGCCACACTACAAATGAGCTGTAGTATTTGAATAAATGCTCTGGTCTTAGTATAAAAAAAAAATTTTTTATAATATTTTTGAGATGTACAATAATAATATGCAATCAAAAATCGATTTCTTCGACCAAGCCAAGTGTATTTATATGTTTAAAACACATTCCCATACAAAACATTATAAAATCTTTTGAACCCTGAAGAAAAGGATACATTTAAAATGTATTGCGTTGATTGACAAGAATATTCATCACACAAACATGGTTTCTATTCGGGGCGGACTGTGTTTTAACTTTTCTCCGCTAGGTGTCAAACAGTTAATCTCGATCACGAATAGTTGCAGCCATATATCAAATAATTACAATTTTTGTATAGACAGTTTAGTATATTCTACTGATGAATCTGTATATCACGTCATTAATTTGCGAATAAAAGAAATGTCAACGTGTATTATTCTTTCTTTGTTCTACGCATTGATAGATGCTTTTGCAGCCAAACAGTGTGCCTGGTATCTGCATTTTATTTATATATATATATATATATACAGGATGGTGAATCGAAATCGAATATATAGGAATTTACATGCTTTTCTTAATATAAGAAAATATTATCTCCCCAGTACATTTTATAGGCAAAGTGTAAAATCAAAACTTGTTAAGAATTATAAACTGCATCGATTAAGTTTAATTTTATTATTTGAATACGTTTAATATAACACTAATTTAATAAATGAAATATGCCAATTTCATCAAAAATTTATGTGGCCATGGATTTCTTAGGCATATCATTAATATAATTACCCAGAAATGTATGTATGTGTAGAACGCTTTAAAAAAAAAATTACAAATTGGCATAGATGGGGATCGAACTCATGACCTCCAGTGTGAAAGGCAAGACTCTTAACCACTGCGCCTGCTAATAATGTTATAAAAAATTATCAAATAGTTTATACTGAAATAAAACAATCACTACTCTTCTGAAGTTCAGTCTGCCTTGAAATAGACAAAAACGATTCAAACGTCAGAATGAAATATCAAAAAAGTTTCTGTGATAAATCTTCAATAAATTTGATGATTTGAAGTGTATTCAGTGTGTTGTGTACTTTACACAGAATGGCATCTGCTATATTATATTGATATTGTATGTCAATGAGAAATATAAATAATTGTTAGTTAATAAAATTATGTTTTATTTATTTTAATTTGAAGTTTGTGAGTCGCTATTAAGCATTTATGTTAAAATAACCGACCAAAGAAGAAATATAAATAAAAGTGCTACCACGTGAGCGTCAATGTAAATTAGTGACGTACGAGTTACGGAAACATTGTTTGAATTGTAAATCTTAAGTTTAAGGGGAGTAATATGTTATTATTCAATTTTTAAGTATTTAATATGAAATAAGTGCATATTATTGCCTAATTTGCATATATTTTTAGCAAATACGTGTTTCCGTCCATTTATTTTAATTCATAGTTAATATTTTCACTTAAAAAAGACCAAGAAGCAGTGATTTTTGAAAATATGTGTTGCGGTAAGATTCTATAGTTGGTCAAATTATAATCACTGCAAGTAAGAAAATTTATAATTAGAGAAATAAAATCTTGAGGAGATAATTCAAACATATTTAAAAACATGTATGGTTGGCAATTTTATTCTTTTATTTTTGATGGCACAATCCATTGTATTTTAGCATACAACTAATTATCTCTTTTAAAACTGCCGTCAAACTGCAGTTTAATACTACAAAATACAGAATCTAGCTTGATTATTTAATTTAAAAACAATAATGAATCAAATGTCAAATCATTAAAAATGTTGTGTAATCCATATTTTTTTAATAATAGATTCAATTAATAAACAGCAATCGTAAGTAAATTTGTAATCCTGTTTTTTATATACAATCATAGAAACTGTCTAAATGATCCAACACTTATGGTCAGTTTCACCATACTAGGTAATATCAAAGTTTAACAATATTTAGTTTAAATATATTTTGTTTAAATTAATCGAATGTTACACAGTGCATGGATGAGCGATCGAGCTCAGCATAGTGATCTTAGAACAAGATAGCGTTCAAAAAAAGGACTCGATTTTTTTTTTATTATTATCTGCCATGTGGAAATTTGTATTACTATTATAGTCAAACGATATTAAATTACATGGGAATTCGCCATCAGTCAAAACTGACCTATGTTCTGTATACCATATGGGCACATGGTGCCCACGGGTGACCCTAGTCGTTTTATAATATATTTGTCATTTATTGAATCATTTTTACTAAATATATTTCTTCAGTGCCAAAGTAAGCAAATAATAGAAGGGAAAACATTTATATTATTTTAATATGGATATATTTTGTAAAAATGTTTCAATGAATAATATAAAAACAATATGTCATTGTGAAAATTTAGCGCCAAAACTATCAAACGTAAAATTGTTAAACTACAAACTTAATACTGGTATATGGTCCAGATGTGCACCTCCTATTTTTGAATAGAATATTCAAACCGAAAGTGCATGTTTACTCTATGCATTTGTTCTATCTCCAATATCACTAGAAGGCTGCACTTATGGCAAAAATAGTTTCTTTCATAATGAAAGATATTAATATTTCGCACATCTTTTGTTTGAAATGTTTCTTCAAAATATGCACCAGTTTAGAGAACACCTGTATGGAAAATCTTATAATTCTTATTTATACTGTCATGGAAATGCATATGTAAGAATTATTTTTATAGTTATCATATTAACGGTGTCTGAAAAAAATTTGACAAAGAATCAAAATATAAATAATGTATGTCATTTTGCGCTGTTTAACATTCATAGATCGACTGAGAAGGTGAATTTTAAAGAATCAACATCTATGTTTTATATTAAAGAAACAATATTTGATATCATAATAAAATAATAGGCTAATTGGTACAATTTCAGTAGACTATTGCTATTTATTAATAGTTTGTTTAAAATATATATTTCTAATGAAAACTACGGAAAAGAAAGTTCTGTGTTGGCCACTCCAAATATTTCATTTTGATGCCATCAGTTTTTAAGTTACAGCAAGATATGTGGAATAAAATACAGAGAAATGTAAAGAAACATTGAAGATTGATAATTTGATTTACGCAAAAAGTCAATTCATATATAATTTTGTGTGAGTATATGTAGGACGTGTATAGTAGGTATAAAGAAAAAATGTGTCTGTAATGCTTTTAAAAACATGACAGGTCTCTGCGGCAGTCAGTAATATATCAATATATAAACATTGACGTGTTGGTTTATTGCTGCAGGCGGTAGCAGCTGGCGCGGGAGCAGCATCGCGATGCTGGACCACTATCCTGCTACGTCGTCGCGGCAATGCAGCAACACCAGCGCCACCACTCCCCGATTGCACGAACGAACGAGGAATCAAACGAGAAATTATGGGGAGCAGAGTTCGGCCGGCAAGAGTAAAGATACACATCGTGCTGATCCGTCGACTATTTCTAAAGATTGTTTTAGACGCTTGTTCAATTCGGCTTGCGGATCGGATCGCGCACCCACCATCCCACCAATTTAGGTGACCGGGCTAAATGGTGTGAAAACGCCAAATGATTTATGGCTAAATGTGCTACTAAATTGTACTCTATAATGAATTGCGTGCAAATATGTATACGTTTTGGAGAACCTTCAACCTGAAATACGAATTAAATTTTAGATTTCTTAGCAAACAGCAACTGCATAGAGTAAACTTGCACTTCCGGTTTGAATATTCTTTTCAAAAATAAGGGGTACAGAACTAGGCCATATACAAGTATTAAGATTGAAGTTTCACATTTATACGATTGGCAGTTTTTGCTATAGAGCGTTCACAAACACACAGACGTTATTTCGAGATTCAGGGAGGGCCAAAATGTGTGGCGACATCAATTGCAACTACACCTATAGTTGAATTTAAATATGCATTTGGCTACTCTAATGATAATAACTTTGTACTTGTTGTTTCATTACGATAGCAGTTCATGTACAGTTATAGTTGATGAAATACTGATTTAAGTGTAAAATTATGAGAGTTTGATCTAGCAACCGATTCGTAGAATCGTTAACCAAGACCACCTAGATCACATTAACTAAAAATTGCAAAATAAGGTTTCTCTTAAATATTCTGCCTTTTAGACTTTTACCCTTGATTATTACGGGTAAAATTATCAGCCTACTCGCTACAGGAAATAAAAAAAAATTATTATATGACAATTACATTTTGCGTTAAATTTTAAAAGTTCATTTTGTTCATTAACAATAGTGCGTTGTTCAAAATTTCTAGCTTTATCCAGAATGTTATAGAGAACATTTTTAAAGTAAAATGAATTCCTGAAATTCTTCAGGAGACATGAAAGAAAATAAAAACTCCATATGGGCACACGGTGCCCACGGGTGACCCTAGTTTAAAATATTGAATAAATTGTATCAGGTAAATCATTATAGAATTTTGAAACAACCAAGTGTGTTTTATTCAAATATTCCTTTATTAAATTATAGAATCAATTTATATTATATATTTGCTAACATAATTAAATAACAATTTCAGAGTTTTACTGTGGAGTTTGACAGTTTAAGAGTGAATACGATAAGTACTTCAAATACAGATCCATTATAGATTGGTATAATTATCCAGTTATTATTAAGTTATAGTAATTTAATTTGAATTTTTATTTTATATTGGTCAGCAAAAAATTATGAAACGTCAAACTTAAGACTTGTATATGCACCTTTTATTTTTGAAAAGAATATGCAAACCAGAAGTGTATGTTTACTCTATATATTTTTGGTTCTGTCTCCCATATCACTAGAACGGCTGCACTTACGGCAAAAATAGTTATGTTCATAATGAAAGATATTAATATTTCGACTAATACAACTTTTGTTTGAAACATTTCTTCAAAAAAATTATATATATATATATATATATATATATATATATATATATATATATATATATATATCTAGTGAAAACTGCGTAAAAGAAAGTCGAGTGCAGGCCACTCCAGATATTTTTTCGTACACTTTATTCGTCCCGTTTCTTTTTTTGTATTGTACATTGAAATAACTTCACATTAAAACGAATATATAATAACAAACGTATATTCTTTTTTTCTCGTACTATTATTTCTTTAATAACTGAACCCAAAAAAATTATAGCTCACAATATGTTAAAACTGTCCCGAGGTACAACACCTTCCCTTGTTTCTGTTTAAATTTGAAGTACTGTATTACTCGTTAAAGAAAGTTAAAACTATACTGGCAAAAACAAATGGAAGCTTTACATCTAAATAGGCGTTTCGTTAACTCACTGTGCGATCTTCAAGTACCTTTGGCACAAAGAACATTTCTGATACGCGACCATTTTCTTTATTCTTTCGCTAAAGCAAATACACACCTATATTCTTATACATGCATATGTATGTGGTAACCGTCTTTGAAATAAAAGTATTTAGCTTTTCAGATTCTTCTGTTTTTGTTGTCATCTCTAGTTTTATCTGTAGCTGAAATGCCACCTGCACACTGATAGTTATCAAATGTTATTTCCGTTGTGTTGGTAACACATCTTTACGCACAACTGTTTTTCTTTTCACGCCATTTAGTAATGAATGTTCGACAAGCATGACCATGTTAGTGAAACCAGTGCCAGTGTGTATACAATACTCTTATCTTTTGACAGCGACGGCGCCTCGCAGCGACGCAGTCGATTAAAATTGTCGAGCTCATCAGAAAGTTTCTTTCACTTTTTGTGCGGGTCTGCGCTGCGTCCAATTCTGCTAGATTGTATATAACTATGCTTATAGGTAAACTGTGTATTGGAAGGGGCAATCATTCTTGTTTCTTAAGCAACATTCTTCTTTAATGAAGAGTAATCTATCGATAAATTTGCTAATTACATCATCGCTAGCATCACACTATTTACATGGAAACTTGGTTCGTTAATTCAGGCCACCGATGATCACAAGTTCCACGAAGTTGTTTTCGAGGTGCAAAGTCTGTAGGTACTGTACAGGGTTGGCTAACAACAATTTCACTTAGATATTTCTATATTATTATAAAGTGAAAATATCACACAGATGATTTTCGATATATATATATATATATATATATATATATATATATATATATATATATATATATATATTTATATATAATTGTTGGAGATATAATAATTAAAATTAAAGATTATATGTAACTTGAACGAAAACCATCTTTTTTTTTAAAGCAAAATCCGATCATGTAGTAAATTTGTACTACTACTAAAAATATTAATTCATATAAATGTTAAATAATATAATATTTTCACAAAAGCATTTATGTTATATACTACACACACACTGATATTGAGTCATAAAACAAAAGTATCTGAAGTGGCCTGCCCTCGACTTTATTTTCTGTCGCCATGGCATGGTGGCTAAGAAACTCGCCTCTTACTCTGGAGGTCGTGAGTTCGATCCCCGTCTATGCCAATCTGCATTTTTACAAAAAAAAGCGTTCTACACATACACACTCACTCACTCACATACAAACATTTCTGGGTTATTATAATAATGATATATATATATATATATATATATATATATATATATATATATATATATATTATATATATATATATATATATATATATATATATATATATATATATATATATATATATATATTATATATATATATATATATATATATATATATATTTTTTTTTTTTTTTTCGGTAGCCAATACTTCGCTCTATGCTTCTCTAGTTTTCGATTTTCAATATTTTGCTTAGATTTTTATTTATATTGTTCTATATTTACTCTATTTTCAAATGTCCATAGTATTTATTGAGATGACAAATTTAAAAATTCAAAACTAGACAAGCATACATTGACTATTTTTCTACCGGAATATTCTAAAAGTTTTATTCAAAAAAATGTATTAGCAAGTATTTTAAGGGTCAAACGAACGCTCCAACTTGAATGCTTCAAGTAGTAAATAGCATTGGCTCTTATGGCGCTACGATATTCTTGCGCTTCCCCCTTTACACCGACCTGTAAGGACGGGCAACCATGGGGATTCCTCTTAACTGGACAAAATGACAGAAGTCCTGTGACCTTTAAAAAGTACATACATGTTTTCTTTTGATAATCGAATCCATAGAAAATTACCAGTTTCACCAAACCAGTGCAACACCAACAAAAATTATAGTGAAATATAAGAAAATTTATTTTAAATGAGTAATCCCATAAATAATATATTTTCGAAAAAATACAAATCCTAAATAAAACTATTATTATTTTTAAAATGAGAGTTGTTTATGAGTTTTCAAAGGTGTTTCAGGCCGGTCCTGCAAATAAACAAAGATGTAAACAAGTTTGTAACAAAGTTGAAATTTGGTGTGCTCGCTGGCCAAAATACTCTTCGCGGATAATATCCTCGGTCGCTTTAGATCCCCTTTCTCCCTTCCGCAACACTTTGCCTAGTTGAACTCTCTCCAACTGGAGGTGATTTTCTATTGCTGGTACCTTGTGTGTCCGTCTCTGTCGCACCCTGACCTGTTGGAATTATGTGGTGTTCGGTTGAATGGTACCCGAGAGTGTAATTCCCCTACTCCGGCATTTCTAGAAATTGTTCCGCTTTATGCATTTTCCAGAGTGTGCTAGATTGGGCATAAGGGCTTCGGTGACTAGTGACTCCGTGGCCTGCTGCGTGCGCAACCGGAATCCCAACATCCATGGCTGTGTGTGTGTGTGACTTCGACCTCTGATGTCAATGCTTTTACAAACGTGTGTGTTTGATAGTCCTTGCCCTAAGCTTACCAATAGCAGTGTGCGAATAAGGCAACAACAGAGGGCCAGTATAGACCCATTTCAGGTTCACTCATACAGGTTCAGCACCATACGCTCTTTGACAGCAAATTGAATCGGTTGAATCACTTCTACGTATGCGTGCCCATTGCTAGTGTGTCTATATACGTGTGTTTGTTTGTGTGTGTATCAAACGCCCCTTTGAACACACTGAGCCTGTGTGTTTATGTTATTATTTTGACATACTATTTTGGTTCAATTGTTCCATTTTGTGTTATTACACACAACGAATTTATTATCAATGTATGACTTACTTTTGTATTTATTCAAAGTATACATAACGATTTAACTTTCGTATTGTAGTTATTAACCCATTGCAATGAATGTTAATTACTTTGAGACAATTTTAGAAATAGTATATTAATATTTGTAATATTTACAAAAATAATGATTTTTGAATATTAAATCTGTTGTGTTAACTATTTCATTTTACTTTCTTATTCGCTATGTATAAAATAAAGTATTGTGATCACAAGAAATACGAGCAAGAAATTTTAATGCTAATATCCGCTTTGAGGGTCCCTGAATTGCAAATGCTCTGGCTGTGTGTGTGCATATGAACGTTCTACAGCCAATACCATTGAACATAAAAATATGATGTTCTTATTTCCTATTTTTGAAAAAGATATCTCCACCAGAAGTATCGGTTATCCAATATTTCGAAAACAGTTTGAGTTAGACAAAGAGCTTTATTAAATATATTATATGTAAATGATGCCGAAAATTATTAATTTTGAGTAATGTAAAACCAGATTATGTCATCATACAGTAATTAAATAAATATTTTTCTTTAGTTTTCAATTCAAATCTTGCATTGCTCACAATAAGTGGCATCAATTCTAAATCATATTAATACTATTGCTCATATTGAATATACATAGCAATTTGCATATTAAACTGAAATGTGATATTGATATTATTGTATAGTGTAGCAAATGTTTTCCTACCGTCCTTGATGGCTGGATAGATGGATAGATATATAGATGCAAATGAAATACAGTACGAGTACGAGAAATGGCGTGGTGTGTGCTTGGCCGACAATATTAATAGCAATAATTTCGCATCGAGCGAAACAGAACTAGATGGCGCGTGCAAACGGCTCACCCACAATACAATCCGTCACACGTATATTAACTTGCGAATGTATAAATTATTAGCGTCGCTTCATTATCTGTTAATGGGGCCGCACAATTAACGGAATCAACCATGATCGACCCCCATTGATAATCCACTAGATACACTCTTGAAATATGAACAGACACATTATATATAATTAGTATAAACTATATATTAGTAGTATCTGGTAAGAATGTACAGACACACACACATTTCTGAATTACACTTAAAATATTCTGCATAATGCCTGACTGTTTCGTATTAGCCTTTTATGTACATTTTGGTGGGGTGGTCATATCTACAACTGTATTTGTATGTAAACGTGTAATATAAAGTGAATGAAAGAGAGATAAACCGAGAAAGCACGAACAAATCAGATTGAGAAATGAACAAAGAAAGCAAGAAAACATGTTTCAACTTATTGTTTCGCGATTAAGTTTAGGAGTAACACCACTTTGACCCACCGAAATATAAGGTTCTTTCGAGAATTTTTATTAAAGACATGAAAAAATTATATGAGAATCTAAGTACTCAATTTTATTATATGTACATTGAAGTAGTTATTTCTTTTTCGATATTTAAAGAAATGGTGGCTTGACAGCTGATAATCGGGAGCTCTGCGAAAATAGATGGTTATACGGTGGGCACGATAAGTCAGTGATCTAGAACAGTGAAACAAAAAAATGTTTTTTAGTCCAATAGCTATTAAAATAAGTAACCGTTTCAAAAAATATGAATTTTTAATGAAATGGCATCGATTCAAAGTATACATTCATTTTCAGCCAATAATTTCGTTACTTAAAGTTGCATAGAAAATCAAGATATAAATTTAATCAAAAAATCCTACGTATATATATATATATATATATATATATATATATATATATATATATATATATATATATATATATATATATATATATATATACAGTAAAACTTCCCTAACTCGAATCTCGAGGTACAGGATAAAAGATTCGAGTTAGGGAAACTTCGAGTTATAGAAAATACACAATAAAAATATGTGAAAAAATTAGTTGTTTATTTTAAAGTATTCAGTAATTTTCTTTTGTATTTTACAAGACCACCTTTCATTTTCTACAAAATATTCCACTAAATTTAAAGAATTGTATATATAATCAGGAACATACATTCATCAATATCAGTATAAACACAAGGTGTAATAAGCCTTTTGCGTTTACTAGTACCACTGTAGTTATTAACTTTTTCTAAAAGTCTATCCTTGTTTTTAAAATGATCAATAAGGTGTTAGGGGGCATACCGATTTGTATAGCAATATCCTTTTTCTTCTTTGTGCCCTTTTCTACCTCGGCAATTAAAGAAAGTTTTTCTTCTAATGATAAACACTTTAAATTTCGCTTCATATTCGAGATACATACATATGCACTTCAAAATAAAGTTTTGTTAACTAGTAATTACAGCAATGTATCACCTAATCTTCAAACTAAATCGATCACTAAATTATATACAATGGCATTCTGAAAAACACACTGAAATAATAAATATATGTCCTGCACCTCACACGTACAAATTTGATTGTCAGTGCTATGCGGCTATTCGTACGTAGGGAATACCCCAGGACCCCTATTCTGAGTGTCTCAACTAAATATATTGACGTGAGATTTGAGATAACGATGACGTACCACTAGTGAGACGCGCATGTGAGATCTTTAGGGATTTTTCTGACTTCAAGTTTACAACACTTGTTACAATTATTATTTTAAAAAGATTTAAAACTACAGTAAATACAAATATTATATATATAATAGGCCGAAAATGTTTGTAAGTGAGTTTTAAACAACACAAAACAAGGAAAACACAAAATACAAAAAAAACACAAAGATACCAGCAAAAGATTTCACAAGTAACAAATGGGTAACAGTCACTTCAAGCGATTTCATTAATCTCTGCGCTTGTACAAAGATGTCATGGCACACAACTAATAATCTGTCAATTTTCTCACTAGTAACTTTTCTGGTCCCACTACCTACCAAGGTAGTGAGATAAATTTACGAATTGATTGAGATCCATGACGTCATATCATGTTTACGCAATGAATCCAATAGATGGCAACAGCGTTTTTGAGTGAGATCTGGTTGAGTTGAGATACTCAGAATAGGGGTCCAGCAACGAGAGAAAATATCACTTCGAACTAGAGAAATATTCGAGTTATAGAAATTCGAATTACAAAGATAAAATAAGATGCAAAAAAGAACGAAACATTAGTGTTCAAGAAAAAAATTCGACTTAGAGAATACTTAGAGATAGATACAACGAGAGAAAATATCACTTCGAATTAAAGAATTATTCGAGATATAGAAATTCGAATTAGGGAGATAAAATAACATGTAAAAAAGAACGAAACATTAGTGTTCAAGAAAAAAGTTCGACTTAGAGAATACTTCGAGTTATAGAAGTTCGAGTTAGGGAAGTTTTACTGTATATATATATATATATATATATATATATATATATATATATATATATATATATATATTCCAAGCAAACTGTTAAAAAACACCAATAGTAAAACACTGAAGTCGTAATAATAATAATAATCCAACAGAAATAACAATATGGAAACCAAGCTTACCTTAAGTGAATGGGTGGAAAATTATACCAATACTAATTTGTAACGGATTTGAAGTACTAGCTATCACAACTAACCGATACTCAACAGAAATATTCAGAAATGTCATTTATCTAATTCAGTCTATATTGTTTTCTTGTCGAAATATTGACAGGCGCAGATGATCCGATTTACTAAGTTACATACGAATCCATGACAACGTAAACAAGTTACTCAAGATTTTCGATAGCGGTTTTCTCGTAACTGTTACATTTTCTAAAGAAACTTTTCAAACAAAAGTTGTGCGAAATATTAATATCTTTCATTATGAACATAACTGTTTTTGTCGTAAGTGTAGCCGTTCTAGTGATATTGGAGATAGAACAAAAAATACATGGAGTAAATATGCACTGCCGGTTTGAATATTCTTTTCAAAAATAAGAGGTGCACAACTAAACCATATACAAGTCTTAAGTTTGAAGTTTCATAATTTTACGTCCGACAGTTTCGGCTCTAGAGCGTTTACACAAACACACACCCACACATACACACACACCCACACTCAGACACACACACACACACAGACGTCACTCCGAAAATAGTAACATTCGATTCAGGGAAGCGCAAAACATGTATATCCGTTGAAATCTCGAGTTCGATTTTTTTAGTGAACCCTATACTTACTTATTACTTCGTAAAAAGAAAGAAAAAACGCTCGAATACATAGCTACAGTGTTTAAACTCAAGCCTCGGTGATAGCCGTTAGGACTCTTCCTTCAAATGATTTCAACAGTAAACAGTATACACGTCATCTACTGGCAGGTCGTAAGGGTAATTACTCATAAGGTAAATTATTGTAGGCAGGTAATAAGCTCGAAACTCCGTTATTGTTGAAATCGCCGTACGAGATCGTATTAGCGTGCCTATGTGCGCTCTACTTTTACAGCTCGAAAATTGTCCTTTCACTTTCTATATCATTTTGATACCAATAGAATTTAATTTTCATATATATATATAGAGTACATTGAGATTTCAAATTTTTTAAGAGGCTAAAGTGGTGTTACCCCTTAAGACATTTTTAACGAAAATATTAACATATACACGCATATGTTACGTAGTATTCTGTTTATGATAATAAAGTATACAATTAAATTAATCATACTCGTCTACAATTGCTTTGATTAATGTTTTAGCTTGACCACATATAATAAAGTGGTGAGTAATATATACTTATTAAATATAAACTAGGTTGCTAAAGTTTTACAACCGTAGAGTTACTATGAATAACCAAGCCTAGCAAATTTTTTAATATTAAATTACCTTGTCGCCGCAAGTGGAAATAACAGAAGAATGTAATTTTCATAGTTAATTAGTCCGTACATTTTCCATATAAAAGAATTTAAAGTTTAAATTGCAATCTAAAACTAATTAAAGATATGTGCTTGCATATTCACCCAGCAGAGATATCAACTTACATTATTAATAAAAAAAATCAGTTGCGGCCAACACAACTATCTTTTACGTAGTTTTGATTAGAAATATATATTCCAAACAAACTGTCAAAAAATACCAATACTTCACAGTAATACCCTGAAATTGTACTAATTAGCTTATTATTATATTATGTTATTAAATGTTGTTTCTTCAATATGAAACATAGATTCTTTAAAATTCACATTCTAATTCGATCTATTTGTGTTGCACAGCGCAAAATGACATACATTATTTATATTTTTTTTCTCTGTCAAATTTTTTCAGGCATAAGTAATATGAAACTATAAGAAAAATTCTTATATATGCATTTTCATGACAATATAAATCAGAATTTCAAGATTTTCCATAGCGGTTTTCTGGTAACTGGTACATTATTTAAAGGAACATTGCAAACAAAAGGTGTGCGATATCTTTCACTATGAACATAGCAATTTTTGCCATAAGTGCAGCCGATCTAGTTTTATTGGCAATAAAACCAAAAAATACATTGAGTAAACTTGCCCTTCCGCTTCGAATATGCTTTTTAAATAAGAGGTGCACATCTAGACCATATACAAGTCTTAAGTTTGAAGTTTCACAATTTTACGTTTGACAGTTTCGCCTCTAGAGCGTGCACAGCCACACACAGTCAGACACACAGACAAACAGACGTCATTCCGAAAATAGTCACATTCGATTTAGGGAAGATGAAAACGTGTATATTCGTTGAAATTACAAGTTCGATTTTTTGGTGATCCCTTTACTTACTTATTACTTTTTACTAATTTGTAAAATGCAATATATCTGTGCAAATGTATTTAGCGGCATAAAATGAATATCAACATGTGGATTAAATTTGCAACTAATATTTGTCGTTTTTTGCAATTATCCGTATTTACTAAAAATATTGCCCGCTGCACAAATTGTATTTTATTGTGTGTCAACTAATTACGTCGAATTTATTTATATAAATTGGATGTAGCAGCAGAATGTATTTGCACAAATAAAATAGTGCCACAAATCCTACCCAAATCACGGCTTTTACCATCATTATTCTAGACCGACCAGAAACCAAACGATTCATTTATGTTCAATGACATTATTTTCATTATTGACTAATGTATCAAATGATATCTGCACCAACTTCAAAATAGTATCACTTATTTTACTTTATCAGGCTTTGTCTACTCATCCAAATTTTAACAAACTTAGGTCCTATGCGTCCAGCTCGCCTTATAAGTAAGTATTTGGTTACCAAATAAAAAAAAATTATATACATATGAAAAGTCTTACAACTATTTGTTGTTTACTTTGATCAAGAAAAATGTAGTGCATAATTTAAAATTCAAAATTATAATATTTAATAATTTTTTAATTGAAAGGTCGACTCTTGGTAATTTGGCAGTTCGTCAGAAATAATGGCTCCAGATAGTCAACAGATAAAATAAACACAAATACTACAGGAAAACATTAATAAAGTAGAGATAAACAACGATATTACATTACATTACATGATTATACTTGTAAAACCAAACAAGCATTGGTATTTGCCTAGCGGCCAACTTATAATTAAACTCGGCAGTAAATATACGACTTAATAAATATATATTAGCAGATACAGAATGTTCCGTATCGTACCAGATATATTTTAAGGAAGAACTTGTGATGATATGCAAAAATAGAATAAACCACGTAGTTTCTAACATTTGTATACGAATGTACCCGAGATTTTAGCGAACTCTTCCTGAATCAAATATGATGAATCGAATTATGTCATTGTGTGAATGCTCTAAAGCCCAAACTGTTGAAGAAATAATTATCAAATACTTTTTTAAAGCCATACAATGTCTCAGCCTTTTCAATGAATCAATAATGATTTCGATTTTAATGTTAAATTGGATACTTTGTAAAACAAACAAAATGTTTGCTTCAATATGTTTTCAAAGTATGAAGTAATTTTAGTTTTTAGATTACAAATTGTTGATTGTTCATATTTCCCCGAAAATGTTCATCATCCAATATCGTTAAAGAGAATGCCTTGTCGGGCATTGGTTCGTCTATGCTAAGCTTTAACTTTTGGGTCGTTTCCTTTTTTAATTACTTCCGTTACGATACGAGAATGTTTCGCCATACATTCTCCCGGGACGCTGTTTCGGAGAGTTTTGGACCGAGATGGTAAGCCTACCATTTTTTCCTCCTCATTTTCTCTCGCTCTCTTCTTGATTCTGTATTCATTATTAACTCACATTTGTGTCCCTCGGCCAAACTGTTCATCCATAAATTAATTTATAGACAAGCAATCCCGCCGTGAATTGTTTGCAATCAATTAAATTAAAACAATTTCAACCTTGTACAGTTGTTCAATAAAGATATAACGGTTATACGTTCGTTTTCTTGCATTAAAAAAAAAGTATTAATTTCGCGATTCCTTGATATAAAAAATGTCTATAACTTGTAGACGGACACATCTCTGAAGATACAAGGCCGATTTCAATATATTCCTATTATATTTTCTTGCTAAAATGAATAAGTATGATTAAACTAGTGATTAATTTTCTGGGATTGATAAGAAATGCTGTACAGTAGCTACAAGTGTAAATTAAACTAAGTAAAGTGGAAGAGTGTACCTACAGAAAATGCAGGTAATATTAAAAAGATCACATTTAAATATTATAATTTGAAAATAAAGTAGGTTGCCGTAGTGGGGCTCAGCGCAAATGTAACATTGAGGCTATCATAAAAATGGCGCAGAAGTCGTAGTCGGTAGTAGCCAAGTAATTTTCATAACTTGAATTGGTTTAACTCTCGTTTAGATGTAATTTCGTTCAGATTAAACGTAAAATTGCACACGGAGAAACTGCAAAGTTACGTTTCGTAATTGTTTTATCTTGTAGGTAGCTGTGGAAATTGTTTTCAACATGATAATAGTTTCGCAGTTGTTAAAATCTACAATTTATTAACTTCAACAATTCATTATACAAACTGCATGAAACAAGCTACAATTTCTACTTTGTTTCAGTTTACTAGATTAAAATACTATTGCCAATTGTATTCGTGAAGTTTCTGTAAGCCGGATGAGTTGCTTGTCGCGCCACCGCGCCGCGGCCGGAAGAGCTCGTACCTATCTGTGATATATTGTTGCGGCTTGAAAATTATGCTAAACCTTACGCAAATCTAGAAAAAATCAAACATTTATCATTATGTGTTTTATTATTTAAATTAATTTCTTAATACGCTTATGGGGTTAGGATATTTAGTCGCGTTTGGTTTCCTTACATCTCATAACTTAAATATTTCTCGTTCCTCTGAAATGATCCAAACTATTTTAACCAAATGTATCATACGTTGCATAAAATATCGCATTTTAAATGCAATTGGCATTATACTTCCGGTCTAAGAAGGCTCTAAGGACGAAATCTACTTAATTATTGCTGTAGTCAATTGTATTTTAACATATTCTTTGTTGTATACATAGTTTCTTCGAATTGAATTTAAAGTCAGATTGTTTGATAAACAATATTTTAAAATATAATAATATTTTAAGCTATATGTTTTTTTTTTCTCACAGAAGATCCGAATTAATTAATTTGCGTCTTATAGACCTATGACGGAACTACGCCTATAGGCATATTTGGATTGGTGGATAGGGCTATTACCATTAAGTTGGTAATAAGTTTTAGTTGTTTTCATAAGTAGATTCGGTAATGCTATTTGCTGTCAGAAAAATGTTTCCTTACCTCTTTTAGTCTTATGTTCTTTATAATTCGCATGTGGCAAGCCTTTTTGTTAATTTTTTTTTGAAGGGTTAGTGTTACAAGTGTACATTATTATTAAACATGAGTGATATTGGTTATGTGAAAGCACAATCAGACAATTTGTCAAAAGTGGACATAACTTAACTTACGTATTTCAAAAATTGTTTTTGCTTTACATGCATCACTGTTACTATAAAGTGGAGGGAATACAAAAATCTGGTCCTAATATTTGAAATTCTAGTTACAAATTTCAATATTGAATAACTATTGAAGTTATTTACTAAATTGATATCGGTTAATAAATGGGTTCTAAATTAAGATGTACATGTCATTTTCTCCACAGTAAAAGCATGCCACATGCCTATTGTTATGGTGTATAGTGTTTTTTTTTTTACATTAATTCATTTTACAAGGCTTAAAGTGGCATTGACCTTTTGAGCACAAAAAAAAGCTGTTTTTTTACATTTATTTTCTCAGGGTACGTTTGAGATATTTGCATGCGGTTTTTTGTATCGTATTTATTCAACTTTTCTCTATCATAAGGTATTTTTTAAAGTCGGGTACGTTCAGCCCCGGCGAAGATGTTCAGGTCCAAAGTGGGCAGTTCAATTTAGGTGCGCGGTAGCATAACTCTGGTCCCAGTTGTTTGAAAAAAAATAAGAAATAAGGGTTTTAAAGTATATTAAATTGTCTAGGAATTGATCCTCGGGTGGTTCATTTGGACCATAATTAGCAAAATGGCGACCATCGTACGAAAAAAGTTATGTTTTGCCACTTTTTTCTTCTTTGGCGGGCCTTAAAAAATATTAACAACTGTCGGACACACTTCGTCGAGGATCAACTCCTAGAGAATTTTATTACCTTTAAGATGCATTTATCAAGAGTTAAATTGGTTAATTTGTTGTTAAGATATTCTACCGCGCGAAAAAATATAGTTTCGAGAAAAACGCGTTTAAAGTTTCACCTTCAGACTGACGCGCGCGAAAACGCCGTGCTTGAGCAAAAACATTGTTTTGTTTAAATCGCAATTTCACATATTTCCAACTCGAATTTCAAAAATACTTATAGTCAACAATTCAAAATTTCCTGCAAAAAAAAAAATATTTATTTTTTGAATCCGTAAAAGGTGAATGCCCCCTTACATATATATATATATATATATATATATATATATATATATATATATATATATATATATATATATATATTTTTATTAATACAAGTTCATATTTTTACTTGGTTAAAAAATTCTGGTATATGTTCAGAAGAAACTACATAGAAAAACCACGTATTTATAACAAAAAAAATGCATATTACATCCAATTTTCGTACAGATCTGATGATTTTTACGTTAGTTATTGCATTATTAGTACATTTAGAAAATGTTAGGTAATTTTTGGTTCTTCAGTGTTACAAATTTTATACAGCTCGATAGTCTATTAACTAACAAGTATTTTAGTATTCTATTTATAATTTTCTTCAACTATTTGAACCGGAGATGTTTCAAAAATAGTGTAGCGATGCACTCAAATAAAAAAAAGCGCTTTTCTCGAAAAACTCCAGTCCGATTTTATTGATTTTTTATTTTCAATTAATTTTAAAATATAAAAAAAAATCAAACTCCCGATTGCGTCACTTTTTTGTACTAATTTTCCTCTACTAAATATTTATATTATTTTAGCAATATACAGAGATATACTTCTTATACAGCAATTGGCATGATTGTATAAAGTTATTATCAATTTGAAAGGGAAATTTACAAATAGGTAAACAATGTGAGTTCCAACGTAAATAATAAATGAACCATTTGATAAAAATGCTTTTTACAAGTGTGAATAGAGCGCAAGAAGAGAAATTAAGGCAAGAAATGACGGACGAAACAAAAAAATGAAGTTTGTGTCGTCTTAGCGCCACCGTTTTGTTTGATTTGAAATAAACGAGCAAAGTTATAGTTGGCGTTGGTCCAATTCCCCACAGTTAGAAAGAGAAACAGAGTGCGTTCGAAAAATGGCCTTCGACTGACTGCTTGATATGTTGATGCGTGGCTGTCATACGCAAAGCGTATGAATAATGCATAGCTTGACAAACGGCTGTTCGTGACGCGGATTTTCTTGAAATGGTCGATCGCAGTGGGCCATCATGCGAGCACCAGCCACCCGCTAGCTGCAGAGCTTGGACATCATATCGCCTGCACTAGATTCGGGCCTAGCCACTCCATCACACATTCCATCATTGTTTGCCCATTTCCGAATCTATTTTATTTACCGGATTTACTTTGCATCAGAAATCCGCGGAAATACTCTTTAATGTTACACAAGTATTGTTATAGGACCGCGCCGGTGCGATCATTTTAGTTCGAAAGTATTTTCTTTCCAAATACCCATACGCCATAATAATAAAAACATCTTTTAAATGTGCCTTGTACCGAAGCTTGCCTTTAGACGTCTTCGTATAAATTTGTATTATTATAAATAAACAATGTTGGATGCACTAAAGCTTTCAGCAGGCCTTGCGGCTGATAATCCATTAGAGGTGTAAAATACTACATATTCTAAATCATTCTTAATTATTTTAGAAAAATAATATTTTTAGCTCGCCATACGAAGTACCAAAAAAGCTAAAGCATTCAGTCATTTGTCTGTAGCATTCTTGGATCCAAATAAATAATTACTTATAATACCAGCCTCCCTTAACTTTAAATCCATATATTCAATTAAGATTTCGTTTGAGTTAGTAGAACAACTAAATATAAAAATTGAACCAAACTGGAAATTTGTATCTTTTGATGTTAAAAGTTAATTTACGGCGATTCCTATAGAAGAACTTAAAACTATAATAAATAACCTCATTAATAACAGTGAATTAAATAACCAGTTAGCAGAAGAATTGAACTACCTCATTAACTTATGCCTTAAACAAAACAATTTTAAATTCAATGATAAATTTTATAATCAAAACAGTGGTTTACCTATGGGTTCCCCACTATCTCCATTGCTTGCCGAAATATTTATGAACAATTTTGAAGAAAAGATTTTCCGCCCAGAAAATTAATCTTTGGATAAAATTATATTTTGGAAACGATATGTGGATGACATATTATGTATTTGGACCAGTACAGATAAGCAATTGAATATTTTCTTTAATTATATAAATGGATTAAACAAAAATATACAATTTACACTAGAAAAAGAAATTAATAACCCTATTAACATCTTAGATTTAACGCTAACAAAAAACAATAAAAACCTCGAATATACATTTTTTTGTAAACCAACCTTCACAGACACCATAATCCCTAATTCGTCCAACCAATCAAGATCAATTAAAATGTCTTCTTTCCACAGTTTAATTCATGGACTAACAAAAATACCATTAAATAAAACAAACTTTGAGTTAGAATTAAATACAATTAACGCCATAGCATACAATAACGGTTACAGAACATCCATTATTGATAACCTCCTAAAAAAGAAAAATCGAAAACTTATTTTAAAACAAATTTATAATCTAACAACATTAACTTCCAACTCAAATTACTATTATTTAAATTACATACCAAATATCACAGAAAACATTGCTGCAAAATTAAAATCATTGCAAATCAAATCAATAGCTACTAATAAAATAACTTTGGGACGTCTACTAATAAATAATAAACCTAAAAACAAAAAAGAAGAACTTACTGGAATTTATGAAATAAACTGTAATAAATGTGATGCAATATACATAGGACAGAGCGGTAGAAGTATTAAAATAAGAATTAAAGAACATCAGAAGTTTATAGCCAATAACATTAACTCCACAAGCTTTTCTGACCATTGTATAGAATATCTACATAGTTATGATGATAACTTTAATATCATACATACGGCTACCAAAGGATATAGATTAAATTTACTAGAATAATCTGCAATTAGGAAAGCAGTCCACCGTAAGAAAAATATTTGGAATGACCAAGTGGATGTCAACTCGGCACCCCTCATTAATTTGTGCATTGAATGATTTAGTATATAAGTATATGTTTATAATAATTTTGTATTAGCTCCTGATGATTGCCAGTGAAGTCGAAACAATTGTAGAATATTAATAAAACTTTTGTAAAACTTACCAAGTGTGTTTTTCTAATTTATAATAAAAAATATATACAACTTGTAAACTTGGATGTTAGTCGTTGCTCGCCCGTAAGACCAAATGTGTGCCCTCTACTCCTCTGAAGGTACCAGAGCAATTCACACCAAATTTGCTGCACATATTATATGGCATCCCATTTGAATCCGCTCGCAGTTAATATCCAATCACCCGTATACATCCTGACTTATTGGACCTCCCTTAATACTGTCCTTAGAAAAATAATTAAAACACCTAAATTTTTTAATAAAAATTCTAAGATAATGTATGTCTACAAGATATCGTTAACCCAATGGCCATAAAAAATTATTAAATATTATAACTTTGAATTTTGAAATATTGTACTAATTTTATTTTTTTTCAAAATAATCTACAAAATATTGGAATTCTTTTTTGCAAATTGATTACTAAAAGGTCATAATTATTAAAAGCCGCTGTTCACATCGCATTTATTACTTATAAGGCGTGCTGGACGCATAGGTGCGTTGTACCTAAGCTTGTTTTTAGAAGTCTTTGTATAAATTGTTATTATTATAAATAGATAAGGCTTCCAGTGGGCCTTACGGTAAGCTAATAATTCATTACAGTGGAGAATACTACATCTTTTAAATCATTCATAATAATTTTAGAGAATAAATATTGGTTACATAACTACATATTCTTTAAAAAAAAAAGATTAATTATTGTGTTCGATTTATATTACTCGCAAACAGTATTGGTGATGAAATAAAGCGAAATAACTGTTACCAATTATTTTAAAGGATATTAAAATAAATATATATTTTTTTGAAAATATTCTTAAGTAAACTAATTCAGAAACAAATTCAACTAAATTTGGTTGGTTTAGTACCTTCAGAAATACGGCTACAAATCCAGGTTTTATAACCGGGCGATATATGTACATACATCTAAGTTATATACATTCTCGAAAACAAGGAGTCGTAAAGCAAATTTCTATGGAAACAACAACATAAATTTGAAAATGATTCAGCTCTTGTATGCGGAGCCCTCATTTATGAAGTTGTTACTGAATATTCATTGTAACTTTACGAAAACCGATATTCGGTCGATTTCATTTTATAAAGTTACATTTAACTAACACAGAAGAAAAAAGCTGTTCATAGAAATGCTTAACATAATAATATTTAGATAACAAAAACAAAGGTATAGTTGTATCCTTTTGCCTGTTTGCTAACAACAAGGACTTGTCTGTTTCGGCGATTGAGTTGGTATATCATTGTTTTGTAGGGGAAGTACCACAATGTTTGTAATCCTTTGTTTATATTATACACACATATCATGTTGTAGTAGAACGGTTAATCTATATGGCTTAGCGTTAAAATTGCCTTTGGCCGTGTTGTCGTCCAGCGAATGGAATTATAGGTACAACATATCATATGGAACATTGAAAACCAAGCAACTGTAGTATGTTTAGCTCGTTGTAGAATACGTTAAAAAGTACTATCGTGTTTATGGCCATTTGTACCGTGCAAGGTTAAAATCAATGTTTAAATAAATCTTAGTTTAAATTTATCGCGTGGGTTAGTTTGGTTTACAATTGTTTTTAGTCGCAGTAAAATAGTTCAGAGTACAAGCAGAGTTTCAAATTTGAATTTAGTCCTTCTGAATTATGACCGTATACAGTGTATATGTGGCCCAAGAATTGGCGTGTAACCAAAATACAGTATATGTATGTATGTATGCATATTCACCTATATCTATGTAGATGTAGATACAAACTCAGCAGACATCAAATGCTGCCACCACGCACGAACTCTCCAGTAATTGATTTAGAATATGACAGCTCATCAAACATGAATTGAGTTACCGCCATACTATACGTGATTCGCGTATAAGGGTAGTGATGACACACACCAAGACATACTTCATCCTTTGCTGCGTGTAAAAAAGCACGAGAAAATGCGTGCATGTTTGCGTGCGTTTGCATCTGTGTTTGTCTCAGACTCTGTTTTTGTCGCTGTTTGTGAATACTCAATCTCAAAGTACAATAATGAAACTGTACATTTTATACTTGTGTATAGACTGCCGGATAACATCCCAAATTTAAAATCAATTAACTAATATTTTACCCTTCTAACTTTTTCAGAATCAATTATTAATTAAAATAAATCATCAAGGATATCAACATTATAACGAGCATTTTACTTTTAATACTTTTAGCTCGTCGTATGAGACAGGTATAAGGTTTGGTCATGTATCTGTAAAATTATCAGATTAAAAATTTTTATTAACAAAAGTGTTTGTCTCGTCATCCTGATTACGAAAATGTATCATTGGATTATGTCGCTCGCTCGTTCGTAAGAGCAACTTCGTGGACCTATCTCCTCTGAAGGTACTGATCGGATTTTAATGAAATTTGATACACATATAAATTCCACGCCCGTAAAGTTCCACTCGATTATTAAATCCAATCGTCTGTACAGGTCTGGAGTTATAGGGCCCCAACATTTGAAGCCCTCCTAAACCCTTACTTAACTTTAAACTTTTTGGATTTTTTTACTATAAATTCTATGATATTTTATGTCGACAAAGTTTTTTTCAAATTGTGACCCCAGGGGCTATAAAAATAAATAAAACTCATAATTATTCTTTATTATATCCAAAAAGACATTTCATATGTATAATGTTTTTACAGATTGTGAACCTGATGGTCAATAGAAATTACTGGTAATAATAATATTGAAATTTACAATGTTGTTGATTGTTTGTTTGATGATTGCAACAATAAATTCTGTACTCTAACAATTGCTATCGCTTTCATTATCGTATATCATGTGATTGAGCTCGCTGGAAGCACTGGTGCATGTTATTTTAATGATTGACAATATACATTGGAAACTGATATGAGCTAATTTTAAGGGGCTCACCAGTCCAGAGATCGAAAAAAGGGAAATATTTGGTACAACAAACGCGCCTAATGTAAATAATATCACTTTTTAATCATATTTCATTTGCATTTAATCTGTCATAAACTAAAGTAATGGTAATTTCGCATTCTCAAGATACTTATTATTTTCAAATATATATGTTTACACAAATATTGTTATGAAAATGTTACAAAGTGATGTTTACGAGCGGAATGTTCGGTAAGCTAAAAGTAACATCGAAAAAAATAACAAAAAAAGTAGCTGAAGGTTATCAAAAAAGAAAATACTAATAAATGTTTCTCATAACATCTTTATAAAACAAGATTTTTCCTGGGGCAAAAGAAAAAAATCTGAGTGTACCTGGTTCGTCAAATATAAAAGAAAAAAAAAACAGTTTTTTTATACGTTGTTTTGGTAAAAGTAACTTTGTGTAGTTGGCTGTACAGGATATCGCTGTTCGTCGTTCGCGAGATGTCTGGCGTCTCGTAGTACGACGGCCAAGGATTTTCTTCTATGATATAAGGAGCGCGTACGTTACGTAGAAATTCCGGGCTGAGGCTTTATTGGACAATTTAAGAGGCGGTAACAATAATAATCTATAAAATAAACGAGCGTTCTTGCACAGAAGATAAAAATGAAAAAAGTTCGCCGGAAGCGTCGAGGCGCTATAAATTAGCGTTTGAGATGTAACCTGGCTAGATCTGAACTTAGTTACGTGACAACGCCAACTTTACAGTCTGCCCGCTCTCTCTTTAGTCTCACGATGTTTCGCCTAAACCAATAACGATCTCAACTCGGGTTCTACCTGTTTTTACAACTAAACAAATCTATTTTATTTTTATATCAAAGTCGTGCTACAAAATACTATTAAAAAGGCTTCTTATTATATAAAATTTTAATCTATTACTCAAAGAATTTTTGGTTAACTAAAATAATTGAAATTAGATCAATTTATAAATATCATTTCATTATTTATCTGGAACAAGATACAATTAAAAGCGAAATTATACAACCCCTAGTAGAACTAGAATCAAGAAAAATATATATTCATGAATCCGCAGAACACTGTAGCGGTTGTAATCCTTGTTTTTTCGCAATGTATGCAATATGTTTGATATATATTATATCGAATTATAATCGATTTGTAATCGATTTTAAATCGATTAAACCTATTCGATAAATCAAAGTATAGCTAGACAAAAGATGGCAAATATATCTTGCAAAATAATAATGTTGTATAGTGTTATTACTCCTTTTAATATAAAATAAGAAATACTTAACAATGATTGTTTTACAGTGTTAAACAAATATACTTTTAAAATTTCATGTAATTGACACAAAAATTAATTACTGGCATTTAATATCTTTGAAATAAAGTAATTTTGTAATAGTATAATTAAAAATAAGAATTGCTGCAAGCACCAGTGCTTACAGTTCACCGTACCGGTGAGCAATAATCACAATAAATACAATAATAAATACGATAGCAATTGTTAGAGTATAAAATATAATGTTGCAACTATCCAATAATCAATCACGCAACAACCTTTTAAATTTCAATATTATAATTATTAATAATATTTTATGACCGTCAAGTTATACATATAAAATGTCATATAATTTTGTCGATACAATAAATAAAATTATGGTGTTTTAATATTATTTGAAAAAATCTGGAGGGGCCTGCATTCGACTTTCCTTTACGTAGTTTTCCCTATATATATATATATATATATATATATATATATATATATATATATATATATATATATATATATATATACAGAGTGGGGCGTGCAAACTATCCTTTTTTGAACGCGCATTGTGACTGGAGGAGTGAATAACAATCAAGCAGATGCATCTACAAAATGTCTCGTTCCAACAGGATGGTGCCACGGCCCACACGGCCAGAGCTTCGGTGACAGTTTTCAGGGCAATGTATATCCCAAATAAACTGTCAATCCAACCAATACTACACAGAAATACTCTGAAATGTCATTTATCTAATTGATTATATTTTGTATCTCTCGCACAGATATGACTGATATTGAACTATATGCAAATTAATGGCAATATAAATTAGATATACAAGATTTTTCGTAGCAGTTTTCTCGTAACTGGTACATTTTTTGAAGAGACATGCACTTCCGGTTCGAATATTCTTTTCGAAAATAAAATGAGCAAATCTAAGGCATATACAAGTCTTAAGTTTGAAGTTTAATAATTTTACGTTCGACAGTTTTGGCTCTAGAGCGTTCACATTCGATTCAGGGAAGGTCAAAGCGTGTAATCTCGAATTCGAAATTTTTCATGATTACAAGACTTACTTATTACTACGTAAAAGATAGTAAAAACTTTGTTGACATAAAATATATTAGAACTTTGAGTTAAAAATTATAAAACTGAACTAAGGGCAGTATTTAGAATTCGACGGAAACTTCACGGGCGTAGAAATTATATGTATATCAAATTTCATTAAAATTGGTCCGGTACCTTCAGATGAGATACGGCCACAAATTTGGTCTTACGAACGAGCGAACGACATAATCCGAAGATATAAGTTATATACATTTACCGTAATTATCACCAATGCTTGTTTATAAATCGTTGTTTATTAACAATTTATGAGAATTCAGACCTAGATACATTGTGAATATAAGTAATCTCGATTATTTATACTAATGCTGGCAATAGAATATTTCATTTCCTTGCACTATTCTGTATAAATATTGTGGATTTTCGTGTAGGTTAGTAAAGGTGTGTCTCAGTGCCGGATATTTGAAATTGGTTTCTCTGACACCTATACGACCCTCGTATAAAAACCTTTGGGAAGGAATAGTGTGGGCGCTTGGGAACCGTTTTTAACTCTCACAAACAACCATACACATCAAACAATACACACACACACACATACAAGCACACTGATCGATGTAGCACATACACAAAATTTTATTTTCAACAAAAACTAGAAAAACACCAAATATACGGTTCTCCTCTATCTCCCTCTGTAGTAATAAATTCGCCAAACTGATACAAACACAAGTATGCATACCTTTACAGACCATGTGCTACTCTTAGACTGTCTCATCTCTGTCTTTGATTTACTATACATTATTTGTACTGCTACTGTTCCTGAATTTACACAATTTCATATGTGAAGTGTTTAGTAAATGGGTTAATAAGAACCAGTGTTTATTTTCATAATAACATAGCGGCTGTTTCTGAATCTTATTTGTTCTTTACATAAACTGGATTTCCATAATATTATTATACGAAGAATGTGTGCACAAAACCCAGAACTTTTTTGACAACTGCCTATATAAATATTATATTCGGAGTCGCTAATTCAAAAACAAACGCAAACTTATCAGCACATACTATTAAAACAATACCACGCTTAACCAAATTGTACATTTTCGTATGCCAAATTGCCATTACTAATTTACCAGAACTTGCGTTTATTTTTAATCAACCTTGATGGCAGCTGATTTTTTTTTTTGGCATAATTATATTCTCTGATGATTGACTGAGAAATAATTTAAAACTCAACAATGAACCAATTGTACTTATTAAATTAGAACGAAAAGTTTTATTGCGTCCAGGTATAATCTGATATAAATCTTTTAATTTTTATAGCTAGTTTCATAACTCTATTTATTTCTAAATATTTATAATGAGATTTCCGTTCTTAAATCCATTAACTCCAGCAATATTAGAATTACTGAATTTTATATAAGACAATCTAGATACATTTATAATAATGTGTATCAAAGTTTGTTTAAAATCAGAAGGAGATCTTCATATGGGATGATCTTACGACTTGCATATAAATTGTTTTTATAATAAATAATAATACCTCTTATATATCTTAAATTACGTGTAACTACTTATATATTATACTGGTTTATTTTGTTTTTAATTCATTCAACGATTGCGTGAATTTATATTTATATATAGATATAGTAACTAGGAAAACGTAAAAATTCGAAATTTCAAAAAATATAACTTTTATTAGATTCAGTTTTCTTCGTACTAGTGTCGTTTTCAAGTTATACAAGTAGTAGCAAGAATAAACTTCCAGCTTCCTCCTGGACAAGTCTTCCAGTTAAAAATAAATTTGTTAATAATAATGCCGGATTTGTAGTATTAATTAAGCTGCCATTACATTCATATTGTTGAATAAAAAATATCATCAAGTCAACAAAAGTATTATATAATTTCGCAACAAAGGAATTTACATGCAACATAAAATTGTAAAAATACAGAAACATAATTTAAGCTGGTAAGCTATAAAAACGGTTTTCATTTATTTAAGTTCAGAAAATATAAAAATAAAAAGTATTCGTATGTACTGTACTGACAAAAGACCTAGCAAAAAAAAAAAACAGTGAGCCAACATCAGCACGTGCAACCAACGTTGCTACAGCATCGGTTCGCATCGTATGAGCGCGGGTTTGACACTCCGACTGCGAAATGCACAACGCGTTGCTCTTTTCTATATAGTCGACGATGCCTGTCAAACTCCATTATGCCACTGCCACATTTACGTTGGCAGTGTAACAAGTCCCGAAGGCCATCTCAACATGGTCACTCGTAATAATCACCACCTTCCTTCCCAATCGATGTGATTCAACTCCCATATTTCATTCTTATATTTCGTATGCGAGAATAGGGACAGGACAAAACTCTATGTTATTCATTTATTTATTTAATGATTAGAAACATCAAAATACGGTATCGTTTTTAATCCAATTAGAAATTAAATAATTACATTCAAATGTTTTTTATTTTTTCGCCCTGAATCAAAAATATATATACTCATATACATGGATGAATGTATCTCGCTCGCACGCTCGCTCTGTCCATCTGTCAATACACGTATGTAGAATAAATGTATGTCTACCAGTGGCATATACACATATACATTTCTATCGACAAGCATCAAGTTAATTGGCCGGTCGTCCAATTAAATGTCGGCTCAAAAATGACACACATAATTTTCACAAATGACTGGATCACATTAAAGTCTTTGCCGATAATATAATTACAGCAATTCGAATATTTTGATGAATTGAGTGATGATGATGTATGTTTTTTATTGGGTGGGTGATCATTTTGGGAACTTTTAAATGAACATATTTATCAATTAACACCGTCAATTTAGAGAAGATTAACAATTGGTTATTGGAGTAAAGTACACAGATTCAAATCAATTTCCATTATTAGCTATGAACGCTAACGATATTCGAATGATTAGTCATTAGTAATTATATACGGGCAATAAGCCACTACGAATTTTGTTGGTTGTGCTACAGGATTATTTTGATTTTAATAATCATATCGCAATACTTGCACTAAGTAGAGCACATCTCCAATTTGTCGAATAATAGGGAATTTGTTTTTACCATATTGGTTTGAAAATGTATTATACTGCAGACTTTTGCTTTGATAAGTATATAGTTACTTAAGAGGAATTCCCATACCCGCTGCAAACATAGCTAAACAAGGTTTCGTCGAACCCTTAAAACTCCTTTATTACAACATTAAAATTAATAAAAAAATATTTTTCAGTTAGCCAATATTTCGCTCTAGGCTTCTCTAGTTTTTTTATATTTTTCTATATTTACCCTTTTTTCAAATGTCCATAGTTTTTATTGAGATAACAAGCGTACATTGACTATTTTTCAACCGGAATATTCTAAAAGTTTTATTCAAAAAAATGTATTAGCAAGTATTTTAAGGGTCAAACGAACGCTTCAACTAGAATGCTTCAAGTAGTAAATAGCATTGGTTCTTATGCTTCGTTTACGCATGGCTATTCTATGCCAAGTTACGCATATGCGGTCCGTCGACGACCAAGTTTTGCGTTGTCGTGGCGATTCTTGTGGCATGTAATTGAACTATATGCTCTTCCCTAACGTCTGGAACTACTATTAAAAATGAAACCTAATCAATGGTAATTTTATCACGGACACTCACAGTTTACTACGTCAATTTGTCCTGTCAGCCTTGATCTTGAAAATCGGACGATAACTATTTGAGTATTCTTTCCGCTCGTTGAAAAAAGGTGGTATCGAGAGAAACGCTTTTAAAGTTTTGATAACATATAATTCAACTAAACTCCGGGTGTTTTGCATGTTGTTTAATCATACTTTGATTTTTTTTTTTTTTTTTTTTATTGAACTTTTCTTTGCATACTAGGGTAACCCGTGGGCACCATGTGCCCATATGGTATACAGAACATAGGTCAGTTTTGACTGATGCCGAATTTTCATGTAATTTAATAATAATAACACGGTTTTTCTTCATTTTGTATCGTTTGACTATAATAGTAATACAAATTTCCACATCGCAAATAATAATAAAGAAAAAATCGAGTTCTTTCTTTGAACGCTATTTTGTTCTTAGATCACTATGCTGAGATTAACTAATCGATCGCTTATCATGCACTGTGTAACATCCGATAAATTTAAACAAAATTTTGTTTAACTTTGATTTTAACCTTGTATGGTGCATATGTGTTGTATCATTTAGACAGTTTCTATGATTGTATATAAAAAACAGGATTATAAATTTACTTACGATTGCTTTTTATTATTTGAATCGATTATTCAAATAATATGTATTACAAACCCTTTTTACACAACATTTTTAATGATTTGACATTTGATTCATTATTGTTTTTGAATTAAATAATCAGGCTAGATTCTGAATTTTGCAGTATTAAACTGATGCAGTGTCACAACGGCAGTTTTAAAAGAGATGATAATTAGTTATATGCTAAAATACAATGGATTGTGCCATCAAAAATAAAAGAATTAAATTTCCAACCAAACATGTTTCTAAATATGTTTGAATTATCTCTTCAAGATTTTATTACTCTAATAATCAGAATTATGAATTTACTTACTTGCAGTTATTATAATTTGACGAACTATAAAATCTTACCGCAACTCATATTTTCAAAAATCACTGCTTCTTGGCCATTTTGAAGTGAAAAATATTAACTATGAATTAAAATAAATGTACAGAAACACGTATTTGCTAAAAATATATGCTAGTTAGGCAATAATATGCACTTATTTCATATTATATACTTAAAAATTGAAATTATAACATGCTACTCCCCTTAAACTTAAGATTAAACTTTGAATTGAAGATTTATCACAAAAACCAATTTTGACATTTCATTCTGACGTTTGATTCGTTTTTGTCTATTTCAAAGCAGACTGAACTTCAGAATCGTAGTGATTGTTTTATTTCAGTATAAACTATTTGATTATTTTTTATAACATTATTAACAGTCGTCATGGTGCAGTGGCTAAGTGTCATGCCTTTCACCCTGGAGGTCGTGAGTTCGATCCCCGTCTATGCCAATCTGCATTTTTACAAAAAAAAGCGT
Source organism: Leistus spinibarbis (assembly GCA_933228885.1). Lineage (NCBI taxonomy): Eukaryota > Metazoa > Arthropoda > Insecta > Coleoptera > Carabidae > Leistus > Leistus spinibarbis. The sequence goes on from OW121800.1 coordinate 1,104,382, forward strand.
TCTACACATACACACTCACTCACATACAAACATTTCTGGGTTATTATATTAATGATTGTGCCGAGATATGGTGCCTCCAATATCTGCGTGCACACTGTACACTGCACACCTCACAGACGGAAACCTCTAGGTCTTCCGGGTTATCTTTAATAAAATCTGGTTTAAAAATCTTAAACTAGTTAAGATTAGTTGAGGTATTGACCACGCTGAGGTCAATTGGTCGATAATTAACAAAATGGAGGCTGTTTGAAAAAATAGTCATGTTTTTACTTAGATTTTCTTGGCTTTGACGAGCTGCAAATAATATTTATTATTGATGGAAACGCGTCAAAGTGGTCAAAGCGCCAATAAATTTAGTGTACTTTAAATTAAAACAAAGAAAACGAAAATCGGACGATAACTATTTGAGTATTCTTTCCGCTCGTTGAAAAAAGGTGGTATCGAGAGAAACGCCTTTAAAGTTTTGATAACATATAATTCAAGAATTCAATAATTGTAGTCAAAATATGAATAAATAACATGCAAAAAAACCCCGGAAATAATATCATTTACCCAATCCGAGAAAAATCGCGATAAACATGCTTTTTCTTTGGGCAGAGTTACGTAAACATCCTCTTAAATGGTTTATTTCCCCAAGAAATTAAAGCTGGAAGCATTACTTGTAACAAGTGAAAAAATCAATGTCAGCTTCGCGATTTAATACGTAAGGTATATACCTTTTACCTCAATATTTTCCACAATAATATTATTGTGGAAAATATTGAGAAATATCAACAAAATTATTCAATACGACAACCAGCCCGCAATATATCGTGTTAGATTGTATGTCTTGAGAAGATTTAACGTGCCTGAGTTTAATTATATGTAAAAATCTATTCAGGCAAAGTTGACGCGATATAAATGACTGGTAGCGCCGAGCAACAGAGTCAAGACCATCAATATTTTTGTACGCGACAAATCGGAGAGGTTTCAGGGAAAATATTCGGTGTGACATTTCACGCACACGCTGAAAGCTACAAGCCATGGTAATGGCCAACTACAACCGCATACACAACCCATGTATACCCCATGAAATACATAATACATGCAAAACGTCACGACTGTGTCACAAGATTAACGCTACAAACAAGCGCTTGTCCTCCTGTCCTTGCTCACGTCATACTACGACATCAGAAATACCATGTCGGTAAAGTTATCCACAGTTTTCTACAGCATACACTTTTTGTTGCCAACATAAAAAACTAAAAATCCCCTAGATTTTTATTTCGCTTAATACGTGGTATTAAGATCTCAAATGTGTTTCATTTCGTGTAGAATATCAATAATTAGCTATATATAATCAAAAACTGTAGAAATATGTCCAGGAATTATGAATTATCATTAAAAACCCCCGGCTCATACGAACAAACAAAACGTCGTCCGACGTTTCCCTGATTTACAAAGAATCTAAATGTCTAAGAAACAATTGAGAACTGTTTTTGTAATCTACACACTAACACCTTTCAGAAAATGAATAAAACATATGAATTTACTTAGTGCATGCATTAAAAAAATAACATTTTAAAATGAAATTGGCTACTTGCTACATCTTCTTAATTTGTATGAAAATCTACACAGTCCTTATGCAAATGTGATACATCATCTTAATCAGTGCACTTTTGGCTATCATTTAAGATATAATACATAGAAATCGAATGAGTGTACTCAACGTACATTCATTAGAATCAAAATGGTGCACCTGTGACTATAAATGCATGCACTAAGTAAATTCATATGTTTTATTCATTTTCTGAAAGGTGTTAGTGTGTAGATTACAAAAACAGTTCTCAATTGTTTCTTAGACATTTAGATTTTTTGTAAATCAGGGAAACGTCGGACGACGTTCTGTTTGTTCGTATGAGCCGGGGGTTTTTAATGATAATTCATAATTCCTGGACATATTTCTACAGTTTTTGATTATATATAGCTAATTATTGATATATAATTATATAATTATAATATAAATTATAATCTAAAATTAAATGTAAGACTTTTTACACCTATAACATATTTTCAAATTGTTAACCAAAAGGCCATAATAATTAAAAACCACTGCTCGCAACGCATATTTTACTTAAGGTCGCGTAAAAATGTCAATTTAAGTCTTGATACAAATGAGTGAAATATTTCCATAATTATCTCAACACACAAGTAATCAAATGATAATTCCTTTAGTACACTGATTCTATGATGTATCTTGATTGCTCTGAATAGAAAATGAACTGCTAAATCATTATTATAAATAATATAAGTGTTTATTAACCATGACATGTTTTAGCTGCTACTTTGAACCTCATTTTATTTGGTTTAATAGAACCGAATTGAGCGGAATCATTTCTCAGAGCTCTAAGGTAGTCATAATCTTTAAAATGAGTCTAATTATTGTATTCTTAATTATATATAATCGACAAAAACAATGATAAAAGAATCGTCCATAAGACTCAATGTTAAAAGTTTCAGGGTTTGTCCGTGAGAGGCTCTGCTGTACGTATTAGATATCAAACTTTCTTCCGCTTGCTAATATCAAAGCATAGACCAGTGTAGCGCAGTTTAATAATTATGGCGCCGACTCGAAGACGTTTGAATCGTAGAATTAAACGTTCTAAAGCCTCGAAAGCTGCGAAATTAAGATGGAAAAAATTTCTTACTAACAGTGACAATAATAATAATACTTATTCACCACCACGGCCACTTATAGATTTAGAATCTGATGTTTTAGAAGCGATGGATATTTCGAACAGGTATTCCTACTATACCTTAAAATTAACTAAACTAAAGTTAATTTGTATAATAACATTGTTCGAATTATTGTTTATCTTATAATTTGTCCAAAAAGAAATGAGACGCAATTTGAAGCTAATCCAAAACTTATGACACTTGATTCAATTGATGATTTGAGTAATGCGTGGGGAACGGAGGAAGAATTTTGAATGTACGAATATATAAATATACATATATATATATATATATATACATATATATATAAATATATATATATATATATATATATATATATATATATTTATATATATATATATATATATATATATATATATATATATATATATATATATATATATATATTTATATATATATATATATATATATATATATATATATATATATATATATATATATATATATAAATTCATAATTATAGTATACAAAAACACAAATTATGTATTGAAAAAGTGAGTGCACGAAGTGGAATATTTATAGATACTAAATATGGATTTTTGGGTGCTTTTCCGGATGGTTAGCAAATAGCCCTATGATATACAGATACACGCAAATTTATAATTATTATATATATATATATATATATATATATATATATATATATATATATATATATATATATATACAGACACACACACATTTATATATACATACATACACATATTACAGGCTTGATAAATGACAATGGCATCATTGAAATTAAATGCATGTATAGTTTAGCCGGCTCTAAATTGCCGATGAAGGCAGAATTAAAAAACAAAAATATTTGTTTAGAATTAAGAAATAATGAAGTTAAATTAAAAAAGAGCCACGACTATTACTTCCAAGTAAGATAAATCACATAATTGTTGAAATTTTTATTTTGTCGCATTTACTTTTAGATACAAGGTCAGTTTCAAATATCAGATAGGGAATATTGTTATTTTATAATTTACAGAAATGATGAAGTTGACTTGCATATTGAAAAAATTGAGAGAGAAAGTGATTTCTGGCAAAATAAAATGCAGGATAAATTAATACATTTCTATAATGAATGTATTCTGCAAGAAATAGTTAGAAGAAGAATTCCACGCGGGCTCAAATGTTTTGAACCGGAACAAGATAAATAAATAATATTTTTTAAATACAACATTGTTATTTGATTGGTTTCCCCGCGCCTTTACAACCTACCGACAGAACGAAACGTATGTATGTAGCTACTTCAGTTGAGAAGTAAATTTTGATACTAAATTTGTGCAGAAACTCACATCACGGAAAGTACTAGTGGCGGCACGGGAGAGCGTAGGTTGAGTGTTAGAAGAACTAACTAATTTTTACTGCTCCTTAAGGGCGAGCTCTGCGCGTTGGTGCGTTTTACGCGTATCGAATCTTGTTTTTTTTTTTAATTATTTATTTTTTGCAATATATGGCCTTATGAGAACATTATACGCAAAATGTTTTGTAAATATGAAATATTTTCGTAATATAAAGAATTTAATATCTAACCACAACCAGCATAGTTAACGTTCGCTCCCCGGAATTGCAAATATTTAAAGACTCATTAATTAAACAACGCACCTATGCGTCCAGCTCGCCTTATAAGTAATGCGATGCGAGCAGTTATCTAGTCATCAATAGATGGCTTTACAGTTTATTATTATGCTCGCTACTTGTTTTTTTCAAATTGTGAACCCATAGTTCATTATAATTAAAAACAATTATTTTTTAATTTTAATGCCCAGCGTGAAGTAGAAGGGAGACACTGCTCGCATTGCGTATCTTACCTAAGGCGAGCTGGACGCATTGGTGCATTGTACGTACCGAATACCACAGCTCTTCTGTACTAGTCAATGTCTAAAATCGCCATAAATATTTAAAATCGTGAATACGTAACTATAATGTAGAAACATTTTAATGACTAGTTTCATTAACAGAATGTGATCACATAATTATTGAATGTGTGTGTTTATGTCGAAAAACTTGATTTTTATAAATTGAACCAGTCCTATAGTTGTAATGAACATTTATAAACAGTATTGAAACATCAAGCCAAGGAGTCAGATGTGTGACAGTTCCAGTCGAGGTATTATTTACGATATCGATATCGAGGTAAAATCGACGATTTAAAAGCGCTAATTGTTAACCTATTGTATTCCTATACCCAAATAAACAAACAGAAATCTTTACAATGTGTCCGTTCTGTTTTGTTGTCCTGAAACATTTGCCCGCGTGTCCTGTGGGACGAAACACAGGACACTTTCTTTTTCGTCATCGTCAGGTTCTTCTTCGTTGAATCGTGCTTCATTACAGTGGCCCCGTGTGATCTCCTGCTGGAGTATAAAATCATATCGTCGCGCGCAAAAAGACCACAGAATTTGGGTATTCCGAGGTTGGAAGAAACAAACTCTTACTTAAGTGTTGAATAAATGGAATTAAATGTAATAGTGGGCACCCAACGAGCGACGAATAATATATAATTCGCAGTGTAGTAACGTTGCAATCAAAGGTACTCGTTCACCAGTTGGCGGTCGGCAGCGCTTCCTGTACTGATCCAAGTCCTGTAAGTCCTTGGTAAAATGAACTTTAAGTTCGATCGCCGTGCGTATCCTTAAATGGGTTAGCGTCGTTGAGGCGTGTCGACTAGATCAGAAGAAGCAGGGGCTCTGTCTGTTCGGTGGGGCTCGCGCGATAGTTAAGTCCAAGTCTGCGGCGAGTACTCGCGATTGCAACTCTTACTAAAGTGTCGAATTTCAGGGGGGAGGCGGGTCCCTGCCGACGTGGAACCGACCTTGTCGAGGTGGCAGGGCTTAAGCATCAATCACTATTATTCATTGCAATTCAAATACTGATTGATGCAAGTAACAGGTTTCATAAAAATCACTTCTTTTTTCCAAAAACTACATTCCAAATATTGATTTTGAATATTCAATCAATATTATAATAAACATTTTGTTAAATACGATTTTTAAAAGACAGCAACACTATGTAAATAATGGATATAAATTTACAAGTCCACGTAAAGTTACAATTATAAATCATGTAATTATCGCAGAAATATAGTAAAAAAACTCAGATAAATTAACTAAAACTAGAATTACATAATTTTTTGGTTGTAGTTTATCAGTAAATATGTTTTAGTTTTATTTGCTTTAAATAATTTTTATATTGAATATTTTTGCGATTAGCGTTCTGAGAGTTTGAATAATTTTTAAGTAAATATTTTGTACATGGAATAATTCTGTTTGTTTTAAATCATTGTGGCTTCAAAATATTTTTATAATTTGTTCAATTTACCATAAACTTTTTATTTGTATTGTTTAACTTTTATTAAATATAACTCTGTGGTATTATTAATGTATATTTTATCTGAATTTAATTAATGTTTTGTTAACTATATTTTATTTTATTTGTGTATTTTATTTCCTTAATCCACATAACATTCAAAAAGGCGAACTGGTGAACAGTAACCATCAGTTACATGTTCACATAAGAACGTCCGACGTAAAGATAAAGATATTTCTTCATATTGTAAACCCAAGGTCCATAAAGACATATTTGAATATAATAATTATTAATTTTAAAATATGCAATTTGTTTTTTATGTATAACAAAAACTCGACAAAAGATAACTATACTGTCAAAGTTATGTCGATATTTTAACAAGTTTGCCACGTTTCTTAAATCTTAAATGAGTTTAACTTTGCATAAAATATATTCGGTTTATTAAGGGGATATTCACATTGTGAAAAGAAAAAGAATCGATTTTTTTTTTGTCTTAATATGTCTAGAATATATTCTTAAAAGTGTTTTGCAAAATTCGACTTAAAAAAATAATTATATAAATTTTAAGTATACCATCTCATTTTTTAATTCTATTTATTTTTATATAAATAAGATTTGGTACGCGTACAACGCATCAATGCGTCCAGCTAGCCTTTTAAGTGTAATATATACGATGCGAGCCTTTTCGTCAACAAAATTCAAAATTATAATATTTAATAATTTTTTATGGCCTTTGAGTTAACAATATGAAAATATCATGTAGGCATAAAATATCTTAGAATTATTAGTAGAATTTTTGGGTGTTTAAATTATTTTTATAAGGGCAGTATTAACAGGGGCTTTAAATTTTGGGGGGCTATAACTCGGAAAGTATACGGGCGATTGGATTTAAACTGGGAGTGGATACAAATGGGATAGTAAATAATATGTAATCAAATTTGGTGTGAATCGATCCGGTACCTTCAGAGGAGTTACAAATTTGGTCTTACGAGCGACGACTAACATCCAGTTATATATATTTTTGGATTCAGGGCGACGAGACAAACCCTTGTTGTTAAGATATTTTTTAATCCGAGAATGCTACAGACACACGACCGATTGCTTTATATATATTTTTGTATCAATATAATCTACAAAAAATTGTAAGACTTTTTATATCTATAACATCTTTTCAAATTGTTAACCAAAAGGCCGTAATAATTAAAAACCACTGCTCGCAATGCATATCTTACCTGGGCGAGCTCTACACGTTGGTGCGTTTTACGCGTACCAAATCTTGTTTAATTCGTGCACTGCGTGAATTTATATGTTTTATACATTTTCTGAAAGGTGTCAGTGTGTAGATTACAAAATCCGTTCTCCCTTGTTTCTTAGACATTTAGATTTTTTGTAAATTAGGGAAATGTCTATAGTCGCAGGTGCACCATTTTGATTCTAATGAATGTACGTTGAGTACACTCATTCGATTTCTATGTATTATATCTTAAATGATAGCCAAAAGTGCACTGATTAAGATGATGTATCACATTTGCATATGGACTGTGTAGATTTTCATACAAATTAAGAAGATGTAGCAAGTAGCCAATTCCATTTTATAAATGTTATTTTTTTTAATGCATGCACTAAGTAAATTCATATGTTTTATACATTTTCTGAAAGATGTTAGTGAGTAGATTACAAAAACAGTTCTTCCTTGTTTCTTAGACATTTAGATTATTTGTAAATCAGGGAAACGTCGGACGACGTGCTGTTTGTTCCTATGAGGCGGGGGTTTTTAATGATAATTCATAATTCCTGAACATATTTCTACAGTTTTTGATTATATATAGCTAATTATTGATATTATACACAAAATGAAACACAATTGAGGTCTTAATACCACGTATTAAGCGAAATAAAAATCTAGGGGATTTATAGTTTTTTATGTTGGCAACAAAAATTGTATGCTGTAGAAAACTGTGGATAACTTTACCGACATAAAATACCAGCACATATATGAAAGACAGCTGCAAGTTCAAAGAACTTATACCCAAGTGGATCAGCTTCGTAGGCCCGGTATTACAGTCATGGTTTAAAGTCAGGTCTTGATTTAAGTTCAACATTTTGTTTGAAGTGTTCTTTGATTAACATATATCATTACCATGGATACTTAAGGATAAACCTTAAAAATCAACTGTAATATTGGGCCTTAGAGCATCTTATAGGATTCATATATGATGTAGTTTTTATTAATTAATAACACACTAATTGGTCTCTAATTGCTTTCATTAGAAAAATAATTAAAACATCCAAAAATTCTTATATATTTCATGTCTATAAAATATCTTTATATTGGAGTAGGAGAGGAAAGTCCAGTACTCGCATCGCAAGCATTACTTATAAGGTGAGCTGAAGGCTTAGGTGTATTGTACCTAAGCTTGGGTGCTTTGCCATATATATATATATATATATATATATATTTATATATATATATATATATATATATATATATATATATATATATATATATATATTTCATCCACAAATATATCAGTCTTGCGGAAAATATTTGCAAAACGTGTTTTCCTTTAGCAAGCGAAGTTATTTTGGAATATAGACAATAAAATGTATTTATTTCATTCCCGTTCGGTATTACAAAGGAAGCCCACATTACTTCGCGGCCAACATTTTAATAAAACTAAATATTTAAATTATGAAAAGAACATATTATAACCCATGATTTAGGAAGAAGACGACCATGATTGACGGAAAACAAATTATTTAAGATTCAACAATGAATGTACTTATTTTATTGAATATATTAAATAGTATTATTATTGCGAATGGTTTAATCTAATGAAACATAATTTTCATACATTAACCATAATTCAAATGTTGGTAGTGCAAATTTATTCTTGGATCAATATGCTATAAGAAATTGATTATTTGATTTAACAAGTTGTCTTCGAAAGTATTGTACTTAGAACAAAAAGCACGATAATCTACAACATAAAATATTGATTTTTGACAAAATGGCACGTATTTGAAGTAAAAGTATCGATTTTTGAGTGATAATTTCGTGAATAATCCCTTAAAAAATCAATAATTTACAAGATATCTTAATAATTCTAAGTTACCGTATAGATAAACTATCAAAGAAAATACAGTTAAAATTTCTAATCGATCCGTTAAAATTTGAATGAGTTCTGTTTTCGCCCGATTAAATAAACATGTTTTCGAGAAAAACACGATTAAAGTTGTAGTAAGCGAGGAAGTGTAATTTATTTTAATCTACCTTTAATATGCGATGTCTGCTTTATATAATTGACTATCCAGAAATATATTGGTCTGTTCCTCTTCCATTTTAGCCGATTTAAGCATGAACCTCTCCTGCTCGGATATATCGTCACAATTGACCACTTTTGATATTTCCCACGTACACTACGAATCATTACCAGCTGAGAAGTTATCATGTTGCGCATTTCGTCTAGGGCCTTTTTACACAATTTTATCGAGAAAATAAAAATTTCTGGAGAGGCTTTACCCTTTTAATGAAAAATTAGAGTTTATACATATTTGGATGTTAGCCCTGTCCAATTGAATGAAGATCATTGGTCGAATGAGCTTTCCTCTTGAAAGATATATGAACAGCACTACGAGCATGAAAGAGAAAACGAGGCACCGATCGACCATCCATCATCTATCTCAACAAAGCGGGCGATGTGTCAGATGTGGCGTATGTGGTTACGCAGCCATATACGTGTTATACTAACTGAATTCCCTAAACTGCAATTCAAAGCTGCGCAGAATATGCGTTCTAAATACGTTCTGGTAGAAACACCTGCTGCTACTGTTGCTACATGCCGCAAAACTCGTTAAATGAGAGGCTTCATCATCCCCCTAGCTATCGTTCTTTCTTTCTATGTGGGAGTGGTGTCTCTTTCTGGGTCCGTTCATTCCGTGTCCCACGTCCACTTGAATTATTCAGGCCTGAATGTAGCCGGCGCAAATTAACAGGACCGACTAGATTATTTCCAGCTGCGTGTCTCGCAGTTGCCGACGCGTCGTTGTCTGAAATAAATTAGACGCTACGCGTGAAAAATCCACTTTGAAGCACTGAAAATGCAAATATACAAACGGCATTGACACTTCTTTTCGCTGTAGATGCGCCATTGCTCAATTTATAACTGTTAATTATATTTTGTCTACGCGTTGAACGTTGTTCTCACTAAAATAAAATTTGACGAATTTTAATTTTACTCTTTTAAATTTCGCTTCCCCATGATTTGTCTGTAGTAGCTATGCCACTGCATACTGCATAGACACACGTATCAAATATACCTTTTAAGATAAAGATACTACAAATATAGTGTAGGTGTGTTAGAATTGAAGCTTTCAGTATAAAAGCTTGAGCTGTTTAGAGTGGTCGACCGATAAACATTATCAGTACATATAGCAACCACCAATACGGTGTAAGAAAGATAGAGAATACATTCAAAAAACACGCAAAAACAACAGCACCGAACAAAGTTTCCAGCATTTATTCGATAAACATATCTATATAGTGATACAGCACGTTCCACAAATGCAACTTGCTTTCAACTCAAACGAGTTTCAAATACTATAATGCAGTTGCCTTCCAATTTCAGAAAATAAAAACGAATTTTTTATATTACACAATAATGGCTGGTTGTTTAATATCCTACGAAATTTTTGAAAAGAATATTCAAACCGGAATTGCATTATTACAGATTTCGTTTGAGACGAATGATGCCTCACTATTTTATAGATAGTGTAAGTGATTTATAATTTATTTATATTAGTCCAAATGGAAATGAATATTTTTGCTCGACAGGAAAATGAAAAATGGAAAACATATTAACAAAATTATGTTCTATTACGTTAAAATACATGAAATAGATTTTAAAATAATGTTTATCTGTATCCGTATACTCATTTTAAACAATAACAAATCATAACAGCGCCACATTATATAGCAACGGAACAATTTCATAATATTTTTGAAAGCACACACAACACGTACACAATGAAATATTTAACAATTCTAATGGAAAGCGTCGACAATTTACGTACACCAATACAGTGAGTATCCGGATCAAAACATGTAATAAACAGCAACTCACAGTGTCACATATCACGGGAATCAGGCAACATTTAACAAATTCTCCATTTGCTGTTATGATGCCTGCTTCTATCTATATCTATATGCATATTTATACATCAAATACTATTTTATTTGTGTAACATAACCAAACATACTCCGGGGGGTAATACTCGATCAATTTTCCCATTTCAAGCTCAACATTTGTGATTAATCGTGACATAATATAAATCATCGATTAATACTACACAGAAAATGTATTGGTACAATCTTTACGAAATATCTTAAAATCGTACCAATTCAAACTTCTGAAGAAGCTTAAGGTTTCGAAATGACAGAAATTAATAAATAATTTAAACAAGTATTGATACAATCACCTCGACCTTCAGCTGTTCTATGCCAAGTTACGCATATGCGGTCCGTCGACGACCAAGTAACCGTTTATGCATCCAACCAAGTTTTATATATAATATTTCTGTAGATTATTGGTTACTTTGACAGCTAATACTTCAAAACCATTACAAATTGATATTGGTATAATTTTCCACCCGTTCATTTATATAACGTAAGCTTGGTTTTCTTATTGTTTCTGTAGGATTATTATTTCCTAATATTTATATTTTTATAATCAATAAATATTGATGATACAATATTTTATAACAATAAAATAATAAGATAATTGGTACAATTTCAGTGTATTACTGTGAAATATTGGTAGTTTTTAACAGTTTGTTTGGAATATATAAATATGGTGGTCTGAAAAGTTTCCGACCTAACAAAGATACAAGACATTTTTTCAGAATTTTTATTTTTCCACATAGTCTCCTTGTAACTATACACACTTCTCCCAGCGATGCTCCCATCTCTGTAACCCGTCCAAATAGTACTCGGCGTTTTACTCTGCAAAATAATTGTTCACGAAGGTGATTGCCTCTTCATTTGACGAAAATCTCTGTCCTCCGAGCGCAATTTTTAGATGAGGGAACAAAAAGAAGTCGCTTGGGGCTAGATCTGGTGAGTAAGGCGGATGGTCAAGCAGTTCAAACCGTAATTTGTGGATTTTCGCCATGGCAACCGCTGAGGTGTGACACGGTGCGTTGTCTTGGTGAAACAGGATTTTCTTTTTCTGCAAATGTGGACGTTTTTCCGCAAGTTCTGCCTTCAGCTTGTCAAGTAATGATGCGTAGTATGCTCCTGTAATGGTTTTTTTCTTTTTGAAGATAATCGATTAAAATAACTCCATGACTATCCCAAAAAACAGTCGCCATCAATTTCCCAGCCAAAAGAACAGTTTTTGCTTTTTTTGGAGCCGGTTCCCCCTTTGCAGTCCACTGTTCGGACTGTATTTTTGTTTCGGGCGTATAATGGTGTATCCAAGTTTCATCTACAGTAACGCTCATCGGCGCTAAAACTCGGATTTATTGCGCCCAAACAGAGCGTTGGAAATCTTTATTCAAACACGTTTTTGGTCTAACGTGAGCAAACGCGGCACCCAACACGCGGACGGCTTTCTCATGTCTAAATGTTGATTTAATATGTGACAAACACGTTCTTTTGACATGTTCATAACCTCTGCTTTCTCTCTCACTTTAATTCGGCGGTCGTCTAGCACCATTTCGTGAACTCAAACGACTGTTACATAACAACTGCGCGTCCAAAATGGCTGAAACTTTGGTGAGTAACTGTCAACAGATGAACAACAAAATTACCTAGCTTTTATTTACGAGTGCTAATATCTTCAGGTTTTTAGCTCGTCGTACAGTAAGTACAAAAGAGCTATAGTGATTGGTCGTGTGTCTGTAGCATGCTCGCATCGAAAAAAAATCTTTACAAAAAGTTCTTGTATTTTCGCCCTGAATCCAAAAATATATATCTCATATACTTGGATGTATGTATCTCGCTCGCTCGGCCGGTCGGTCGTAAGACCTGAGTTTGTGACCGCAACTCGTCTGAAGGTACCGGGCCGATTTTAATGAAATTTGGTATACATATAATTTCCATGCCAGTGATGTTCCCGTCGCATTTTATATCCAATCGTTAGTATAGGGCCGGCGTTATAGGCCCCCAAAATTTGGAACCCTCCTAAATACTGTCAACTTGGTCAACTTTTAAATTTTTAAAAATTTTCTGCCAATAATTCTAAGATATTTTATGTCATTAAAGTTTTTTCAAATTGTGCGCCATAGGCTTAAAAAATATAAATATATTTTGAAGTATATCAGACATTGATCGCCATCTGTTAGTGAAATGAAGTTAAGTCTTTGTGACAGTAATTTGTTTGGTTATATTTTCCATTGCATAAACCATTTTCTTCTGTGTTCTAATTAATAAAATTAGGAAATGTTCATCAAATAATTTTCAATATCCTTGGTTAATCACGAAACGAACGATATTAACGTTACCCATGTGGATGTGTGCAATTTTATATGTGGGGTTTTTGGAAATTAAAACTGTTTTGGTACAGGAATAAATAAATCTCGGGATTGTAATTGGTTAGATTGGTTCAATAGGCAATCTGAGTATAATGTCGATGATTTAAAATTATATACGTAAACTTAGAAATTTATTAATTTCATATTAAATGCCGAGGAAATGTCATAACAACAATAAATTTTGTACTATAATAATTGCTATCGCTTTTAGTTTTGTACTTATTGTTGTGACCGGGCTCGTCGGAAGTTTTCGTTGACCGCAATTTCTTCTCGACTGATTGGTTCTCGAACTTGTAGCTTCATGATTTTCGGTTCCTCATCCGCTGGTTCAACTGCGTCTGATGTTCGGGTAATCGTTAATCGTCCCTGTTCTTTCACGATACGTAGTCCGGGTTGATCCTACGCACTCTGCCCTATGATAATCACGTCTTCTTGGGCATCATTAGGCACGATCAGTACTTCCACTTCGATTTCGATATCACCGATTGTCATTAAAAGCGTTCTTCTACCAATTGCCTCGCAAACGCCGTTTCCAAAACCCCGTAGTCGCCGTCGGTCGGAAATATATTTTATGTCTATTTCTTCGGCAATTTCTTTCCTCATTGTAACTACGTCACTACCGAGGTCAATGAAAGCCATAACTTTGTGTCCAACGATGTCTACCCACTTATGGTACTCGTCCTTGGGCTCTACATACGCCGTCACCTTACGTACCGTCGCTTTTTGGTCGTTATTTGTAGAACTCAGCCTCGTTTTCATTTCTTGCGGACAGTTTCGGGCAATAAGATTATCTTTTTGACAATTGTAGCACGCTTTTGTCCTTGTTGGTTGGGTGCAGTCTCGGGAAATGTGTCCGACGCCTTGACAATTGTAACATTTGACCACTCGTTCCTGGTTACTCCTCGTATCTTGACACTGAGCCTTGTTCTGCGTGTTACTTCGATCTCGACCCCTATTCTGTAGCAAATAGCCACAGTTGTTATGCAACAACAGTTGCTATTTTTAGGTTGCCATCTAGCGGTTTCTTAACGGAACAGAGCTATATGACGTCATTGTTTTTGATATTCTGCATCAACAGTGGTCGAGGTGTTGCTGCATGCATCAACCATGGTCTAGGTGTTGATGCATTGGTGTGGTATTGCTATTTTGAATATTTTTGTCTCATTTCTTCGCGGTTTTCTTGATGCATAGTTTGTGGTTAGTTGTTGTTATACGTCATCAACTGCAGCAACATCAACTTGCATCAACAGTTGTTATATTGCAGAATAGGGGTCCTCGTTTGTCTGGTAGGTTCTCGGCTCGCTTTGAGGGAGCCGCCATTCTCTCACTGTACCTTGATCGCTCATCCACACTCTCGTGCCTTTTGATTTTGAGCAACAGATCCTCAACGTTCCCAAAACCGCTCATTGTCCTGTTGCATTCTCACGTTATTGTTAATGTGTATCGGAGTTGACATTGCATTCGGATCCGGTTGATCCACATGTTGTTCAAAGTCAACACCGTTTGAAACGTCACCGGTTTCCATTTTGGTTGAGTTTATCACTTGCTACTCACACGCGTAGCGGTTTATCACTGTCTTGATCTCTTGATGTCGACACAAATCTACTCAGTTTTTTTTTTCTTTTTTCGGTCCCCCGTTTGTAGGCAACGTCCTTTGGGTAATCACTCCTTTACTCAACGGCCCGTGTTATGAACAAAGGAAAGAAAAACGTTTTTTTCTTTCTCCACATAGTCCAACTTGCACTCTCGAACGGATTTTACCGTCAAACAGCATAACACGTCGTATGAGAGTACATACAGTTTACAAAACACTACCGGAACAAGAGTTTCTTGGTTCTGCACTTCACTGCAGCACACGTTTTTGTTATTTTCTTTACCTTTCCCACTTCTGATTTTGTTAGCACGTACACATGTAATTAACAAACAGAGCAACGAATATTGTATCACTTTATTGTTACTGATATTACAGGTCAGGAAGGTATATCATTCCATCTTTTGTTCTAGTTAATCAACAAACCCACGCCATGTGCGAGTCGTCACGCGTCACCTTTCTGAATCTTCTTCAGTGTTGCCAACTTGCTGGCCTAAAATCTACGGTCTCCTGGTTTGCCCGCGAATATTTAAATTGCGGCTGATAAAGAAGAGAAATAAATTCTAAGTACACTATTAAGGGTCTACCATTAAATTTGGAATCTTATTACTCTGGAAGACTACCAAAAATATATACGCAACAAATAGGGCTTGTTTCGTGTTATTTAAATATATATATTTATATATATATATATATATATATATATATATATATATATATATATATTCATATATATATCTTTATATATATTTTACAATGCAGAACTACTATTTGTAAAAATATAAATAAAATATCTTAGAATACTGTAGAAAATTTAGGTATTTGAATATTTTTTCTAAGGATAGTATTAAGGAGGTTCTAATTTTCGGAGTTCAATAACTCCGAATAAAGTCAATAAGATACTGCAAGGCAGACTCAAATGGAATACTTAAGAAATTATTTAGCAAATTTAGTTCAAATCGCTTCCGTACCTTCAGAGAAGTAGCCGCACCAAAGCGATTTGAACCAAATTTGCTACATATATTATTTGGCATCCCATTTGAATTGGTTCGCAAGGATAATTCAATCGCCTATAAACTTCCGGAGTTATAAAGCCTCCAAATTTAAAGCCACCCTTAATACTGCCCTTAGAAAAATAAATAAAACATGTAATAATTCTACAGAGAATTCTAAGATATTTTATATCTACAAAATTTCTTCATATTGGTAACCCAAAGGCCATAAAATTTGCATTTGTAATTTTTTCTTTAGTATATCAAAAAATTTACAAAAATTTGTAAGACTTTTTATATTTGTAACATTTTTTTCATATTTTCAGATTTTAAGCGCAGAAACTATAATAAATGTTAATAATAATATAAAGTTAATCTAGTCAGCAATAGATGGTATAAATCACCGATATTGTTATGTTCGCTACTTGTACAATACTGCGGTTATGCTGGTTGCACAAATATGAACATTTTGCAAGGACCTATAATGAATTAGAGGATTCTTCATTTTATTCATGTTCGTGCTTATGAAACTATGAATCAAAATACTTTTTAACACAATTTCTTCTTTGATTATATCAAAAATAATTACATCATTAACGTTACATTCAAATTGTGAACAAAATGCCCCAACAATTAATAACTATTATTCTTAAATATAAAATGCTCGGATCGCATACATTTCCTATAAGGCATGCTGAAGGCATAAGAGCGATGGCACACACAGCGGTTTGTGCCGACTCGGCAGCCGAGTCGGCCGACGCGCGAGGATGAACACACACGGCGGTATTACTCGCTGCAGCAATAAAACAGCACGCATTTGTTCGAGTAAACAACGTGCCGAGGGGGCGCGTCGCCGCCTGATATTGATTGCAGCAGTGTGTGCTTTGCACCATTTGAAAACACATAAATTAGTGCCAAGTCGGAAGCCGTGTCGGCACAAACCGCTGTGTGTGTCATGGCTCCAAGTGTCTGAACATAATCTCGTTTTTAACACAACATTGCTATAATTATAAATTCAGCTTGTAAGAAATAGGTCCATTGTAATTGTAGGTAACACCTTTATGACAATTCTTAACAGTAATAGTATTTAGGTCGCCTTACGAAGTACCGAAGAAGCTAAAGCAATCGGCCATGTGTCTGTAGCATTCTCGGATCAAAAAATGTCCTTAACAATAAGTGTTTGTCTTGTAGCCTTGAATCCAAAAATATATTTTACTTATATACTTCGATGTTAGTCGTCGCTTGTTTTAGTTTGAAAATGAATAAGTGTACATAGCAAATATTACGCGGGTGATAACAGTGTTTTTATATATCATCAATGTAGGTTCTGTTGATTTTCATATCAAAGTGTTTGTGTGATTACTTTGGTGGGCTATGTTGTTTTCACAGACGAAAGCTTTTGATGGAACATTGGTCGGGGGTCAGGGGTCGGGTTCATTGTTTGGTTGGGCAGTACAAGAGCTGCCAGCCTGCGGCCTGTTTACCTCTGATTGTCATCTGGAACTGTCGTCGTTATCCGGTCAACGATGGCAAATCCGTCTCACACCGGACAACCAATTCAATGGAAATTTTGTTAGATATTATATGTACAACCATAAATTCGATTATATTCGAATTTCAACATTTAACCGTCAATTACACATTTTAACTCACCGTACGAAGTACAGAAGAGCTAAAGCATTCGGTAGTGTCTCTGCAGCATTATCAGTTGCTGTGAATCCAAATATGTACGACCGTTTTTATGAAAATGCGGATTTCACTAGGTGACTACAAAACGATTCAAGACAATATGAAAGCAAAGTTGTTTGTTACGCAATTCCTGGGAAAGAATCGAAATACTTTCCCAGGAATTGGGTACCAACGACCTTCTTTTCATATTGTCTTGTAGAATGAATTTATGTATAGCATGTTGCTTACGAACTAAATCCGGCCCTGTTTTCAAAGCACGGGCAACCTGAAATAGCTTCAGATTTTCGATATAAATTTGAATTTAATATCTTTAATAAATCTGATAGCATTAGGTCACCATAAGGTCTTCGATATTTATGGAGGTAACATGTGAACGGGTTACCCCTTTCTTTTTAAAATGAAAAATTGGGCAACCGAAGTACAAAATAAATTATCTTATAATTTATTGCTTTAGTTTCTTTATTTTAAGGTATAGGTAGTTTACTTTTCAACGTTAGGCGCTCTCATTCATAAAACAATAGATACACCTTCATAAATAACAAAGACAGCACAGATAAAGTTGTATTTACGACTTCAATAAAATGTCAAACGTAATAAAACCTTTTAAAATAGTGTATACTAGAAAATTATCTTTAATAGAATTCAAACAAATTTGCATTAAAGTTTAACAGGTATGATTTATTTGATTACAGCTTCAATTATGTATTTTTATAAAAAATTCTAAATAAAAAATGTTCATTCTGTTTGCAAAATGGAAGAAAATAGAAAAATGCATCTAATCCACTCAATGTGATGTTCTCTATGCACCACCCTGTCTCCTTGCAATGGGTGTGCTCGAGTTATGATTTGTGACTTCCGTTCCGGAGAAGCTTAGCGTCTAGACAGAGTTTTAAAGAAAAGCTCTGGGGCCATTATCGGCAATAACTCACGTTCGAAGCGTTCGTACGTTCGTTCGAAGAGGCGAGGCGTTGGCAATTCGTCATCGGAGCACAACGTCCGCTAATTTCCCGATGGCAAACACTGCGGGGCAGACGCGCACGACACACACTACACTAGGCCCCAATATTGACCCAATTTCCGGATTCGGTTCGGTCACGGGAAGTGCTACAGCCGACGGACACAATGTCTCTCTCTCTCTCTGAGTGCGACCTCTCATCACCGCTGTGCGCCACTCCGGTCCGGTCCGCTCATGTCCATGAATATGTTTGCCGATTGCCGGTTGCACTGAACGACTCAACTCATTGGGCTTATATAGATAAACTAAACTGTTGTTTGCCAACATAACCTCAAATTATTGTGGCCTGCTCTTGCTCTATAAATGTGGTTTGCTATTTTACTCATTTTGTACTGCAATTGTATTGTGCGATTATGTTTTATACTGGTCAAACAATTAACAGTTTGGCCCGACAGAATCAGTTTAATATTGTTAAAATTTAACTATATTCACTGAAAATAATATACATACATATATTTATAATTGTCTGCGTAAAAAATAAATGTTGGTATTTGCATTAAGACAAGCCATCAGGTCCAAACCATTCCGTCGATTATTGACAGTGAACCAAATTTAATTTCGGAAACAATGTTACACTTTTGGTAATAGTTACACTTTTAAATTTCATTAAATTACTCAAAACTGTGATAAAACGAAAAGAAAAACAAGTTTAGGACCAACGCACCTGTGTCCAGCTCACCTTATAAGTATATTATATGCGATGCGAGCAGCGGTTTTTAATTATTATGGACTTTTGTTTAACAATTTGAAAAATATGTGATATAAAAAGTCTTACATCTGTCTTAGTCTGTAGATTATTATTTAAAATTCAATACGATAATATTTAATAATTTTCTATGAGCTTTAGGTTAACAATATGAAATAATATTGTTAATATAAAATATTTTAGAATTATTAGTAGAATTTTTTTATGTTTAATTTTTATTTTATATGGGTAGTGTAAGACTTACTTACCCGATACTAGCGCCTCTACCGCCGCTTGGACACAAATTTTCACTTCAATAAAGGACGTCCAGGGTCGTATCCCCCCCCCCACCAATTCACGTGCTACAGTCAAGAAAAATGGGTCAAAAATTATATTTTAAAAAGTTCGAGGCACTTGACAAGGAAAAAAATTATTTAATTGTCCCAGGAAGGTTGAAAATGCTTCAAAATAAAATGTATTGCACCTCTTCGGCAAATGTGTGAAAACTGCGTTTAAAAACTTCAACACGCCATAAAAATTTAAATTTCCTGCCCAAAAATTCGAAAAAATTACCACGAGATTATCCTTATAAGACTTTTCGAATGCATGTCAAAAGGTTGAGTAGAATTGAAGATATTTGAGAGAGAAAGAAAAAACATAATCTAGGGAAATGATTTTCTCTCGAAAATGAATCGAATAACCTATCTTGATCTTTAATCCGTTTGGGGGGACTTTTCACTATCTTATCCTGCTATACCCTTTGATGTGAATACTTTAGCCTATTCGGTATTTTGTACGGCGAGCTAAAAATAAATAGAACGAATTTTCGAAGAAAGCAACCAATACTCTACAGTAATACTCTGAAATAGTACCATTATTTTATCATGTTGTTTAATACTGTTTCTTTAATATAAAATATAAATTGCTTCTTTAATATTCACCTTCGCAAAATATTAATATACTAGGGTCACCCGTGGGCACCATGTGCCCATATAGTATACAGAACATAGGTCAGTTTTGACTGATGCCGAATTTTCATGTAATTTAATAATAATAACACGGTTTTTCTTCATTTTGTATCGTTTCACTATAATAGTAATACAAATTTCCACATCGCAAATAATAATAAAGAAAAAATCGAGTTCTTTCTTTGAACGCTATTTTGTTCTTAGATCACTATGCTGAGATTAACTAATCGATCGCTTATCATGCACTGTGTAACATCTGATAAATTTAAACTAAATTTTGTTTAACTTTGATTTTAACCTTGTATGGTGCATATGTGTTGTATCATTTAGACAGTTTCTATGATTGTATATAAAAAACAGGATTATAAATTTACTTACGATTGCTGTTTATTATTTGAATCGATTATTCTAATAATATGTATTACAAATCCTTTTTACACAACATTTTTAATGATTTGACATTTGATTCATTATTGTTTTTTAATTAAATAATCAGGCTAGATTCTGAATTTTGCAGTATTAAACTGATGCAGTGTCACAACGGCAGTTTTAAAATATGATAATTAGTTATATGCTAAAATACAATGGATTGTGCCATCAAAAATAAAAGAATAAAATTGCCAACCAAACATGTTTCTAAATATGTTTGAATTATCTCTTCAAGATTTTATTTCTCTAATAATCAGAATTATAAATTTACTTACTTGCAGTTATTATAATTTGACGAACTATAAAATCTTACCGCAACTCATATTTTCAAAAATCACTGCTTCTTGGCCATTTTGAAGTGAAAAATATTAACTATGAATTAAAATAAATGTACAGAAACACGTATTTGCTAAAAATATATGCTAATTAGGCAATAATATGCACTTATTTCATATTATATACTTAAAAATTGAAATTATAGCATGATACTCCCCTTAAACTTAAGATTAAACTTTGAATTGAAGATTTATCACACAAAAACCAATTTTGACTGATTTCATTCTGACGTTTGATTCGTTTTTGTCTATTTCAAAGCAAACTGAACTTCAGAATCGTAGTGATTGTTTTATTTCAGTATAAACTATTTGATTATTTTTTATAACATAATTAACAGTCGCCATGGTGCAGTGGCTAAGTGTCATGCCTTTCACCCTGGAGGTCGTGAGTTCGATCCCCGTCTATGCCAATCTGCATTTTTACAAAAAAGCGTTCCACACATACACACTCACTCACTCACATACACACTCACATACAAACATTTCTGGGTTATTATATTAATGATAATACTTAATATGTACTGTTATACAATAATTAACTGCAATAATCAATTAGCTTGAATCACGATCTCAGTGAATCTATTTGTGATAGTCAAATGACAAATATCAAATTATTTGAGTCCATTTGGTCAAATATTGCGTTATTAGAATTACTAATTATTTTAAAATGAATAAATACAAACAAACAATTATTTAATTTGTTTACATATGACTTGT
Organism: Leistus spinibarbis; assembly: GCA_933228885.1. NCBI lineage: Eukaryota > Metazoa > Arthropoda > Insecta > Coleoptera > Carabidae > Leistus > Leistus spinibarbis. The sequence continues at coordinate 1,126,375 of OW121800.1, forward strand.
TTTGTTTCTTTGTAGAACAATAAACAACACTGAAAAATAATCAAAACTGTATTCTACCAAATGTACCATTTTTTTTATTTTATATATTGTTTGAAAATTAAATTTAATATATCGATTACATGAACAATGTAAAATACATATTTAATTGAAACTGTAATCGTATAGCAACAAAACAAAAATGCAGCATATAAAATCGTTTATTCCAGTAACACTGACAATGTTTCAACCATTTTGTAAGCATACTTTGATATTAAAAACCGAGCGACGGCTAACAAAATTCAGGTTGTAGGCAAAGAAAAAAAGATATAAGAAGGAAAAGTCATATTACGAAGGCAAGCAATATGATTACCGAGAAAGCGTAACAGAAAAATGCGTGACGTGCGATCTCTCTGAGGTGGATATATGACAGGTAAAAAAGGAAAATTGGAGGCACGAGCAAAATTCAAATACTGACGTACCACCTCAGGAATCTGAATCAAATAACATTAACGCGAAAGACATATTCTTGGCTAGTCGTTGGATAGTTGATACATGGTAGGTATGTTATTTTGTTCAACAGAATATTACAGATATACGACCAATTCCAAAACAAAGGGTAACTGCAGTGGAAATAATATTTTTGAAATTATTAGTGCTGTATCAAAAAGGGATATATAGAACAAACTTAGGTACAACGCACCTATGCGTCCAGCTCGGATTCAAATGGGATGCCAAATAATATGTATAGCAAATTTGGTGTGTACCTTCGGAGGAGTAGAAGGCATAATTTGGTCTTACGAGCGAGCGACTACTAACAACCAAGTATATAAATTATATATTTTTTTGGATTCAGTACGACGACACAGACACTTTTTGTTAAGGAAATTTTTTGATCCGAGAATGCTACAGGCACACGGCCGATTGCTTTAGCGGTACTTCGGACGGCGAGTAAAAATGAACGCATGAGATGGTTTGGTCCATGTGGAGAATATATCAAACGAAAGGTTAACAAGAAAAATTTATTTAGACGATATATATGGGATAAGAATGCCTAATCATCATTGGAATGAATGGATAAGAATGATTTGTAGATGGAGCACAAGTCGTTTCTTAATCTATCTGAATTGGGATGATTCATATTTTTGCTATGGCGAAAAGAACATATACATTATTGTTATTAGTACTAGGGTCATCTGTGGGCACCATGTGCCCATATGGTATACAGAACCTAGGTCAGTTTTGATGGGTGGTGAATTTTCATGTAATTTAATAATAATTACACGGTTTTCCTTCAGTTTGTATCGTTTGGCAGATAACTAACTTACTTAAATTTAAATATTAATAATTTGAAATATATTTGCCAGCCAATCACGGTTCTAAATATGTGTGGATCAACTCTTTAAGATTTTGTTTATTATATTATTAATAATTGTTTTCAATTGGTACTGTGGCAGCGCATGGTACTAATAGAAATAATTATTCGGAAGGAGGTTTTATTCCAATAGGTACGTATTTACGTATCAATTATTAAATATATATTATACACATAAATTCAGTACTATTATTAAATGTCGATTTATGTTTTTTCTTTTTGCCTAACACGAATTATTTCAACGACAGACTTGTTTTTCATTGCGTACTGTTAGCGTATAGGACTAATTGTCATTGGGTATTGTCAGCCATAACAGTTTTGTTCCAATAAGTATTTATATAGTTTTAATAATAAATGTTTTGCCAAATTTGTGGAATTTCTAGTACAATTTATTAACTATGTATTTAAAAAAAAATGTTAATAGGAACAATGATAACAACAACAATAATAATAATAAAAATGCAATGGATTTATTTTAAATTTATTTAAATTACTTTTTCAATAATGCTTGAATCTATATACAAAATAAAATAAAAATAAATTATATGTAACTACTTCTGAATATATATACAGAAGAACTTACTTTATCCAGGGTTTTGCCGCGCTGAAACACACACTATAGAAATGTTTATTTTGTAGTGTCACTGCAGTTTTAAAAGTGATAATTGGTCATATGCTAGAACACAATGGCTCGAGCCAATAAATATTAAAAAAAAATTGCCAGCCAATCATGTTTCTAAATATGTTTGATTTATCTCTTAGCAGCATTTTATAACTTTAAAAATCAGAATTATAAATTTACTTACTTGCAGTTTTTATAATTGGATTAACTATAGAATAATACCGCAACTCATATTTTCTAAAAACACTGTTTTTTGCCTCTTTGATGGGAAAATATTAACTTTGCATTAAAATAAATGAACGGAAACACGCATTTGCTAAAAAATATGCAAATTAGGCAAAAACATTCACTTTCTAGCATATTAAAATCTTCAAAATTGAATAATAACATGTTACTCCCCTTAAACTTAAGATTTGTCGCCATGGCTTGGTGCGAGGTTGGCGGGTAAGACTCTCGTCTTTCACTCTGGAGGTTCTAGCGTTCTACACATTCACACTCACAAACATATACATCTGGGTTTATATTTATAATATAGTGCATAAAATTACCTTAAAACGTTTACAATAAATATTTATTTACATTTGAAATTTGCCAATGTTGCCACTCAATAAAAAATATAGAAATAATTTGGTATTAGGTCACGTAATATCTGTCATTGTCACGATTTAATGTTTGTTGTAAAAATAATCAATCCACACATATACATTTGTTTCTGGTTTCTCAATTTTAATATTTAAAATATTTATCTGCTTATCAATTGTTTGAAAATGCTTCGTCCCATCTTGCAAAAACCCATCCGATATACCGAATTACGTTCATAAACAAAACTGAGTGTTAAATTATTATATATTTATTTTCAAGTTAATGAATTTATCTCTATGAAGTTTCAGAAGTATTTATATCAAATACCAGAAAAATAGTTTTATGTTGAATAAATCTATGCAATATTCATAAATGATAACTATTATTGATTAAAATGGTAATACATTATTCTGATTTATCTGCCTCAATAGGAAACACTAATAATATCATGAATAATGGCAGAAAAACAAGCACTTAAAATATATTTAATCACAACAATACAGTTAGTGACCCTTCCAGCAAGAAAACAATAATAAATATCCATCGCAAATCCATTAAATCCATCTCGTCCCTCACCATAAAATCACCATCATTGAGGGATCTCTAGACATCAAATCATAGTATCGTAAATAAAGTGGAACGAAAGAAAACAAACCCCCGAATAGCACTCACATTTTTTGTTCGCATTGACTTTTATTTCGTCAATCACTGATCATTACGAGAAATTGGGAAAAAAGGCAGGGAGAGAGTTTGTAAAAAATTCACGCTTCTCGATTAGCGGACAATTTAATCCAAATATCTAAAATGGAAGATGTGACAGGTACCGGTATTGTGCGAGTGAAATGAAATAGGCCGTTTCATTTGAGAGCGTACTATATATACGCCATTGATTTATCGAAGCGTCTATGTCGGTTTGTGTTCGACGGCTGCTTGATTAATGATTACTTACAAACAGCGAACGTGCTTCACAGAAAGGTTTTAGCATTACAGTAAGCGTTGTCTCCTCTGCAAGACTGCACACATCCCACACGATGTAATTCCTGAATATCATACGATTACGATTATTCCAGGAATCTACTTATCTCCAAAGATTACAAATTCAAGTTTATTACACAATTAATATTATAGATGAAGGATTTAGTATAGTATTTGGATTACAGTAGACACGATTGCTAAAGTGATTTTCAAATCTCTTTAGAGATAGTGCCAAATAATATGCATACATCAGTATTAACTATAACTATATAGTTAATTAAGAAACAAAATCAATTATGAGCTATATTTGAAATATGTAAAGCACATTTTTACATATTGTAGATGGATAATGTCAGTGGCGTGTCCAGCCGGGGGTCAGCAGGTACATAGTACCCGCTGACGTTGAATTTGGATAATGTTCTGGGTTCTAGGGTTATAGTTATTTTATGAAGTAGGTTGTCATGTCTACTTTCTTTTGCGAAGTAATAAGTAAGTCATGTAATCATGAAAAATGCCGAACTCGAGATTTCAACGGATATATACGTTTTGACCATCCCTGAATGTGACTATTTTCGGAAGACGTCTATCTGTGTGTTTGTCTGTGAACGTTTTAGAGCCAAAACTGTCGATTGTAAAATTATGGAACTTCAAAGTTATGACTTGTATATGCCCTAGATGTGCACCTTTTATTTTTGAAAGGAATATTCAAACCGGAGGTGCATGCTAATTCTATGCATGTTTTGTACTATCTCCAATATCACCAGAAGGGCTACACTTTCGACAAAAATAGTTATTTTTATAATGAAAGATATTAATATTTCGCACTACTTTTGTATGAGAAAACCTCTACGAAAAATTTTAAGAATCTTATCAATCAATTTTCTTTGGATAATGTATTATATTTTTTTAAATATGTTCTTGATACATAATCAGGTTCTTAACTTTTAAAATAGAATGACGTAAATATTAGCAAACAACAAATGAACCATATTAAGTTTCGGGCAAAGATGAATATTATATTTTGTATTTCGGTTCCATGATTAGTCGCTGTTGCATTGATTAAAGAGCACTACGTTGTGTAGGTGGGACTTTCTGCTCTTTAGTCTCGTGTAGAAACGATAACTCAAATTTTAAATTGATGAACTTATACAGAGTATGACAGCTATTAAAAATGCAACGGACTAACATCGTTATGTGAAATATGATACTTCGAAGACATAGCTATTAATTAATTCTTTCAAATTCATTAAGTATAAAATGCACTGGAAAATAATATAAACATTTCACCACATATGTATTCATTATTTAGGAAATTGTATAACCACGCCTCATCCATAATTAGGACTGTCCAGGTTCGCAGATTTTGCTAACCGAATGATATGCGTTACTAGCAACATATTGTAGACTTATTATATTTCATTGCATATTTAGGGATAACACCACTTTGGTCCCTTCAAAAATTCGATTCTTTTCTATCTCGAGTTTTAGAAGTAGAGCGCACATCGGCACGCTAACACGTTCTCGCACGGCGATTTCAACAAAAAACGGACTTTGGGCCTATTACCTGCCTAATATCATTTACCTTATGAGTAATTACCCTTTCAATCTGCCAGTAGATGACGTGTATGTTGTTTACTGTTGAAATCATTTGAAGGATGAGTCCGACGCTTGAGTATAAACGCTATAGCTGTGTATTCGAGCGTTTTTCTGGAAACCGCATTATCGAAGTCGGTGGGCACTCTAGCTTCGCCAATTTTCAATTAATCTCCTTGAGATATTATTTTACTTTCCTTTACGAAGCAATAAGTAAGTATAGGCATCACTAAAAAAATCGAACTCGTGATTTCAACGGATATATACGTTCTGACCTTCCCTGAATCGGAGTGACGTCTGTGTGTATGTGTCAGTGGTTGAACACTTTAGAGCCGAAACTGTCGAACGTATAATTATGAAACTTCAAACTTCAAGACTTGTATATGCCCTAGATGTGCACCTCTTATTTTTGAAAAAAATATTGTAACCGGCAGTGCAAGTTTACTCCATGAATTTCTTGTTCTATCTCCAATATTTCTAGAACGGCTGCACTAACGGTAAAAATAGTTATGTTTATAATGAAAAACATTAATATTTCGCACAACTTTTGTTTGAAAAGTTTGTTCAAGAAATGCACCAGTTACGAGATATTTGCTACGAGAAATAATAAGTATCTTGTACATTGTCATGGATTTGTATGTAGCTTAATAAATCGAATCATCTGCGCCTGTCAATATTTCGACAAGAAAACAAAATAGACTCAATTAGAAAATGACATTTCAGAATATTTCTGTAGAGTATTGGTTAGTTTTGATAGATACTTCAAAACCATTACAAGTTGGTATTGGTATAATTTTCCAACCATTCATTTATGTAAGGTAAGCTTATAAGCAAAAAAATAGCATTAGGAAATAATTATTTCCTAATGCTATTTTTTTTATAATTAACATCTATGTTTCATATTGAAGAAACAATATTTGATAACATAATAAAATAATTGATACAATTTCAGTGTATTACTGTGGAATATTGGTATTTTTTGACAATTTGTTTGGAATATATGTTATGCATATTTTTTGAAACGGCTACTTATTTCGATAGGTATTGGACTAAGAAAACTACTTCCTTTTCTTTCATTGTTCTAGATCAGATGTAATGTAACTTATCGTGCCCACCGTTTAACCATGTATTATCGCAGCGTTCCCGAATAACAGCTGTCAAGCAATAAAATTTTGTACATTAATGTACATATAATGAATTAGTGAACTTAGATTTTCATAAAACCTTTTTATGTCTTTAATGATAATTCTCGAAGAAGTCTTGCCTTTTGGTGGGTGTTACCCCTTAATCCATTAGGTCATTACAACTATTAGTAAGATGAGCAGAATATGCACAACATTCTTATCCGGTCGACAACAACCACATAGATATGTTATGTTACATTCACAAATTCGCAATAGAACAAATAATCAGTTATAACAAGAGCATACCATTCAGCTTTGTAAGGAAGAAACGGTGTTTAAAACCAATTTGAATAAATATCGTAAATCAAGTAGGTACAAATGGTGTAAAGGATGTTTGGTGTGTTGAAATAGATTCTATAAAGGGTAAATGCACACAGCGAACACTTATGTATGTGAAAACACGAAGTTCTAAATAATAAAGGATACCTGAAAGCGAGATCGTCGACAAGTTGGAACAGGCGCGCACGCACGGGACATTACGCATTTTTCGCGGGCGGGCGGATGGCACGTTCGCTGGGCGACGCGACGCTAATCGATCATGGTACGCGGCGCGGCGCTTCGACACGCTCACTGATGCGGAGGTGAGCTGTGTCACATGCCGTAGATATGCCATGGATGGACGCGCGGATGGATATACAGGCTTTCCGTGAGATGAGAACCTTCGTTAATTAGTGGCTGGATGTGTCGCCACTTGTTAAATCGATAGCGGTAGCCAATCGACGGTCCGGTATAATTTACACAGCTAATAAGGCTATTTTTTACAAAGTTCTTTTATTATAAAAGATATCACGTTTAATCAAGTCTGTTCTACAGCAGACGTATTCAAAGATATTCCTGACGTTAACTTGAGAGGGCATACATGCAATTAAAGTGATAGTCTACTGTTTTAACTAAATATAAAAAATACCCAAACTATTATATATTTATCAATGTAGACTTTAAATTTTGATAAATGGCCATTTGTTTAAATACAATTGCCCAAGCCATTATAAATAATTATTTTAAAATGTAAAATATCTTAACAAGCCAAATAAAACAACAAATGCTTCAAGATTGTTGGACAGTTTTCTTGAGTTTATATGCGTAGAACCCTTTTCTTGTAAAACTACGAACTGGCATAGACGGGAATCGAACAACATATTTTTTCCAAATCGAAATTCGAGTTGTAGTATTCATTTCCGCTGATCTAAGTTCAGTTAGGGCCCAATAAAGCGCAAGGCAGATGTTTGGAGTTAAGAATTTCATATTTTTAGTCATTACCGTTGATCTAGGTTATTAGGGTCTAGTAAAACAATAATGCAGGTGTTGGAGTTAATAATTTGAGATTTTGATAAAATATTATCATAGGTGTAGACACAACATACATACATACACACACATACATACGTCATTGCGAAAATAATCACATTTGATTCAGGGAAGGTCAAAACTTGTACATCCGTTGATTTCTCGATGATTACAAGACTTTACTATGTATAAGAAAGTAAAAAAATAGTCACATTCGATTCAGGGAAAGTCAAAACATGTAAATCCGTTGGAATCTCGAGTTCATGATACAAGACTTACTTATTACTTCGTAAAAGAAAGTAAAAAAATAATAAGTAATTAATAAATTATGAAAGCAATGAAAGCCACATTACTTAATATACAATTTGGTCTATATATACACCTGCACATTATGCAAATATATTTCAGAAATGAAATACAAACGTAAACGATATAATCATGCTAAAAATATATTTTAGGTAATGCGTGCAAATATATGCAACCTTGATTTTTAGGTAACAATAACATTATATTTATAAACCAAATGAAGCCGATAGCTAAAATAAAAATATTTGTTGTCAGGAAGAAAATAGAAAAATTTTGCAGTGCAACGTTCAAGTTCAAATAATGATAGAATAAATATTTACAGAAAATCGAGTGTATGTATTGTTAATAAGACTTGTATTCATGAAACTAAATAAATTATAATTCTATTTTCTGATTTGTTGTTTACGGGTATTATAATTGCAAGTTTCAGATATTCCGAAAAACTCATAATATTGTATCACTTGTGTTATGAATTTTGATAATAGTTGATCTGCGATTATCATGAATCCATCCGGTTAGAAATGTATCCATGGTTACAACATTTAAATTTTCTAAATTCAAATGCAATTCCCCAGAAAAGGACATTTGTTTTGAAAAAACTTTTCAAACGATAGTTATAATTATTTTCAATATGTTTGTATTTCCTTTCCAACATTATTCTTCTTACTTGTGCTGTTGTCAAAAAAGACCTAATTAAAATTATCTTGCGTTCACGCACACGCACAAACTCACATACACAAACACAGACATGATAGGTCCGTGAAATTGACTTATATCATAAGAAAGATTACTATTATTTTAGAACTATATTTTTGTGCTATTTATTTGCTAATTATTGGTATAACTTTCCAATTTTACTGTTAATCTGTGTTCATATATTTTCAATATATACATTTACTTCACATAGCGTAATGATATTATTAATCTTAATGTGGAGTATGTTTCTGTGCTAATTTTTTGCAAATTTTTGCTGGTTATACATTATTTATTGCTCAACGGAGTTTACTGTTTGCGAGAAATTTAAATATATGTACGCCAACTTCACGTTGCGTATCCATGATAATTAAATTAATTTTAATTTTGGGCATAGTTTCTTTCTCATTATTTGCTAACTTTTGCTAATAATACATTTTTTCTTGCTAATCTAAATTTGGCATGGAAATGATATTTCAATATATACGCCAATTTAACGTTGTAAGTATTGTAAGTATAACAAATTATTGATGTGTACACAACAAGAAATACGTGATTTTGTGTTTCATTCAATCATTAATTAACAACAAGATTCGGTACGTACAACGCACCGATGCGTCCAGCTCGCCTTAAGTAAGATGCACAATGCGAGCAGTGGACGTCTCCCTCCTACTTCACGGCATTAAAATTGAAAAATAATTCTTTTTAATTATTATGGCCTACGTACAATTTGAAAAAGAATGTAAAAATAATGCCATTTTTTGATATTGTCGAAAACAAACATAGGGAACTGTAACGCCATCTATAGATGGCTGGATTAGTTAATCTATCCAACAATAGATGGCGGCACTTTATATTATCTTACATCATTTTTTAGGGTGCTTGTGCTTAAAATCAGAAAATATGAAAAAATGCTATAGACATAAAAAGTCTTAAAATTATTTGAAAATTATATTGATAAAAATAAAATGATCTGTATATTTTAAAATTCAAAATTATAACATTTAATCATTCTTTATGGCGTTTGCGCTAACAATATGAAATAATCTTGTATAGATAAAATATCTTAGAATTTTTAGTGGAATTTTTGGATATTTTAATTATTTTTGTAAGGGCAGTATTGAGGGGGGCTTTAAATTTTGGGGGCCTATAACTCGGGAAGTATACGGGCGATTGGATTTAAACTGCGGGCGGATTGAAATAGGATGCCAAAAAATATTTGTAGCAAATTTGGTGTGTATCTCACCGGTACCTTCAGAGGTGTAGAGGGCCCAAATTTGGTCTTACAATCGAGCTAGGACTAACATACAAGTATATCAGTAATATATATATATATATATATATATATATATATATATATATATATATATATATATATATATATATATATATTTTTGAATTCAGAACGACGAGACAAACACTTTATAACAAGGAATTTGTTTGATACGAGAATGCTGCAGACACACGACCGAATGCTTTAGTTTCTTCTGTACTTGGTACGGCGAGCTAAAATTCACAATATTCGTCGCAAAGATTGTAGCAATAATACACCTAATATATATTTTATGTCCGAAATTTATTTATTTTCTAACATAATTCGAGCTGAGTGTCTGTTCAATGTGTATGAAATTGTTTAATTTCCATAATTCAAGGAAACATGTTGCACATTTCACTGTAAATGTATTCCATATATCAAGCAGTAGCGGTAATAACAAAAACATTAAAGCAATTGTAGTTCACCGTACATACATTGCATTGCAACTTATACAATATTATGATCGTATGCTTTAAACTTGATGCCCTTCCGGAAGCTTTTATCTGCGAGCGAATAAAGCAGCAGTTACAAATTCAGAATCGCGTGTGGAAATTCTACAATGTGTCTACATTTCAATGTTGCATCGACACTTGTATAATTAACGATCAAAGTATGCTGTGCATCTAACACACAATACTGCAACGCAGGTTATTACAGGAAGGTATATGAACCACTCCACATGCGGCTTTAATTAATAATGGAGACAGCCGTTCGCTAAACTAACTAGACCGGCGGATCATATGCTGAAAATGCCTCGCAAGTGCGTCGTGTTGACATAAGTTTATCCCAACATCCCTGCAGCGATAGTGCAGCACTATTTTATCAGTAATACTCGTATGACAGCCGTTCATCATGATAACACATATAGTCGAGATACTGACGCGGACTTGCGCCATCGACCTGAAACTAACTGATATAATTCAAATGTTTTGCAGGCTTATTAAATATATTGCAATAAATATCTACTTAATGAAGTACTATAGCTTACAATATTTATTTCATTCCAGAATGATTTAATTTTAAAGTATAGCAATAATTTTGGGTATTTTGGGATTAGGACATATTTTTAATGTAACAAAACCTATACAAATAGTCTATTAAGAGGAATCCCCATACCCGCTGCAAAAAAGGTTTCATCTAACCCTTAAAACTCCTTTATTACAACATTAAAATGAATGAAATTTTTATTTTTCAGATAGCCAATACTTCGCTCTAGGCTTGTCTAGTTTTCGATTTTCAATTTTTTGCTTAGATTTTTTTTTTATATTGTTCTATATTTACCCAATTTTCAAATTTTCATAGTTTATATTGAGATGACAAAATTAAAAATTCAAAACTAGACAAGTGTACAATAACTACTTTTCTACCGGAATATTCTAAAAGTTTTATTCAAAAAAATGTATTAGCAAGTATTTTAAGGGTCAAACGAACGCTTCAACTAGAATGCTAGCATTGGCCCTTATGGCGCTACGATATTCGTGCGCTTCCCCCTTTACACCGACCTGTAAGGACGGTCAACCATGGGGATTCTTCTTAACTAGAGAGTATCTTGGAATTTAATTTATTTTTCTACGACCAATAGAACTGGAGATATTTCAAAAATAGTGCAGAGATGTATCAAAAAAGCATTATTATGCACTTTTCTCTTAAAGCTCCAGTCTGATTTGACTGATTTTAAAGTCATTTTCGTATGTAAAAACATATAAACACAAAAAATTCAACCTCCCAATTGTATAACTTAAATTTTTTAATTTTCCTCTACTAATAGCAGTTTAAAGTTACCATAATTTTCTATGTAAATATAAGAAAATCTCTCACATCTCTTTCTAAACCAATCACGTAATTCGAGCTACCAATATCATCGTCTAGGGCTGGATTTCCTTTAAATATGCAACAAGCAAATTTTACAGTGGCATTTCTAGCTTGACAGGTATTAAAACCTGTAATAAAATGCTCCGAAGCAATTCTGGCATTTGTAAGAGATACATTAGATTGGCAAAACAAATAAAATATATAAACTAAGGATAGTAATAATGTAATAAAAGTTATACAATATTGCATTTTTCTGCGTCAATTTCAGAAATATGTGCTGCGAAGCGATTTATGAATCTCTCCATCAAATGTAATAAATACACAAGAAAAAGAAATAAGTAAAATTAAATTAAAAACTATATTTGAAGTCCTCACAAAATGTTAAAATATCAAAGTTGCTTCTCATCTTGGATGTGTGCACGATGTACGAGTTGATGTGTGTGTGTGTGTGAGTTGGATATTCAGTTTCAGCATGGAATATGAGCGTAATACTTTTGAACTGCAGCACTCCGTGAAGAAGTATGTTGGGCCGTGGCGTGGCGCGGCGCCGTCAGCGTCACCACTGACTTTTCAGATTAAACTGCTCACTGACGCGGAAATTAATTAAAAATATAACAGCACATGCAGTGCAGACGACTCTCTAGCACCCGCTCTATCCATCCTCTACTGCATTTGCACTTCTCAAACTAAATGACCTTTTCACTCCAAAGGTATTTTAGCTCCAACAAGATATGCAAAAAGAAAAACCGCAGGCGAACCACAAGCGAAATGAATTTCTAAATAGTTTTCTAATTGCGAAAATATGAAACTTTTATGCGTTTCGGTCGCAATGTTCCATGTTTTAAACATTTACTAATATAAAGTTGACAACTTGGTTTTAGCTCGTCTTATGCACAAAAGAGCCATAATGATTTTTCGGTAGTAGGTACCTTTTCCAGAATTAAGAAATTGTAAGTCGGTCGCTGGTTCGTAAATAGAGCAGTCTTGGTCTCGACTGCATGAGTCTTGTCTTGGTCATGAGTGAGTATTTTGCAAGTCTTAGTCTAGACAAGAAAGTCTTGGTCTCGAAATGTAATATATGCAGTGAAATGAATAGTTATAACATTGTTAGATGTGTTGCAAGTAAAATATTAGATAAAAAGTCTTGGTCTTGATCTTGGTCTCGTCTCCACTTTTCAGAGTAGTCTTGGTCTTTTGCGAAGCTCTACATGGTAAGGCTAGTTTTGTGAACGCATTACCGGTCGAATTTATTGGCTATTAGTCAGATATGATTCGAGCGGTGTATATATATATATATATATATATAGTATCCGCAGATTTTAGAAAAATGGAAAAGAACAATATCGGTCGGTGATTCGATTCTTGTTTTTGGAAAGGAAATCGCGCAGTGGATCCATGTTTCGTCAACAGTCACGAAACGACGCAGAAACTCTTTCGGATTGCGCTTAAACAGCGTCAAACAAATTTTTGACGGTCGCCATCGAAGGAGAAAAGTCGCCGTACACAGCATCCAAGCGTTCTTTGATTTTGCTGCGCGATTTCCCTTCCAAAAACAAGAATCGAATCACCGACTGATATTGCTCTTTTTCCATTTTTCTAAAATCTGCGGATACTCTCGCTTTCACACGCGGTCAAAACAAAACTACGAGTCCGATTCGGCTGAAATTTTAACAGTAGCCGTCTAAGATAATGTACTATACAATAGGTTATGTCTCTTGTGACAGTGGCGCCATAGGCCGGTGAGGCTAAGTACTTGTCGGACAGCCCTCGTATATATATATATATATATATATATTTATATATATATATATATATATATATATATATATATATATATATATATATATATATATATTTATATATATATATATATATATATATATATATATATATATATATATATATATACATATATGTATGCAAGCAGTCATGGTGCGTCCAAGGCGGGCATGTGCTCCGCTGGTGGGCACAAAGTAATTAATGCAAACATATCAAGTTAACAACGAGGAGCGAACAAGAGAACGAACTGGAATGCCTGGAGATCACCAATCATCTGCTAATGAATGCATTATCCTTGAAGGAGTTTCCCCTATCGCGCGCTATAGAATAGAAACGGTCATATAATAGAATTAAGCAAAGCGAAACATTTACCTTATTAAGGAGAACGCGCACTTACACTACTCACCCCTGATTACCTATACCAGATATACCAAGTCCATGTATCGTATGGCTGCTCTTTGGTGCCTTCAAGCACCAGGAGCCAACACTTTGTAGTTTTGCCTTCAACTGCCAGAGGCGCTAGTGGCAAAAGATTACAGAATTTGAAACTTGGCGGTGTTTTCTGTCGCGCAGTACATATTTGTCATATAATTCTTATGCAAAATGTTTATAGGGTTTATATTTTGGAAATAAAATAAAAATTAAATAAGAATAAATATATTTACAAGAGCGTATTTAAGGGAAAATAACTATATTGTTTCTTAAGACACAAACACAGTACAACAGCGCATACAAAACTAAAACTCAACCAAAGCAAAGTGTCGATTAGAAATATTACTAATATTGTTCTTATTTTCTGCTAAATGTTCTATTTGTATATACAGTGCCTAAGTTATAAGATATAATTTATTAGTCGACGCGACGAAGTATTACTTATGATGTTTACATTTGCTTATTATAAATAATACAATTAAGTTGCAAATGTAGCAAATAAGTTAACAAATGATTGCTCAATATATTTATTTGTTCATTTTATTAAAATAATAATTAAATTAAAATCACTTTAATTCCTTTGTAATACTTGGTCTAGCATATGTATATACAATGTAATCAGGGTTTGTCGGTGTTAGATACACGACAGTAGAATTAGAGTACCGACTTCTCCATCTAGTAGACATATTTTGAACTACACTTATCACGCGCAGCCATTCACTCCATACGTTTGGTCTATCAGGGCTACTCACTAGCCACATTTTCTATGGCTGATTGTGTTTTGATGAAACATCAGACGTGCGCTAATAATTAAGTTAAATTTCGCGTATCTGGAATTTATAACTATGATCCCCTGTGAGTGGACGGCTATCTGAGTGCTTATATATTTTCGAGACAAGATTGGAATTAAAAGTTCAGGTGCTCCATGTATAAGGGCTCTTTCCTTTCATGTTAGAAGAGTGTTGTAATGAAAACATTAATAAAACATGTGGAGTGGCCTTTACATTAATATTATATATCCCAAACAAAATGCCAAAATATACCAATACTCCAACATTTTTTGATCACACGATCGAATGCTTTAGCTCCTCTGTACGGCAAGCTAAAAATTTGCAAATATTTTCAAGAAAATATATAATAAATCAGTTTCATTCTCAAGTCAGGGAATTTACAGAAGTAATAAAAATGTATAAATATTTATAACAGTTTACCGCTTCAATAACGTCACACGAAGACAATATATTTCCATGTTAAGTGTGTCATATTTAAATAATTAATTTGCATAGTTCTCGAAAGAGGTCACCTACATCGCAGTGCGGCTTGTGTGTATTATCGAGGGAGCAAGGACACGTAGGTACTTTTTCAGAATTAATTTTGCTCACAACAGGTTGGTTAGTGTCACATCGTTTCTCTCGCAAGACTTCAGAACTCGGCTCTGGTTCGGTTCGGCTCGGCTCGGACTAGGGCTGTGGCTCTGTTCTGTGTGAAGTGCAAGGGTTAGGGACACACGTAATAATGTTTTGTAGCCATACTACGGTAGCCCAACACTCGTTTTCTTCGTTGTCATTTGTCTTCCGAATCGTTTGTTTTTAGCAACGCCGTTTCTAGTTTATCCTACTATTTTCCTCAACGGTTGCTTGATGCTCGTCGACCGAGAGGAGATCTCCAACCTTTACTATTTGTCTTGTTTTTTGTTCGTTTGATGGATCGAATGCACACCAAATAAAAAACGTCAACATATCAAATGAAATAATTACGTTTACGAATTCACGTTCGAAGATGCATTTTATACCTGGTTGGTTATATCTTAGAAACGCATTGAATTGTACACCACTTTGGCACACCGAAATATAAGGTATTTGCGAGAATTTTCATTAAAGACATGAAAAGGTGCTGTGAAAATCTAAGTTCACTAATTTGTTATACACACATTAAAGTAGAAAATTATTTTTATTTTTTCGAAATATTAAGAAATGGCGGCTTGACAGCTGATAATCGAGAGCGCTGCGAAAATGTATGGTTAAACGGTGAGCACGATAAATCACTATACATGTGATCTAGAACAGTGAAACAAAATAATATAATTTTCCTAGTCCAATAGCTATCAATATACGTAGCCGTTTAAAAAAATATGTATTTTTAATGAAATGCCATCGATTCAAATTAATCCAGATGATGCCGCTGTCCTTCTAAAAGAATAGTACATATTTTCATGTTAATGAAACGTTTTATGGCAAATGTCCTTTAAAAGGGAAGGCATTTTTCTTTTTTTGGAAATAAATATAATTTTACTATTTTTGATTATATTTGCATTAATTATTACACTAACTAAAATATGTATTGTTTTCTTTACCAAAAAGTGTTCTGGCATTATTTGTGTTAAAGCATACATGTTTAGCCAATAATTTCGTTTCTCAAAGTTGCATGGAAAATCGAGATATCAATATCTTCAAAAAATACAACGTATTTCGATAGAAAAATATGTGACGATTATATAAAAAAATAAGAAATCAAGAAAATCGAAGTGTCCACCGACTTCGAAAATGCGGTTTCGAGAAAAGCGCTCGAATACACAGCTACCGCGATTAAACTCAAGCGTCGGTTTTTGCCTGTAGGACTCTTCCTTCAAATTATTTTAACAGTATGTGCAATGCTCGAAAATTGTCCTTTCACATTCGATATCGTTTTAATACCAATAGAATATAATTTAGATCAATATATAAAGAGAAGTTTGAGATACAAAAAGAAAATTTCGAGTTTTTGAAGAGGGCAAAGTGGTGTTACTCCTTATTGATAGGTTCTTCAAAAACTAACTCCTTTTTCCTTGTTTATAGCGAAATAATAATGTACATATTTGTTATTAGAATCGCATTATTTCCAATGGATATTAAATGAACTACAGTGATTTCAGCAATGATTTATATCAGTATTTCAATATTCATATCAGGTTTATGACGGTGTCAATACGTTTGTGAATTATTATTCACTATTCACTCCTCCGGTATCATGAAAGGTATGCAACGCACTCTGTGGAGCAAACTGTAACTACATCTGCACCATATCTACGCCATCATTTGCAGTAGAAACACGTAACGGTGTTCCCGAGCGCTAATGGCATTTGGTGCGGGTAAAACTTAAAATGGCGTTAATTTCAATAGAAGTGTAATTAGAAGCAACGCAGGGTTGACATTTTCGCGCGGTATGGTTTCGGTTGGGTGATGCGTTACGTCGATAACCCGCCGTATAACCAGTACCACCCGTCGACCAAATAACCACTATCGTTTATATCTAGTTGCCCTTTTTTCGTATCGCTTTTATGACAAAACGACGCCTTCTGTGCCTCAAACGAAACAAGTGACCTTTGAAAAATGATATTGGCATCACGTTCAACCGTAATTTATACTTGTTGTGGAAATTAGATAGCAAGCATGCAACAGGGAAACTATTATATAATACACTGATATGTTTTGAAAAATGTATCCGGTGTGCCAAAATAACGTTAGCGCATGACCATCAACAAGTGATGTATGTTTTTTTTTTTTTTTTTTTGGTAGAAATAAATATACATACGGTTAACGTTTGTGGACAGACCGAACTAATTTTAATCAAATATACCTGACTAAATAATGTATGTAGCTAAAAATATTTATAGTAATTTGGAGAAGATAAAAAATTATAACCACATATCTATAAAACTATCTCTCGAAAATCCAAATAAATGAGAACAGTTCAAGGTTGTTTTTATTGACCTGCTCAATGTTACATAAATATGTATATTTAGCTAAACCAAACTACACGTACATTCAATTTCTTATAAGAAAAATAAAGAGAAATGAAAATATGTTTTAAAGGAAGTGGCCTTCACTTGACTTTATATTGTATTTATTATAATTCTTAATTTAGTTTTAAATCTCTCCTACGATACCTATGACATAATTGCAATATGTTACTAGGGAAACGTAAATATATAATATACATTTTCACCTATACGCTTACGTATGAGGTTGACTACTTGACTTGCGTTGACGGTTGAGGGTTAAATATATGGGGTTTTGGTATGACTCTATGTGAGTGTGTGTGAGATAATTATAGACCGGCTCCTCACAGAGTTTATACTCAAACCTGAATTCTAATTTCAGAGCCTAAATAGATGGATAGCCTGGATTCCGCGGGCCGTCACGTATAAAACTTTATATATTTATTTAAGTAACTAGGGTCACCCGTGGGCTCCGTGTGCCCATATGGTACACAGAATATAGGTCAGTTTGGACTGTTGGAGAATTTTTTTGTAAATCATAGTTACAATATAAAAATAAAGGATTACCCTTACACGCTTTTTCCTTCAGTTTGTATCGTTTAACAAACCTAAAAGAAATATTCATAATTTGATATATTTTATTGACAGATGTACCTTAGTTAAAAAACCGGCGCTAGATTTGCTACCTCTTCAAAAATCTATTATTATTTCATAATTTGTCTATTGCTTTTATTAGCTGTTGTAACTGCGGTATTACTGCGAACTGAATAATACAAACAATATTTTGAAAATTTTTACACGTGCATTGAAACAGTCTCCATGCATGTATTATTACACAAAAATCGGGATTATAAATGTACTTACGGTTTCTGTTTTCTAATTGAATTGATTCTTCTTCTTCTTCTTATTATTAATTTGATCCGTTATTATTTTCGAATCAAATAATCAGGCTAGATTCTGAATTTTGCAGTGCCACGGCAGTTTTAAAAGTGATAATGGGTCCTATGCTAACACACAATGGCACAATGTACACAACTCGATATGCATTTTGAAGATTCGGAATATATTTAAAATTGACATTTGAATTATTCTGACGTATAACCTTTTATTTTTACGTAGGGCAGTTTACTTGATTAGATATTTATTAATTACTGTTGTGTAGTCCTTTATTTCAGTATAAACTATTTGATATCATTAATATAATAACCCAGAAATGTTTGTATGTGAGTGTGTATGTGAGTGACTGAGTGTGTATGTGTAGAACGCTTTTTTGTAAAAATGCAGATTGGCATAGACGGGGATCGAACTCACGACCTCCAGGGTGAAAGGCATGACACTTAGCCACTGCACCATGGCGACTGTTAATAATGTTATAAAAAATAATCAAATAGTTTATACTGAAATAAAACAA
Source organism: Leistus spinibarbis (assembly GCA_933228885.1). Lineage (NCBI taxonomy): Eukaryota > Metazoa > Arthropoda > Insecta > Coleoptera > Carabidae > Leistus > Leistus spinibarbis. The sequence goes on from OW121800.1 coordinate 1,145,474, forward strand.
TCACTACGATTCTGAAGTTCAGTCTGCTTTGAAATAGACAAACACGAATCAAACGTCAGAATGAAATGTCAATATTGGTTTTTGTGTGATAAATCTTCAATTCAAAGTTTAATCTTAAGTTTAAGCGGAGTAGCATGTTATAATTTCAATTTTTAAGTATATAATATGAAATAAGTGCATATTATTGCCTAATTAGCATATATTTTTAGCAAATACGTGTTTCTGTACATTTATTTTAATTCATAGTTAATATTTTTCACTTCAAAATGGCCAAGAAGCAGTGATTTTTGAAAATATGAGTTGCGGTAAGATTTTATAGTTCGTCAAATTATAATAACTGCAAGTAAGTAAATTTATAATTCTGATTATTAGAGAAATAAAATCTTGAAGAGATAATTCAAACATATTTAGAAACATGCTTGGTTGGCAATTTAATTCTTTTATCTTTGATGGCACAATCCATTGTATTTTAGCATATAACTAATTATCATCACTTTTAAAACTGCCGTTGTGACACTGCATCAGTTTAATACTGCAAAATTCAGAATCTAGCCTGATTATTTAATTCAAAAACAATAATGAATCAAATGTCAAATCATTAAAAATGTTGTGTAAAAAGGATTTGTAAAACATTTCATTAATATAATAACCCAGAAATGTTTGTGTGTGTGTATGTGAGTAAGTGAGTGAAAATAGCGTTCAAAGAAAGAACTCGATTTTTTCTTTATTATTATTTGCGATGTGGAAATTTGTATTACTATAATAGTAATATAAAGTCAAACGATACAAAATGAAGAAAAACCGTGTTTTTATTCAATTACATGAAAATTCGCCATCATTCAAAACTGACCTATGTTCTGTATACCATATGGGCACATGGTGCCCACGGGTGACCCTAGTTATATATAACATTCTTATCTGTCGCCTCTTACTCTGGAGGTTCGATCCCCGTCTAGGCAAATTTGCATTTTTACTAAAAAGCGTTCTACAAATACATACATACATACATTTCTGGGTAATTATATATATTAATTGTATGATATTGAGATATCATGCCATGCAGGAAAAGTAGATATTAGTGATTAAATATCGTCGATTAGCTTCCGACTACAAAAATTTCTACAAGTAAATTCAAAACCATATTTTACAATCTAAAAATTATTATTTCCTATGGGTCAATCGGAGGGGACTTTGTTAACATGAAAATAAATTCTAAGTACACTATTAAGGGTCTGCCATTAAATTTGGAATCTTATTACTCTGGAAGACTACCAAAAATATATACGCAACAAATAGGGCTTGTTTCGTGTTATTTAAATATATATTTATATATATATATATATATATATATATATATATATATATATATATATATATATATATATATGTGTGTGTGTGTGTGTGTGTATTTAAATAACATGATCGAACCATTCTTTGTTACGAATTTTTTACGGCGAGCTGAAATCATTGGATAAATAATACTACAAGATAGTTGTTGACCTTACTTATTTACATGCTAAAACATGTATAGTCGAATTCAACAGATTTGGCCTTGCGTAATAATAAGTATATTCTAATTGTCACCCAATCGTTATTGACTTTTGTACTATGGCCAATCAGTTTGTTAATTTGGTTTTACTACGTTTACATATGCGTTGTTTTGGAAATTTCCATGGGTTCATTTAATTTTTGAAGGTGCCTACAAAATTATCGAAATATTTAAGTCTTAAGAAAATCAGCACTGGTTTTCACTTTACTTTTAAGAGAAAGTTACCTTTCATGACGATAAAAATAAATTACATTTTTTGAGTACCTATAGTTTGTAGAATTAAGCTTTAAAACGGTTAATTGATATTCGAAGTATTAGAATAGTTACTGTCAATTTAATGCGAGCGCGTACCGATTAAAATAATATACGCGACTCAAATGGATAACTTTAAATGCGTTTATCTCGAAACTACAATTTTCGGCAAGTCGAGTAAAGTAGCGTTTAAGCAGAACAACCAATCATCTTCGGATTTCTTTTACCCGAATATTTATTCATTTTGTGGGACTATGAACCTATAATCCATGAAGAAATATTAATATTTAAGACAAACTGTCAAAAAATACCAATATTCCACAGTAATACACTGAAATTGTACCAATTATCTTATTATTTTATTATGTTATCAAATATTGTTTCTTCAATATGAAACATAGATATTGTTTCTTCAATATGAAACATAGATGTTGATTATAAAAATATAATATTAGGAAATAATAATCCAACAGAAACAATATGAAAACCAAGCTTACCTTATATAAATGAATGGGTGGAAAATTATACCAATACTACTAGCAATAGCAATAAAAACTAACCAGTACTCTACAGAAATATTCTGAAATGTCGTTTATCTAATTGAGTCTATTTTGTTTTCCTGTCAAAATATTGACTGGCGCAGATGATCCGATTTATTAAGCTACATGCGAATCCATGGCAACGCAAACAAGATACTTATAGTGTTTCGTAGCATTTTTTTCGCAACTGGTACATTTTTTGAGGAAACTTTTCAAACAAAAGTTGTGCGAAATATTATATTATTTTTTATTATGAACATAACATTTTTCGCCGTAAGTGTAGCCGTTCTAGTGTTATTGGAGATAGAACAAACAATGCATAGAGTAAACATGCACTTCCGGTTTGAATATTCTTTTCATAAATAGAAGGTGCACATCTAGGGTATATACAAGTCTTAAGTTTGAAGTTTCATAATTTTGCATTTGACAGTTTTCGCTTTAGAGCGTTCACAGGCACACACACACACAGAAGTCATTCCGAAAATAGTCACATTCGATTCATAGAAGGTCAAAACATTTCAACAAATTATGTTCAATTTCAATAAAAATGGTTCATGGCTCCCCTAATGTAATATATTATGTTAAAATATTTGTTTTGTTTTTCAAATAATTAGGAGAGGCGCAGGGTACTGCACGCGCTGCTACCCTTACTCTGCCTGCCATAACTAAATCAATATTTTTGATAACAACGTGATATAAATGTCTTGAATCAATAACAATATATAATACGTGGGTGAACGCAATCTTGAAGTTACATTATTCCTTCATTAAAACAAGACTTACTTAATACTTCGTAAAAGAAAGTAAAACCGAAATTGACCTATATTTCGGATCGATGATTGATAACCCCCTCCCTTAATGCTTAGTTTTCATAATTTCTATGGTATTAATATATTTTAGACCTAGTGTAAACTTAGTGAATTGCGTAAAACCTAACCTTGGTAGTTATTTTTATATATTAATTTGTGTACAAATTACTTTATTGACATTAACGATTTAGTAGCGATTTGGGATTAGACGCAACAATAAATATGGATGATGTAATAATATTGTTAAGTGTAGTGAGTGTGATATTAGTGCTATATTGGTTAAAACGAAATCAAGATATTCGCAAAGTTATCGATAAATTTCCTGGAAGACCATACAATTACTTTCTGGGGCATGTCATTCAATTTAGCTTAAAAAGAGGTTAGATGACAAATAAATATATTTGACATATTTAGAACGAATTGCAACAGTGGGACCAATGTATTATTAATCTGGGATTTCAAATTAACAAATATTTTTTTAATTTAAGATAAATTTTTTGCCCAAGTTCGTGAGCTTCATAAAGAATTCCCGAATGGATATACGTTATGGGCTGGAATGTTTGGATCTCTCAATTTTGTCAGAGCTGATGACACTGAGGTAAGACAACAATCACACATCATCTCAATTACAATTATTATATATATATATATATATATATATATATATATATATATATATATATATATTGCAGCTATATTACTTTTCGTAAAAGCCGGACGCACGTAAGTCACGGATTGTACTTCATCCAAAATTTCAGACCCCTAGGTCATCAGGTTCCTTATTGGGGGCCACTTAACCCGTCAGCACTCACGTAATGAGCATTTTGCTCACGCTCGATTTAAAATGTTAATAACTTTTTTTTTTTAAATGGAAAACCAAATCCGACAATTCTAAGTAAAGCTGAAAAAAATGTATTATTTTCATGCATTTCGGAAATTGTGAGCATTTCTCTCATCACGAGAGTAAACGTGTATGCATGAAAAATTTACTTTCGGTAGTGGTCGGGCTTGATCGTGCATCTTCGTTTGCCTCCGGATGTTCGGCTACATTCGCTATAGCGCATTAGTTTTAAAACTCATCCCTTACAAGTGCAATATACATTGTATGGACTGTGAAACTAAACTAAAAAATCACGACGGGGATTGTCAATACAACTAGCTTTATGTGTTAAATTATCTTATAAAAATTACATTTAATTTTAATATTTAAAATGAATAAATAAAATTTTAATTACAAATATACTGACACCAATTAATAATCTGGGTTATGATTAAAAGAAATTTTAATTATTGCCTTCTACAATATTTTACCTTTTGAAGATCACATAATAATCAGATAAATAAAATATTTCATACATTATCATACATTAAAAAAAAACTATCTAAAAATATGTTGAGGTTATGATTTATAAATTTAAATAAAAACTAAGCGCGCGGGATATTTGACGCATGCGCACAGAGCGTGAGCAAATCTCTCATCACGCGAGTAAAGATCACCGAAAAGTTCACGTGAGTTCTGACGGGTTAAATATGCCAATTTGAGCCTGAGTTTAAAAATTATCAGCGCCCTCATAACCAAATGAGACGCCCATGGGCTCATTACAAGAACCCTATTTGGCGTCAAATTCACTAAAATCTTTTTTTTAATGACTATATTTAAATGCAGTATCGCCGGATACTGTTAACCGATTTTTATCGATAGATACTTAGGTTACAAAGACTCGATTTTTATTTCAATGACTATGTTTAAATGATTGTATCGCCAGATCCTGACAACTGATTTATATCGATATGTACTCGTTTTAAAGGGCAAATACAACTGACAAAGATAATTAGCTCATACCAACCAAAGTTGGCTTTAAGGAATCGGAGATATAACTGTATAATGATAGCGTTTTTGCAATAACATTGTACCTCTCGTCTTCCATTCTATGTCAATTCGTTTCGTCTGTATTTATAAAATCAACTCCCTAACAATTTTTGTAAAGAACCTTTCCTGTCCACTGTTAAGCTCGAAAAATGGCAAAATCTTCAGAAAAACACATCATAATTGTAATTTTAATGGGATTAACTACACATTCCTAAACGTAAGAGTAATTGATAAGATAAATTTCATAAAGAAAATAATTCCTGAAATCACTCGGTAAATATATATTGCCATGTTGAAAAATAATATTCAACAAGTGATATCTAAATTCTTTTTTTTTATGAAATTTTTAGTATAAATTACTATCACGTTTAGGATAATAGTTTTGGAAATATTGAGCAAATATATATATATATATATATATATATATATATATATATATAACTATAAATATATATATATATATATATATATATATATATATAACTATAAATATATATATATATATATATATATATATATATATATATATATATATATATATATATATTTATATATATATATATATATATATATATATATATATATATATATATATATATATATATACATTAGGAAATAAATGAAAACCTTTTATAAGATCATCAAATGTACCATCTGAATATTTTAGTGTGATTAAACTATGATTTATAGGCAATTCTATCAAGCACAAAATACATCGAAAAAAGCCCATTATATGAAATGTTGGAATGTTGGTTGGATAAGGGTTTGCTTACCAGTGGAGGTAATAACGGGAATGAATGCTCCACATGACAGTGCAATGAATAATAATCTCTAGAATTTAACATCAATTAGCCAAATTTGAAGTACTAGAATAATAAACAATCAATATCCGTACCTAGATGCTAATAAAGTAAATTGTGAATTGATTTCTGAAATAATGAAAATTGTAAGAATTTACTCAAACTTTGAATTATTCTGCTGATGGTAATTATGGTAAATAGTTACTACTAAAGTTTTTCGGTTTAAAGGAATGTCTATTTTACGTGATATACAAATATTATAGTATCACTGGATTATCTGTATTTGCACTTCCATGTGATGCATTAATGTAATGAAAGGTCGGACAAAATTAATTCTGATTACAGGTAAAAAATGGCACCAAAGACGTAAGCTATTGACACCAGCTTTTCACTTTAATATTTTAAAACAATTTACAATAATTTTCGGTGAACATGGAAGGAGTTTTATCCGTCAATTGAAAGATGAATGTGCGAAACCAAAGACGGATATTGTGCCATTGATATCAACACTAACTTTAAATATTATATGTGGTTAGTTAATATTTGTTATAATATCAATAAGATATCATCTTATTCATGGTTAAATATCAGTATTAATGTATGAAAACATATGTGTAAATTGAATACAACTTTAAGAGGTTATCTAATATAAGATTATTTATTTATTTATTATACAGAGACAGCGATGGGAATTACTTTAAATCCAAATGACGCAAAGCAAGTGAAATATCATGACGCTGTACATAGGTAATTTTGTCTGTGGTTATAGAAATTCTTTTTATTGTGAATTCTAATTGTATGTTTAAGTTTGGGCCCATTAATTGTCACACGGCCACTTAATCCGTTCTATTATTTTACATTCATCTACAATTTTACATTAGCTGGAAAGCAAACAAAAGAATATGTAAAAACATTACATGACTTTACAACCAGTGTAATTAAAGAACGAGAACGTACATTTACTGACGATATTTTAACAAAGTTGAAGGACGAGGATGCCGATGAATCTACTTATGACAAAAAGAAACGGTTTGCTCTACTGGACCTTTTAATTTCCGCGAAAAAGAACAATGCCGAAATAGACGATACTGGAATACGGGAAGAAGTTGATACTTTTATGTTTGAAGTATGAGTAAATGAAATGCAACTTCGGTAAATTATAAAGTAATTCTGTTTGTAGGGACAAGATACCACTGCAATGGCATTATGTTTTGCTCTTTTGATATTAGCGAATCATACAGACATTCAAGTAATTCAATTTAAACATATTTTATTTGGGTTCTATGTAAATAATTCCTAATTTTAGGAACGAGTGCGAGCAGAATTAGATGAGATCTTTCAAAAATCGGATCGACCTGCTAATTATCATGACTTGCAAAATATGCAATATTTGGATATGGTTATTAAGGAAACGTTACGGTTGTATCCCAGTGTCCCGTTTATTTCTAGAACCGTTAAAGAGACGCTTACATTTCGTTAGTACTACATTCTTTATTAATATACATCTCAGTGAATTTGTTCAAACATTATTTTGAAAAATTGAGGAACTATGTTTTGGCACATATTGCTGTCAATTGTACAAATTCGCACTGCTGAACCATTGTCAACCAATTAATTCCAATTTACAATCTCTCATTCTCTGGAATGGAAAATCAGATAACCTAATTATGTATGTGCATTACAAGGTGAAGGAGAATATCAAATACCAGCCGGTGGATATTGTCATATCCATATTTATGATTTACACCGTGATGCTAGGGTGTTTCCCGATCCAGAGAAATTCGATCCAGATCGCTTTTTGCCAGAGAATGCGAAGGGACGACACCCATATGGATATATTCCGTTTAGCGCTGGACCCAGAAACTGCATAGGTGTGCTTCAAATGGTTTTGTTAAAAATTAGTGCTTAGTTTTAATTCTTTTGGAATTTTAGGACAAAGATTTGCAATGCTGGAAATGAAAAGTGTTTTATCATCGGTTATACGTTATTATGAATTAGATCCAATTGATTCGCCAGGAGATGTTAAAATGATGATTGATTTAGTGCTTAGACCTAAGAGTGGAATTCATATTAAGTTTAGACATCGTGTGTAATTGTACAGAAGTACATAAATTAATAAATTTATATGAACTTAAATGGATTGCTTTAAAATTAAATAAATTGTAAGTAACACTAAATAAAATATATATTTTATATCTACAAGATTTCTTCATATTTGTCACCCAAAGGCCAGAAATATTAAGAATTTAATTTTGAAATTTAATATATGCACTACGAATATTTATTTAGTATACCAAATAATATTGTTGCGTCTATAATATTTTTTAATTGTGATTCCAAATGCCATGATGATAAAATCATTATTTTTAAATTTAATATTGTATGTGCGGCGTGGGAGATATAAGGCGAGCTGCAGGCATAGGTGCATGTACCTAATTTGGATTTTAAACTAAAGTATGGCTTCTATTAGATAAATATTGCATGAAAACCAAAAACAATTATACTTATTTAATATTTTTAATTAACTCGCCGTACGAAGTACAATAGAGCTAAAGCAAACGGTCGTGTGTCTGTAGTATTCTCGAAACAAATAATATCCTTAACAAAATATGTTTGTCTCGTCACTTTAAATCCAAAAACATATATAATTTATATACTTGGATGTTGGCCGTCACTCGTTTGCTCGTAAGACCAAATTTATGCCCTTTACTGCTGTGAAGGTACCAAAGCGATTTGAACCAATTATGCTACACATATTATTTGGTATCTCACTTAAATTCGATCGCAGTTTAAATCCAATCGCCCGTATACTTCACGATATATAGGGCCCCAAAATGTTAGCCCCCTTTATTAATTATAATTTACAATTTTAAAAATTTGAAAAAAAAAACATTGATCTTCGTAGGGAATATTTTCTCTAATTCTTCTTCCTCTAATGTAGCGAATATTTTTTAACTGAATTTGTAAACCAATTCGTAAACAACTAGTTGTATATTTCTATATTAAGAATTTACTTCGTCTAGACGAACAGGTTATCTAATTTGAAGCACTAGATAAAAATTTATTTTTAAAATTATATAAATTTATTTTCCATCATATTAAAAATAAATATAACGAATTTTGTTAGCTATTATATCTGAAACATATCAGTAAAATCGTATTGGGTGTCAGGTAAATTTACTGCAAGTAATTAGAAAATATATCGTTGATAGAAAATAAGATAATTCTAAATTACTGAAATAAATAAATATATTTCACTTGTTACGTTAACTTATTTATCTGATACAGTTAATATATTGTCACCGCAAGTAAAATAATTTACCAAAACAAGCTCAGGTACAACGCACCTATGCGTCCAGCTCGCCTTATAAGTAATATAAGCGATGCGAGCAGTGGTTATTAATTATTATGGCATTTTGGTTAGGTTATGTAAAAAGGGCTCGCAACGCATATATTACTCATAAGGCGAACTGGACGCATCGGAGCGTTGTACGTATCGAATCTTGTTTGAATCTTTAAGTTTTATGTAAAATAATTTTCACTATTGAAAATGGGTTTTCATGTCTCCTCCTTTCCCATGCACAATACCCGACCAACAAAAAACAACAAATAAATAAAAACTAACACAACTCACTCACAAATACCTCACGCCACACACACGCAACAAAAATCAAACTCAGATATACACTCCCCCTGTGAGAAGGATCTCTGAAAAAACCAGTCATGTGTTCCAACAAAATGTAAAAACTATACAAAACAATAAAGATATATTAAAAATGAAAAATGAAAAAATGTTTGTGAAATCCTAAAAAGTTAATATTTTAAAGAGCTAAGTAATGAGTAAAGTTATTTATCATTATATGAAAATTGTCTATTTCACTTATGAATGGTTTCTTCTTAGCTACTCGGCCGTTGTATCCATTATCTTATACAATGTCTTATAGTTTCTGGATTTGGCAATAGACTGATAATTCGGTGGCCAGTTTAGGAACACTTAAACGGGGGTTTTGCTGCACCTTTCGCATGATCCAGTGTTTATTATGATTGTCAAGTAAGGTGGTCGTCCAAAATATGAGTTGGAAATCAATCCATTTTTTTTTTGAAGCACCTAATAGTGGTTTCAATTGTACTTCTAGGTCTATGCTACATTTAAGCTATATTTCTCTCTTTTTTCCGTTCGCATGGTGAAAAATAAACAATTAGCGCTGATCGAATGTGGTAATTGCTCTTTTTCGTCCCATTTTATAAACTAATTGTAATATGTTTTTTCTAAAGCTAAAGTTTATACTAAACATCGTAAATGCCAAATATATTCTACAATCAATGCTACTACACTATTATGGCTATCTGGAACTGACGCACTTTAAAGAATAACACTTGGTCCAATAATTTTGTGGCGCACTATTTGGTTCAACTTGTATGAATATGTCAATAAAAACTGTGTCATAAGTAATTGTTTATTTGGCAGACAATGTATCACATAAAGGAAGTTAATTTAAAAAAAAAAATGCTAATTTCACTGAAGATCTATGCGATTTCAAACATATTTTATATTTGGCCCAATAATTATGTGACTCACTGTAGTTCCTCAATGTCTCCGGCGACATTAAAATTACTCTATACTACGCATTTGAAATAAATTTCTATTGTTTTGTCGCATAATTTCGAAAAAGTATGAACTTCCGCGGTGCAAATAATAAAATTACGCATAGATACAGGTCTCCAACTCGAGATGGGAATGTTCGTTTTGAGTGTAATTAATTCTAACATTAATCAATGACGATTTATCATTGTGTGAACGCTCTAGCGCCAAACCCAATCAATATATTTATTCGGAATTTAAAATTTAAGCATTCGGTCGTGTCTCTTTTTTTTATATTACATTTATACCAGCTCAACAGGATTATCTTATAGATGGTATTTATAAAATAATATAGATTCTTAGCAGGCAAGATGTGACAGTATTGAGGTCAATGACGTATCATCCCTCAGTAGCTTGGTTTTATTGGTAGAGTGAGGTTTAATCGCTTTAACCAGTATCTTCTTCGTCTGGGGAGATGAGCAGATCTTGAGGAAGTCTTTTTTTGAGTCTGGTTCGGTTGGATCTTTGTCCTAGATGGTAATAGTTTGCACTTGCGCAGGCTGGGATTTTAAGAAAGAATTTCTTGGCTATTTTGTTGATGTGTGTATTGATGGTGTTTAGTCGTAATTCTTTGTGCAGCTGGGTGTTGCGTATGAACCAGGGTGCGTTTACAGCTATGCGGAGTATTTTATTTTGAAAGGATTGTACTTTCTTTATTGTTGTATTGGATGCGGTTCCCCAAATTTGGCAGGCGTAGGTGAGGATTGGTCTTAGTATGGATGTGTAGATTAGTTTAGTGTATTCGGGTCGCAATGATGTTTTACGGTTGATGATAAAGTACAACAATCCGAGTCTGTTGTTGGTTTCTTTTAATTTTTGTTTAACATGAGGTTTCCAGGTGAGACGTCGGCCGAAGTGTACACCCAGGTATTGCACGGAAGAGATTCCATTGTACAGCGATTTCGTTTATGAGGATAGCGTCTGGTTCAATATCTTTCTTTAAGGCGAAGATTTTGGTTTCGCACTTGGATGCGTTTAAGGTAGTATGCCATTTGTGAATCCAGGGTATTAAAGTGTCGATAGAGCGTTGAAGGTTGTTTCTGGCAGTATTTACGTCCGTGTGTTGCGTTACTATGGCCGTGTCGTCTGCATACATTGCAAGAGTGGCAGTCTCGGGCACTGGGATGTCGTGCATATATTTGTTGAAAAGAATCGGACCGAGAATAGAGCCCTGCGGAACACCTGCATTTATGTTTCTTGGTCTAGATTTGGAACCATTGATTTTGATGCAGAACGTTCTGTCGATCAAGAAGGATTTGAGGGTATTTAGGAGATATGGTGGTAGATTTAATAGCTTTAGTTTTGGTATCAGTCCTTTGTGCCAGACTCAGCCTGTGCGACGTCTAAGAAGGCTATGGTGGTGTACATTTTGTTTTCAAATCCGTTAATAATGAGTTCTGAAAGTCTCAGTAGTTGATGATTGGTGGAGTGATTGCATCGGAATCCAAATTGGAATGGTGGTATGGTATTTTTGCTATTTAGGATTAATTCTTGTCTGGTTTTGATTATTTTTTCGAAGAGCTTGGAAATATTTGAGAGGAGGCTGATAGGTCTGTAGCTCTCTGATTTCTTTTTGTCTTTTCCTGGTTTATTAAACATGATTATTTCTGCGTGTTTCCATGCCACTGGGAAGTAACCTTTGGATAATGAGGCATTCAGTATTGTGGCAAAAAACGCTAGAGCTCTCTTAATAGGTTTTTTAGTATTACATTGGGAATGTTGTCGTGTCCAGGCGATTTTCGGTTATGTAGTTGGTTAATTAGCCTTTTGATTTCTGCCCGGGTGGTAAAATTGAGTGGAATTTCATTATCGTGATCTGTGATTGTCTCATTGGTTTCATTTTCATATCCTGTGTTACTGTCAGGGGTTGCAAAAACCTTTTTTAAATGGTCTGCAAGAGCTTCGCATTTTTCTATGTCAGTAATGTAGACTTGGTTATCAATGTAAAGAAGTGGTATCACAGTGGTATTCTTGAGAAATGCTTTTGTAGCTTGCCACAATGATGTATCCCGAGGATTTATATTTGCCAGGTAGTTCTGATATGATTTAATTCTGTAGCTATGTAATTCTCGGTTCACGCGATGTGTTAAGCGGTTCAGTTCTTGTTTATGTACGGGGCTTCGTGTATTTTGCCATAGTCTTCTCATTTGGTGTTTTTGTTTAATATTTTTTATTATATAATCTGTTGTAGTATTGGGATAGCTTCTCTTTTTGTATCTATTTATGTGTGCGGATTGAATTGCATTGCTTAATGAGTGCGTATAGTGTTTGATAGCACTGTCGATATCTTCGGTTGTGTGTAAGCTTTGTGGGGGTTGTAGGATTAAGTTTAACTTATTATGAAAATTATCCCAGTCAATTTTTCCTGAGATGAGGAATGTGGGGATTTGGTGAAGTTGAGGTGAGCTATTCAGTGTTAGAATTACCGGTACATGGTCGGAGTCCAGTTCATTAGTAACTGTTTGTGTGAAAGGGAAGTATTTAAGGTAGTGGGTGGGTTCAGAAGGGGCGGAGATTTGTAAGTGTGGTGGAGTTGTTAGGATGTTATGTAGCCTTGATCCATTTGGGTTCGTTGTATGACAGCCCCAGTCAACATGTTTGCAATTTAGATCCCCAAGGAGTAATGCAAGTTTTCTGTCTGAAAATATAGAATGGATGTCTGCTCCTAGTAGGCGTTTGTTCGGTCGATTGTAGGCTGCTATAATTTTAATTTTTCTATTGTTTTGTGACATTAGTTCAATTGCAGTTACTTCGATGTTTGTGAGTGCGGTTAAGGGGAAAACATGGTGTTTTAGTTGTTTTTTTGTTAAAATCGCTACGCCTCCTGAAGCAAAGGGGGCTTCCCGATCTGCTCTGGTGATAGTGTAACCGGGAATGGAAAAATTCTCTGCTGGGATAAGGTGTGTTTCGGTTATACAAGCGATATCGACATGATGTCGCTGTAAAAAGTCTATGGTTGTTGCACGTTTTTCCTTTCCAATTGACAATTATAAGGTTTTGGATTTGTTTAGTTGCCATTAGCATTTAGAATAGGGACGTTATTAGCGTTGAGAAGAATGTTTTTATATTTTCTAGATAGGGTTTGATAAATTCAATGACACGGGTAAGGAAGGATGGGGTGGTAGTTTCAGTGGTGTGTGAGTTATCGGTGGAATTTAGGTTAGGTGGATTGTTATGTTTGTTTTTGAATAGCGATGACCATGTTTGGCTTGTAGTTGCAGTGTTATTTACATTATTTACATGTTGGTTGGTGAGATTGTGGTCCTTGGGATTTCTGGTATTTGGTTGGTTGCTGCGATTTGTTTTGGCTTTGAGGTCTTGAAAATGTTGGCAACCTCGATAATTTGCAGGGTGATCCCCCCCGCAGCTTACATATTTTGGTTTATCATCCTTCATTTTTTGACAGTCTTTGAAGTGATGTAATCCTGCACATTTATGACATCTGGGGTTTAGTCTGCTGAAATATTTGGTGTGTCCAAAAGCTTGGCATCGTGTGCATTGCGGTATGTCCATACTTTTGCGCCTTTGTTCTACTGACACTGATGCGTACATGATGTATTTGAGGTTAAAAATTTCCATCGAGTTTTCGTTTTTGGTGAGATCTACCGAGCAGATGGGCATTGGATTTTTTTCCTTGTTGAGTAGTCGTACAACCTTAGTGACTTGAAATTCTTTTGTTAATTCTTCTTTAATTTCCTCTTCTGTCAGTGATGTAGGTATGCTTCTTATTATTACGGATAGAACGTTTTTGTCAGGAATGCTGAATGTATAAAATTAAACTTTATGTGCATCGTAATATGATGCTAGTAGCCCGTAGTCTTCAATTGTTGTTAAGGATATTTAAACACCGTTGTTTCCCATTTGTTTCGTAGTAAATTCAGCATTTTTGATTAGTGATTTTATGTCAGCTAGTACTTCTTGGTAATTTTTAATATCTTTAAGAAAAATAGGTGGAATTTTTACCTTGAAAATTGTGTTGCTAGCACTAGTTGATTTTTGATCATCTTCTTCTTGTAAGATTGAGAATCGATTTTTGGTAGGTATTTCGCATTGGTATCTCTTATTCACATTTGAGATTGCGTGAGTTGGAGGCCGCTTTCGCGGATTTTTGGGGTCTTCATTTTCTGCGTTCATTTCGCTGTCTGACGAATCGCCTTGTTCTGAGTTGTTGGTATTGTTGAACATTTCGGCTTTTAATAAATATTGCAAGGATTCCCTCATAAGAGGGCTCCTGTGCAGGAGCGAAAAGTTGTGTTTCTTTTGATATTTTTATTCACTCACAGTACTTTAACGATATGGTAGGGCTATTTTTTATGCACAGTGTTCGGTGCGTTCGCGTTTGTCAACGTAGAAAAACACGTCTGTACACTTTGCTGTCATACAGCCGACGGTCGTGTGTCTATAATATTTTTGGACGATTACAAGCTTATATACGACGCACCTGAGTTCAGCTCGCCATATAAATAATATATGCGATGCAAGTAGCGGATTTCACGGGGCACAAATTTGGTATACAAGCGACGACAAACATCCAAATATATGAGATATATATTTTTGGGTTTAGGGCGACGAAAGAAAAACTTTTTGTTAAGGATATTTTTTGATCCGTGTTACTGACAACTACCGATTGCTTTAGCTCTTCTGTACTTCGTACGGCGAGCTAAGAATGTCTTACAAAGCATATACTTGGATATTAAATAAGTACTTTTTTTTAGTATATCAAGAAAATCTGCAGACTTTTTATCTTTATAAGTATTTTTCAAATTGCGAACTCAACGGCCATAATAATTTAATACACTTATTTTTAAATTAAAAGTATTATACTGGTATGCATGTGCGGAATGGATTATATTTATTTCTTATAAAGCGAGCTGAAGGCATAGATGCCTGTACCTATGGTTGTTGATTGATTTAGGAAGTAACGTTCATTATGATACTAATGCGTAAAAATAACAATGATTTGATGTAATCACCGACCAAGCTGACATGACAAATTAATAAATAATTATATATATTTTTATATATTTTCAAAAATGTATGCAATAAGTTGCGAAAAGGTAGTCACTTCGGAGCTAGATATGCGTTATCTCACTCGGTTTCGCCTCATCGGACAATTTGCGTTTGACGTGCCTAAAAGACACTTTCGTATGTCGATTTTTCAGTATTGCATAAATAGCTGCACATAGAGATATATTCAATGCAGCGTATAAGCTAGTTTCAAGCCATTTTTAATATTATTATTAAAAAAATTAAATACTGTCAATGTGACATATAAATATTCGTAGACTCACTAAGCTCTATTACATTCAATTTAATTCGTAATTTATAATTTCAAACAGCTCATACATTTAATCTTATGTATATTGTGTTTAAAATTCATTCAACTATTGTCATGAAACATTATCAATATGAGTGATAACTAGGGAAATTTGGCTAAATTCAAAGGTAGTTGTTCCGTAAATCATACATTTTCCAAAAAATCTTATTCATTGAAAGAAATTTACATATCTCTAACTTTAATTGAATATGCATTTTCTCTAACTCATATCCGTTTGTAGATGTGCACGTGTGAACAAGCACTTCCAGTTGATATGTCTACAAAATTTAAGAATATTTAAAATTTTAATTCAAAACATCATTTATTTAGGTTTAGTACGGATATATTCATTATTATTTCATTTTATTGTGATCATAATAGTTTCCTTTATACATTTATTATAAGATAGATTAAACATTATTAATTGTAAGATTAATATTCAAACTAGATTTTTTTTATTGTAGTTAATTATTACTATTCCATTTCAGACATATTTTTCTTCTAATTAATGATATTATTGTACCAAAACATTATTAAACGAGTTGATAGTACTTATCTTAGAATGTAAATAAATATAATGAAATAGTAATCTTTGAGTACATTTTTGCAAACATATATATTTATATTATATATATTTAGTTTTCATATTCAAATGAAACATTAAACAACTATGGATATTATTATAACGTTAATATGTGTAGTCATTGTGCTTTTGTTATATTGGTTAAAGAAGAATTATGATTATCGTCAAATAATAGATAAATTTCCTGGTAAACAGTATAATTATTTTTTGGGACATATTGTTGAACTCAGTAGGCAAACAGGTAAGAGATTCATTAGCAAAATTATTCATTTACTAGGTTAACCCGTAGGCACAATGTGCCCATAACCTATACAAATTACAGTTTAATAACTGAATAATTCTTCAATATACGTGTATATTTATAAAAACATATTTATCACTTGAATGGTATACCATTAAAACTAAACATAACACAACATAAACAATATTGCTCTTGATAAGAAAATGACCTACTCAATCAAGCATGCTTTTTATTCGATAATATAATTGAAGTGTAATGTTCATTAACGAATTTGCTGGATGATATTGATGCGTTTCTAAGAGTATTTCTTTTAGATAAACTATTTCTCCAAATACGAGAATCATCGAAAGATTTCCCAGATGGCTACAGGTTATGGGCTGGATTTTATGCTTGTTTCTCTTTCAACTCGGCTCAAGATGCAGAGGTAAACTGATTGTGTATGTTCAGAACAAATTATCTGAGCACCCCAGATAAATCCATTTTATTTCAAAGATGTATCTTTCTTAAGAATATCATTTATACTTTTATATTGGTTGGTAAATGACCTGATTTATTTATAGTTTTAACAACAATGTAGCAAGAGTAAGGCTTAATAATTATTCTACATATGTAAAGAAATATTTTCTATGAAATTCGTTAAAACATATTTTAATAGAATCGACGCGTTATAACATTTAATATGTCACGTTATCGCATCGTTATACTTGATAAACGACAACCCTATTACATGAACTATTAGGTAATTTATAATTAATTTAATAAATAATATTTCACATGTAGAATAAAGTGGGTCCTTACATTTGCAAAATTGTTGAAATAAATTAAAAAAAGACTGACATAACTTACCGAAATAAAAAATTGAATAACGATAACCTTAAAGAGCTAATATTTGTAATAAAATGCGATGTTATACACTGAGAGAAATGTTTTGATGTTCTGGAAAATAAGATGTTATTTTCTTGGGAAAACTGTGTGCCTAATATTATTCAAATCCGAGAATAGGGAATTTTGACCATCATATCCGGACAGAGCATTTCCCTCAGTGTAGCAAACATGCATAATTTCTTTTCGTAAATTAATGCAATGTTAAAAAAATTGCAGTTTCTCTTATCCAGTACAAAACACACAGACAAAAGTCCGATATATATATTTTTAGAACCTTGGTTACAAACAGGCTTATTAACAAGTAAAGGTATATAATAAAATTGATGTGATCTTCGATTAACAAGAGTGTACAAACAATGCATTTATAGGAGCCAAATGGCAGCACAGACGGAAGCTATTGACCCCTGCTTTTCATTTCAATATCTTGAAGCAGTTTGTTCGAATTTTTAGCGAACATGGAAAGGCTTTTGTCAAAGAATTAGAAGATGAATGCAGCAAACCAAAAACCGATGTGGTGACACTGATGTCAACACTGACCTTAAATATTATATGTGGTAAGGAAATACGCTACAACTACAAAGTGTAATATTTGACCATTTATCATAATATTGCGTAATGTCAAACAGAGACAGCAATGGGAATCACTTTGGATTCAAATAACGAGGAACAAATAAAGTATCGCGAAGCAATACACAAGTAATTACTTATGTTTTATTATCTCCTTACAAGTATTCAGAAAAAATATTTGATTGTGCAAATAACATATTTCCATAGTTTTGGTCCACTACTGGTGCGTCGCACACTTAGTCCATGGGTTTATTATCCAATAATTTACAATCTCACAGCAGCAGGAAGACAGCAACAGCGATATATAAAAATATTGCACGAATTTACAACAAAAGTAATTAAGGAACGTGAACGTACGTTTACAGATGATATTCAAAAACATTTAGAAGAAGAGGATTCTGATGAGGATTGTAGTGTTTATAAAAAGAAGCGATTCGCGATGCTAGATCTTTTGCTATCCGCGAAAAAGAACAATGCAGAAATTGATGATGATGGAATACGAGAAGAAGTTGATACTTTTATGTTTGAAGTATGTGTTCGCTCAAAAGCGATGTTTTGTGGCTTGTGGTGGTAGCGCTTAATTCGTAAAATTGCAAGCTAGTTGCAATAACCAGTTTATCAAATATAATGAAATGTAAATCTATTCTAGGGACATGATACAACTGCAATGGGGCTCTCCTTTGCTCTTCTTATGTTAGCAAATCATAAGGATTTGCAAGTAAAATTGATTTAATTCTATTTTAAGAAAGATATCTTTATTTCATAATACTTTTAGGATCGAGTAAGAGAAGAACTAGATGTTATATTCCAGAAAACAGATCGTGATGCTAGTTATCAGGATTTGCAGAACATGCATTATTTGGATATGTTTATTAAGGAGACGTTACGATTATATCCCAGTGTACCCTTTATTGGAAGGTACTTGGAAGAAGCAACTACATTTCGTTAGTATTATGCATAAAATTAATGTTAACCTTACACCAGGATATCAAGGTTACACAGTGTAACCTTGATATTCTGGTAAAGAGCACATGTTCTTGGTTTTTGCCTTAGTCAGAGATATAACGTTACACTCCCATTTCTTTGCTACTGATGATGACAACTTAGTTGTCGAAATACGTATTTAGCTTATGGTAAAGAGTTTTTATTATTATTATTATTATTGTATTAAAGCTACAGACCCCCAAATTAGTTCGTTAACGAATTTCGTCTCAACTTATTTGTCGTGAATTTTGTTTATTGTAATTGTAATGCTATAAGGAATAGTTAATAATAGTGGTAGTCCGTAAAAGGAATAAAACAACATAACCGATTTTAAAAATTGTGGGTTAGCTATGTCCCGCGATTGAACTTTCTTCTACTGCCACTATCTATTTAATATAATATTACTAAATTTTGTATATAATTCTTGCTAGTTTGCCGTGATACAATATCATAATATTACTAAGGAAACGTAAATGTGATATTGCTATTTTAAGGTGCTCGTCTTGTTTATATCTCGTTCTCTGTCTAGCAACGGTTAATATTTATTGATTTCAGACTTATTACGATTTCTATATATATATATATATAGTGTTGTAAAGCAGAAGCCTAGAACCATACAATATCTATAATATGGCTTTTTTTTTTTACAATGAAATTTTATTACTGTAGCTATAAATTGGTAAATAGATCTATTTTTGGTATATACCAATTAACAGTTACAATAATAAAATTTCGCTATAGAAAATGCGCCATATTGTAGATATTGTATGGTTCTAGGCTTCTGCTTTACAAGAATATTTATATAAATCTTAACTTGTCTTAAATCTATAGATATTAACAGTTGCGAGATAGAGAACAAGATATAAACAAGACGAGCACCTTAATGACGACTTTTCAGTAAGTATTTTTTTTTTAAATAGATTTTTACCAGAATTTTGAAAATTGCAATATATTTTAAAATATTTAATTTTTATCAGGTTCCCTTTTGCTCTAACTCAATCCATTTCTGAGATATTGAAAAAGTTACCAAAGTAAACCATTACTGCCTGTTATGTTATTGTTTTCAAATATAGTAGGTTTTCTTCCGGGCCCTATACAAGTCTTGAGTTTTAGTTTTTTTTTTTTTTTTTAAATTATAGCATCTTCAGGTTTTGCTGAACAAATATCTACTCTCTCTCTCTCTTTCAAACAAACTATTATAAATATATCAATAGATATTCTTTGATAATACATGCATGTGTATAGCACAGCAGATTTAATATATTAAATAGAAAAGAAATGAATCAAATGTAAGACCATATTGTACATATTCAGGTAATGGAAAATACACGATACCAGCCGAAACCGACGTTCATCTTCACATTTATGATTTACATCGTGATCCAAGGATGTTTCCCGATCCAGAGAGATTTGATCCGGATCGCTTCTTGATTGAGAATGTGAAAGGGCGACACCCGTATGCGTATATACCATTTAGCGCTGGACCCAGAAACTGCATTGGTGTGTTACTTTACCTAAATATTTTTAGTGCACATTTTTAACTCTCAATAACCTTTGCAGGACAAAGATTTGCAATGCTGGAAATGAAAAGTGTTTTATCATCGGTTTTGCGTTATTACGAATTAGATCCAATTGATACGCCAGCAAATGTTAAATGTGTCGCTGATTTAGTGCTAAGACCCAAGAGTGGAATTCATATGAAGTTTAACCGTCGTTTGTAATATAACACATACGTGCAGACACTCATGCCTTCCCCTCGCCGTATATTTATATAAAACATTATTTTTAACCACTGATGTTGTTATGGAAGAAAACTTAATTATAATTATTATACATATATTTGAAGAGATACAATAATGTGGATGTCAGCAAATATTTGAGTACATGATTAATTGTTGCAATCATTCGAACAATTAATCAATCAATATCATTTTTAAATTCAATATTATTATATCAAAAAAAAAAAAATTATTGAAGGACCGCCCCATGTGACCAAAGTTCTAGGTACGCCACTGTACAATCTCGTCATTAGAAACGTCAACACTCTTCTTATATTTTGTGTTGTAAGGCAATAGAAATGAATCATATAACAAACATTGGTACATAACAAATGTATTTCATAATATGTTTTCTTAATTTCAATTTCAATAATATTATCTCTCGTAGTTCAAGGATACTCTATCATATGTGATATTATTAAAACTAGGGTCACCCGTGGGCACCGTGTGCCCATATAGTACACAGAATATAGGTCAATTTTGACGGATGGATAATTATCTTGTAATTTTCTTGTAAATCATAGTTACAATATAAAAATAAGGGATTACCCTTACACGGTTTTCCTTCAGTTTGTATCGTATAACATGTAACAAACCTAAAAATAATTAAATATTCATATTTTTATATATTTTTCTAGCCAATATGTTTGAATTAACTCTTCAAGATTTTGTTTATTATTTAATTTATAATTTAATTTATAAATTTATATACTGCATCTATTTGGAGTTAAATATATTGTACAATGCACATTTTATATTATTTAATAATTTGATGCGTGTTTTTATTGATTTTTAAATGCCTATGAATTATAGAATATAATAAAATAATTAAAGATTTTGAAATTTGGACAGTTAATTAAAATTGTTAATAATCATTATTTGAATAAATGTTTGCAATTGAAACAATTCATTCTGATAACAAAGTCGGAAAATGCGCGGTAACTTTGAAGTACTACTTGATGGCACTTCATACACTTGGCCGAAGTTTATAGTTTGAATTTACGATATTTGTGAACATGTATAAAAAGGTGTTAATTGTGTTATCCGAATTTCTGAATGACGATGCAACGTCAAAAATAGTTGTACAACTGGCGGACAGTATTTATTTGCAGAAGAAAATAACAAATTCTGTATTAATACATAAAAATAATCAAGATATTTACGTTGATTTAATAAATCCATGCGTGTATTATTACACAAAAATCGGGAATATAAATTTACTTACGGATTCTGTTTACTAATTGAATCGATTATTCAAAACATATGTGTATTACAAACCTTTTTACACAACACTTTCAATTCAATTTGACATTTGATTTATTATTATTTTCGAATCAAATAATCAGGCTAAATTCTGAATTTTGCAGTGCCACGGCAGTTTAAAAGTGATAACGGATCCTATGCTAAAACACAATGGCATAATGTACACAACTCGAAATGCATTTGTCAGATTCGGAATATATTTAAAATTGACATTTGAATTATTCTGACGTATAACCTTTTATTTTTACGTAGAGCAGATTACTTGTTTTGAAATTTATTAATTGCTGTTGTGTAGTCTTTTATTTCAGTACAAACTATTTGATATTATATATAAGATTATTATCTGTCGCCATGGTATAGTGGCTAAGATTCTCGCCTCTTACCCTGGAGGTCGTGAGTTCGATCCCCGTCTATGCCAATCTGCATTTTTACAAAAAAGCGTTCTACACATACACACTCACTCACATACACACTCACATACAAACATTTCTGAGTTATTATATTAATGATGAGACAAAGACAAACAAGGTTATAAAATTAATTATAGATTTAATTGGAGTTGAATGGTGTCTGTTATATCCTTTCTAATATATTTATTCAGCGATTTAAATGATTCGACTTAATTGTCAACTGACATACTTATTCCAAACTTAAATTAAAGTTGGCGTTGAAATGTTGTAAAAATATACGACGTTTTTCAAGAGAATAACACACAATACCGATATTTTAACAGCTTGTTGAAATATATTCCAGTTTTCTATTCCTAGTCTTTTTACAGAGTGCAGTTTGAATAGAATTTAATTTAAAATGCATTTTCTGTAGATATTCAATAAAACTTTCAATATGTGCGGACTGAAATTCAATACCTGTTGAACTTGTGATTTTTAGTCTAAGGAAACTTTAAAATTACAATAGTTTAAAATTAGTTTACCACCAACTTATTCAATTAACTATATAGATTTTTCGCACCAAATTCTACACGATTTTGCTTAAATTTTATGAATTTGCGGTCCGTTTATAAAGTGAAACTAATTGAAAATATATGTGAATTTTTTGTGCAGTTTGTTATCGTTGGAGATATCAATACTGTTACGGAAAATCTAGTGTAATCTACGTAAAAAGCCACTCCAACCTTTTTTAATTATATCACAAATGATCTATTTAAAGTTGTATGAATTTTTATATCTATAACATATTTTAAAATTGTGAGCCCAAAGGCCAGAGTAATTAAAAATAATTATTTTTAAATTTAAATTATATGACTTATAAGGCGAGCTGAAGGCATTGGTGCCTAATCATGATTCTAGCTCGCCATACCAGCATCTTGGGTACTTGTTATAGAGCAACAAATTTTGGAACCTCCCTTAATGCTGCCCTTAGAAAAAAATTCTACAAAAAATTCTAAGACATTTTCATATTGTTAACCCAAAGGTCATAAAAAAAATATTAAATATTATCATTTTGAATTTTAAAATATGCACAATAAATTTTTTTAAGAAAAAAATTTTAAAAAAATTGTAAGACTTTTTATATGAATAACATTTTTTCAAATTGTTAAGCAATGGGCCATTATAATTAAAAACTGCTGTTCGCATCGCATATATTATACATAAGGCGAGCTGGACGCATCGGTGCGTTGTACGTACCGAATCTTATTTTCTGCAAACAAGCTGTTGTATTTGGTTAATTTAAATATTGTAATTGTGGATACCATTATTTACAATAATCAGTAATTAAACAATTATGAGATGCTAATCGGAATATCAATTTACTCTATTTGTATTAAAATGACAATATATATTAATAATTTATTCGTACAAGAAAGTTCAAGCGTAATTGAAAATATAATAAGTATAATATCAGTGTTCGTTATAAAAGCGGTTAGTTGAAGATTCTTTTATTTTATTTTTCTATGGCTTTTCTATAGTGCAAACTTTTCGCCGAGTATGAATAAGCTAGTCCGCTTAACTTGAACCATTATATGGTACTTTCCATAGCACCTTTGTACTAACTTTCCAACAAAATGAATACTTGATAATTACGAAGTTTCTACCTGAACTTTATGTGTGTGAATAGTATGTCATCTTGGCTGTGTTAGTATAAGTACTCCATCTTTAACTATTATTCTGTTATAATATTTGAGCTCATTGCGTGTTCATTGTTTCAATATTCAAGCAAGAGCAGTCTTCTAAGGACACTCCAATTCATGGAATAGGCTTCACAGTTTTTACAATTTTATATGCTACGTGTTGTGTATAGTATTGTCCGTGTATAATTTTGACTTTTCTACACCTACGTGTTAGTATGCTTATTTTTTCATTGATATCAAACTAATCTTGAATTTATAAAATAATTATATTTTATGTAACTGAAATAAGATATGTTTCTTATATTTCAAAATATTGACTATTTATTATATAAACCACGAAATTGTGCGTTGGACTTATAAGAACATGTTAACTAATCCAGATTAGGTTTGGTAATGAATTCATGTGGTTTTTGTTAAAACTGGGTCTCAATTTAAATTCTAATTTATTTATGCCTGGCATTGCATACAATCTAAATAATAATTGCATTAATTATAATGGGGCGTTACTGGAATTATTCAAACTAAGAATGTAAGCTTATTAGTTGGTATATTGTAGCGCAAAAGCAATATATTTGTGTAGCTTATACGCGCATGGATTCTACATTTAATATTATATAAAGGAAAAAGGAAATATTCCTACATATTCATTATTTACAAAATACAATTTTTACTTTCATGGACAAAGTATTGTGTACATGTTCATTTTTGATCTCGTGATTTTAATGGTAATACACGATTTGACTGCTCCTGAATGTATTATTTATTGTGTTATAAATTCATTCTACTATTGCCATGAGCCAATATTATGTGTGGTTACTAGAGAAACGTATATGTAATATGGCAGTTTTTCAGTAAATGCTGCATATTTCGAAAAAAACAAGCTTACGTACAACGCACTTATGCGTTCAACTCGTGTTATAAGTAATACATGCGATACGAGCAGCGGTTATTAATTATTATGACCTTTTGGTTAACAATTTGAAAATATGTTAAAGATGTTAAATGCCTTACATTTTTTAGTAGATTATTTTGATAAAACAATTTTTAGTGCATATTTTAAAATTATAATATTTAATATTTTTTTCATGGCCATTGGGTTAACAATATGAACAAATCTTGTTGATTCAAAATATCTTAGAATTATTAGTAGTTTTTTTTTTGTTGTAATTATTTTCATTAGGGCAGTATTAACGGGGGCTTTACAATTTGGGGCCCTATAACTCGGGAAGTATACGAGCGATTGGCTTTAAGCGGATTCAATTGAAATGCCAAATAATAAGTGTAGTAAATTTGGTGTGAATCGCTCCGGTACCTTCAGAGAAGTAGAGGGCACAAATTTGGTCTAACGAGCGAGCGACTACTAACATCCAAGTTATATATATATATTTGGATTCAGGGCGTAGATACTAACACTTTTTGTTAATGAAATTGTTTGATCCGTGAATGCTACAGACACACGACCGTTTGCTGTAGATTTTTCGGTGAGTTAAACATTTAGACAAAGACTGGTAAACATTTTAATATCTTTAACTAATTATTTTTTACAAACTCGTATCCTTTTCTAGATGTGCAAAAATTGACACGAACAAAGAAGCACTTCATATTTATATGTTCGACGGTGTAGTAAAGCGTTCTCTCTCTTTCACACAAACAAACAGAGTTATTTGGCGATAATCGCTTCAACGAAAATCAAATTTTTAAACAATATTAGGAGTCTATTCGAAATATTCGCGGACATGAGGACATCTTTCCTATTATGATAAAGTATAAATATATAACTAGATTTTTATTCATATTCTATGAATATGCGTACAAGAAAGTTCAGTGTAGGGCACTATAGATTAATTATGTCAGTGTTAATACAAATCCACTAACATCCTAGCCGAAATTTGACCAGATGAAGAGGTTTCTCATATTGGAAGGGCATCTAAACGATGCATATTTTAAATCTCCGGACTCCATTCGACACCCCTTTTGACCATTCAAAAGCCTTTTACACCTCTTTGATGTGTTCTTCTATATGAATGTGCTGTAAATAAGAAAGAAAACAGGTCGTCACGTACGTCAACTTACACTTACAACATCTTGACTGGGTAACATTTGTCCTTCTACACGCGTTCAAACAACCAACAGACTGTATCTAATTTAACAGGACATCGATGGAGCATTCTGGGCAATAACGAAGTTTAGATTGCGGTACTCAGCGTTGCTTGTCGACTGAGGGGCATTACGTCGGTCGCCCATCCCAACGAGTCCTCCTCTGAAAATGCGACGGCGGGTGCTGCTCCTAAACGACGTCATTTACGACTCGCTCGACCATCATGCATTTCTATTTTCCCCCTTTCTGGTTTATGCAACGGCGGGGGGTGCGATGACCCCGCCGGCTATATTCGCGTTTTCCCCTGCAAACGTTCTGATTTAATCGCTAGTTATATCTCGCTCGCGCTCTCTCTCTCTCTCTGTGGGTGATAAATATTTTAAAATGCCCGGTTGAAGAAGCACTCGTGTGCTATGCATATTGCTGGCTTTCTACTCATTCGCAATTGTAATGCAAATAATATTTTTTGCTTTAACATCAGAAACCAAATGAAATTGAGTAATATTATTGAGGTTTGGTATTTTCAAAAGTTTCATAGTCCCAAAATTCATTTAATCCAGGTCGAACCGATACATATTTACTATCTTATATGTTATAGATAAGGTAGAGAAGTGATTAAATAAGTGTTGGTCCATTATAAGAAATATATACGATGCAAGCAGCGATTTATAATAATTATGGCCTTTTAGTTAACAATTTTAAAATATATTATAGATATAAAATATCTTAAATCGTTTTGTAGGTTATTTTGGTAAAAAAAATTGTAAGACTTTTTAAGTATTGCCATTTTTTGTAAATTTTTAGTGCATATATTAAAATTCAAAATTATAATACTTATGGCCATTGGGTTAACAATATGAAAACATCAAATAGATATAAAATATCTTAGAATTTTTAGTAGAATTTTTGGGTGTTTTAACTATTTGTATAAGGGCAGTATTAAGGGGGCGCCAAATGTTGGAGCCCTATAACTTGGGAAGTATACGGGAGCTTGGATTAAAACTGTGTACAGATTCAAATGGATTATCAAATAATATGTGCAACAAATTTGGTTCAAATTGCTTCGATACTTTCAGAGTAGAATACAAATATTTGGTCTTACAAGCGAACGTCGACTAACATCCAAGTATATAAGTTATATATATTTTTGGATTCAGGGTGAATACTATTTGTTTTATTATTTTTAGATCCGAGAATGCTACAGATACACGACCGATTGCTTTAGCTTCTTCGTTACTTCGTACGGCGAGCTAGAAACATATTGTTTGTTTTAGTAGAATCTTTTCATATTTTTAATAATTAGTAGATACATTTATAGTACTGTTGGATTTAAATATATTCATATTTAGCTAAAATAAATCCGGAACCTTCAAAGGAGGGAAGCAACAAAATATATGGCATACGACTGTAGGTAAACGACTTCTTGGAAATATTTTAGGTACCGCACCGAATACTATTCCTCATTTGTACAGTATATGCGTTAACTTAAAGAGTAGTTTGTCGCATAATATCAGTGTAGTACATATGTGGAATTTAATATTATAATCTATAAATAAATCTTGGATGTCGCGCTAGAGAATGATGAAGCACAGATGCAGTTGATTGTTGTGCAGCATTGTATGAATGCTATAGGTTGGTAGTTGGTACTATCGTTGGTTCGTTTATTATGTGTGTGTTGGTACGTGGTCTTTGTGATTGTGGTAAGCAGTGGTCGGTCGGTGCAGTGCAGCAGTGTAAACATAGCCGCCGCCATTCAGTCAGAGCAATATAAATAGTCCAAGTCTATGAGTTCCAGTAAACCACACAACTCTCCATTTGTAAGGATTGATTGGACGCAATTTGTCTATGCTTATACCAGGCGAATTCCGTTCTGCTAGCTCTCTGTCCGTCCTACACATAATTTAATACACAGTTCGATGCGATCAACAAATATTGAATTCTAGTTCTATTCTCCTATCTTGTTCTCCGTCTATCATGTGTATTAAACGTAACGATTTTCCAGAATATGGAACAGACATACGACCGAATGCTTTTGAATTTCGAACGGCGAACCAAGAAACAAAATTATTGTAAACTGAAACTTTCGAAACAAATAATATAACAATGTATAAGTTGAACATTTGTCGGCAAATCCATATGCAAGGAATCGTAAAATCTGCTGCTAAATCGCAGAAGAATAATATTTCTTAAATGTAGGAAGCATTGGGTATGTTACAAAGCACTTTATATGCGAAAATATTCATCGAACTGCAAACAAAATGCGGTTTCTCTGGAAAAGAGTCACCGCGTCATTCGAATTCACTTATAATGCTAATACGGAGCTGGTGTATACGTAATGCAAGCATATAGGACCATGGCAACTCGTTCAATTTAAATACATTAAGTCATTCGATTTATGCAGACGTTTTCGGGCAACGAGTGACATAGCAAGAACTGTTTAAAAATCCGTGGTTATACAATAACGTTTTCATCGGACTATTCATTTCCGTAGAGATGTACTCTTGTTCTAATATCCAATCGTACAATCATAGAAATAAATACTTGACTAGAACATATAATGTACCTTCTTTTTCTACCTGCGACATTTTATAAATGAACTTTAATTTCCTTATTTCCGTACTATATGTGAAATTAATTATTACAATAAAAATTACAAAATATTTTGCGCTATGAAACCTAATCTCGATAATGCTCTACCAAACAAAATACAAAGTCGATAAAGGCATTTAAAATAATATTCAATCGAATTAGCTATTCAATTAATATTTTTGTAAGCTGTCACTCGTCATTAGTTTGCACGTATAGCAGGATTAAATTTTAATCATTCATTATTTCATTAATAATAAAATTTTCATTAATTCATTTTCTCGTTCAAATATTGCAGAATTATTGTATTTACGTATATGCGTGTGTGCGAGTCCATATTACAAAACAGCCAATTATATGTTTTCATTTTACCTTTGTCAAAAATATACATATGCAATTGCCACAATTTTACCAAATAGTATATATTTGCTTTATGTCAAACCCAGTTATTTTGTATGATTCTAAATATTTAGAGCAGTTGCAATCAAACAAGTTGATTCTCCCGTATTCAAGGTAAATTATTGACAATTTATAATATTATTTATTTAACTAGGTTAACTCGTGGGCACCATGCGCCCATATTGTGCACAGAATACAGTTCACTCCTCGCCGATCCATCTGTCTAATTGAACAATTTGACGGGTAGAGAATTTTCTTGTAAATGTAGACCAAATAATTGTTATTTGTGAGCACACTTTTGAATTTGCATTATTGTCTCCGTAAGTCGTTTGTATTTTATAAAATATACAAATGAAAGATTTGTTATTATATGTGTCATTGGCATACAAAATCAATATATCTGATATGTCACTATTATATACAATTTATCTTCAAATTACTATTTTAATAATTGCGCAAGTCTCAAGCACAATTAACATATTCAAATTTAGTAAATTTTAGCCAATAATAATGAAATGCGTACTTTAATTTTATGTTATAGTTCAAATTAAATCAAGATTAATTAATCCGTAGCGGTGAAAATTATAAAAGATATTGCAATCAAATTTTTGCCTTAACCACTGTGACCCACCGGTATTTAAGGATTTTTTCGATAATTTTTTTTAAAGACATAAAAAGGTTTTCATGAAAATCTAAGTACACTAATTTATTATATATATATGTATACATAATAAATTAGTGTACTTAGAAGTAGAAAATTATTTATTTATTTATTCGATATATAAAAAAATTGCGACTTGACAGATGATAATCGGGAACGCTTCGAAAATGGAAAAGAAAATGTTAAACGGTGGGCACGATAAGTTAGTTTACATGTGATCTAGAACAGTGATACAATAAGAATAGTTTTCTTAGTTAAAAAGCTCTCAAAATACGTAGCCGTTTCAAAAAAATAAGCATTTTCAATGAAATGGCATCGATTAAAAGTACAACATAAATTTTTACCCAAAAATTTCGTTACTTAAAGATGCATATAAAAACGAGATATCAATATTTTCAAAAAATCCAACGTATTTAATATGTAACAATTACAAAAAAAAGATATTAATTAAAAATTGGCGAAGCTTGAGTGCCCACCGACTTCGAAAATGCAGTTTCAAGAAAAACGCTCGAATTCACAGCTACAGCGTTTGTTTTCAAGCGTCGGTTATAGCCGTTAGGACTCTTCCTACAAATTATTTCAACAGTAAACCGCATATACGTCATCTACTGACTGGTTGAAAGGGTAAATAGACCCGAAACTCCATTTTTGTTGAAATCGCCGTACGAGAACGTATTAGTGTGCACTCTACTTCTATAGCTCGAAAATTGTCCTTTCACTTTCGATATCGGTTTGTTACAAATTGAATTTAATTTTAATATATATAAATAGTACTTTGAGATAGAAATATATCGAATTTTTGAAGGGGCTAAAGTGGTGTTACCCCTTAATTATAATTCTGATGTCAACAAGTAGTCATCACACTCTTCTTCTAATAAATATCTCAATACAAACTCCATTATAGTAGCATAATAGAAAGAAACAATTATGGGGATCTTAAAACTAGCTCGAATGTTTCATGATTACAATACATCCTATTGTACTGCGATGTTTATATGGTCATTTAATATATATATATATATATATATATATATATATATATATATATATATATATATATATATATAAAATTAATATCATCACTGGAAGGTACCTACTCTAGGGTGTATTTTTCAATATCAACTGAAAATATGAACGTAATATAATCTCTATAGAAGTGGAGTACAGGTAGTTACAAAGCCATCTGCTGGATGCTTGGATCACTGACACGTCATAAAGTTGTAGAGGTATTTCATAACCCATTTGAGCAACTTCTCCTCGTGGGGATATAACATCTGTTTAACACCATCAAGTAAGATAAGAAGCGTAAAATTGAATTGGTCATACAGTAGACAGTATATGAATAATATTACAACACATCTTGATCGAAAAATATATATATATTATTAAGAGGAGAAAACGCTGGGAAGAGTAAACCGATGGATTTAGATTATCTGTCAGGAATTTTTCTAAAACATGTATGATGAAATATAAATGCGAACACAGAGAAATTATAACAAGTGTATTAAAACAAATATTACACACAAAAATAATAATAATCATAAATGTAATATAAGAAAACAATGGTATCACTTGGTCGACGCTGATTGGGCCCCGGCAAGACTACGACATGTCCTGAAATTAGTAATTAAAGGAAGACTTGAGTATGGACGATATACTCAGTAAGTAGCTCAATAATAAAAGTATTACAATGATTAGTTAGTCAAAGTCGGGACAAGTCTTTAGCGGATTTAAATCTCCTCACGTCATACAAGCCGCACTTGTACAACGGGTACCAAACAAATCGAGAGTGATCAGCTCCGATACAACTGTTACAACGACGTGGTGATAAAACAATTGGGCCGCAAACAACGCATATTATGAGCTCAGTTGAATCTGACGATTGCTTCTCATAGAACAATTAACATTAACTAAATGTGGTCAGTTATTACCGATACTACACATTCTATGAGGTCGACTACAAGAGACGATTGCTTCTCATTAAAATAAACAATATGGGGTCGACTCTACGAGACGATTGCTACCCATTATCAAAATATGAGGTCGACTAGATACAACTGATGGCACACAGCAACCCATAATAAACAACAGGCCATAAAACACCAAATACGTCACCAAACATCCCAAAATATCTTTCTCTCCATCACAATGTCCATACAGTTGTCAGTATGATTATTCAATTCGTCCGTATAATTAGTAATGATGCTTAATGTACTTAAAAACTATAATACATGTAGTAAGAGCTAACTTACTTGATATTAACTGGTTTTTTATAACTAAAACACAATACACATTGAAATTAACCAGCTCGCTAACCAGAATGATGCGTAAAACACAACGCTTGGGTTGCCAATGCTACGCATGCGTTGTTGCAACGGAAACACCAGCAATAATGCACGGGAACGACTGTCAACCTATATGGGTGCAGTCTTCAAAATGTTACGCGCGTTCTCCTCGTCCGAAAATCTCTAACAACTCGGCCATCCTGATAAAATGTGAACGTCCCCGTTCACCTGTAGATAGACTAAAAGAAAATTCTACTTACGAATGTTTATTACTGATTCTGATTCAACCTGGTCATCACTGGATGAATCATTGTGTGGTATCCAGGGTTTAATGTGATCTGCCGCTTCAATGTTTTCGAATGATGCTCGTTGGCTACGATAGGAACCAGGCAGCTCCATAATAATATACCTGTCGTTCGGTAACACTTTAGAAACATTAAATGGCCCTTTATATTTCAGCATTAGTTTCTTGCTCATTCCTTCCGCAGTCGCATGCTTCTGGAATACAACCAGATCTCCTACCTCGTACTTCTTCGCTGGTCTATGATGTTTATCGTACGTCTCTTTTTGTTTCTGCTGGTCGATCCTTATCTTTTGAGCAACTTCTGTTCGTAACTGGTGGATATTGTCAGTTACTGGTCTTAAATGTTGAATTTCCAAACTTAACTGTGAGTCGGCAGGAGCTCGCGGTTTGAATCCAAAAAGAAGTTCTGATGATGTTTTTTTTTTCCTGTTGCGGTGTTGATCGTATTATTTATAGCAAACTGAATCGTCGGTATTTTCTTCTCCCACTGTCGTTCTTCGTCGATGGAAGTGGACAAAGAATTTAAAATGGTTGAATTATATCTTTCAACCTGTCCGTTTGCACGCGGCGTCGCATCTGCAGTTTGTTCGTGCTTTAGGTCTTTACTTTTACAGTAATTCGTAAATGCGTGAGACGTATAACATGTACCTTTGTCCGTTATGATTCTATTTGGACTCCATAAACCTCAATGATATTATTTAGGAATTTTATAACTGGAGCAGTCTTCGTATCATTTGTCGCATAAATTAAAGTGAACTTCGTAAAGGAATCGACAGCTACGATTATATAACGTTTTCCTGTTGTACTTTTGTTGAAAGATCCTAGGTGATCAATATGTACGGTATGAAATGGAATCGCTACTTCCTCTATGGGATGAAGTAATCCTTCTTGTTTACCTCTTGGCTTTTTGTGGTATATTAAAGTTGGAAACTGACTTAAATTAACTTGATCCGGGTTTTACCCCATCGTTATTTATTTCAAATCCTAAGTAGTCTATTTTTACTTGAAAGAATTTGCATTTCTTTGGGTTTAAAGATAAATTATGATTCAATAATGTTTCTAATAATAGTTTTAAACGTTTTATTCCTTCGTCAAAGTCTGGTGCTGAACCTCGTATCTGGTGCTAAACCTCGTAATGGTCCCAAGATTTTATTCATCATGATACTGGAATTTGATAATATCCCGATGTCATATCTAGAGTGGTATAAAATTTACATCCACGTAATTGGTCCAATTGGTCATCGATTCGTGGTAATGGATGTCGATCGTGTTTCGTGATACTGTTTAATTTGCGATAATCTACACATAAACGTTGTTCTCCGTTTTTCTCTCTTCGTACACTAGCATTGATAAAAAGGTCTTCTTTTGCTTCGGTTCGGCAAATTATGTGTCCAACATAATTGGGTGGTATAACCGTAGCTTCTTTTGCCCATAAAATGGCTCTAGCTGGAGGTAAAGTCTCAATGCCTGGTAGCACTGAATTAGTTTGGAAAATATAAACTCTTTCAGGATCTTAATGAATTATTACATGCGGTTTCTCCGTAAAAGTTTGTCCAGTTAAGATTGGTATTTGTTGAATGTCGTCGGGAACTACTAACAATTCTATCTCAGCTTCTGCTTCATCTACTATTAATTTTAATTTATTTGCATCGCTTTCTCTTATTGTCGTACAGTTTGATCCCAAATTCAAATATGCTTTTATGCAATGACCATCCAGAAAATATTTTAAATTTTGCTGCTTACCTGCATTTGTGATCAGCACAGCTGGTTGGCCACCCTTACGAGTTTCCTCAGGTTTCCGTCCAAATGGTTCGGGGTATCTTCGGTTTGGAACTTTTGCGCGGCAAAATGTTGATGTGTGGCCTTCCTTTCCACAACTGTAGCAACGCACTGTGCGTTGATCGACATTCGGTTTCTGTCTCACTCTTTCGAACTTCCGAAAATGTTGTTTGCCGTGTTTCACGTGAAATCTTGGAATTGTGAAATTCGGCTTTTGCGCTTCAACAATTGTTTTCAAGAATAACAGCAACGACTCTGGTGTTTGATGATTCCCCGTTCGTGTTGTTTCTTGGATCGTGACGTCATTTCGCTCCAACGATATACCGTTTTCAATTGTTCCACTTTTCCGATCCATATGACAATATCTCTTGAGTATTGTCTGCGGGATCAAAAGCTGGTAAGGACTCGCCATAAAGCATCGTAGTAACATTTTCCGTCAACTTCAACATCATCTCCGATAGTTGCGTCAACTGCGTAGAGTTGGTGTTGAGGTCCGAAGCAAACGCAACACTTCTCGGCGACCGACTGCGCTCTCCCTCTTGCACATTGACGACCATTCTGTCGTCCTCCTCGCGTTGTGCGGCTAATCTGGTACGGGGCATGTTGTATAGATTTATTCCCAATAAATCTAGGTAAATAAATCCAGGTAATCCCACTTCTGAAGT
The DNA here is from genome assembly GCA_933228885.1 of Leistus spinibarbis. Taxonomy (NCBI): domain Eukaryota; kingdom Metazoa; phylum Arthropoda; class Insecta; order Coleoptera; family Carabidae; genus Leistus; species Leistus spinibarbis. Next base: position 1,180,419 of record OW121800.1, read on the forward strand.
TATTAAGAGGAGAAAACGCTGGGAAGAGTAAACCGATGGATTTAGATTATCTGTCAGGAATTTTTCTAAAACATGTATGATGAAATATAAATGCGAACACAGAGAAATTATAACAAGTGTATTAAAACAAATATTACACACAAAAATAATAATAATCATAAATGTAATATAAGAAAACAATGGTATCACTTGGTCGACGCTGATTGGGCCCCGGCAAGACTACGACATGTCCTGAAATTAGTAATTAAAGGAAGACTTGAGTATGGACGATATACTCAGTAAGTAGCTCAATAATAAAAGTATTACAATGATTAGTTAGTCAAAGTCGGGACAAGTCTTTAGCGGATTTAAATCTCCTCACGTCATACAAGCCGCACTTGTACAACGGGTACCAAACAAATCGAGAGTGATCAGCTCCGATACAACTGTTACAACGACGTGGTGATAAAACAATTGGGCCGCAAACAACGCATATTATGAGCTCAGTTGAATCTGACGATTGCTTCTCATAGAACAATTAACATTAACTAAATGTGGTCAGTTATTACCGATACTACACATTCTATGAGGTCGACTACAAGAGACGATTGCTTCTCATTAAAATAAACAATATGGGGTCGACTCTACGAGACGATTGCTACCCATTATCAAAATATGAGGTCGACTAGATACAACTGATGGCACACAGCAACCCATAATAAACAACAGGCCATAAAACACCAAATACGTCACCAAACATCCCAAAATATCTTTCTCTCCATCACAATGTCCATACAGTTGTCAGTATGATTATTCAATTCGTCCGTATAATTAGTAATGATGCTTAATGTACTTAAAAACTATAATACATGTAGTAAGAGCTAACTTACTTGATATTAACTGGTTTTTTATAACTAAAACACAATACACATTGAAATTAACCAGCTCGCTAACCAGAATGATGCGTAAAACACAACGCTTGGGTTGCCAATGCTACGCATGCGTTGTTGCAACGGAAACACCAGCAATAATGCACGGGAACGACTGTCAACCTATATGGGTGCAGTCTTCAAAATATTACGCGCGTTCTCCTCGTCCGAAAATCTCTAACAATATATAGGAACAAGTATTTGTTACATAGGTAAAATATTAAATTGCCCAATTAATCTACCAATTAGTTTTAGAGCTAAAATCGTAATTATAAAAATTGTGATATGACTGATAAATATCTGAATATGTGGTTTCATCTTATAGTTCACCACTAGCACTAACACTATATAAGGTAGATGTAATTTTCCCGAGAACATCGCAGTTAATCAGTATTTTTCGAAAGTGTAAATTTATTCCAGCGGCTTTTGTGTGGCAATACACACAAATTAAATGTCAGAGAACACGAGAAAGATATATGTATATATATAAAAGTACACAGCACAATACTGCTCACCAACATCACCGCAGGTGTATGTATACATATTTCTATAAATGTGTGTGTACTTAAAATAGTGCTAATCCGGCCGAATGTAGGAAGTTAAGTGTGTGGAACAATATTTCACTACTTGAACTGGTTGTTACTTTGCTAGAATTTATGTTCCATTATCGTCGCTTGTTCGCGGCGAATTGTTTTGTTGCACATGGGGAAACAATATGCAATTACGTTGTGTGCGAAAAGTTCATGCATCAAGTCATGCACACTAACACCACACACAACATTGTGTACAACGGACACTAGTGTACGCTGCCAAATATTCCAGTTTGTTGCAATGTTCATACAAAATGTGGCACTCTATCTTTAGTTTATTGCAAAAAAACGATTGGTATGTTGACTCGACATATAGGAAAATCCGTCACATTTGCTATTTTCTCGATAATTTATGGCATTATTGTAAATAGAAAATAAGTGCAAATAATCTAAACACAATTTCGAGAGACTTGCGTCTTCTAAAAATACATTATACTGGAAATATTTCTAGAGAAGGATGAATATCCGCAGAAAATACCGATAGAACTCCGGTACTGGGCACAACTTGAGAATTGCTCACCCAGTCTTTGGACAACTCGGTAAATGATCAATATTATTGGTCATATTTGCTGCATGACCACGAGCCACTTAAATAGATACCGTAAACCGTAATCCATATATGGAACTGTACAAATAATGATTTGTTGAAAGCACACATAATTTTATATTAAATAAGATTAGGTACAGGCACCTATGATTTTAGCTAGCTTTATAAGAAATGTTCGATGCGAGCAGCGAACTCTCCCCACTCTGCGCCTACGCATAATAATTTAAATTATTGTTTTGCATTTATTATGGCTTTGAGTTTACAATTTTATATAAATATGTGAGCAGTTCCATTACTTTTCGTAAAAACTGGACGCACGTAACTCATGGATTGTACTCTAAATTTAGTATGGTGTTAGGCTTGCCGAAAAAAGTTCAAATCCAAAATTTCAGTCTCTAGGTCATCAGGGTCCTTATTGTGCGCCAGATATATGCCCGAAAATGGAACCATTTTACCCTATTTTTAATAATTAAAATATCAGCACCCTCTCCACCCAAATAAGCCGCCCATGGGCTCATTTTTTTTGTCACATACTTTAGAATAAGCACATAATTATTTAAGGCCCTAGGTTACAAAGGCTTAATTTGGTGGCAAATTAACTAAAACCATGTTTTTTACCTGACAACCAATTTTTATCGCTAGGTGCATGTTTTAAAGGACATCAACTAGTAAGGAGAATGAGCACATACCTATTAAAATCGGCTTGAAAAAAACCAGAGATATAGCTGTATAAAGATAACGTTTATTGCAAAAAACGAGTTTTTAGTCAACTTGAACCTCTCGTGATCCCTGCTATCTAAACGAAAATGCACAAAAATGTCTAGGAAGATTCCTCTTCATACATACAATTAACTCCCCAAAGGATTTCTATGGAAATCTCTCCTATCCACCACTGAAAAGTTCCAAAAATGGCAATTACCAAGGAATTTCTGGAATTATTTTTTAAGGGCAGTATTAAGTGGGGCTCCAAATTTTGGAACCCTATAACTCTGGATGTGTACAAGTGACAGCATTTGAATTGCGAGCGGTTTCAAATGATATACCAAAGTTAATTTGTAGCTTTAATCGTTTTGGTAAATTCAAAGGAGTAAAGGTCAAAAATTGGTATATATATATATATATATATATATATATATATATATATATATATATATATATATATATATATGTATATATATATATATATATATATATATATATATATATATATATATATATATATATATGTATGTATATATATATATATTTAGATTTAGGGCGAAGAATGAAACACACGATCAAATGTTTACTTGGGGAAACACATCGGCATAGAATATTTTTAGTAACACAAGTACCGCTGTGAAATAATTGAAATTATTAAGCGTTAAACATTCTAAATGAAATTGGCCGTGTTCTATAATATCAATTAACAATTCATTGCATCTCGACTTTGTGTACCACTCACGTCCCACAATAGCTACGCCACGTTTACGCAAACGTAATCAAGCGCTGTATGTATGCATGTGTGTCGGTAGAACCTCGGTCGTATATACATACCTGCACCAACAGCATTATAAGTTGTGTAATTTTCAACAATTGTTTGTGTTTGTGCGGTTTTGTTCACACTGCATAATAATGGTACATTCACAAATGATAATAAGTTTTATGCGCTTTAGATTTACTAGGTACTATCTAAATTTAACTTGTGACAATTAAGAGGGAGGCTACACCTGCTTATATCTCGTCTAGCAACAGTATAAATATGTGTTATTTTCGAACATATTAATCTTTATACACAAAATTTAGTAAAACGTGCCGTCTAGAACCATATAATATCTAAAATATGGCATATTTTTAACTCGCCCTACGAAGAACCAAAGAAGCTAGAGCATTCGGTCAAGTAATTTCCTAAACAAAAATGTTTTCCATGAATCTAGATATATATATATATATATATATATATATATATATATATATATATATATATATATATATAACTTATATACTTGGATGTTAATCGTCCACACTCGTAAGATCAAATTTGTGCCCTCTACTCCTCTGAAGGAACCAGAGCGATGCACACCAAATTTGCTACACATATTATTTTGCATCCCATTTGAATCCGCTCGCAGTTTAAAACCAATCGCCTGTATATTACCCGAGTTATAGGACCCCAAATTTGAAACTACGTATTGAACTGTGTATTGTTTTCGTATTCAAATCACGTCAGATATAATGGCTGGGCACAATTTGCGGTCAAACGAAAAATCGTAGGTGGCTACATATAGTACGAAGGAAACGAACCAATGTGAGATACGTAGGTACAAGTTCCCTGGGGAAACACTCGCGGTATAACGACGTACAACTTTATAATCCCACTTTAGACCCGTTCGTCAACGTATGCTTGAGCATAAATCATCATTAAACTGACTAACGTACCATGTGACTGCTGTTTTAAAACAAACTTGTTCCCAGTCAACTCAGGTACCACAGCACTGCACTCTGCTGGAACTACTCTGAATACTATACTCTAATTTCGCCAACTTTAAAGCTGTCGTTTTATTTCGTTAAATATCGACTCCATTTTTAGCTCGCCGTACAGAATGTACAAAGGAGTTATAGTGATCGGTTGTGTGTCTGTAACATGCTCGAATCAAAAAAACAATCTTAACAAAAGGTTCTTATCTTTTCGCCCTGAATCCAAAAATATATATAACTCATATACTTGGATGTATGAATCTCGCTCGCTCGGTCGGTCGATCGTAAGATCTGATTTAGTGCATATTTTAAAATTCAAAGTTATAATATTTAATAATTGTTTTCAGGCTTTAGGTAAACAATATGAAAGAATCTTGTAAACATAAAATATCTTAGAATTTCTCTTAAAATTTTTTAGTGTTATAATTATTTTTATGAGGACAGTATTAAGGGGGGTTACCAAATTTGGGGCCCTATAACTCGGGAAGTATACGGGCGATTGGATTAAAACTACTGAAAAGAGAAATTGTCAAAATATATATTTGTATTTAATTAATAAATACTGGAATCAAAGAGAAATATAATTCTATAATAAGATAGAAATGTATGTATATGCTGCTTTCAAGTTATGAAAATATATTCTTGATGCGGAATACAAACCACAGATTTACGCTTTATGATTACCTAAGAAAACTCTCAAACATGCAACTACAAAGTTTTCTATTTAACATCCCTGTAAATGGGATCGACAAAACAGAAAAAAGAAACTTTAAACCAGTCGTATAAAATGTTAAGATGCTCTTATTGAAATACTCTACAGTAATAATTGTATCCCATCGTACAGTTACACTCATTTGCATGTCTCTATGGCTTTCATATTCAAATGCATCTTAGAATTGTAAATGAAAATATAAATAATTCACAGATGGTTGTTGATAGTACAAAGTTATAATCAAAGTTGCAAAGTATTAAATAGATTTTTCACACTATCTTACTTCACAGCACCAAACGGGTATGCCAGTTCTAGGCAAATACATGTTAAAAAAATAAAATTTGTAATGTATGTATAATTTCAAAGAACGAAAGTAGATCTTACATCAAATGATAGAAATTTGTAAAATAATTTCATATTGTAACTGTAATTAATAGATCACCATGAGTCACTTCATTTCGCAATTTATATTTGTGTATTGATAACAGTTATACTCTTCTCCGGTGATATTACTACAAATTTCAATTATTTTATGAACTACTAAATAGTTGGGTGTACGTCTATGGTCGATGGCCGATGACTCTTGAGGATTCCCTCAATAAACGCGAGTCGTGAGACCAACTGGAATTCTCTAGGCAGTTCGTAGGCAAAGGCAGCGTCCACCGCAATATTAACCCATCTGAAAGTCTTGGGACAGAGTTTGCGCGTGGTTTAATTGTTCGTGTGAGAAGCAGCACCAGCGCGAATTCTACGGTCTCTCTACGGAGACATTTGCTGCGTGTCTAATTCCACACTTAACCGTCTGCCTTATTCCTCGGATTATTATCGCTTCCCTGCGAATTATTACTGCGCCGTCTACCAAGTTATTGTTCGAAAGACATTGCTACTACCCGGTCATAGGTTGCCAGCCTCCCAACAAACACAATCATTATTTCAAATTTCGAAAATGTGTCCATTTTATCTGAAAGTGAATTTTTGTTTTGAATATGTATTCGTTAAATAATTAATATGGCACAGGAAATCAACTGTCCCTTTTTGCTTCACTTTTAATACGAATATCTATATCTCTTTTATCCGTGCATCCATACACTAGCGGTCTGTGTCCGTTCCGCCGTAATTGACAAAAGCGAAATCCGAACGCACAAATGCTTTGATGCGTCCGACTGGCGACGGCGACGGTGTCACTCACGCACCGACGCCTACGGTATCTCTGTTCTTCCTGTGTGATACTATCGCTCTTTTTTACTAACATACTCCATCTTTCGTTTTACGCGCATGTTCACACACATTCTAAACCCCATGGGACGTTCGTGGAACGTGTCTGAGTTCAATACATTTTTGTCATTAGGTATTTTTTACGGAGAAACCCACACGCACGTTCGATCCTAAAGGCTGTATTTCACCTTGAATAAGAGAAACCACAAAAGGACGCATTTCCTGTTTCTAATAATAGAGACGAAGGGTCGACAACTTTTCAACTTTAGGGTTTAACGTTCGCGTTGGCTTTATAACTTATCCAGAGATAGCGTTGGCATCAATATAAGTATCTAAAATGGAATACTTTTACGTAAACAGTTTCATCGAAATTTATTCAGACTCCAATTAATTAACATGATTTTTAATGGTCCATACACAATAAGCCAATTTGAAATTGCATTGAATAATACAGTTTGTTGTATGACAAATATTGTTGGTCTTCATAGCAAAATTTAAAAAATAACGAGTACGTACAAACTCACCAACTCGCCTAATGAGTAATATATGGGATGCGAGCAGCGGTTCTTAATTATTATGGCCCTTTGGTAAACAATTTGAAAAAATATTATAAACATAAATTTTTTGTAGATTACTTTGATAAATACACATGTCAATGCATATTTTAAAATTCAATATTATAATATTTAATATTTTCTATGGCATTTGGGTAAACAATATGGAAAAATCTTGTATAGATAAAATATTTTAGAATTATTATTAGAATATGTGGGTGTTTTAAATATTTTTATAAAGGCAATATTAAGGGGGGCTCTCAATCTTTGGGCCCTACAACTCAGAAAGTATACGGGTGATTGGATTTAAACTACGAGTGTGTACCAAATTTGGTGAGAATCGCTGTGCTACCTTCTGAGAAGTAGAAGGCACAAATTTGGTCTTCATTTGGAAAATTGCAATTTTAAAATCTTGAATTCGATTAAAGCCACTGGCAATGGTACTAAATATATTTTATGTATAAAAAGTTCACCGTCAGGAGTAATGCAAAATCTTGAAAAACTTTTTATTGGTATTAAAATTTAAGTTTATTACCCGTAAAACTGACATAGAAAACCGTTTAATAACCATACATAATAACTTCTTTGGAGTATTTTAGTAGTTTTTAAACTTTTTATGAAAATTTATATTATTTATTAACTTGTTTGGATGACACCGATTTCATCTATAACCAACGAACAAATTTAATAGAACTGTTAAAATAAATCTGTTGAGTTAAACCATTTTAGCTCGTACAGTATTTAAAAAAGAACTTCAGCGTTCGGGTCTGTGTCGAAATCATTTAATATATACAAAGGCTCAATATTCTTTAAATATATAGTAGTTCTTTCTAATTGTCTTATTATTTTCTTTTACAAAGGCTTGTGTAAACATTTAGAACTAGGGTTACCCGTGGGCACCATGTGCCCATATGGTATACAGAGCATAGGTCAGTTTTGACTGATGGCGAATTTTCAAGTAATTTAATAATAATAACACGGTTTTTCTTCATTTTGTATCGTTTGACTATAATAGTAATGCAAATTTCCACATCGAAAATAATAACAAAGAAAAAATCGAGTTCTTTCTTTGAACGCTATTTTGTTCTTAGATCACTATGCTGAGATTAACTAATCGATCGCTTATTGCATCACACTGTGTAACATCCGATAAATTTAAACTAAATTTTGTTTAACTTTGATTTAAACCTTGTATGGTGCATATGTGTTGTATCATTTAGACAGTTTCCATGATTGTATATAAAAAACAGGATTATAAATTTACTTACGATTGCTGTTTCTTATTTGAATCGATTATTCAAAAAATATGTATTACAAACCGTATTTTCACAGCATTTTTAATGATTTGACATTTGATTCATTATTGTTTTTGAATTAAATAATCAGGCTAGATTCTGAATTTTGCAGTATTAAATTGCAGTGTCACAATGGCAGTTTTAAAAATGATAATTAGTTGTATACTAAAATACAATGGATTGTGCCATCAAAAATATAAGAATAAAATTGCCAACCAAACATGTTTCTAAATATGTTTGAATTATCTCTTCAAGATTTTATTTCTCTAATAATCAGAATTATAAATTTACTTCCTTGCAGTTGTTATAATTTGACGAACTATAGAATCTTACCGCAACTCATATTTTCAAAAATCACTGCTTCTTGGCCAGTTTGAAGTGAAAATATTAACTATGAATTGCAATAAAAGTACGGAAACACGTATTTTCTAAAAATATATGCTAATTAGGCAATAATATGCACATATTTCATATTATATACTTGATAATTGAAATTATTACATGCTACTCCCCTTAAACTTAAGATTAAACTTCAAACAATGTTTCCGTAATTCGTACGTTGAAATACTGTTCTTGACACTCACGTGGTAGCACTTTTATTTATATTTGTTCTTTGGTCGGTCATTTAAACATAAATGCTTAATAGCGACTCACAAACTTCAAATTAGAATAAATAAAACTTAATTTTATTAACTAACAATTATTTATATTTCTCATTGACATACAATATCAATATAATATAGAAGATGTCACTCTGTGTAAAGTACACAACACACTAAATAAACTTCAAATCTATTTAATTGAAGATTCACAAACACTTTTTTGACTGATTTCATTCTGACGTTTGATTCGTTTTTGTCTATTTCAAAGCAGACTGAACTTCAGAATCGTAGTGATTGTTTTATTTCAGTATAAACTATTTGATTATTTTTTATAACATTATTAACAGTCGCCATGGTGCAGTGGCTAAGTGTCATGCCTTTCACCCTGGAGGTCGTGAGTTCGATCCCCGTCTATGCCAATCTGCATTTTTACAAAAAAAGCGTTCTACACAAACTCACTCCCAAACTCACTCACATACACACTCACATACAAACATTTCTGGGTTATTATATTAATGATATCATTCAATACGACATAATATTGCGATCTATGGTTTCGTTTCAATCGGATATTGTTGACATATTTCAGTTTTATTGCGCAAGTACTTTAATTTTGTTAAGTAATTTGTTTTTCTATTTCATGAAATTACAAGTTTAACAAGTATTACAAAGTTGACACATTTATGTCAGTTTCGTGTCATGGGGTAATGGGATTATTGCTATAATGTCTTTTTTTGTATAGCTGTTAGTTGATTGAACCATTGATCACAATGGCGATATTTCTTAGATGTAGGTATATGTTGTTTGTATCTATATAAATGAACACGTATTCGTCGTTCGTGTGAAGAAATTATTACATGTATGCTTGCCACCCCAATATAAGTCAATTTGTGTGCATGGGCGAACGTAGCGTGCTGTGAAACACTGGTCAGTTAAATACATGACTTATTTAAAAGTATTTACAGCAGACGATTCCAAGAATTTGTTTAAAATTTCGCAAAATTGCACTAAACTCGATATAATAATGTATATACAATAAATCCACTTCAATGTATCTGTATTTGAAATATGAAATTCCTAATTAACCGTAAGAATATATTTCGGATGGTTTATTCTTATTAATTATTTATTAATATTTGTTTTTTTTTAAAGAGTTTCTAAATAGATGTTGATTTTTTTAATAATTTAATATTGTTCTCGTATAAATTACTATAGTGTATGTATCATTTTGTTGTACTTTTGAAGAATTATTTATATGTTTGTATTTGTAAAATTAATTAATAAGCTTAGGTACAACGCACCAACGTGCCCAATTCGCCTTACAAATAATATATGCGATGCGAGCAGCGGTTTTTAATTATTAGTTAACCATTTTGAAAAATTACATAGATATAGTCATGCTATAAAAAAATATTTTGTGTATATTTTAAAATTCAAAATTATATTATTTTATATTTTTTTATGGCTTATGGGTTAACATATGAAATTTTTTTTGAGATATAAAATATCTTAGAATTATTAGTAGAATTTTTTGGTGTTTAAATTATTTTTGTTTAAATATTAGTTGAATATGTGAGTGTTTTAAATATTTTTATAATGGCAGTATTTTTGGGTATTTTAATTATTTTTATAAGGACAGTATTAAGGGGGCTCTAAATTTTGAGGCCCTATAATTCGGAAGTATACGGGCTATTGTATTTAAACTGCAAGCGGTATCAAATGGGATACCAAATAATATGTGTTGCAAATTTGGTGTAAATCGCTATGGTACCTTCAAAGGAATAGAGGGCACAAATTTGGTTTTACGAGCGAGCGACGACTAACATCCAAGTATATTTTTGGAATCAAGGCGACGAGACAAACACTTTTTGTTAAGGATTTTGATCAAATATTGCTACAGTATTCTATTTTAATTCGGGTGTAGGTATGCCTTCCTTATAATAATAATTAATACACCCAAAAATTATTGTGTGATGATTGGTGATGAATGCCTACATTTAGTGTTCTAGCATTAAATTTTAAAAGTGATCTAACCGCACTCTGTTTTTCTAAGCCCTCGCGGTAACATTATCCCTGGGCATAGAGTTGCGCAAGTTGTAAAAATATTATCGTTTGGGAGGGGGGGGGGGGGGGGTTGTGCAGGTGTGTACGTGCAGGTGTGCGAGTGTGTGCATAGCACACAAAGCGTGCTTTGTTATGGCACGGTTCACATGGGGCGACATTGCGGATAAATTGATATCGGGGCCACCGGAACTGCACACGCGATCCTCGGCCACTTTTTATGGCTGCTCAGAGACCTCAGCATACGTGCTCCATATATATATATATATATATATATATATATATATATATATATATATATATATATATATATATATATATATATATATATATATAAACCTTTCAGGGTTCTTCTGAAATACCAAATATACAACTTGCACATCTCGTGCGCTGCCACCACTTTTTTTACAATCTTCGGCACAGATTTTCTGCCCAATTCTTGACCGCATAAAATATCTCGCCGAGGACAATATGCTGTTACTTTCAAATTGTTTTATATTTTGGTATTTTACATTAATATAAAGTAAATTTACCAAACATTGTGATATTTATAGCTTCTCGTACAATATCTATAAAGAGCTTTAGTGTTCGATTGTAATACTTTTCTTTCTACCAAATTTAGTATACATATACGATACGATAAGCCTTATGCTTCCAGTGTTATTTGACTTTAAAGAAAAAACCCCCCTTAAAGGGAGGTTTATGAAACGCTACCCAAAAAAGCATGTTTTTCGTGATTTTTTTCTCGAATTGGGTAAATGATATTAACTCCGGGTTTTTTGCACGTGGTTTATTCATATTTCGACAAAATATTTTGATTATATTGAATTGATATTTCAATATTTTGCCGAGAAATAACGCACCCAAAATCTGCGGGCACGACGTGCCCCTCCACACGGGCAAAAATCTCAAGGTTGCTCGGGTCAACTTTTAAAAAATCTGGTTTGAAAATCTCAAACAAGATTAGTTGGAGCTTTGACCACGTTGGCGGCTGTTCGAAAATAAGTCATGTTTTTACTTAGATTTTCTTGGTTTTGGCGTGCTGCAAAAATATTAATAACAGATGGAAATGCGTGAAAGTGGTCAAAGCTCTAATACATTTAATGTACTTAAATATAGAACAATGAAAACGAAAATCGGACGATAACTTTTTGAGTAATCTTTCCGCCTGATAAAAATGGGCGGTTTCGAGAAAAACGTCTTTAAGGTTTTGAGTTCTTAAATTTATTACATTCAATCAAATCAAAAAATTTAGTCGAAATATAAATATACGACATGCATAAATCCGGAGTTGATATCTCAATCCGAGAAAAAAATCACGAAAATAATTATTTTATTTTTTGTAGCGTTACGTAACTATTTGATGAATAGGTAGTTCTTAAATTTGTTCATACTTAAATAACAAATAATTATTATAAAATTATAAATATTCATTTACTTCGTAAAAGAAAGCATGAATCGTAGAAGAAGACATATTATTTGTTTGTTTAAACACGAATGTATCTACAGTTACGACGCTCTTAATTAAATTAAAAATCGAAGAGGCTCTGTCGTGTGTCTGTAGCATTCTCGGATCAAAAAATTTCAATAAAAAAGTGTTCGTTTCGTCGCTCTGAATCCAAAAATGTATATAACTTATATACTTGGATGTTAGTGCCCTCTACTCCTCTGAAGGTACCGGAGCGATTCATACCAAATTTAGTACACATATTATTTGGCATCCCATTTGAATCCGCTCGCAGTTTAAATCCAATCGCCCGTATACTTCTCGAGTTATAAGACCCCAAAATTTGGAGCCCTCCTTAATACTGCCCTTATAAAAATAATTAAAACACTCAAAAATTTTACTAAAAATTCTAAGATATTTTATGTCTACGATAATTTTTCATATTGTTAACTCAAAGCCCGAAAAAAAATTAAATATTATAATTTTGAATTTCAATATTTGAACAATTTTTTTTTTATTAATATAATCTACAAAAAATAAATAAAAAAATTGTAAGACTTTTTATGTCTATAAAATTTTTTCAAATTGTTAACCAAATGGCCATAATAATTAAAAACCACTGTCCGCAACGCATATTTTACCTAAAGGCGAGCTCTGCGCGTTGGTGCGTTTTACGCGTACCAAATCTTGTCTTTTTATAAACTTTCTGATTATTTTCTTAGATAATTTTCAAGAAACTATATAAATAAGGCTAAAAGCATTCATTGTGATAGTAAAACATTGTTAGGTTAGCGCGCGTAACTGAATATTCATAAGACACTTGTAACAACCGCGCGGGTATCTTGAGAAACATAGAGATGCTAATGCATGCATAGTTATTAATGAAATTCGCGCGACTCGAAAACATTGCATGTTTTGTGAAATAAATCTCGCAAAACAAATTATAGCGTAATAGGAATAAAGATATTCAATCTCTTTGCGCTTATCTATGTTATGTAAGTAAATTTCAAACGCTGTACGAAACGTTCTTTGTGGAACGCTAGATTACACTACAGAATGATCTTTTCTTTTTAGTATATCTTAAAATATATGCATCCATGATAAATCTAGTCTAGACGTACGTTATATTACCATATAAAAGACCACACGTATTAGATAAAGACATGACAAATGGCGACAGATCATTTCCTAAGGTCATTCAAATTTTAAGTTAACCATTTTATTTTCCTGAGCATTTTGTACATTTCATTCTCTAGGACGTAGTATTTTAATCTTCAAAATTGCAACGGAAAAACAATATTAGCAATTGCATAATATTGCTACACATTAGGTATAATAGTTATTATATTAACAGATCGCGATATGTCATTACGAGGTCATTTTAATTTTAATTAACTCTCAAATAATAACAAATTATTTTCTACTTTTTTTGAAATAATAATGATTATTTTGATCTGTACATATTTTTTTAAATGACTGACATAATAAATATAATATTACATCTGAAATAAACAGGATATGAGAGTGATTTATTATGAAATTACGGAATATTATGTATGTAAAACTATATAATGCGAAAATTATAGCTATGTTACTCAGTATTTACTCTAACGAGACAGAATGAAAGTATTGATAACTCTATGCGTTATTGTGTTAGTGGCCGTTAGTAATGTAAGTCTTCTGATGTAATTTATTTCGTATTTTAATTAGTTATTGTTTTTAAACTATAAATATTAAAATCTTAAAAGAAAATTTCATTTTGTAAATTTAATTACAAAGAAATTGGTAAATTCAACGTAATTTTAACAATTATTCTCGTGGTATAACAGTTTTAGCTCGCCGTACGAAGTACCAAATAAGCTAAAGCATTCGGTCTCGTGTCTGTAGCATTCTCGGATCAAAAAATCCTTTAGAAACATTAGTGTCTCGTCGCCCTGAATTCAAAAATATATATAACTTATATACTTTTGATGTTAGTCGTCGCTTCTTCGTAAGACCAAATTTGTATCCTCTACTCCTCTGAAGGTACCGGGCGATTCACACCAAACTTGCAACACATATTATTTGGCATCCCATTTGAATCCGCTCGCAGTTTAAATTCAATCGTTCGTATACTTCCCGAGTAATAAGTCCCCAAAATTTGGAGCCCCCCTTAATACTGCCCTTACAAAAACAATTTATGCACCCAAAAATTATACACAATATTCTACGATATTTTATGTCTACATGATTTCTTCAAGAAGCCGTAAGAAATTATTATATATTATAATTTTGAATTTTAAAATATACAGTAAAAAATTATTTTTATCAACATAATCTACAAATAATTGTGAGACTTTTTATTTCTATAACATTTTTTCAAATTTATAACTAAAAGGCCATAATGCCTGGATGCAAATGTGCGTTGTACCTAAGCTTGTTTCTTTACAATTTTTAACATAATGTTGTATTATTATAAAGTATAGCGTAAAGCTGGCAATATTATAATCTTATTTATAAAAGTGTTCTGTTAAATTTTACAATGTTTTTATAATTACTTCTAGGGCCAAAAGATGGGACCTAGAGGTGAAGAATGGAGGAAAATGATTGACGATTGCAAGACGAAAACAAAAGCAACTGATGGTAAAGTGCAATGAACTTTTACAATAATATTACAAGTATGAGCGTAACTTGAAATATCTTATAAATAAATTTCAAATGATTTCTCAAAAACGTACCATTTACTATATAATACATAACCTCAATGTAATTTTACTGGAAATATCGGTTTTGAGGGTCCTTAAGTCTATATTAATATCATTTCATGGTAATGGTAACATGAATTTAAAACAATATATATTATATAAATAGTGGAGGTTTGCGAAAGTCGAGTAAATATTAGTTATTTACATGTACCTACCACATATTATAGATAATGTAATATACTAATATGAAATGTTAGATATGAATTGCAATGTTTTCAATTAAAATAATTTGTTGACAGACGAAGTTCACAACATAATGAGAATGCATACCGCAAACACTCGTAACGAACAGTGCATGATGGCTTGCATACAGAAGACGTCTGGAGTTGTATGTCATTGTATCACATACTCATAGCTAATGAATATATTAACATCCATGCATAATTAATTATTCAGATGAAAGCAGATAACACAATTGACGCTGCCGAAGCCATGAAAAAGTTTGATCGTATGAAGCAGCACAACACGGAGATGTGGGCGAAAGTAAAAACAGTCCTCGACACCTGTCTATCTAAAGGTTCTTCTTTTTTTATTTCTAAATTTCATTTTCTTAATTAATTAGTGACATAATTTCTTAGTATGAATTGAAAATTGATTACATTGATTGCAGCAACCACTGAAACAGATGAATGTGTCGCAGCCAAGAATTTTGCCGACTGCGAACAAACGGAGCGCGAAATTGTGAGTTTATTTTTTCATCTGTTATTCTGTAACGATAAACCATGCATTTTTATAATTTCAGGCTGGTATAAAGCACCATTAACTTATATTGTATAATACAATTTAAAATAAATACAAATTGTTTCTATTCATAATATTTAAATCATTTTATTTGTGAAAAATTCCTCAGCGGCGATAAGCAAATAGGACCATTTCAAGTAATATTATTCTTTTGCCAATTTTTTTGCAAAATTATCTTCATATATATATATATATATATATATTAGCAGGTAAAAAATAAATTTGAACGCTTTTTACAAATTTTATTCATTAAATACAAAATGGCGTGCCAAGTTCACGCTAGCACGACATGTCCTTATAAATTTAAAAACACTTTATAAATTCTTTAGGGTTTCCTTAGTGCTCTTTAGTGCGGAGTACAAAATTGAGTTAGATTTATCAGATTTAGATTTACAGCTAAAATAAACAATGGCATGCCAAATTCACGCTGGCTTCTTTCTTAATGAAACCAATTTTAATGTTATTGGTTAGTGCTTCTTTAGTGCCGTTGAGTTTCAGTTCCTAAGTTATACGGTTATCAAAGTATCAAACTCATCGCTACCGTGAAGTTGGCACGCCATTTACTGATTGGGAATATGAATTATACGTCACTGGTTAGTGTTTCATTAGTGTTGTTTAGTGCCGTTGATAATTTATTTTTATTTCATTCGATTATATATATATCGATGAAAAACTCTTACGGTTATCGGAACGTCATCAAAATACTAATTGACATGAAATTACTTCGAAATTTTTGTATTATTCAATTCTACTCGTTGTATAGAGCAACAACTGATAAAGAGAATGGGCACATATCGATATATATATATATATATATATATATATATATATATATATATATATATATATATATATATATATATATATAGCCATGTTATATATATATATATATATATATATATATATATATATATATATATATAGCCATGTTATATATATATATATATATATATATATATATATATATATATATATATATATATAGATGTATATATATATATATATAGCCATGTTGAAATATATATATTTACCAAGTTACATATTGATATAAAAAAATTTCAACATGGCTATATATATATATATATATATATATATATATATATATATATATATATATATATATATATATATATATAGCCATGTTATATATATATATATATATATATATATATATATATATATATATATATATATATATATATATATAGCCATGTTATATATATATATATATATATATATATATATATATATATATATATATATATATATAACCATGTTGAAATATATATATTTACCAAGTGATTTCTGAATCTTTTTTCTTTTTAGGAAATTAATCGTATCAATTAATTTAAGTTATTGTAATTATATATATATATATATATATATATATATATATATATATATATATAAATATATATACACAATTACAATAACTTAAATTAATTGATACGATTAATTTTCTAAAAAGAAAAAAGATTCAGAAAAAAATATATATATATATATATATCCGCAGAATTTTTATTGTATTCGTTTACGGTTGCTCTTACCATACTCTCTGCTGCTGGTCAGAGCTTGATAAATATTTAAAGTTATTTGGCAAAAGACACCCGACCCAAATAAAAGTCTTCGTATAAATTGATGAAAACACATTTGGTCGTTTGTTCCCTCTGTGACAAATGGACCGTCGAATAACACTAATAATGTTATTTACGCGACAGGAACGCACTATTCTTCCGCAATTCCTTTCTCTGATTCCGTTAAAAATGCATGCGTCGCTCCCGCAACGCTCCATAAGATTGATATGCCGTACGACACCGAATCATAAAAGTGCTTTGAATTATACATCTAAGAAGAAAGATTTTCTTTCGGTAATACGAATATATTGTTAAATCGCTCGTCGAGATACAATATCTTTGTTATGTTAATTGTTGTTGGAAAAATGTGTAGATGATTTTTATCAAAAGATTCAAGGTGAGTGAAGACCACACCAATTTTTTTTATGACGAAGATTAAATCAAATGTTGGTTTGACTATACTATAAAAGATTTGTCCATTTATTTCGAAATAAATGTAAGTATCTATGTCCAATAACACTAATGTCGAAGAAAATCTACTTCCCTGAAGAAACTAGACCTCATATTAAATTTGTGGGCCTAATAATGTCAAGGATCCCAGCAAACAATTTGAAACTTGTGACATCTATGTGATGTTAACATGCGTATGTTAAGTCGCTGCAACATCACATAGATGTCACAAGTTTCAAATTGTTTGCTGGAATTAGTCTCGCGTCTCTGTAATCATTATCATTATCATCATTATCATAACTAAAGTATACTAAAATATCAGAATATTGCAAAATTATATCCGATTTCCGCTGATATAACAATTTATCCATTTGAAGAACATGACAGAAATCGCCCAAAATACTGTGTGTGGGCGGGTGGGGCAGATCGATTGAACATTTATACAAATGCGAATCAATATCACAAAATAGATTAGCCGTTGCGGGCACTGCTCCGGGTTCGCGCCGGCTGGAGTTCGGGGGAAATCAGAATGAAGTATTTCGATCACACAGAAGCAATAAAACACGGTTGTTGTAGTCGTGTCGCTGCGACGGTGCGACGCGACGCGACTCTATTTGTATAGCCCTGATGGCTAAAAGCACCGACACGACTGCTGCCGAACATAATTCGGGTGCGTTCGCACGAATACAAATTTGGTGTTTCTTACGTGGCCACTGAAATGCAATGCAATTTATTTGTCGCATGTCCACTTCAGTGCAGAACTTGTTAGATTGTTGTAAGTTTACTCAAAACGACATACACGTTTGACAGTTGACAGTTCGTTCACATTTTCACACTTCCTAATCGGAACATTCGTTTCGTACACCTTGTTCTATTTACACAATATTTTATAAAGATACTTATTTATTGATCTTGTTTTGTTAATGTATGAGATTGACCAGACTATGTATTACTCAATGTATAATAAAGAAAATCAACCAAATGTTTCCTTGTGGATATGGAAATTAGGTTGAGATCGCGTGTAAATTCCATTTTATTTACAGTCATTTTTCATTTCGCCTACGTTTAATGGCATTGTGCGTGTTTTGGTTGCGGTGTGTGTGGGTAAATAAAATCGTTTTATGGGCCAGAGCGCTGGAAGAATAAGCAAGCCATAAAAGATTGAACATGTTTTGGAGATGTCAAAAAATATTTCGAACAAAATCTATAAATCATTCAAAACAAGAACGTCATTTGAAATTTAAATTATCCCTCATGGTATAATATGTTATATAATAAAACAAGTATTATTAACATTAACCCTCCGCTGGGTACATGTGTCCAGCCAGACCTATTTCGATTTCAATTGTAATTTAAATATGCTTCTAATTGAGCTAACGACTTTAATTTCGTGACTTTTCCTAAAATTCTTTAGCAAATTATCTCTGCAAATTGGGAGGATACATCCCATACGAGGGAGCAGGATGGTAGTATTAAGGGGGGCTCTAAATTTTGGGGGTTTATAACTCGGGAAGTATACGAGCGATTGGATTTAAATTGCGAGCGGATTGAAATGGAATGCCAAATAATATGTGTAGCAAATTTGGTTCAAATCGCCTTGGTACCTTCAGAGGAGTAGAGGGCACAAATTTGGTCGTACGAGCGAGCGGGCGAGAAATGTTCTTTTTCAATATTATTACCTGAACAGGTAGTTCGACATATGCGAAAACCACTGAGAACCAGAAAAATACAATATTTGCTTGCAAGGTATTCAAATACGATGCATTACTAATAACGCAATATTTTCATACAAATATATGAAAATATATAAACCAGACCAGATATGTGATAATCCGAACATGTGCACAACGGAGCGTTAAGGTCAGTGTTTCTACTTCCGCATAAAATTACGCATAATCACAATAATATGAATATTAAGAATCCCCAACTCTTCTGGTCGTAAAATCTAGTCTTTTATGCTATTCTTTATGATGATAGTAATATTGCCGTATATCTAACAACAGCAGTGAAAAAAATATGTATCCTCTTTCCGTAATGTAAGGCGTGTGGATGCAGCGATAAATAACAAATCCGGTAATTAATTAGCGAAACATCCTCCGTTGAAAGTTCGTTTGTTCAAATAGCGTTCATATAGGTAGAGTGTTGGTGGGTGCAACAAGCATTTTCAGTTAATTGTTTTGCATTGAAGTACAAATGAATTCCGTAGCTGCACCGTAGGTAACAAAAGGATTCCATTAGACGTACACGGGCGAACTGGTTGGGGCGCTGCGCTATTGGGAAAAGCGTGTTGTTTACAAAAGAAATACTGAAGCGAACGCGTTGCGTCGTGTTGGTGTCGCGCCAATGCCTCCCCTTCCAGACTTGGATCTACGGTGCGCACATTCCGTTAGACCAAAGAGCTAATCTGGAGAGACGAGGTGATCGCCGCGGCGGCGGTGTACCTCTCGAACGCTAACCCAACGCTTGCTCTGCTTCTAAAACAAACATGCAAGTTTTACTCGCTCCATAATAGGTACCAATTTAAACTTATTTGTTTTTCATGGATTGCTGCAACGATCTGATTTAAATCTAGTTTTCTAATTCAATTTCAACTTGATTTCTATTCAAGCCGGATTGCAATCCTGAGATTTTACATTAACGAAGAACCAGTGAGAATCCAAGAGTTGTTTCTCATTACTAGTTATTATTTCAATTGTACTGGAATGTTTATATAATGTTCAAATGTATTATACATTTTTACACATTTATTAATAGAAACTGTAACACAATTATAAAGGTAAGAAAACGAATCCATTTCGACAATTTTCATATAAAAATTTGCAGTATCCTACACTGGTACCGAAGAAGCTTAAGCATTCGGTCGTGTGTCTGTAGCTTTCTCGGATCAAAAATTTCTTTAGAAAAAGCATTTGTCTCGTCGCCCAGAATGCAAAAATATATATAACGCATATATTTGGATGTTAGTCGTCGCTCGCTCGTCAGACCAAATTTGTGATCTCTACTCCTCTGAAGCTACCCAAACGATTCACACCAAATTTGCTACCTATTTGAATCCATTCGCAGTTTAAATCTAATCGCCCGAATGCTTCCCGAGTTATAGCGCCCCAAAATTTGAAGCCCCATTTAATACTGCCCTCATAAGAAAATTAAAATACTCAAACATTTTACTAAAAAATCTAAGATATTTTATATCTACAAGATTTTACCATATTGTGAACGCAATGGCCGTAAAAATATTAAATATAATAATTTTTAATTTTAAAATATGCACTATAATTTATTTTTTATCAAAATTATATACAAAAATTGTAAGACTTCTTATATCTATATATTTCTTATTCATATTGTTAACCAAAAGGTTATAATAATTAAAAACCGCTGTTCGCATCGCATATAGGCCAGCTGGACGCATTGGTGCGTTGTACGTACCAAATCTTGTTTCTTAGATATTTTGGGTGCATCAATGTTAAGTAACAAATATTTAGTCGTAATATAAAAACCATCTGGTGTAGTGAAAAAAATAAAAGTTTTGTTCCAAAAGTGAGAATCATAAAATGCATAAACTTTTTTCTTGCTAACATGAGATTGTACTTGGGTGTTCTTTCTTTTATAAACACGTTAAACTTACAGGCAACATTTCAGCCACGTGTTGTCCAATACAGCCCCTTCAATTTTATGCTTTCAATTTATCCGATAAAAGTTGTAATCGTCATGTGAGAGAGCCGTGCAAACGTTATATCTGCATAGCAGATGACGTATAGATCGTTTTGATTCGAGGGTAAAACAAATACTGACGATGAAGAAGACGGCGTTGGTTCGCCGGTTAGCCGCTGGAGCATGAGGTGCAGCAGGTGAACCGTTAGTTATTAACGGTCGCGCGAATCGGTTTCGGGTTACTTAGCATAAGTGTTTCAAAAATCAATGGCTTGAAACGTTCGCGGATTCTCTTACGTAAATGACACTCTTACCAAGTACAGAAGGTGATATTTGATCATTGCAACATTCTCGCTTTATGTAATGTACTTTTAGGTCTCTATAATATAAGGGAATCGTTCTGCACGTCCCACTAGTTCACTTGTCAGTCTGGTGCGTCGCTTTACAGTTTTCTATGTTTGTAATTGAATTGCTAAATGCACAATAAGACAATATTCATTATTTAAAATAATATTATTTGCCTGTCTACTTTTAAACATACTGTGGAAACATCGTTTACACAAAATAACGGAAAATAGAAGTCTATTTAATTTATAATATGTTCTTTTAAATATCTTAATATACCAAATTTTTAATCTATTAAAGTTTTAAAACTTGTTTTACCAACAAATAGTTCGAATTTATAAATATTTTGAAAACGGAGAGCAAAAATGATGTTATTTTTGAGAGTAAATAAATGTGTAATAATGAAAAATTGCAATTTATTAAACCTCCAGCGGGATGAATTATATTTCCTATGCAGCACCTCTGCTGCTCGTAAGAGGCAACCTGTAGACATTACCTCGTTAAGATCCCAAATAAATCCCCGTTTTTCCAAATCTATGATTTGTTGATGTGATTGTTGGCTGGAGTACGTCTCTAGTTCGTGTCGTCTCTAGAGCCGACCCGGTTGTTTATGTATCTGTCTTATGTGTTCCCTGACTGGGTGGACCAGTGTAATTCAGGTTAGAATGCCATGAGATTTCTTTCTGATATGAGCTGACTAAACTCAGATAAGATAGAACAAATCATAAGGTTGGAAATTTTATGTAACCTTTGTGATTATGGAAGAATAACATATTTTCTAATTTTTTTATTCATTACGCGATCACTCTGATGTATTGCAGATTAAGCATAATATTTGAGAAATATGTAGGAACTCTTAGCTAGTACTTGGTATCACATTGTTATGTGTAAATACGTGTTAAATGTTATTGTTAATATTTCTATATTGTTATTGCTACTATTGTCGAGTTTGATATTAATTGCATTAACTCCTAAACATCTGTTCACATCGGTTTGGTAAGCACTCGGTTAAATATAATGAGAGTCAACCCCATATATTTATAATCCAGAGAATAATTTTTATATTTATAGAAGAAGTATTGTGTTTTGCCAATATAAATACTCGTAATATCGTGCTTTGATAGAATTTGATTGTGTTACATGATTCAAATATCTTCACGTCTCGTTAAGCAAACTATTGAACTTTATAAAGTGTAGAGGTAAACACAAAAACAGGAAATAGAAGTGAACTATGGCCAAAGTAAATGTAGCAAAATGAAGTGATAATAGCGAGATAGCTGTTCAGTAATATTTGATAACAGTGTAAATGCAAATAAGGAAATTGCGAAAGGAGAGAAGTAAATCGGTATGAGGGTCATATTGAGGCCGGTAACCCCTACAATGTCTGCGGAAGACTTTCATACATTTTCAGATTATGCTAATATATTGAAGGGGTGAGGTTGGTCATATTTCGGCGTTTATCTGACATGACAAGAAAGCCACTTAAAGTGGGCCAGCAATTTAGTCCCGCAACGACAAGCTCACTGAAATTTAAATTTGCAAACGCCCTGATAACATCAACCATATAGCGTTGTCTTTCGCCATGGCATACGATATAACAGCATCGCTGCGTCTACCGTAGCGAGTGGATTCGACCACGGTAGCAGCCGTTGTAACTCCACCAATCTCCCACATCCAACTTGAGCGCTGCCAACGTAGTACTTTTACGCCTGCGTTGGAATAAAGTAATCATCTGAGATTGTTCATCAATTTTTGGTTAGATCTTCTCGCTATAACATCTATTACAACGGAAACTATAATTAATAGTTTTTCACGAACTACTTTGGCCAATTGACCGAAATACTATAGACTATTTGTTTATTTACTATGACGATATCAATATCAAAAGTTGATTGGGATCAGGCATTACACGGTGCTGCGACACGATGGAAACAATAATTCCACTGGCTAGATAGGAGCCTGAAGGCCTCCACCATAACGTTAGAACATACATTCCTCATTCCCATCTCTCGCACCTCTTCATATTACATCCCGGGTAATAGGCACTTAGGCACTGATATAGTAGCTTCATTAATTCACACCGCCTGAACGCCTCGCTCGCTTCGAGCTACGCTCGTTCTTGGTCATACCGCGTAAACCACCTATAACCTAACTCCCCTTCATCAACATATATGTATGTACTTATTATGCGTATTCGTTCTTTCGACCTTTGATCAGTGTTGGTGATATAGAAGTTCGCTTCGGCGAAATGCTATGAAGCTATTATTATCGTAAGAGATTCAACATACTTGTAATCAAATGAAAACTTAAGGAAGATGGAATTGCACAACTTATTTTTTTGTAAGCAGTCTCCATGAAAAATTAGAATTAGTAACAATTTTATCGAAATGAAACGCAATATTCATAATTAAGTGGGGGTTTACGTAATTCTGTCAAAAAAAAACAAGTTTTTCGAGAATTTTTTTCTCGGATTAGGTAAATGATATCAACTCCGAATTTTTTGCTTGTTGTTTATTCATATTCGACTAAACATTTTGATTTTATTAAATTGTTCTTTGCATATTGTGCCGAGAAAAAGCCCCTCTAACATCTACGTGCACACCGTGTACCTCCTCAAGGGTGGAACCACTAGGTCGTCCGGCTCATCATTAATGAAATCTGGTTTGAAAATCTTAAACAAGACAAGATTTGTTGGAGCATTGAGCACCTTCGAAAAAAGTCATGTTTTTACTAAAATTTTCTTGGCTTTGATGGGCTGCAAAAAATATTTATTATTGATGGAAATACGTGAAAGCACTAATAAATTTAGTGTACTATAATTTAAAATAAAGAAAACGAAAATCGGACAATAACTTTTTGAGTTATCTTTCCACCTGATAAAAAGATAAACGCCTCTAAAGTTTTGAGTTCATATAATTCAAAAATTCAATAAAATCAAATAATTTTGTCGAAATATAAATAAATATCATGCTAAAAACCCGGGGTTGATATCATTTACCCAATTCGAGAAAAATAATCACGATAAACATGCTTATTGTTTGGGCAGAGTAACGTAAATCATTATAAGCGGTTCTTTAAATTTAATAGCCTAAAAATTAAGAAACCAGGAATAGCGGATTTAAAGATTTATATATTATAAAATTGAACAAGTTTATTTCTTGAATTATTCTTCTTAGATTGATGTACGTCGGTCAAATATATAGGTCAGTCTTTGAAACATGAGCGGAATATATTTGCAAAGATATCACAACATGATGATTTTCGCATTCGATCAGGATCATGTTTGCCCCTACATAAGTTGGTGATGTGACCTAGTGGCAAGTAATTTCAAATCTGAACATGAATTAGTATGAAAATTATAGTTTGTGCTAATGTGTTTGTCTCAACTTTCTATAAACATCACCATTTAATAATATCATCTTGTGTAAATTAAGTTGTAGTAAAACATTTTTTTGTTATATTCAAAGATAAAAAGGTTAAAGTTAATTTTATCTATAGTTTGCAACTCGACTGTTTTCTTCTTATCGTAAAACTTTGGAGCAGAATTTATTTATTGGCAAACATTAAAGTTTTTGTATTCGTTTTGCTGCTCTGTTAAAACTTTTGTTCTATTTTGGTTGATTAAACATATTTTTACTATACTTTAGATGATGTTCGTTAGCAAGAACCATAATTTATAATCGTTCATATGCTTTTGGGCAACTGTTCAAATTGCAAACAATATTGTTATGAAACTTCGCCGACAATGCACATTTGCAGCTCAAAATAATAAAACAAACACAAGACTGACTAGTGTTGATATATATTTACAAAACTACAATTAAAAGTTTCATACTTATCTAGTTTATTGTTGAATTTATAAGTGACTAAATTTAATCACCTTATTATTTATAATTCTACTTAAATACAATCACTAAATTTAATGGGAGAATAAATAAATCGATTACTGTTTATATAAATCCTAATTAGTCTGAAATCAATAATCACCGTTGCTAGACAAAGAACGAGATATTAATAAGACCAGCACCTAAATCGGTTATTATAAAAATAATCGTGTAATATTAATGTTCAATAAAGTAACCACATAAATAACTATCCAAATATATGAGTTAAGTATATTTTTGGATGAGAAAAGAATTTTTGGTACCGGTAATTATTTTATCCGAGATTGTTACAGACACGGAACTGATCACTGTAGCTCCTCTGTACATTCTGTACGACGACCTGAAAAATCGAACCAAATACAAAATAAAAAAATCTGGAGTGGCATGCACTCGACTTTCTTTTATGCAGTTTTCACTAGCAAAACCCTGAAATTGTTATTTAATTATGTTAGCAAATATATAATATAAATTGATTCTATAATAATTTACCTGATACAATGTATTCTAATAAGAAATCAAAATTTTAAATATTAATTCATACAGATAACTGTCAATGTCATGCTTTGCTTGTTTTCAATAAACAAGAAACAAATGCTGTAACTCATGGTTGATCCGATTTTAAAATAAAATTGGTCACAAGTGTAGGTATAACTATGGCAACGTATTACTTTCTTTTACAGAGTAATAAGTAAGGATAGGGATCGCCAAAAAAATCGAACTCGAAATTTCAACGGATATACACGTTTTGAGCTTCCCTGAATCGATTGTGACTATTTTCGGAGTGACGTCTGTGTGTGTGTGTGTGTGCGTGTGAGAGTATTTATGTTTCTATGTGAACGCTCTAGAGCCGAAACTGTCAAACGTAAAATTATGAGACTTCAAACTTAAGACTTTTATATGGTCTAGTTGTGCTCCTCCTATTTTTGAAAAGAATATTCAAACCGGCAGTGCATGTTTACTCTATGCATTTTTTGTTCTATCTCCAATATCACTAGAACGGCTGCACTTATGGCAAAAATAGTTTCATATAGAAAGATATTAATATTTCAGTTTTCAGTTTTCTCATAACTGGTACAATTTATGAAGAAACTTTTCAAACAAAAGTTGTGCGAAATATTAATCTCTTTCATTATGAACATAACTATTTTTGCCATAAGTGCAGCCGATCTAGTGTTACTGGGATAGAACAAAAAATGTATAGAGTAAACATGCACTTCCGATCTGAATATTCTTTTCAAAAATGGGAGGTGCACATCTAGGGCATATACCAGTCATAAGTTTGAAGTTTCATAATTTTTCGTTCGACAGTTTTGGCTCTAGAGCGTTCACAGACACACACACACACACACACACACACAGACGTCATTCCGAAAATCGTCACATTCGATTCAAGGAAGGTCAAATGGCGTATATCCGTTGAAATCTCGAGTTCGAAATTTTTCATGATTACAATACTTACTTTCAAAAATCCCCAATTAAATACATCATCAAATTGAAATTGCAAGTCAAAAATTTGTTAGGCCAATTTAAAAATTTACATTGACATACATTGTTGAAATAATTAAACAATCAAATATATAAACATATATATATATATATATATATATATATATATATATATATATATATATATATATATATATATATATATATATATATATATATATATATATATATATATATATATATATATATATATATATATATATATATATATATATATATATATATATATATATATATATATATATATATATATATATATATATATATATATATATATATATATATATATATATATATATATATATATATATATATATATATATATATATATATATATATATATATATATATATATATATATATATATATATATATATATATATATATATATATATATATATATATATATATATATATATATATATATATATATATATATATATATATATATATATATATATATATATATATATATATATATATATATATATATATATATATAATCACTTGTGCTGCATCCTTCATGTTTTGACTGAAAATATATAATTTAAAAAATTAGATTACCTTTTTTCTATCTCGCTAAAATAAATAATTTTTTTGATATTTATATATATATAAGATCCTATTATTTATATTCCAGCCATAAATGTATTTTTCAGAAACATTTTTAATATTTTTTATGTAATTAAAATATTTAATTAGCATATAGTGTGAATATAATGTGCAACAACCGTAAAACTGAAAGCAAAATTTCATTCATATTCTAAGAAGGCTCCACTACTAATATAAAAGGCATATTCCACATGGCTGAAGCATCAGTTGTTGTCCGTACGTCTAACAACAAATTCCACCTGAGACAATGAAAGTTCATGTAAGTTTTATACTTTGTAATACATTATGTATAAAATAAAATATCTGGAGTGGCCTGCACTCAACTTTCCATTACGCAGTTTTCACCGTTACCAAACCATACCCAGTACAGGTGGTTAAACATGTACCTTACCCAGTACATAAGAACATCCTGTACCCAGTGAAGGTGCCAGTGAAGGTACCTGTACCTGTAGAGGTAAAATACACCATAGAGAAGCCGTATCCAGTGCATGTGACGAAGAACGTCCTCTACGTAGTCAGGCAACCATACTACGTTGTGAAGAAGGTGCCCGTGTATGTTCATGAACCTCAACACCACGACGAAGGACATGGCGGCCAACTATTTGGCTCTGAAGGAAGTTATGGCCACCAATATGTTTCCCAAAGTCATGGAGAACATGGATATGGCTATGAACAAGCTTACCAATGACATTACTAATTATTGTTAATATTTCACATTTTTATACTAATTTCCTGTTATTGACTTTAATAAAGTGTTTATTAAACTTCGATAAAATAACTTACATCTTCGTATCAGTTATTAACAAATGGCATATCAAATCACGGCATATCCCACCAAAATAAATCATAATACCTTACATTTACTAACATAAATTTTAGCTTGACGTACGAAGTACAAAAGAGCTAAAGCAATCGATCGTGTGGTTTGGTATCTTGGTGTTTGGTAAGCCACTGATTACGATTTCAAACTTAAAATTACAAATAAACAAAATGGCGGATCCAATATGGTTGATCAAAAACCAAAAGTCGTTAAATCAAGCTAATGTTTGATATCAAAGATTATAAAAAATTCAATTCTTTTGTAAGTCAATAACAATAATTAAACAAAGTAAAAAGGAAATTTTTTTTTTATAACAATATTAAGAATAAACAAAGTATTGATCGAAAAATTCATATAATATAATATTATAATATTTATTATATTTAGCCGAATGAAATTATTCTTAATATTTTCAATTATTTAAACAATTTAATTTAAACAATATTAGTTTTAACAATTGAAATTGAAACAAGAAAAATGTAATATTGTTTCAATTATGCTATTCATACACTGTTTAGTTTGAGTATTCATGGTTGTGGTAGGCAAGGGCCATAATAAGTCTATTTAAATTTATACTTATTGTTGCAAATACTTGCAAAAATATCAGCGCAATTAAAAGCAGCTGCTTTTTTCATAATTTACTAGATAATAGTATAGGCTACAACCTTTATAAATTTTGTTGCGGAATTATGCAGGATTTGATAACTTTATCGATATTTAACAAAGAAAGTCATACTTCAAAACTTTGATATTTTTACAAAATTAACTGTTGATTTATATATATATATTAAATATGATATTTCTAAAACATATAGATATTCTACATACCATCATGATGAAGATCCATTTGACAATTTTAAAATCGATTATTTATAACAGATATAGCAAGCGTTTTAAATGAACCATAATTTCTCACTTACTTAGGGCAATTGATGTCGCTCATGCGACGCCTCATTTAAACCAATGCGCAGGCACAGGTATAAGCAAATGGCCTTATCCAATTATAGAATTAGACACAATGAATATCAGCTTACCCAACTGTATAATCAAAAATTCCTAAATAGAAATTTCATTTTTCGACTTTTGAACAGCTTTTTGGGATTTTACCCCACTGTGCGTCGCCCTGAATCCAAAAATATTTATTTCTCATATACTTGGATGTTAGTCATCGCTTCCTAGTAAGACCAAATTTGTGTCCTATACTCCTCTGAAGGTACCAGAGCGATTTACACCAAATTTGCTACACATACTATTTTTGCAAGCTTCTCTTTTTATTGTTATTTTTGCTAAAATATACCTTTCTAGAAGTTTATACACTAAATAAATAATAAATTTGTATTTTAAATATAATTTCTAGTTTTAAATGGATCAGGATATTTATATAAATTAAATTTTAATTTTAATTAAAACATTGGTGCGGAGTAAACTTTAATAATAATACCGGTTCATAATAAATTATATACGACATTTTTGATATTGGTTATATAAAACATGAAAGTTAATTAAACAATATACCCATGAAATTAATTTAGCGTAAATGTCAACGTGGTATTCTATCAAACACAAACGAGAACAACAAAAAATATGATTATTTTTTATCGTTGACTAGATTTGTGCGAATGAGATCGCAGTGACCACCGGATAAACGAAGAATGAATAAAAAGCGACCAGAAAAACTATTAATCAATTACAGACAGACTAAGGAAACAACTGTTTTCGGTTCGAATTCGAGCCGGAAGTGCTGTTACGAGCGGGCAACAAAGAAAAGAGCGCCATGTAGACACAAACCGAATCATTTTGTTCGGGTCAATCCAGAATCCATGCGGCAAATTAACTTTATAACTGCTTTTCGGATTGCACTGAACTTGGGTTGGCAATCCTGACATACAGTTTACAATTACAATCTATGGTTTAATTAAATTAAATTATTCATTTAATTTTAGCAGTAATTTTGTCTACTATGAATCTTAAATAACATTAGTGATCTAATAACATTTTATAAGAATTTAAATGTGAAAGATAAACAGTTATTTTTATTAAATCATTTTGAGGTATTTGAGACAAATATTATCGCATATCTATATAACATAAAATAAATAAAAATATTTATTACGACATGTATATGCTACGAATATACGTACGTGTATGTTTATTTGCAATGTCGTGAAATATATTTCGCAGTAACGTGATATTCATCGATTATCAATAATATTTGTTGTTGTAACATCTGCGCACGTAATTCCACTGTGAAAATAATAAATATCTGTAGACTTTATATTACACTTTAAAACGTGTTTGTGCGCTACGTCGGATATCCGGTCATAAACTTGTAATTGATTAGAGGCGGCTGGCGGATTGACTCAATTATTCCTTTAAATAAAACAGTGAAACAACCCTACCAATAACCGCTATTAAAAAGCAATTTGAATTGTACACCAAAAATCAATCCATGCGTTAATTGTTTCCTAAAATATTTACGGTAATGGCGCCGGTGGTCGGCTAATTAAAATACATATTTAGGTGGAATGTAATTCTCACTTGTTATCGTTCACCTGTTATCTGAACTGAGAAAATATTATCTTATTATTTTGATCCCACTTTGACCCTCCGAAATATAAAGCTATTAAAAATATAAATAGGTTCTATTAAAATCTAACTAGACTAGCTTATTACAAATACATTAATGTAGATTTTTTCCCCCGATATATTCAGAAATGGCGGCTTGACAGGCATAATCGGGAGCGCTGCGAAAATGGATAGTTAAACGGTGGGCACTATAAGTCAGTTTACATGTGATCTAGAACAGTGATACAAAAAAAAATTTCTTAGTCCAAAAACTATCGAAATACGTAACCGTTTGAATAAAATATGCATTTTTAATGAAATGGCACCGATTCAAAGTAAGACATACATTTTCAATCAATAATTTCGTTACTCAAAGTTGCCTAGAAAATCGTGATATCAAAATTTACAAAAAATTCTACGTATTTCGATAGCAGAATATGTGAAGGTTATATAAAAAAATGAAGGTGTTAAATTGAAAATTTGCGTTGCTAGAGAGACCATCGACTTCGAATAAGTGTATTCGAGAAAAACGCTCGAATACACAGGAACAGTGTTTATACTAAAGCGTCGGTTATAGCCGTGAGGACTCTTCCATTAAATTAATTAAACAGTAAACAGCATACACGTCATCTACTGGGAGGTTGAACGGGTAATTACTCATAAAATAAAGAGTACTTTAAGATAGAATTTTTGAAGTGGCCAAAGTGGTGTTACCCCTCGAGTGATTTCGAATATATCCGTCTACCAATTATTTGTAGTAATTGAGTTTTCTCTCTTTTTGGATGTGTTTTACTTTGGCATGAAACTAAATAAGTTAAAATACTAGTTATGTGAGCTTTTATAAATCTGCAGTCAGTAAATAGAAAAACTTCAAGGATTTCTCGAACCGCAATACGATTTAATTAATAAATTAAAGAATTGTTCTCTAAGCAATAATTTCCATTGAGAGTTGGAAAGAATAATTGAATTTCAAACAGGAAGATGTACGTAAACGTCAGGAAACATATAATAAAAGCCTCGCAAGAGAATTGTTTGAGCATTATCACGTTAGGGCTCATCTAGGCGTACCGAACACTTTTCTCCATCTATTACGCGGCTCATATTTCTTTTTGGCTTTAACTTATCCCTTAACTTCTTGAAAATTGTTCAAACAACAAAGCAAGTATTATTTAATTATAACGAAATCCAATTAAGTAGCGAGGATGATGCTTGCTGGCTGCTTGTGTTAACTGTTCTTTATCTTTTATCTAGCCCTTGTTTGCTTCCACTCTTTTTAATTCTACCTAGTCATATCTCTTTAAAATACAGTCAAATAAAATACTAAACTCTTATATAATACTGAAATATTATATATAAAGTATATCATATAATTTAGAGCTCGTACAAATTATATAATTTCGGAGAGGGGGGGGGGGGGGATCTAACCACCAACCCCTTATATAAGCCTCAATCTACAATGATTAAAGATGCT
This sequence comes from Leistus spinibarbis, assembly GCA_933228885.1. Lineage (NCBI taxonomy): Eukaryota > Metazoa > Arthropoda > Insecta > Coleoptera > Carabidae > Leistus > Leistus spinibarbis. Next base: position 1,213,173 of record OW121800.1, read on the forward strand.
ATAATCCTCTCAACCACGACAACTGTAAATACTTTAATTTTTATACTTTTTAACGTAGTTACATTTTTATTGCAATTACATGCAAATTTTATGAAAAAGCATGCATACGTACAACGCACCTATTCGTCCAGCTCGCCTTAACAACGAACATAAATAATAAAATGTATTTGCAAGTGAAGCCCACAATTTTGAAAACGAATTCCATCATTGCTATCCGCGCGTGGGTATTGATTTAACTTTGTTTGGATAAACGTTTGCACGTGTAAAGTGCACAATTGTGAAAAACAGGGGAGCCAACCCAACGCAAACCAAACCTTGGTATACGAGTGTGTGGCTATGTACCTAAAGAGGGTGGCAGGGTAACAAATGACTGCGGCGTTAGAACCGCAATCAACACCGCGTAACGGTGGCCACCGTATTAAAGTTTAACCAATCGTTACATATTTATAGTAGGTAGTTGTTGTTTGAGAACACTCGTAGCCCTCGTATGCCGCGCGTTTTATAACCGAACGATTTCTCCGTGTTAATCTCACAAGCAAATACCATTCTCCCCCCATATACTGACGCCACAATATGCTATTAATCGCAACACCGGACATAGCCATAAACGGTGGCCCCTTAACTGCGTTGATTATTATTTTTACGACCGCATCACAAAATGATACATTCCAAAATTATATAGTGAACCAAAGATACAATGCACAAAATATAGGGAAAGGTATCTTACCTCGGGACAGTTTTTACTTATTGTGAGCTATACTTTGGGTTGAGTTATTCAAGAAATAATAGTACGAAAAGAAAAAATTTGCTTTTGTTATTATATATTATTTTTATTGTGATATCATTTCAAATATAAATATAAACAAGATTTGGTACGCGTAAAACGCACCAATGCCTAGAGCTCGCCTTTAGGTAACATATCCGCGAGCAGTGGTTTTTAATTATTATGGCTTCTTGGTTATCAATTTGAAAAAATTATATTGACATAAAAAGTCTTACAATCTTTTTGTAGATTATATTAATAGAAATTAATTTAGTGCATATTTTAAAATTAAAAATTATAATATATAATAATTTTCTATTTCGGGCTTTGGATTAACAATATGAAAATATCTTGTAGACATAAAATATCTTAGAATTTTTAGTTGAATTTTTGAGTGTTTTAATTATTTTTTTAAGGGCAGTATTAAGGGGGGCTCCAAATTTTGGGGCCCTATAACTCGGGAATTATACAGGCAATTGGATTTAAACTGCAAGCGGTTTCAAATGGGATGCCAGATAATATGTGTACCAAATTTTGTGTGAATCGCTTTGGTACCTTCAGAGGAGTAGAGGGCACAAATTTGGTCTTACGAGCGAGTGACGACTAACATCCAAGTATATGAGTTTTGGATTCAGAGCGACGAGACAAACATTTTTTGCAAATAAAATTCTTTGATTCGAGAATGCTACAGACACACCACCGAATGCTTTAGCTTGTTCGGTACTTCGTACGGCGAGCTAATGAGATGAGCGGATATCGCGATAAAAATCTCATAATAATGTAATGAATGAATCTAGCGAATATGAATGGGGTAGAGGCAAAAGAAGAAAGCATTTTAGAATAATATTTTAAAAGGTCCAAGTTATATATATAATGTTATATATATATATATATATATATATATATATATATATATATATATATATATATATATATATATATATATATATATATATGGATTCAGGGCGATGAGACAAACACTTTTTATTTATTTATATTAACTTCAGAGTACTTTTTACATAAACTTTTTTTTAAGTATATATATATATATATATATATATATATATATATATATATATATATATATATATATATGTGTGTGTATATAAACTTTCTTTTTAAATGAATAATTAAGTAAATATTAAATGAAAATATAATTGTTCAAAAAAATATTATCCCAAATTGTAGGATTAAAAATCTATAGCGAAATATAATTTGTTGCTCTTGTCCTCCACCGCCTTCGTACTTTAACAAGACTTTAAATATTTACGCACAATGATTAGCAGACGCAATTATACAATTTATTTGGCCTTACTAAATTCTCAGATTGCATATCCTATAAAATGTATGCATGTATCTGTCCCAAGGTACGTGCCAATTGCTGTCCAGAGGTACAACTAGACATTTTCTTTTAAAATGTAATGTAACATCTACATAGTTAACTTTGAAAATTCCATGCAATATCTTTTCTAAGGAGAGGTTTACTAACTAGACTGCCACACAATTAAATTAAGGGGGCATTCACCTTTTGAGCACAAAAAAAAAGCTGATTTTTTACTTTTTTTTTCTCAGGGTACGTTCAAGATATTCGCACACGCTTTTTGTATCGTATTTATAAAACTTTTCTCTTTAATAAGGTATTTTTTAAAGTTGGGTACGTTCAGCCCTGGCGTAGATGTCCAGGTCCAAAGTGGGCAGCTCAATTTAGGCGCGCGGTAGCATAACTCTGGTCCAAGTTGTTTGAAGAAAAAAAAAAAAGGGTTTTAAAGTATATTAAATTGTCTAGGAATCGATCCTCGGGTGGTCCATTTGGACCATAATTAGCAAAATGGCGACCATCGTACGAAAAATGTCATTTTTTGCCACTTTTTTTCTCCTTTGGCGGGCTTTAAAAAATATTAATAACTGTCGGACACACTTCATCGAGAATCAACTCCTAAAGAATTTTATTACCTTTAAGATGCGCTTATTGAGAGTTAAATCGGTTAATTCGTTGTTGAGATATTCTACCGCGCGATTTAAAAAATATGGTTTTGAGCAAAAACATAAGTAAATTCGACTATAGATGTAGTTGGAATTGATGTCGTCCCAAGGTACATGCGTCCCAAGGTAGAACACCTTCCCCATTAGTCAAATAATGTAACAATGCTATTTTAAATCTATGTTAAATGAATTCTTCATTTTGAATGTATTCAACTGATTGATTCTTTCCCGTTGTTCGAAATCCTTTGTGTATAAGTTAATTATTTTTGTAATAATTGTATATGAAAAACAGTAATTCTACTATTATAGCCTTTTCAACAACAGACCTATAAAAATGTAATAACAACTCGACTTTATGACACAAACGCACCAGTAATTAATATAGATTTTTTGCTAGTTGTTGTTGTCCTGAACGACGCAATTTAATGAGCTAGTAATTATTTGAAGCGAGTAATATTGAACATTAATTTGCACTTGTGTTGGTAATACTTCATGTTATGTTGCAGTTTGCGGTAACGATACGTCAATGTTTATAAATTAATATCAAATTTTCGAGCACTTTGATACCAAATATTTATTTTAACAGGACTTGCATTATATATTTATTTTTACTCTTATCAGCAGATTTGGTACTTCAAGAAGTGCATGTTCCTTTAATCTGTGTAAGAATTGGTTCTACTATAAAAATATATTTCTTTGTTAAACTATTATGAGTACCAATTATATTATGATACATTTTATTTTATTTAAAAAACAGCAATGTTGTCGTAAACGTAGTGCATATCTTGGTTGAGCAAATAGAATTTTTAAAATATACCAAAAGGAAAATATCTATATCCGCAGGCTGTGTGCCTTTTTCTTTATATTACAACGTTCTGTAATACCGCAAAACTTTAGTATGATTTTGTCGGTGCCCTCGAGTCTTGGTTGGCACTGCAAATATATTTCATGTCAAGAGGTACACGTAGGTTGCACAAAGATGCATTTTTCACAAAAGTGCATCCTCACTTGATTGTGGCAATCATGAATTATTAAACTTTTCACTTCAGACATATCAGATTTGTACGTATTTGGCTCGACGTAGTGCAGAAGATTTAAAGGAATCTGTCGTGGGTTTGCATTTAAAGAATTTGTTTGTATCGTCGCCCTGAATCCAAAAATATATATAACTCATTTTGCCTAATATTGAAGAATAGATATTTTTACACACTCACTCCAACATAAAACAAGTTTAGGTTCAACGCACCTATGCGTCCAGCTCGCCTTATAAGTAATATTTGCGATGCGAGCAGCGGTTTTTAATTATTATGGCCTTTCGGTTAATAATTTGAAAATATGTTATAAACATAAAAAGTCTTACAATTATTTGTAGTTTTTATTGATAAAAAGAAATTATATATATATTTTAAAATTCAAAATTATAATAGTTTTGTATGGCCTTTGAGTTAACAATAATAAAGAATCTTATAGAAATAAAATATCTTAGAGTTGTTAATAGAATTTTTGATTTTGTATTAAATTATTTTTATAAGGACAGTATTAAGGGGGGCTCCAAATTTTGGGGCCCTATAACTCGGGGAGTACAAAGGCGATTCGATTTAAACTGTAAGCGGATTCAAATGGGATGCCAAATAATATGTGTACCAAATTATGTTTGAATCGCTTTAATACCTTCAGAGGAGTAGAGGGCACAAACTTGGTCTTACGAGCGAGCGACGACTAACATCCAAGTATACATATTTTTGGAATCAGGGGGACGAGGCAAACACTTTTCGCTAAGGATTTTTTTTGATTCGAGAATGCCACAGACACACGACCGAATGCTTTAGCTTCTTCGGTACATTGTACGGCGAGTTAATAAACTGGGTAGCTCAGATTAACTGTAGTAAATATTGGAGATTTGTTTATCGTAGTGTATAGCTACCATTAACAATCACGAATAAATAATCTACGTATTTTGTTTGTCGTTTTAGTGATGTTGACTGGCTATAGCAATAACACAACACAGTGAGCTTTAGCATAGCGAAATCCATGGAATGTGAGGGGGCATAGAGGGAAGATCGCTTGGGTTATATCTGGTTGAATTATTGAGTGTATGCCGGCGGGAAACCGGTTCCCGTTCGTGTTCTGTGATAAACAGCGCGTGTGGAAATTGAACGTGACATATCATTTTCTGTGAGGGATACTCCAAACACACGCAGCTTTTGCTGTCTTTGCCAAAAAAAAAATAGACCATCTCAACAGCAAATTGTAAGCATCAACGACACTCAAAATAACAAATATATAAGTTGTTCAATCTATGAGTTTTACTTCCTTATGGGCTATATATAAAATAAAGTATTGTGATCACAACAAAGGCAACCAAAATATATATATATATATATATATATATATATATATATATATATATATATATATATATATATATATATATATATATATATATATATATATGTATGTAGTAGGTATATTACAATAAATAGCTCGTACCAGGCACATTCAGTGAAGGTTTTTCGGTGGCAGGGCTTTAAAAAGCTCAGTTTAACGTGCCTCAACGACTGGCGGCTTTTGTTGACGGATCTTCCGGTTGGTCGGCCAGAATGTCCATTTTATAGGGAACGAAGAGTAACAAGAAAATAAAATTAAAACAAAAATATAGGATATCCGTAGGTAGCATGCAATCGTGCAATGCAGCTAGCTTTAGTAGTTGCGATTTTCGTCGACAACGGCTTCATGAGCCGTTCATGATATTCAGTCTACTGTACACCGCCGGTACGCCTTCGCGCACAATTACGCAACGTTTTATGAAAGGGTCACATTTTATTGATGTCACTTGAACAATTACACGTCAATATTAAAATTGCATAGTATGCATATAATTTTATACAATTCGGGCACGATACTGATAAATATAATCGTTTTCAGCTATTGACTTACTCATCTGTCAAAATAATCGTGATGTCTAACCTTTGGCAAAGGAGTTAATTAACAGCTGACTTGGTAAATTTTAGTTATTATTATGGCTATTTGGTTTACAATTTAAATATATGTTACGGAAATTATGGATTTTAGATTCTTTAATATAATAAAAAGGAATTATTTTATTTACAGTACAGATTTTAAAATTTAAAATTATAAATTTTGACTTTTTTTATGGCCTTTGGGTGACCAATATGCAAAAATCGTGTTGACATAAAATATCTTAGATTTTAATGTAGAATATGTGTGTGTTTTAATTATTTTTATAACAACATTATTCAGAAGGGCTCTAAATTTTGGGGCCCTATAACTCGAGAAATATACAGAGGATTGGATTTAAAATGGGAGCGGATTCAAAATCGCTCTGGTACCATCGGAGGAGTAGAGGGCACAAAGTAAAAAAAGCTTTTTATATCTATTACATTATTTTAAATTGTTTAAACTTTTATAATTTTATCATCAACAGTAATTGCTGTAGAGACACACAGACATCACTTCAAAAATAGTCAGATACGTTTCAAGGAGGGTCAAAACGTGTATTTCCGTTAAAATTTCAAAGCAGCATTTTTTAAAATAAAAAAAAAGTAAAACCCAACAATACGGTAATAGATGTATATCTTACGTAGGTATACGAATGTACATAATGATTCTATCTTCTATACATGATGAGTGACGGTTCCGCAATCTCTGACGTCATATGCAGTCATTCCGAACCAACGGCGAGCACATCTATATCCTTCAAGGAAGTGTAAGTGTAGCTGCAGACTTCAGACTGTATACGCTCCATAGAGCTATCTCTGAAATGACGCAGAATTTATCGTCTGCCGTTAAAAGAACCCGATGTTGGCATATATGCAGTCGGTGGGTGCACAAATATCATCATATTGTGTATACCACATATATTTTCTGCTGTCAGTGAAAACAAATATTCAATACCTACTCACTCGCCTACTATTTCATTTATATTTGTTCAATAGAGTTTTCTCAGCACACGTTAGGATGAATATTTTAGCATCTAGTGTAGGAAGGTGTACCTCGGGACATTTTTACATATTGTGAGCTATAATTTATTTGTGTTGAGTTATTAAAGAATTGATAGTACGATAGGAAAGAATATGCCTTTGTTATTATATATTATTTTTAATGTGATGTTATTTCAAAGAAATTTTTTAATAAATATACACAAGGAAAAATGGGAAAGTGTCCCATGAAATGAAAAGATAATTGTTCAAGAAAATACTATCCCATATTGTAGGATTAGCAGACGCAATTATACAATTTATTAGCCCTAACTACATTCTCAGATTGCATATCCTTTAAATTATATGCATGTACCTGTCCCAAGGTACGCGCCAATTGCTGTCCAGAGGTATAACTAGAAATTTTCTTTAATAAAATGTAATGTAATATCTACATAGTTACCTTTGAAAATTCAATGCAATATCTTTTCTAGGGAGTAGGACATGTTTACTAACTAGACTGCTACACAATTAAATTCACCAAATAGTTTCATAAATATACAAGATATAACTAACGTTTTTTTTTTTTTTTTTACTAGAATCATTTCACCAACGACAAGTGTACATGAACTGCTATCGTAATGAAACAACATCTGCCTAGTTATTTTCATCAGAGTGGCCAAATGCATATTTAAATAAGTAAATTCGAGTATAGGTGTAGTTGCAATTGATGTCGTCCCAAGTTACATGCGTCCCAAGGTACACCTTCCCCTATGCAATCATTAATATAATAACCCAGAAATGTTTGTATGTGAGTGTGTATGTGAGTGTGTATGTGTGGAACGCTTTTTTTGTAAAAATGCAGATTGGCATAGACGGGGATCGAACTCACGACCTCCAGGGTGAAAGGCATGACACTTAGCCACTGCACCATGGCGACTGTTAATAATGTTATAAAATATCTGGAGTGGCCTGCACTCAACTTTCTTTTACGTAGTTTTCAATAAATAGATATTAATATACATATATATCCCAAACAAACCGTCTATATATATATATATATATATATATATATATATATATATATATATATATATATATATATATATATATATATATATATGTATATAATAGTAATAATATAATTATTATAGAATCAATTTTTATAATATATATTTGCTAACATAATTAAATAACAATTTCAGAGTTTTCTGTGGAGTTTGACAGTTTAAGAGTAAATATGATAAATACTTCAAATTCAGATCAATTATAAATTGGTTTGTTTGAGATTATATATATATATATATATATATATATATATATATATATATATATATATATATATATATATATATATATATATATATATATATAATCTCAAACAATACAATTTATAATTGATCTGAATTTGAAGTATTTATCGTATTCACTCTTAAACTGTCAAACTCCACAGTAAAACTCTGAAATTGTTATTTAATTATGTTAGCAAATATATAATATAAATTTATTCTATAATAATTTACCTGATACAATATATTCTAATAAGAAATCAATATTTTAAATATTAATTCAAACAGATAATTGTCAATGTTATGGTTCGTTTGCTTTGCTTGTTTTCAAGAAACAAATGATGTAACTCATGGTTGATCCGATTTAAAAATAGTAATATTTGTCACAAGTGTAGGTATCACCATGGCAACGTAAATAAGATATTTGAGTTTTTTCGTAGCAGTTTTCTCATAACTGGTACAATTTATGAAGAAACTTTTCAAACAAAAGTTGTGCGAAATAATAATATCTTTCATTATGAATATTGCTATTTTTGCCGTAAGTGTAGCCGTTCTAGTGATATTGGAGATAGAACAAAAAATGTATAGAGTAAACATGAACTACCGGTTTGAATATTCTTTTCAAAAATAGGAGGTGCACATCTAGGGTATATACAAGTCTTAAGTTTGAAGTTTCATAATTTTTCGTTCGACAGTTTTGGCCCTAGAGCGCTCACAGACACACACACACACAGACACACACACACACACACACACACACAGACACACAGACGTCATTCCGAAAATAGTCACATTCGATTCAGGGAAGGTCAAAACATGTATATCCGTTGAAATCTCGAGTTCGAAATTTTTCATGATTACAATACTTACTTATTACTCTGTAAAAGAAAGTAAAAATAATCAAATAGTTTATACTGAAATAAAACAATCACTACGATTCTGAAGTTCAGTCTGCTTTGAAATAGACAAAAACGAATCAAACGTCAGAATGAAATCAGTCAAAATTGGTTTTTGTGTGATAAATCTTCAATTCAAAGTTTAATCTTAAGTTTAAGGGCAGTAGCATGCTATAATTTCAATTTTTAAGTATATAATATGAAATAAGTGCATATTATTGCCTAATTATCATATATTTTTAGCAAATACGTGTTTCTGTACATTTATTTTAATTCATAGTTAATATTTTTCACTTCAAAATGGCCAAGAAGCAGTAATTTTTGAAAATATGAGTTGCGGTAAGATTTTATAGTTCGTCAAATTATAATAACTGCAAGTAAGTAAATTTATAATTCTGATTATTAGAGTAATAAAATCTTGAAGAGATAATTCAAACATATTTAGAAACATGTTTGGTTGGCAATTTTATTCTTTTATTTTTGATGGCACAATCCATTGTATTTTAGCATATAACTAATTATCATTACTTTTAAAACTGCCGTTGTGACACTGCATCAGATTAATACTGCAAAATTCAGAATCTAGCCTGATTATTTAATTCAAAAACAATAATGAATCAAATGTCAAATCATTAAAAATGTTGTGTAAAAAGGATTTGTAATACATATTATTTGAATAATCGATTCAAATAATAAACAGCAATCGTAAATAAATTTATAATCCTGTTTTTTATATACAATCATAGAAACTGTCTAAATGATACAACACATATGCACCATACAAGAATAAAATCAAAGTTAAACAAAATTTTGTTTGAATTTATCGGATGTTACACAGTGCATGATAAGCGATCGATTAGTTAATCTCAGCATAGTGATCTAAGAACAAAATAGCGTTCAAAGAAAGAACTCGATTTTTTCTTTATTATTATTTGCGATGTGGAAATTTGTATTACTATTATAGTCAAACGATACAAATTGAAGAAAAACCGTGTTATTATTATTAAATTACATGAAAATTCGCCATCAGTCAAAACTGACCTATGTTCTGTATACCATATGGGCACATGGTGCCCACGGGTGACCCTAGTGTTATTATAGTAGTTTACCCGTCGCATAAAATGCAAATACTGTAAGAAACAATTCCGAACCAATTCAAACGATCCACTTTTGGATAAATATAAAGAGATTCAATGATAAGCAAAATGTGTGTTGAGATAGGATATTAAGCAATTCCCATCTTGTACAGTGAAACAAGGGTTGACACAAGTGCATGTGATTTTATTGGCTTATTTAGAGACTTCATTAAATCCATATGCCATGTGGAACGACAACTGAATCACCGGATGAAAATCTATATGATGTTGTGTTATTGTCGGGAATCAAGTTCGTCGACCCGTTTTGGCTTTGTGTGTTTTGTTCTCCAGATTTATGATTGTTTTGTTTGCAACGACCATTACAGCATCCTTTTATATGGAAGTATAGAGAATGTAATAAATCGAAAACGAAATTACATTAGAAGCCTACGCGGTATTTGTGATACTGATAAAAATTTAGTTGAAAAGTTTTCGACACTGTTATCACATTGTTCTCTATATATACACACCGAATTTGCTGAAGCTCACTTAATAAGTGTTTTACTTCATAAGCGGAATTTTACATGTTTATGCTTGGATTATCTTATAAAATATATTTATAATAGACATATTGAAAATAAATTCGGATCAAACAAATTTTAGTACAGGCACCTATGCATTCAGCTCGCCGAATAAATGAAAATATTGCAGAGCAAACACGGCCTTTTTTAAGGGCTGTAGAGGGCTCTAAATTTTGGGGACCTATAACCCCGAAAGTATATGGGCGATAGGATTTAAACTACGAATGGATTCAAATGGGGTACCAAAGAATATGTGTAATAAATTCGCTCTGGTACCTTCAGAGGACTAGGGAGCACACATTTTGGACCTACGAGCAAGCGAGCGACGACTGGTAACCAAGTATTTGGTATTGTCTCGACGCCCTAAATATATATATATATATATATATATATATATATATATATATATATATATATATATATATATATATATATATGTATATATTTATATATATATATATATATATATATATATATATATATATATATATATATATATATATATATATATTTAGGGCGTCGAGACAAGAACTATTTGTAAAGGAAATTTTTTGATCCGGGATTGTTACAGACAAACGATCGATTAACATAATTACTAAAATTTAAAGTGGGGTATATATAAGAATAAGTAAATACATATAATTAAATATATATGTTATGTATAATGAAAGCTACGTATAAAAATGTCGAGTGAAGGACACGATTCGATTAATGCGATTAGCAGTCTGAACAGTATGATGCTGCCATCTGATGTCCAAAAGTCGAGAACATATACCAAGAGCTTCTTTAGCCATCTAGTGTGTAATAGCAACAATAATTAATTTGATGAAAACAAATTGAAAAATATGTTATTAATATGGTAATCTACGTATAACCAGTGAGTATAATGCTGTAATAACTGGTATATCAAACTCGAATGAAGGATCCCCAGATTTTTTTCGATAAAACAGAAGGATCCTGCCATCTGCAGTCCAAAATTGAAACATATTTCGAAGGCTCTCTAGCCAACTAGTGTATAATGGCAGATATGTATTCTTATTTAGTGATTTGTAAATATTAGCAACAAAAAACGAAATTTCTATATTGTTACACTTATTATTTATGATATTTATAATACTTAATTCAAAATAAATTTTGGAAGTATGAGAAGAATATAGGTAATTGTATACTACCATCTATGTAAGAGTAGTTGAACTATAAATTTGTGGTCTAATAGAAAACTGCCTGACAAAATTCTACATCGCACCTTTTGATCACAGATGCCAATTCTCTTATAAATGATGTAGCAAGGCTCAAGAGAATCTTATGCTTCGTTTACGCATGGCTGTTCTATGCCAAGTTACGCATATGCGGTCTGTCGACGACCAAGTAAGTGTTTATGCATCCGACCAAGTTTTGCCTTGTCGTGGCGTTTATTGTGGCATGTAATTGAACTATTTGCTCTTCCCTAACGTCAATATCTGGAACTACTATTAAAAATGAAACCTAATCAATGATAATTATATCACGGACACATTTACAGTTTACTACGTCAATTTGTCCTGTCAGGCTTGATCTTGTATTCTTTGGTATATTTGTATTTAAACTGTTAATTTCTTTAAAATATCATTTTTCTAATTTATTTAAATATTGGCCCCCTCTATTCTAATAACTAAACTAAAATAATAAAGGTATCTGTATTACCCAGACTAGGCTGGCCATCTGTGTTCCTATGTTATAAGCTTTGACCATGCGCTATGCCAGAAAGTTGAAATGTTCATGTACGGCTATGCGTCGGCAGTTTACGTGGCATGGTGGAAAAGTAAGCGTAAACACTAGATAGGTTTTCTGTATTTCATGTCAGTATAGTTATCCACACACATTTCTCCGGCCACGATTTCCCTAAATATAACAAAATCCTCTTGATTGATTTTGGCGCTACTATTAAAACCAAAATTACTTCCCATCACTTAAAAATGAGACAACCTCGATTTTGTATACTAATGGATTATTTACATTTTCGCTGTTTGTGGTTACGTTGTGGTTGTCTAATTTTTAAGTGATGGGAAGTAATTTTGCTTTAATAGTAGCGCCAAAATCAATCAAGGGTATTTTGTTATTTTTAAGTTGGTAACAGAAATTGTGGCTGGAGAAAAGTGTGGATAACTTTACTGACATTGTATATCCATCTCTTGACGGCCGAGCGCATATGCGTTACTTGGCATGGAACAGCCATTCGTAAACGAAGCATTATTGATGTACCTGACATGCTTTACTATTCATATATCATGGACACTTTTAGATTAAATATTAATTAATACTGCCTGAGATAAATCTATATCGCCCTTGAATTAGAAGTTACTTTTTATGTCCACTACCCACAAACCGCTGATCTCTTATAAACGAGGTAGCAAAGCTCGCTAGTACCTAACTGCTGTACCTACAATATTAAATTTAACCTTAAATGAAATTTAAGAAAACTGTTTTAACTGTAATAAGAACTGTAATTTTTTGATGTAAACTATATTGTAGCATGAGCTCTACCACTGAATATTTAATTTAAATTAAGGGCGTGAAAGTTAAGAGTCTACACTGCTGTATTTTGACTAGAATACGGAATGTATGAATTAAAATAGCTGTAGAAAGTCTGCTGGCGTACGTTCGTAATCTAGTTACTGATATAAATGGGATAATTTGATAGCACCAGCCTTACAAAAATTATCCCTTAATTATGGTCTCCCTAGTATTTTCTTTTTTCTTTGTTTTTAATTACTTGTAGCGATGTCTTTGAAAACAAAGATATGTAATATAGTTTCTACCTTTTGTTAATACTTTCATGCATGTTTTTCCGATTCTCATAAGTAATCATGATATAGTACATACAGGGTTGTGTTAAGGATAGAAGGAACATAAATAACATGTATTCATATATTTTTATTTAATTTCGTAAATACATTTAGGATCTATTTATTGATTTATATAGTAATAATAAAGTATTATTTATTTTAATATACAGTCATTCTTCGTAATTAAAAATGTTAAATTGAAATTATTTACATGTACAATAAGAAGGAATTAAATGCAAAGCAACACCTCGAACTCCTCGTCATTTATATTTAATTTTTTTTTTTCTTTCTTTAAATACATCGTAAGATACGGGTGTTTTACAAGTTGGTATAATCGTATTAAAACAGCATATAATTATGTCTTCTGTTTCAGTAAGAACATCAAAAAGCAATATACTATTCATCATTTGATAGTCGTTATATAGTATACCATTAGAGAACGTTAAATACAGTCGGAATTGAGGCATAGGTACATTATACGAAAATAATCATTGTTCATTGTAGAAAAAATAAAGAGATCATTAATCTACTATATTAACAAACACATCCAACTAGGTCCCATTGGAATATTAGTTCTTTTTACACATGTACACTCACAATTCTGGTCCAATTTCCTAGTTAATTTGATACAGATAGACAAGTACTTGCATTAAAATGTGTCACACACTTATACAACACGATTCACTATAATCACAGAATATTATTTACAATAAAATCATTCATTTTGTCTTTAAAACACAGGTAAAAAACGTAAATTCCCTCATGCGCTTCACCCGCGACGAACCGTTTCTGAGTGAGACTTCTGGAAGACCGTGGCGGGTTCGTTCTCATATCAGACTCAGTTTGCGCGTGCAGCGAGAATTAGGAGAAAAAGGCACTTGGATTATGGGGACCGCTAATGCTTCGGTCGTTGGTCACGCAAATAGAGACAGATAGAGACAGACAGACTGTAGTATATGTGTGAGAGCGAACTAACACTATGCAGCAGTAACCAGTGCGAGAAGCACCAGGGAAAGCCACCCTCACACTTCTGTTCCGTCTTCGCCCTCGTCCTCGAACAAAGGCCCACTGGTCACCGACTTTTTCGGTTTCGGCGGCGGCCTGGGTGGCACTTTTCTGCCTTCGGGCACCGATGCCAGTGAGGCATTCGACAATCTTCTAGGATCTGTCTCGACTGACTTTTGACTTGAACCTTCAGGATTCATTCTGATCCAACTGTCTCGCTTTCCGCCATTCATGTCAGGACTTAAGCTGTGCGTACTTCTTTGTAAAATGCCACCGTTCAATGGCTGCTCTAATTCTTCAATCGGGATACATTTAACTGGCGTTGGAGGAGGAAAATTTACACCGGCTGTGATTGAAGTTACTGATGGCCTTGGTCTTGGGGTCATTTCACCGTTGCCAGCTTTATTTAGTGATAACATTGAGCTGCCTTCAGCAGTTGTGCGGAGTCCGAGATTATCATACACTGGCTCGGCAATGAGCGGTGTCGATGGCGGAGCACTGCTCCAACTAGGGACTCGGTTGCGACGTGGCATCGTCACGTAACCTTTGTTGCTCGAACGGGGCACAATGACCGGCCCACTGAGCGGTGAGGTGAATGGTGAATGTGAGCGGGAGTATGGTAAAGTGCGATAGATACCTCCTGGAGTCTCGTACAATGGACTGTGAATCGGCGATTGGGGTCCGTGCTGCGGAGGAAGTCTTGTATGATCTGGAACAGTCGACGCTGAGCTACCGGCTGGGGAGATCTGGAGACCACGGGCAGGGAATGATAGCAGATCTGGAGGATATGGCCGATCTACCCGAACATGCTCAATATCCAGCAGATTTTGGGATTTTCTTGGAGTTGGCTCCACGAAGTCAAAGGAACGGCTATCGTCATCTTGAGCTGAAAAGTTATATGTTTATTAAACATTGAGCTAGTAGAAACTATGGTGTAATATCATAGAGAAATTGAGGAAAAAAAAACTTTAAGTTACACTTACCAAAGACAGAGTCGTTATCAAGGAGAGTCCTATTGACTTCACTGACTTCTGTGACACCACTAGCTACAGATGGTGGATACTGTCTGGGTGGTTTCTCAACGGGATTAACTTCTGTGATCAAACTCTTCTCCAGTTCAGTTCCAGTGCCTTCCATCAAACAAATATCACCATTCGGCGACATCGAGTTCCCCTTCGAATTTCTAACAGTTCTTGGACGACATAAACAACACCAAAGGAATACCGTAATGAGCAACGCTAATATCACAAGCCCCAAAATAATAAAAAGAATCAGTGTCCAAGTTGTTGCATTCGCAGAAAAGTCTGCCAGGGATGGTTTACTGATCTTTAAAGTCAAATTTCTCTCTTGTACCCCGCCAGGATTTTTCGCAGTGCATTTATATTCGCCACTGTCGTGATAAGTAACGCTCATTATTGTCAAATTGTACCAGTAAGTGTCTTCGCCTGCTTCTGCCGAAACTGGTAGGAATCTATGGCCGCCGGGTCGACGAGGATTCGAGTCGATTATTACATTTTTGTACACCCAGTTTACGTCTGGACGGGGATTGCCTTTCACTTTACAATACAACGTGACATTTTCACTGTCCACTTGCAACATTGTACTAGAGTTGGGCGGCACCATAATTCGAGGTCTACACGCAAAATCTTCGGAACTCAAATCACTCCAGCTCCGTCCTTTCAAACGTTGCGGTTCTTCGCATTCCGTTGGTAAACTAACTAACAGGTTCCGTGTTATCGTCAAGTCACGAAATGCTTTCAAATGGCAGTCACAAATCCACGAGTTATTGTGCAAGTTTAACGTTCCTAGTTTATTTAGTTTTTCTATAACAGCCGTGTCCATGTACTTCAAACGGTTGGAATTCAGTAGAATATATTGCAACATTGGTGCATTCACAAACACTGCCTTGCCAATATGCATTATGTGGTTATCGTTCAGCTCCACCTTCTGCAAAAAGGTCAAGTTCGTGAACAAACCATCCTCTAATCGTTCAATCTTATTTTCATTCAGTAATAACACTCGCAATCGTTTATTGTCTCGGAATGTATCTGGGTCTAACTTGGAGATTTCATTCCTCGACATATCTAGCTCGATTAGCAGTTCCATATTTTTAAACGCTAATTTATCGATGATCGTCAAATGGCAACTAACTAGTTTAATTTTCTGTAAGTCCCTCAGTTTGACATCGTAAAAGGATCGCTTGTCCAACGTGTAGAACTGCTGCTCGCTGAAGTCAATGGAGCGAATTTCAGAACTGAGGTTCTTCGGTATTGAGCTCAGAATGGTGCTCGGACTTCGTTTGCAGTCGGCGTTCTTGCGGCCGCTGACCCAACTGCACTTGCATGGCGAACAATTCGCCCAATCCTCCTCGGCGAAGGCCGTGATTGCCAGCAATAACAGTGACAGAAATGCGAACGGAATCGGCGCCATTTCGCTTGGGGTCACCACTCACTCACACTGCCAGGACATGCTCTTACTACACTCGACCCTAAAACAAACAAAACAAAACACAGATAAGTTATCAATCCCTGGATACGTATATTTACTTTTTGATAATTTGCACCAGGTAGATTAAATACATTTTGCAACAGTTCTATGACAAACAAGTGGCTACTAGAATCATATTTGAACAAATCTATTAAATCGCATAGTAGTGTAATACGAATTGTAACCAGAGCTGGACAAACTAAGAAATATTTGTCAATAAAGATAATAAAATGAGTCATCAAATTACTAGTTTCATAAATAACATATCTTAAAAACCAATTTTACTTTTAACAAATATTTACTTTTTTATACGAATGTATATAAGGAAGTATTGTAATCACAACAAAAACAAGATTCGGTACGAACAACCCACCGATGCCTCCAGCTCGCCTTATAGGTACACTGAGAGAAATGTTTAGCATTCAGCTATGTATAATTCTTTTTTATTACTGGCTATGCGTAAAATGATAGATGCAATTATATACTAAGCTAGGACAAATATACTGTTTGGCTGCAGTAAGAAATTTTGGTTTATTAAATCGAATTTATAGCCTAAAGAAAACGAATACTAGTAGATATCGTGAAATTCTAAAAACGGTTGGTAACCGTATACTTTCATACTGAGAATTAGTAACCGTTTTCTTGCAATTAGTATGCGGACCTATACGCCTTAGTATATGTATTCTTCTATGTAGAGAATCTATCGGTCTTACATTTGATTTCTCATTGTTTATCAACCTCATTTAATACGAAGAAGAATCTTGCTATAGCCAAACGTTTTATTGTCCCCTATGCTAATTCAATTTCTAATAAGGAGTATAAGAATTCTTATAACTGTTACAAATTATTTCTCTCAGTGTAAGATATGCGATGCGAACAACGGTTTTTAATTATTATAGCCTCTTGATTAACAATTTGAAAAAATGTTATAAAGATAGAAAGTTATAATTTTTTTGTAGATTATTTTAATAAAAAATAAATAAATATTACATATTTTAAAATTCAAAATTATAATATTTAATATATTTTTATGGCCTTTATAAAAATAACTTGTAGACATAAAATATCTTAGAATTTATAGTAAAATTTTTGGGGAGTTTTAATTATTTTATAAGAGCAGTATTAAAGGGGGTACACATTTTGGGCCCTATAACTCGGGAAGTATACGGGCGATTAGATTTAAACTGCGAGCGGATTCAAATGGAATGCCAAATAATATGTGTAGCAAATTTGGTGTAAGTCGCTCCGGTACCTTCAGAGCAGTAAAGGGCACAAATTTGGTCTTACGAGCGAGCGACGACTAACATCCAAGTATATGAGTTAACATATTTTTGCATTCACGGCAACGAGACAAACACTTTATGTTAAGAAAAAAATTTGATCCGAGAATGCTAAGGACACATGATTGATTGCTTTAGCTCATTTGTACTAGAAATATAAGTGGGTGAAAGGTAATTTCGTTACTATAATTAGTTTAATTATTAATACTATCTAACTTATTTTCCAGCAAATACTATGTATAGAACGCAATTAAAATACAAAACTGCTTTACAACAATATTTAAATTAATGAATCGAACATCTGATCCAAGAATGGTGTACTAAGGCCTGTTTCAAAATCATATTGCAAATTTTGTTTAATTATACATGATATTCTATTTCTCTATACATATAATTTAATATCAATTTAACTAAATATCAGAATTTAAGACAACATTAAATGTACAAATAACTCTTTCTCTAATGACACCACATGCTGTGAAAGTCACATAAAATAATTTCCATTTTCCTGAATATATCTTAAGTAGGCAGACAACGAAGATAACGAACCATATCGCACCTGCGTACGAATATATATGAAATTTAACGTTTTAATTGAAATGCGAAACTGTCTGTTTCAGATCTTGCGCGAAACTTCGCAACACAGGAAAAGGGTTGCTGGGCTTTATGGGGCGATATACCGCCATCTTTGTGCGCGTTCATTTACTGGCACAGTCACAGAACACACTGAGAAGTACACCCCCATCGCCACCCACTACTCCGTTGTGATCATATCTCTTTACGAAACTAAACTTTTCTTCGTTCCCGTTCGCATCAGAATAGCTAATTAACTTAATGGCGGTGTACTTCTCTTCGTCTCTACGTCACGACGACGTAAAATAAAACTGGCAACAATGTTCCGCATGAATATTCCGTAGACTTGCTGTAAAAGGAATACGGTGATACTGATGATGATGAGGTATAGATGGTAAGAAATGCCAACAAGCTGCTTACGGTATTCAGTGATCCATGGGCGTTCATCCGAACACCCAACAAGGGGATAATCACATTTGATTATATCTTGTTATATTAGCAACAAAACTATTCAAGCTAGACAGTACTATTATTAAATTACAAATTACTCCACATTATGTAGAGAACTGAATGTTCTTTTGTGAAAAATAAAATAAATAGGCTTTTTGGCTCATCATACATCGGTCATATAGATATTTGTGTATGTGAGCAAGTGTGAACGCTCTGAAAGAGCCAAAACATTAAACTTATGAAAGAAAAAAATTGAGATTCTTGGGAAGTTCCGAAGAAGCTATAACATTCGTCGTGTGTCTGTAGCATTCTCGGATCAAAAAATTTCCTTAACAAAAAGTCTTTGTCTCGTCGCCGTGAATCCAAAAATGTATATAACTTATATACTTGGATGTTAGACGTCGCTCGCTCGTATGACCAAATTTGTGCCCTCACTCCTCTGAAGGTACCGGAGCGATTTACACCAAATTTGCTACACTAATTATTTGGCATCGCAGTTTAAATCCAATCGCCCGAATACTTCTCGAGTTATAGGGCGCCAAAATGTGCAGCCCCCCTTAATACCCCTTATAAAGATAATTAAAACACCCAAAAATTCTAAGATATTTTATGTCGGCAATATTTTTGCATATTGATAACTAAATAGCCGTAAGAAAATATTAAATACTAGAATTACGAATTTTGAAATATGCACAAATATTTATTGATATGACCGAGTCATGAATTATTTTATCACCACGAATCATGTTTCACAATAATTAGAAACTATTTCAATAGAAAATCAGTGTTATATAATAGTTTTCTCCTTAAAATTATAAAATATTGTTAAAAACGTATTATTTTCAACTAGATTGCTTATAAGCACACATCTGAGTGAGATGGAAGCATTATTGCTAGCCCCACTAGTTGTTCTTTTCTCTCCAATTAAATCAGAAATAAAAGAGTTTTATATATATATATATATATATATATATATATATATATATATACATATATATATATATATATATATATATATATATATATATTTATATTTATATATATATATATATATATATATATATATATATATATATATATATATATATATATATATATATATATATATATATATATATATTGTGCACGTTATTATCATAAATTGATAAAATAAACCATCATAGTTCGTATGACAGTACCAGATTGAAACTGAATAGTTCATATAATGAATTTTAAAGAGCGCATTCCGATACCGAATACCAGAAGACAATTACATTTTTTCAATTAACTAAAGATATTTGATATGCATGAGATTGGAATTTGATTAAACGATTAATTAAAATAAAAGTCAGTGAAAATTTATATTGATATATTGTCATTGCATCAAATATTCGGATATCAGCGTGCATATTCAACAAATATTGTCACAGATAAAATGTCCAATTATAATGCCCTAAGAAATTCTGAATATAGATTCCTAAACAAATAACTTGTAATACATATATAAATACCAAGTTATGTAATTTAATTATCTCAAGAATTTTCATATCATTTAAGTAGCAAATTGTCAAATAATCTTTAATATTCAATTCAAAATTGAATATCATTGCATATACATTTTTGGGAATTTAGTTTAAACGAAATTAAAAGATAAATGTGCCCTTTTTCGTTTTTCAATGCAGTCGTGGGTAAAATTAACAATAGCTGAAGTGCAACGCTGTAAAATTTATTCGAATAATAAAAACAGGTTTGGAAGTGCTTAGAAAATATGTATTAATTTGAACAATAGCGAAGAGATGTTCGCCCGCTTCAAGAATGATAACATCTCGATGTCTGCATACAGGAGTAGTTCCGAGCGAGGCCGTAAGGAAAGGTACGTCGCCGGTGCTATTGTGCATTGCACAAATCCAATTACAAAACGTTGTGCATGTAGTGCACGTAAATCTTGAACGCTATACAGTCCAACGTGAACGACTCACGTTTGCCACTCGCCAATATTCAACATTCTCTCGTTGTTACACATCAACATTCAAAATGGAATATTTTCGATATCTTTTCTATTTTACCCTTTAAACGAATTTTATATGTAGCTAAAAACATTTCTTGTCTCTAAAAATTCTGGATCATTTCAATTGAACAAAATTAAAAAGTTGATGTGTTTCCCCCGCCTTTCTTACACATAGTTTTCCATATAAATAATATATATTTTAAAAATTATGTACCCACTTGCTATAAATGTTAATATTATTAATATTTCTAAGATAATTTTTACTTTTGATCGTGCCGTTTCCGTAATATGAAAAAACTAGCAAGACTAAACTACTACATCCGGTTGAAATATTGCGTTCATAAATATAACGGTATTCTTCCGGGACATATACAAGTCTTAAGTTTACCGAAGAAACTAAAGCAATCGGCCGTGTGTCTGTAGCATTCGGGGATCTCGTCGCCCTGAATCCAAAAATATATACACACAAAAATTATACTAAAAATTCTAAGATATTTGTCTACAAGATTTTTTCATATTGTTAACCCAAAGGCCTTAAAAATTATTAAACATTGTAAGTGCAGGCCACTCCAGATATTTTATCAATATAATCTACTAATAATTAAAAACCGCTGCTCGTATCGCATATATTACTTATAAGGCGAGCTGGACGCATAGGTGCTTGTTTAATTGACTAACATCCAAGTGTTTATGTTATATGTTTTATTAGTTACACAATTTTAACCTATTTTTTTATCCCAACCAAATTTTACATCGACGGTAATTTATTTAATAATGCAGTTCTTACATATTAATACTTCTTCTTCTCAAATTACTTGCACTCATCAAACACGATTAAACAGCTGATCAAAATGATAAATATCACCCCATATCAAAGGTCTGTTTTGCCAGGAATAAGTGCTTTGTTAATTAAAACCTCTAATAGATTATCGTTGACAGAATAAAACTTTTTCATTATCGCAACTTCGTAATTTCTTAACCCTTGTCTTAACTTCTACGACTCAATTTTCATAATAAAACGCTAATTGAGAACACATGTAATTTAATCATGAATCAAAGTACTTACAGTGACCTAATTAAATTAAACGTAATTATTTCATCAAGACTTCATTTTTAATTAAACTGAAGGATAATTAGATATATTAAATATTTGCACTAATCGTCTTTAATGGATTCTTACTGCGCAATGCAAAAAATATATACTATCTTGTTATGAAATGTTTCCTACAAATGGACCAAGTATATATATATATATATATATATATATATATATATATATATATATATATATATATATATATATATATATATATATATATATATATATTTATATATATATATATATATATATATATATATATATAAATATATATATATATATATATATATATATATATATATATATATATATATATATATATATATACTTGGTCCATTTGTAGGAAACATTTCATAACAAGATAGTATATATTTTTTGCATTGCGCAGTAAGAATCCATTAAAGACGATTAGTGCAAATATTTAATAATATATATATATATATATATATATATATATATATATATATATATATTTATATATATATATATATATATATATATATATATATATATATATATATATATATATATGTATATATATATATATATATATATATATATATATATACATATATATATATATATATATATATATATATATATATATATATATATATATATATATATATATATCTACATTCTATCTAATGGGTAAAATGAAAAAATCTGTATAACATATCCTGTCTTAGTTTCCTGTGTTTTAACCACCAAGGCATAACGGGTTTGTTTCCGTGCATCAGGTAGGGCACCGTGCTGACGTCATTGCCTACGTATTCTAGAGGCCATGTAGAGAATGTTGTAAATAATTCAAGCACGCTTTCAGTCACTAGACTGTATGTTTACTTTTAACGTCATCTCACGCATCAGAGCACCAAGGTCTAACACCTTGATGCATGCATCATGCGGATATATACCTATGATACATCTTAATACTGCCAACCAAATTATGGAAGGATTCAAAATTTCTGTGTAACTTTGGTTTTGCCAGCTTATTTATCTAATCTTAAGTTAGTTGATTCTTGGTGGAAACGTGATTTTATGTGTAAATATTTGTGAAACGAGAGTGTTACGTTCTGTGTTTCGTAAGGGGAAATTATAAATAAAATTATGTTTAGTTTCTAATGGAAATTAATCTAGATGATACGAAGTGATATCTTTTAATTACTAGTTAGGTTTAAATTCATATTGAAATTGTTCATTTTCTTACTTTCATTGCTTCCTCTACTGAGATTATTGGAATTGTTCTTAAGCCAGTTTAAAGTAGGAAACTGCAGACTCCAAATAACTTGTATAGTAATAAAAATGATAACAAAGTAGTATCTAATAAAATACAATGGCATAATAATATGTCAGTGTAAGAAATGTGAAACATCACATCAATTGTGATTTTAAAAGCGAGTCTCACGTTTCCAAAACTTTTCATTGCAGAGTTTAGAATGTATACCAGTAGAAATATAATCCGTAGTTTAAACCGTTTAAACATGTAGGTCATGTTTTACTTGAAAGAAGGCTGCTAGCTATTATTTATTGAGGAAACGAGATTTGCAAGTCAAAATTCAACATGCAACTTTTCTACGTTATATGTTTCCACAGGCTATCATCCACTATGTTTTCAAAGCTACGCTCAACCGGACTACAGCATCTGATTGGCCACGGCAATTGGATGTGCCTGCTGTTGTTGTAATATTTGTGAAATTTCGTCGATGTAAACATTGTTATATTTACGAACATAATCACAGTAGATAATTCAAATTTTCGGGTTTCATATTATGTACTATATTATTGTAGATACACAAAAATTTGCTGGTGGAATTATACTTATGGCTAAAATATAAATGCACCAAAATCTACCAAAACCCAAAATTCGTAATTTCAAATAAAACAGATTTATTTATGCCCTATAATTTAATCAGTCGAATAAAAAACAAGCTTAAGTGCAACGCACCGATGGTTCCAGCTCGCTTTATGAGTAATATATACATTAAAAAGTCTTTGATAAAAGAAATATTTTAAAATTCAAAGTTATAATATTTATTATTTGTTTACGGCCTTTGGTTAACAATGTAAAAATATCTTACAGACATAAAATTTTTAGTATAATTTTTGGGTGTTTTAATTATTTTTATATGGGCAGTATTAAAGGAGGCTCCAAATTTTGGAACCCTATAACTCGGGAAGTATACGGTCGATTGGATTTAAACTGCGAGCGGATTCAAATGGAATGCCAAATAATATGTGTTGCAAATTTGTTGTGAATACCTTCGGTACCTTCAGAGGAGTGAAAGAGACAAATTTGGTCTTACGAGCGACGACTAACATTCGAGTATATTAGTTATATATATATATATATATATATATATATATATATATATATATATATATATATATATATATATATATTTTTGGATTCAGGGCGATGAGACAAACACTTTTTGTTAAGAATGCTATGGACATACGACCGAATGCTTTAGCTTCTTCGGTATTTTTTACGGCGAGCTAGAAATATATGCCCGAGCATATTTCTGGTAGCCCTAGTTATTAGAAACAAGTGACACTAAATGATAATTACGTTAAACTCCTCTAATCATATTTGGCGAAAGCATTTTCAATTTTGAGGTCAAACTATATTTAGTTTGAACAGGCAGCTCGAGGATTAACTTCCTTCTCTTGATTACGCGCCAGGAAACCACTCAGATTTAGGTTCAAAGATCTAAGTTCTTCCTTGATTAGGATATGCTCTTGAAAGTAAATGTAATAAACTTCGAACCACAATGGACGTACACTCAGTACGTCACGTAAACAAAGTGTAGCTTGTCCCTTGTCAAAAACTTATTCAAAACTCAATCTACCAGCGTATTGATGAAACTTCACTGCGTTGTACTAAGAATGTCTTTGCCAACTGGTTGCATACTTGGACCACATACCTAGTGTTCGTTTGACTCGACCGTGGAATCGCGAAAAATCTGATAGAGTATTAAAGGTATTACTGCTGCCTCAATTCTTGTTCAATTATCTGTCTATTCTTGTTCGGTGCATTGTACCAGGTACTGCGTTTGGTCGTGTGTTATTCCCGTTTTGCTACTTGTAAATCGTGGGAGGCACATCATCATTCCCAATTCTGCGGCAGGAATGCGTGTTCTGTCGTAGTACGTAAGCGTAGACTTTATAGGAGGTGAACTTGTGAGCCAAACAAAGCTTCAAACATCGATTTATACTTCAGAAGTTGCCTCGACGCGTATCTGTTCCGATTTTTTGTCTGTCTTTCTACGTTCTTATTTCGTTTTATTAAATTTCCTGTTCACGTTCGTAACTGTATTTTAGTAATAAACTCTAATAAATAGAATTTTTACGTTCGACAGTGATTACTTCGTATTAAAAGTAAAAATATCTGGAGTGGCTGCACTCAACTTTCTTTTACGCAGTTTTCACTGTTTATTGATTATAAAAATATAAAATTCTTTTACGTAGTTTTCATCAATATTTATTGATTATAAAAATATAATATTAGGAAATAATAATCCAACAGAAACAATATGAAAACCAAGCGTACCTTATATAAATGAATGGGTGGAAATTGATACCAATACCAATTTGTAATGGTTTTGAAGTACTAGCTATCAAAATTAACCAATACTCTACAGACATATTTTGAAGTGTCATTTATCTAATTGGGTCTATTTTGTTTTCCAGTCAAAATAGCAGATGATCCGATTTTATAAGCTACATGCGAATCCATGGCAACGTGAACAAGATATTTATAATATTTTGTAGCATTTTTCTCGCAACTGGTACATTTTTTGAAGATATGTTTCAAACAAATATTGTGCGAAATATGAATCTCTTTCACTATGAACATAACTAATCTTGCCGTAAGTCTAGCCGTTCTAGTGATATTAGAGATAGAACAAAAAATGTATAGAGTAAACATGCACTACCGGTTTGAATATTCTTTTCAAAAATAAGAGGTGCACATTCAGGGCATATAGAAGTCTTAAGATTGAAGTTTCATAATTTTTCGTTCGACAGTTTTGGCCCTAGAGCGAAGAAATCGGCGCTAGCTTTGCTATGATATTATATATAAAATTCTTATCTGTCGCCATGGCATGGTGTCTAAGACTCTCGCCTCTTACCCTGGAGGTCGTAAGTTCGATCCCCGTCTATGCAAATTTGCATTTTTACAAAAAAAAAGCGTTCTACACTCACTCACATATACACAAACAAACATTTCTGGGTAATTATATTAATGATATATAAATATACATATATATATATATATATATATATATATATATATATATATATATATATACATATATATATATATATATATATATATATATATATATATATATATATATATATACATATATATATATATATATATATATATATATATATATATATATATATATATATATATATATATACATATATATATATATATATATACATATATCTAGTGAAAACTGCATAAAAGAAAGTTGAGTGCAGGCCACTGCAGATATTTTATGATTGTTTTACTTATGTTGTTCTATATTGTAGATAAAATCTGTCTAGAATTTGCATGACGTGCTTTCGGATCCTTTTGACGACAGAGACGACGAGAGAGAGAGAGAGGAACGCATGTATTTACTTTGTAGACTTAACTTCCCGTTCATGTACACGGCGCTTCTAAATTTCCCCTTCATCGTCCTGTGTTTAACCAGCCATCTGCTTATCATTCAATAACTCGTGTAACAAACTTCCTTGACTCAATTTATCCGTCAGGTTGTACCATCCGTGTAAAATACTCGCTAAATATTCGTCATTTTTTCACAAACACGCATCCCGACTTTGTTTATAGAACACTTTGTACAACAATTTATGAAATTGAAATTGTACGTAAATTTAATCATACACAGAGTAAAATATCTGTGTAATTTAAAACAAATAATTATTTCTGAAGTTGTTTAATATTTAATGAATAATTAAGCGCATGTCGAGATTATTTCATTTTAGCAGTCAGTGTATTATTTATTATATAAGTGATGTCGCAGTGCTTAATAGAATAGGAGCCCATGTTGCGCGAATTTTGATTAAATGCAAACTGAGAGCTTGTTTAATTGCGGAAGTCTGCTGGAGACATTTCACGTACGAACACTTCTGACTTGCCATACCGAGCTTTTAATTTTAACATACATGGGCTACTGTCACCATTAACCACAATATATGACTTTTTAACAAAGATAAATTAAGATTAACACTTAACACCACACTTCAATCCTGTCACGTTAACACCACACTTGTGCAAATTTGCACCAACCTATTTGATTTTTGCATTTCTAATAAATAAAATTATTATTTTTACTTTCTTTTACGAAGTAATAAGTAAGTATTATAATCATGAAAATTTTCGAACTCGAGATTTCAACGAATATACATGTTTAGACTTTCCCTGAATCGAATGTGACTATTTTCGGAATAACGTCTGTCTGTCTGTGTGTGTGTGTGTCTGTCTGTCTGTGCGTGTGTGTGTGTGTCTATGAACGCTCTAGAGACAAAACTGTCGAACGAAAAATTATGAAACTTCAAACTTAAGACTTGCATATGCCCTAGATGTGCACCTCTTATTTTTGAAAAGAATATTTAAACCGGTAGTGCATGTTTCCCCTATACATTTTTTGTTCTATCTCCAATATCACTAGAACGGTTACACAATATAACTATGTTCATAAGAGAAAGAGATTAATATTTCGCACAATTTTTGTTTGAAACATTCCTTCAGAAAATGTACCAGTTGCGAGAAAAATTCTACGAAACATTATAAATATCTTATTTACGTTGCCATGGATTCGCATGTAGCTTATAAAATCGGATCATCTGCTATTTTGACAAAAAAACAAAATAGACTGAATTATATAAATGACATTTCAGGATATTTCTGTAGAGTATTGGTTAGTTTGATAGCTGGTTTTGGTTATATATTATACATATATATATATATATATATATATATATATATATATATATATATATATATATATATATATATATTTATTATACATATATCAATATCTAGTGAAAACTGCGTAAAAGAGAGTCGAGTGCAGGCCACTTCAGATATTTTTATTAAGACATGTAAAAAGCGAAGCAAAAGTCAATGAAATTATTTATTTTAAGTGAAAATTAGTATTTCCATAAGAAAAATCGGTTTTTTACATCTGTTATTTTTTAAATACCAGCTATTTAAAATTTTCGATGGTGCATATTTGCACTTGTGTGGTGTTTGAGGGTTAAGTTACAGTAAAATGATAACGTCAACATATACAGATTCATTTATAATATTCAATATCTTGCATTAAAAATAAACTCTGATTAAAACTACGTTTTTCTTGGCGCTAAATTATATCTTCTTTAGCCATAATATTATATCCATTTTATTCGATTAATAGTAAGTTCCGAAACGTGACCGGATACACCGGTTATACTTATTTGTAATTAAGGATATCGACATTTTTGTCTGTTTGTTTTGTGTCATGAGAACTGAGACCAGAAGCAAGACAAACTGCTGAAGACTTTTCTGGTAGGTTGATCACGTGACCCGACGATTACATCACAGTTAAATATACAATTGATCGGTAAAGAGATGAAGAAGAAAAACAGAGAAAGAACGAAAATACAGTCCAACAGAAAAAAGATCATAACAGTCAACATTAATAAAAAGATAGAGCTATATAAGCATCCAGTAGATCGCCGTTATTTCGGTAGGTCGAGCGCTGTACATCCGGCCTGTGCATTGTTCTAGATGATATTAAATGCGAATTGTGTCTGGGCGGACACTAGATATACTCTTGTGGCGCGCCATATACTCAACAGAAGTGCGGATAAGACCGACCAAATTTAAGGACTTGAATATAACAGATTCTAAAGAGCTACTAGATGAAGAGTTTCTTAAGTATTTTTGCGGTTATATATGGTATGCCGTGCACATATTTCTGCACTGTAACCACACTAATCTTATATGAACGATATTTTTATTTCAAGAGCCTAAACAAATATGCTAACTGCAAAATATTTTAGAAATGTTGTAGATAGACATCTCAATTGTTATAAAATAAAAAGTTCAGTTGTAGTATCAGTGGGTTTCCATCTCTCCAATGTGGTATGTACGCAATTCAAGTAATGGACCGTACTTGATTAAATTTAACCGTCATCATATTTTACTGACACAACAGTACGATTTAAACGCGGTTAGATTCTGACGGTTGTAATAGCTTAGCTCTAGCCGAAGCGAACGTTCGCTCTGACAAGTCCATGGGATTCCTGACTGAACTAGTGCTAGTCCACTGACAGTAACGCCAGCGCACCGCTCGTCGGGAATGCTTTTGAACTTAAGACTGCATAGCATCGTTGCAATGCATAGGTACGTAGACCATTTACAAACACACTCAAACTAAGGTTAACATTGATAGCAGTACTCAATCAGTACATGCTACGTATGAACCTTTGACATCAACCTTTACTCATTTCAACCATACAATTATTTTAACTTGCATCGATTTTTTCGACTGCATTAGATAACTGGTTATTCATGTAAATTCCTCAGGTTTCATCAACTTTAGCAAATATTCTTGATATATAACCAAATCTACAAAACAATTTACTAACAAATCTACCCGTAGAATAATAGAATGTGTATGTAACAATTTAATTGATTAATTACAAAAATAGAAGTCTTACAATATTGCTTCATTTTGTTTTTAAGTTTTGACATTCGTTGATACTGTGTACTTCCTTAGACATGAAAAATGTCAACCTCGAGATATAAACGTACATACACGTTTTAAGCTACCTTGAATAAATATTGATTATCTTCGAGAAGACATTAATGTTTCTGATCTAAATCATGTCGTTGCCACTAAATAAATATCAACTAGCAGTTTATTTAACTTTTTCTAAATAAGAGGTTTTCTTCCGGACTATATTTAAGGACAGTATTATTAATAATTCAAGCAATCATTCAAATTTACTTACTTTCATAATGAAAGATATTCATATTTCGCACAACGTTTGTTTGAAACATTTCTTAAAAAAAATGACCAGTTGCGAGAAAAATGCTACGAAACATAAATATCTTGTTTACGTTGCCATGGATTCGCATGTAGCTTATAAAATCGAATCATCTGCAATTTTGATAGGAAAACAAAATAGACTCAATTAGATAAATGATATTTCAGGATATTTCCGTAGAGTATTGGTTAGTTTGATAGCTGGTTTTGGTTATATATATATACATATATCTATATCTAGAAAGTCGAGTGCAGGCCACTCCATATATTTATCTATATTAAAAAATGCTTTTCGTACAAAAATATATGAAACTTTCCTAAATAACGCGGAGAGTATGTCTAGGTCACCACTAAACGGGCGTACTCGTATTTCATCGACAGGTCATCTAAATCCAATTTTAATATTAAATTCTAAAAGTGTATAAAATTCTCTGGAGCTTATACCAACATTTGGTACAAAAAGTTAAAATTTGACAAAATGGCGGCAGTGTAATTTTTTTTTTTTTTTCTCTCACTATAGGCGCTAGAAATAATAGTTATTTATAAAAATGTATGAATATTGTTAGTATAAGCTCTAAAAGTAATATTAACTTTCATTTATAATAAAGAACAAGCAAATCGGTCGAGTAGTTCCAGACAAAATAGAACACCCAGTTTGAAAATAGTAGTTTCAAGAAAAACGCATTGAAAGATTTATAACATATATACACTGGATAACTTAAATATGTTTCATCTTGCATTTATTCAGCGATTTCAGGGGGATAATCACAAAACTGCCTTAGAGACATAAGCTACAGACATCAAACTATCGAAAGATGCAAAAAATATATACATTCAATTTTTTCGATCCAAAGATTAAGCATTTAATTTAAATTTATATAATATTATTTTCAGTAGCTTTTACTCTAAAGCTATTTAAATAAGACAAAAAAAAAACAATACAATTTTTTTGCTTATATAAACAGGAAAGTCCATTGTCAGATACTGAATATTTCAGACTACCCAATTTTAGGACAAGGTGATAATATTTAAAAAGTCAGATATATCTTATCAACTTCGCTATAGTAGCAAATATTCCTTCTAATGAAAGTATTCGTCTTTAGGAATATGTTAAGCTTAGTTTGAGGCTAACATATTTATGTGGCAAGATAACTGAGTTCTATATTTGGTCTAATGCGAAAACGACTGCGACACTGCAGTTAAAATGTATGAAACGATGGCCTGTGTGTGTTTTATACCTAATTTAATTGAATTTCAACCTTCAACAACAGAGCGATGCTATCTAAACTAGTGTTAGCTTAATGTAATTGTTCACCAGAACAGGATAATGTTTTTCTCTAAATGCTTAACGCTAAACACTAGCATTATTCTTCTTTATAGCGTACCGTGTTTTTGATGAGTGTTGATTCTGTTTCTACATGTGAAAATCATTACTAATGGAATTTATATGTATAGGACACATTTGAAAACCAATTTTATTTCTTTTTCTCACTGCAATATTATAGCTAGGTGAACCACTGGGCACCATGCGCCCATATCCTACACAGAATATAGTCCACTATTCATCGTTATTACCGTAAGAATCCAACCCCTGTTTACGTTGGACGTTCTTATGTGAATATGTAAATGATGGTTACTATTCACGAGTTCGCCTTTTTGATTGTGATGTGGATTTAAGAAATAAAATACACAAATAAAATAAAATATATTTTAATTAACAAAAAAAAACATTAATTAAATTCAGAAAATATAAATTAATAATCACAGCTATATTTAATAAAAGTTAAACAAAACCAATAAAAGATTTAGGTAGATTGAAAAATTATAAAAATACTTTGAAATCACAATGATTTAAAACAAACAGAATTATTACAAGTACAAAATATTAACTTAAAAACTATCCCACAACGCTAAACGCAAAAATATTGAATATAAAAATTATTTAAATCAAATAAAACTATTCCAAGTTCCAAAAGTAAAATTCACAAAATAAGTCTCAAGTTCAAAAGAAGTCCGCCAACGTTTCAATCAAAAATTACTCTAAGTCCCAAGAGTAAAACACACAAAACGATTCTAAGTTCCAAGACATTTACATATACAATTAATAAACCACAAGTAAATAATATACAATTTTGCATATAATTAGTCTTCAGCCTGGTCCAATATATGTGAAGTAAGGGTCGTATTTTTCTTTTAATTCTAAAAATGCTTAGCGTCTTAATATGTTATGTTAATAGAAAATAGTTTGCAGTTAAGAAGAATCCCTACCCAGTAGCGTGCAAGCAGAAATCATAAAAAATACATTTTATTGTCATATTTTCAAACATTGTGAGAGCATTTTCAAGCTGTTTCGAATGTAAATACTGCCTCTAGCGGTAACATATGTAAACACTGCGGTACAGTCTGAAACGCAAGCATTAAATTATCTAGTTTTTATGTATTGTTATATTTGTGCTACTGAATTATGCTGATAACGAAAAGCGAGCTGGGTAGGGTTTCCTCTTAAATCTACAATAAGGTTTTACTTGTGTTACAAAGTTAATAATAATATCTCGCCTGTTATATTGGACAATATCGAAATCTAATAATTGCAAATGCATCAATATTCAAATTTCGGTATACAGGATTGTATTACACCTAGTAATCTCTGTTCACAAAGTAATTATCAACTGTGCCCTGAATATTCGCATAGTACACAACAAAACAAAACGACTGGCCCACCCACCCAACGATAATTTATCCTAAAACAAAACCACAAAAACAAATTGAACCCGAAAAGTTATCACCAACATGTAATCTTGTTTAAATGTCACACATTTATATTATGAATTATAGAGGTATGATTCGCTTTTATACGAATTGCACGCATTCATGTTTCATCTAAACGACAGTATTTTGAACAATGAACCATAATTGCATGCTTACAAAAAATTCCAATATATTTTAAATCTCCAAAAGTTATTCATATTGCGAACCCAAAGGCAATAAAATTTTATCTATGCAAAATTGGTAAACATTACTATTTTACTGTTGAAGTCTAGTTAACAATAGTAAGTGGCATTTGGTGCTGCATCATATAACAATTGTAGTTGTGTGAGTCTGCAAAAAAAATTGAGTGCGTCGGCGATGGCCAATGTCCGATTGGGCAGCGTCAGCATCGGCATTGCACGGTTGGCGCGCGTGGGATCGGCTACATTGCAGTCTTCCCAGCTCGAACCACGAGGCAGCGCGCCGGGAGATATCGTCGTCCACTAATACATTTACATCGCGTTCTCGATCATTTTACCTTCGTCTCTTCCACTTTACCCCCCTTCGCTTTGCGCAAACGTTATGACTAGTATTAACGTATAGTTCCTGCCACACCTACATATACAGCAAGCTAGACTGTTCGCCCATTATATCCCAGAATAATTCAATTGCCGTTACAAATGAAGCTTTTATTTTTCACATTGATCCATTCGCGTGTGACCAATGAATTATATTCAAATCGTTTACTATACGAAGTACTGTTATAATTTATAATATACATTTTGCTAAAATTATTTCAAGTTATTGTAAATAACGGAATCATTATAATTTTGTTTGAAATAATATGGTAAATGCAAGTATAACCGCCAAGATGTTTAGGTACCAATCTAATTCTATATTCACAATGAACCAATTAGTAATTAAGTCAACCTTAGGTACAGCGCACCTATGCGTTCAGCTTGCCTTATAAGTAAGATATGCGATGCTAGCAGCAGTATTTAATTATTATGGCCTTTTGGTTAACAATTTGAAAAAAAAAAAGATATAAAAAGTCTTTTAGATTATTTTTATATAATAAAATCAAATTCAAAATTATAATATTTAATAATTATTTATGGCTTTTGGGTTAACAAATGTTTGAATATCTAGTAGAATTTTTGGGTTTTAAGTATTAAGGAGGGCTCCAAATTTTGGGGCCTTATTACGCGGAAAGTATCCGGGCGATTGATTTTAAACTGCGGATTCCAATGGAATGCCAAATAATAAGTGTAGCAAATTTGGTGTGAATCGCTCTGGTGCA